>CM073591.1:168549731-169236731 GCA_037074705.1 Zhengitettix transpicula | reverse complement strand
TAACGCTGACACTGACAACGACCGGTCGTTAAGCCTACACCCTGCCAACACCCGTTCGTTAACCGTACACCCGGCCAACGACCGGTCGTAAACACTGACCCTGCTAACGACCGGTCGTTAACACCGACATTGCCAATGACCCTGCTAACGACCGGTCGTTAACTCTGAACGTGCCAACGACTGGTGGTTAACTTCGACCCTGCCAACGACCGGTGGTTAACTCCAACCCTGCAAACGACCGGTCGTTATCCCTGACCCTGTCAACGACCGGTCGTTAACCCTGACCATGCCAACGACCAGTCATTAACCTTGACCCTGCCAACGACCGGTCGTTAAATCCGACCCTGCCAAAGACAGGACGTTAACCCTGACATTGCCAACGACCGGTCGTTAAGCCTACACCGTGCCAATGACCGGTCGTTAACCCTACACCCTGCCAACGACCGGTCGTTAACACTGACGCTGCAAACGATCGGTCGCTAGCTCCGACATTGCCAACGACCCTGCCAACGACCAGTGGTTAACCCTGACACTGCCAACGACCGGTCGTTAACTCCGACATTGCCAACGACCCTGCCAACGACCGGTCGTTAACTCTGGCCCTGCCAACGACCGGTCCGTATCTCCGACCCTTTCAACTACCGGACGTTAACCCTGTCACTGCCAACGACCGTTCGTTAACCCTACACCCTGCCAACGACCGGTCGTTAACTAGACCCTGCCAACTATATGACGTTAACTCCGACCATGCCAACGACCGGTTGTTAACGCCTACCCTGCCAACCACCGGTCGTTAATTAGGACCCTGCCAACACCCGGTCGTAATTCCGACCCTGCCAACGACCGGTGGTTAAAACCGACCCTGCCAACGTCCGGTCGTTAACCATGACCCTGCCAACGACCGGTCGTTAACCCTGACCATGCCAACGACCGGTCGTTAATCCTACACCCTGCCAATAACCAGTCGTTAACTACTACCCTGCCAACGACCGGTGGTTAACTCCGGCCCTGCCAACGACCGATCGTTAACTCCGACCCTGCCAATGACCAGACGTTAACCCTGACACTGCCAACGACCTGTCGTTAAGCCTACACCCTGCCAACGACCGTTCGTTAACCATACACCCTGCCAACGACCGGTCGTAAACACTGACCCTGCTAACGCCCGAACGTTAACACCGACATTGCCAACGTCCCTGCCAACGACTGGTCGTTAACTCTGAACCCGCCAACGACTGGTGGTTAACTCCGACCCTGCCAACGACCGGTGGTTAACTCCAACCCTGCAAACGACCGGTCGTTAACCCTAACCCTGCCAACGACCGGTCGTTAACCCTTACCATGCCAACGACCGGTCGTTAACCATGACGCTGTCAACGACCGGTCGTTAACTCCGTCCCTGCCAACGACAGGACGTTAAACTTGACACTGCCAAAACCGGTCGTTAAGTCTACACCCTGCCAACGACCGGTCGTTAGACCTACACCCTGCCAACGACCGGTCGTTAATCCTACATTCTGTCAACGACCGGTCGTTAACACTGACCCAGCCAACGACCGGTTGTTAACTCCGACCTTGCCAACGACCGGTCGTTAACGCTGACCCTGCCACGACCGGTCGTTAACCCTGACCATGTTAACGACCGGTCGTTAACCTTGACCCTGCCAACGACCGGTCGTTAACTCCAACCCTGCCAACGACTGGTGGTTACCTCCGACCCTGCCAACGACCGGTGGTTAACTCCGACCCTGCCAACGATCGGTCGTTAACACTGACCCAGCCAACGACCGGTCGTTATCCTGACCATGCCAACGACCGGTCGTTAACTCTACACCCTGCCAACGACCGGTCGTTAATTCCGACCCTGCCAACGACCGGTCGTTTCCTCCGGCCCTGCAAAAGACCGGTGGTTAACACCGACCCTGCCAACGACCGGTCGTTAACACTGACCCTGCCAACGACCGGTCGTTAACCCTGACCACGCCAACGACCGGTCGTTAACCCTACACCCTTCCAATAACCGGTCGTTAACTCCAACCTTGCCAACGACCGGTCGTTAACTCCGACCCTGCCAACGACCGGTCGGTAACTCCGACACTTCCAACTATATGTCGTTAACTCCGACTCTGCCAACGGCCGGTCGTTAATTCTGACCCTGCCAACGACCGGTCGTTAACCCTGACCAAGCCAACGACTGGTCGTTAACCCTACACCCTGCCAACGACCGGTAGTTAACCCTGACCCTACCAATGACCGGTCGTTATCCCTGACACTGACAACGACCGGTCGTTAACCCTAACCCTGCGAACGACCAGTCGTTAACACTGACGCTGACAACGACCGGTTGTTAATTTGACAGTCGTCTATAAGAGTTGCAAGGCTCCACTTAAACTAGAATATAGGGTGAGTGGATGTAGAGAAAATATTCGCTTTGCCCAGGAATTGAACACAGGCAGGTCCCTAGAGATGGTCGCCGTGGTGAGGCTTTAACCGCCTCAGCCTTTGGTGGGGATACTGGTTGAAGATTTGGAACTGATACAAGAACCTCGCCTTCACCCGTGAATCCGCAGCAGCTAATTGACAACCTTCGAAGCTCCTACCTGCATCTTGGTTGCTTGGTCTAGTGGTCTGAGTGTTGGTCTCTCGTTGTCAGGGTCGCTGCTTCGGTTCTCGGTCGCTTTTAGAATTTAATAGGATTTGTCTTCTTTTCCCTTCCCTTGAAAAGGAATTGCAATTGTTAGTCTACTGCTAATCCTCTCCTCACCCTGAATTACGGTGGTCGCTCCATTGTAATTCTAACCCAACGATTCCTCATTCTCTCTTACAATTCCTCAAAAATTCGAAATTTTTTTATTTCCATACTTTAAAAAATCCTCCTTTTTGAACTTAGTTTGTTTAAATATTTTCCTAATTATTTTTGTTTTCTTATGACCTCAGCACGCAGCCTGATCTACCTCCATGTCCTCAGCTTTTATTCCCTCGTCTCACCTGTACAATGTCACGTCGTGGTTGTCTTCACAGCCTACGAGACGCGTCAGGAGACAAGAGTCAGAGGACAGTGTGGGGCAAAGGTGCAACGTGTGATGACGTCACTTGCTCGTTCTGTGTGGAGATCAAATAAAAATTACAGGTTACATGTTCTTTTATTTTATTCAAATCTTATTTGCAGTACAAATGGCAACACTGTATCAAATACAAGAATAATTCTACGCGTCTTGCACCATGTACGTACCTTGAAGCAAACGCGGACACGGAAGCAGCGTAGTGACGTCTCGTCTCACTGGTTCAACGACTTGCTTAAAACTGTGCGCCTGCTACACTTTGTCTTGGCACTTTAAACCTTCCTTACTGCTGTATTTTTATCTTTGAATTTCATCTTTTTATTCACTTCTCACTGCCTTGACGTCTTCTGTGCACTTACTTTCACCTTATTGTCAATCATCTTTTACGGTTTCCTTAACGCTGCGTTCAACTTCCTTTTAACATCTTGCCTAATCTTAAACCATATTCTCTTTAAAACTCCTCTTTTTACGCTTCCTTAAACATCTGTACGACTATTTTTGCTATAATCAACCTTAATTCATGACCATTCATTGGCTTTCAATATTGCCCCCTTTACACCATATTTTGCACATTCTTCCACTATGGCAGTTATCAAATTTCTGATTTTAATATTTGAATTATTACTTTCAACTTTCGCTTTGTTACCATCTTTAACTCGTATTACACACATCTTTTTGCTTTTATACCTTACCTCATAATCTCTCTAACCTTGTTCTACACTTTCTTTATATGAACCATGCTTTTATAATTTACTAAATACCTTCATTACACTTCTTTACCTTTAAAACCTTACTTTACTCTTATTAACTTCGATTAACCTACCTTTTTCCTCTCCTTTTAAAGCTCATTAAATACCTTCATGACACTTCTTTAGCTTTAAACCTTATTATACTCTCTTTAACCTTATTTACCTTTCTTAAACTATCTTACTCTATTATTTAAAGTAGATTTCCTTTAAATCATATGACGCCTTTTACCTTTATGTTACATTCTGCCCCATTTATTGTCTTTCAATGTTGTACCTTTACGCCTTATTTTGCATATTACATTGAATTTGTTTTACATGTCATGTTCTAAAGTTTTTAGTCTTGTTTTCATATTTTGTTTAACACCTTCCACAATCTGTTAATCATATTTCACCTTCGGTTATGCTTTTACACCAGCTTCCGGGATTCTGTAATTTTCAATTCTTATTTTTACTCAATTTTCACCAATAAACCTTTTGTTCCACTACCTTTACCTTTCAACTTCTCACGTTAATTGATAACACGTTAATCAGTGACCTGTAACCCTTGCATTCTGGGCCGCGTGGAGAATCCGGCGCCTTCTTCTTCCTCTCCTCCTACAGGGCGATGTTGCCGCGTCTCCGTGGAGCAAGGGTTAGCAGAGGGAGCACGAGGGAGGCTGTCTTGTTATGTTACAATTAACCAATGACATTGTCTTCCCGAAGGAGTCTTCCGTGACGTAGCCGCAGAGGCCACGACGCCATCTTGTAAGTCGCCCTGTCGTGGCGGGCAGGCAACGGGAGCAGCTAACATCTTCTTCTGTCCTCACCCGCGAGCAACCTTCACTCGCTGGATCTCTCTTTCTAACGCCGCTGAAGGATAGCTCTCAACTTGTCCAGACGATTCAAGAAGGAAGCCACGTTGCTGAAGCATCAAGATAAAAGTTCATCAACACAATTACGCGAGGCAGATGAATAAAAAAAAGGGCAAGAACCTTTATATTTAAAATTAAAAGGAAACGAGGAATCGTTATTTGACAACTTCATTAAAAATAAATAACCATTTAATTGAAAAATTTCCAGGATTGGCAAAAACACAGTTTTAATAGATTGAAAATAAAAAATTAAAAAAGAGAGCTTGAGCCGTGTCGTACGGTTGACAAGTCACAGAATGTAAATTTTGGACTAATAAAAAATTTGACCGGGTAGGTAAAGTGGAGAAAAACGATTTCATCCAGTTGTGAATGAGAAAACTTGGAGAAAGCTTTGGAAGATCTGGATGGGTTAATTAATGGGGATGCATGAATGCCCACACAGGAGCTGACAGACAAAAATAATCTAGAGTTAAGAAAAATTAAGGCTTCGTAAAAAGGCTGAAGAGGAAAGAGAAATAAAGGTAAGGTAAATAAAGGAAAAAGGATCTGCAACAACATTCAAATAACTGGATATAATAGAGAAAATAAAAAAGGAGGTATAACAAAGAAAGAGCCACAAAGAAGATAAAAAGTGGGTAAAGTCCAAGAGTAGATGAGGTGGAGTTAGAGATGATTGAATGAGAACAACGGATTGACGGAAAATTTCCATTGATATTGGAGGGAAAATAAGTACTACAAGAGTGGGGAAAGGATAAAATATAAATTGGAGGATGTCAGAATAAGCCTGAGGAAATGGAGGACGAATCCCTGCTCCGTTGTTCTAGATTAATGGAGCTTCCAAGCCTCCTGCGTTTGTAGGCAACCCCAAGCGCTAGTTCTGTCATGTGGGTTGCCTGCCTCACAGGCGAGGCTACAGTTTGCTTATTTGAAGCTTTTTATAAAACTTCAGGGTAATATTGAACTGTAACTCAAAAGTTTGCGTTCCTGCACATCGGTAGTGAAGGATCAGAGAAGACTGAGAGTTGTTCAAGTGGTCGAGGGCGCTTTCATGTCTCATACGGTGACTTGGGAGTGGCGTAACTGCCCAGGATCACAGAAACTATCACTGTGTTACATTCCACATTAATAGAAGACATGTCAGTTTCTGTATCAAGCATAATTCTAGAGCATCACCTAAAAATTCAAATCCTGCAAGGCTCTTCCATGAGACGATCTCAGCTTCAAGGACCAATTTCCTCCACGTTGCCCTTCAGGTACGATTCCTTTCAGCAGGAACTCTCGTGTGGACATCACAGTCACCATGTGACACAAATAAATCAACATTTAACAAGATTTTGGGTTCACAGAAAAAAAGCCTATTAAATGGATAAACAAAGACATGAACCCACCTTTATCATGTAAGTACCATCAAGGGCAACCTTCCTCATACGGGCTTGAGAAGGAGTTTGATTATGAAGCTGTCATCGCAGTAAAAGAATCAAGGAGATGCCACAGGCTCAGAAACGGTTCGCAGGCTTAAACAAGGAATCAAGAAAAGCATTTTACGACATAAATAAAACATTGAGAAGAAGAATCGAAGCTTTGGATCGAGTCTGACCTTAGAAAATTATCTCCAATTCCACGTAAGCGTTTTAATCCACACTCGTCAAAATTCTGATCAAGAAGTGGCAAAAATAATTACTCTCTACCCGGAACAAACTGAAAAAATTTTAACCTTAGTTCACGGCAATAAAAATAAAAAGTTTCTACTTTGGTCTTGACATCAAGGACGCTTCACCCCATAGAGGAAGTTATCTGGAACACACACACATTAAACTCAGTGTTACCAAGTGTTAGAAATAAAATATATTAAATGTGAACAGGGAGAATTAACAGATATACACACAAATATTAAAAGTATTCTAAATCGGCAATTATTCTATTACAATAAAAGAAAACTAAAGACCTAAAAATACCAATTACATAAAAGGCAAACATAAGAGAAGCAAATTCCCGTTTTCATTGTGACATGCAGCAATAATCAAAGTCCTGAAGCCGTTTTGAAGTCAAAATCGCTGGATGGAACCCAATGGGGAGACTGGTGGAGCTCAGACGTGGTCTCCTCGTAGTCCGTAGAAGGCAGAATGTCCACAAGCTGGCCAGGAAAGTCAGCCTCTCGCATGAAAACACGAGTCCAAGACAAACTCTCCTCGGACGATAGCAGGAAGATTCAATATGAACGATGCGACTCCGACGAGAATAAAATTAAGTATATCAAGACTCCGGTCCTTTAAGGTAATGACCGACGAGGAATTCATTTAACGTATTCCCAGGTGCAGAAAAAAGCATGCTATCTTCTTTAATGAAAATCAGATGATTCTCTTTCCATCGTCAGCTCACGGACGTGGCTGCAGACAATCAAGTGAAGACTTGGACGCTATCGTTCGCAGCCTTGACCATAGATGCTGATGGCGTCGTAGTAGTTGCTGGTAGACAAGAAGGCACATTGTAGAACGTTGCTGCTCAAGACGTCATGACGTTCCTCCTGTTCTTCGTCCCTCCAAAAGGTAAAATGTAAGAACGTATAAGTGTCTATTAACCTATCCCTTTGTAATATATCACTGATTTAAAGAAAGCGGCAACTACGTGTAAAGGAAAAGACGTTGATGGACGTAAGATGGAGGTAACTCAGGACTTCCATTAATCTTTTCCTCTGCCTTGCATTCTTGTAGAATTATTTTAACTTGTGCCGAAGGTAGGGGAAAAGTAGAAAGTTTGAAACGATGTGAGCAATTTAATAAAGTAGTGAATAATGAGGCATGGTTGAATAATGAGAATAAAAGAGAAATTTATGGAACTTGTAACTATTCTATAGTCAAATGGGAATTGATGAAGGCAGCGTAAACCCTGTAGTGTTAAAATAATTGGTTTTCCATATTTTCACAGAAATTGATATTCCTTGTAATAACAACAATGTGATTGTTCCTAAGACGGATGTTTGGATGCTGGAAGGTTAACATCAGACGAGTCAGTGCTCGTGGGAGCCTCCAAATGACTGGAAAGTTTGGATAAATCGTTTCAAGAGAAAAACTGGTTAGGCGTCAATGGACCTAACAAAGGAATACCTCTTGAAAAAGAATCCAGAACATTGGCAGCCTTTCCTGTTGGAGCAACACAACAGCAGTTCTAGTTATTGCCTGGTAGTTAAGAACCAGTTCAGGAATTTTCAATAAGAAACTCAATCTGGTGTTTGACTGCCAACAGAAAGTGTGTGGTTTACCTCAAATTTAAGTTTAACTTCGACATTCAGAGACAGGAAAAATTCTTCAAATATTCTGGAGAAATTAGCCTATTTTTCCAAGAGAAACTCAACTCTCATGCTGGTCGGCACAGCACAAGATATGCGAGTCTCCTGAAGAAGTAGGCCAAAGCCTACAGAGTATTTGGAGAATTTCCCCCGTCCTGAATGGTGAAGCTAAACTTCATTTACAAGAAACACTCAACTTTTCGCACCTTCCTTTTTGTTACCAAATATTGATTGTGTATATTCCTTATCCTGGTGGGGAGGTTTGTGGACTATCTGAGGGAAGATTGAACCTAGTGTCAAAGATGTTGTGACTTTCAATGATCTGATAGAACCACTAATTGAGTAAATGGAGAACGAAGAGATTGAATTTGTGGTATTCAGTAGACGAGATGGAGAGGAAAAATATTTCAGGGTCGAAAAACCCAACAGAAGTAAAAGGAAACACATTGAGGGAATAACTGAGTAAGAGATTAAGTGAAAGAGAAATAGAAAGCCAAGAGAAAATTGTTAACAGACAAATGAATGGTTGGAAAATTTTGCTAAATTTCTTATCAATTTTAAAGATCTAGGCCAAGTGTAACAATAAATCATGGGAGGAAAATAAATTAATACGTTGACCTGCTAAGAAACCGGAAATAAATTAACTAAAAAATAAATCACTTTCATGCCGCCTGAATAAATAAATATCTATTGTGAGAGAATGAATGTGTGACGTAGAGGATATTCCATCCTTATGTAGACGTTAATTGTACTTTTACTATAAAAGTTTTATTGTTGGTATTTCTGACAAGCAGTCCTTTAGATTGCAGCAGCTCATGACTCCTGTACGTAGGCAACTAAACGTATCAAGTGTCACTTGGGATGCCTGCACAACAGGCGCATAGAATCGCGGCTGATGTAATAGAATGTGTAGTTGGGAATAGGGCAGAAAATTACTGCTGAAAATATTACAAAAACAACTCTGTTTTTGTTATCTGAGTAGTAAATGACATAGAGGTGTAGTTCGACAGAAAGTCAGTGGATGGTGGTTTTTACTTATCAAACAATTTAGTTTCAATCCTTTGTCACTTGAGCGATTCATTTCAATGAAGCTGAGAATAATAAAACTCACTACGTCATGTTCGTTGTCCTCAGGAGTGATAATTACATTAATACCAGCGACGACCATTGAACAAGTTGCTTGTGCACACAATTAAATCATGAATATATGAAAACAAAAGCAAATAAGTTAGATTAAAGGCTGATGATCTTAGATGTTGATCAACGTGTATCTTTGCACGTAAAATAGCAGAGATTTCATTTTTAACATAAAGCATAATTCTACAACGTCACCTGCAAAATATAATCCTGTGTCAATCCTCCAAGAGACGGTCTCATCATCAAAGGCGAATTTCCTTCATGTCGAAGATGACATGGAACGATTCTTTTTTGTAGAGCCGCCAGTAAGGACATCAGCCGCCATGTAACACAATTCAAGAAACAATTGGTAATATTTTGGGTTCTCAGAAGAAACGTGAATTTATTAAGTATTGTTACATCAAAAAATAAAGATCTGAACTAACCTTTGAATGAAAATTTCCTCACACTAGTTTGAAATGTTTGATGACGACGTCGTTGCAGGAAAATAACCAAGGACACCCCGTAGGCTCAGAAAATCTTCGCAGGCTTAAACAATAATTCAAGAAAAACGTTTTACGACTGAACTATAAACTTGGATCGAGTCTGACCTGAGCAAATTGCCTCCAATTCCATGTAAGCGTTTTTAATCCACACTCGTTATACTCCTTATCAACTACTGAAAAAAAATCCTCTCTTTCCTAAAACAAGCTGAACAATTTTTAACCTTAATTCACATTGACAGAAATGGGGATAAAAAGTTTCTTATTTCGACATCACCTCAAGGACGCTTCATCCCCTAGAGCAAATTATCTGGAACACACACACATTCAACTAAATGTTAAGTGTTAAAAATTAAATATATTAAACAGTGAACAGTGTGAATTACCTCACATACACACACAGAAATTATAAGTAATCTAAATAAAGAATTGTTGTATTAGAATAAAAGAAAACTAAAGACCCAAAATAACCAATTACTCATAACGCAAACATAAAATAAAAATAATAACAGATTTTAAAGTCACGAGCAGAGTAATAATAAAAGTCCTGTAGCCGTTGTGAAGTCCAAATCCCTGGATTGAGCCCAAAGAAGAGACAGTCGTAGAGCTCACACGTTGAGTCCTCGTAGTCCGTAGAAGGCACAATGTCTACAAGCTTGCCAGGGAAGCAGCCACCTTACAGTCTCTCATATGAAGACACGAGTACGGTTGGGAAAAAACCAACTCTCCTCGCACGATAGCAAGAAAATTCAACATGATCGATGCGGCCTCGACGAGAATAAAATTAAGTACATCAAGACTCCGCTCCTTTAACGTAAAGACCGACGAGAAATCCTTTTAACGTATTCCGAAGTGAAGACAAGAGCATCCTGAAACATTATCTTCATTTAGGAAATCCAGACGATTTTTTTTCCTTCGTCAGCTGCCGATTGCAGATAATCAGTAAAGATTAGGGAGTTATCGTTCGCAGCCTTGACCATAGATGCTCATGGCGTCGTAGTAGTTGCTGGTAGACAAGAAGAAACATTGTAGAACGTTGCTGCCGGAGATGTCACGACGTTCCTTATCTTCATCGGCGATTCTTCGTCCCTCCAGATAATACAAATGTAAGAAAAGTCGAAGCGTCTCTTAACTGAACACATTTTTATATTCATTCGAAAATCGGGGATTTACTGAAACTTTCATCTACGTAAAAAGTGAAATACATTAAAAGACGTAAGATGGAGGTAACTCGGGGCTTCCATGAATCTTTTCCTCCCACTTGTATTCTGGTTGAATTATTTTAACTTGAGCCGAAGGTAGATGAAAAGTAGAAAGTTTAAAACAATGGGAGAAAATTAATACAACAATGAATAATGAGGCATTGTTGAAAGTTGAGAAAAAAAGGAATTGATAGAAATTTTGATAAAGAATCCACAACTATTTTATACCCTATTGGGAGTGATTAAGGTAGCATAAACCCTAAAGTGTTAAAATATTTGGTATTGCATATTGTCACAGAATTTGATATTCCTTACAATAACAACATTGTGATTGTTTCTAAGACGGCAGCAACTCTGTTTGGATGCTTGAAGGTTAATATCAGGCGAGTCAGTGCTTTGGGAGCCTCCATATGACTGGAAAGTTTGGTTAGAATAAATGGCAGGCGTCAATGGACCTAACAAAGGAAAAATAAACCAGAAAAATGGAAGCCTTTCCTGTTGGAGCCACACAATAAACGGTTAAGAGATTGCGTGGTGGTTAAGAACCAGGTCAGGAATTTCCAATAAGAAACTCAATCGTGTGTTTGGCTAACGATAGAAAGTGTGTGGTTTACCTCATATTTAAGGTCAACTCGACATTCAGAGACGGGAAAAATTCTTCGGGAGAAATTAGCCTATTTTTCCAAGAGAAAATCAACCCTCATGCTGGCCGGCACAGCACAAGAGATGCGAGTCTCCTGAAGAAGTAGGCCAAAGCCTGCAGAGTGTTTGGAGAATTTACCCCTGTCCTGAATGTTGAAGCTGAACTTCATTTACAAGAAACACTCAACTTTTCCCTCCTTTTTCTTACCAATTATTCATTGTATATATTCCTCATCAAGGTGGAAGGTTTGTGGAATGTCCTAGGGAAGATTGCAACTAGTGACAAAGATGTTGTGACCCACAATGTTCTTATAGAGAGATGGAGAATGAAAACGTTGAAGTGATGGTATTCAGTAGACCAGGTGGAGAGGAATGTGAGAAATCGGTCTGATTTGAAGTTCAGGGTAAAAAGGCATAAATGAGTTAAGATACATATGGTGTGAAACATAGAGAAAAGGAAAAATGCAAATGCCCTGACAGACAATGTAATACACACATAATTGGTCCTTTCAGTTATGGAAATAAAAATACAGACGGAGAGCAAGAAACAAACTATTGAGAACATGCATGAATTAACAATAGGCAACACATTGTTGTACCTAAAAATGGAAATATACATGATATTATTGTTATAGGCAGTTATAGACAGTTGGCTGTTGATGTAAAAACAAAATAATATATCTGTATATATGTGAATATTAGCCAAAAGGGAATTATGTACATAAATTAATTAATGTTGTATAGTGAAAGAAAGAGGGTTGGAAATGAAAAAACTTGGTGTTACAGAAATGTGATCAAGGACAACAGTCGATAGTGAACAGAGAACTCAAGTCCTCTTCCTTGGCAGATCCACTGCTTGGAGAAGTGAAAGAATAGTCCTGTTGATGAGAACAGATAAACCCATATGATGATTTGTTGTGTGAACATGTCCCTGACATCAGGGGTAAAGCGGGTGATGTGCTGCTGTTGTGTGTTGATGTGGAGTTGGCATGTGAAGGGCAATTGTTGATGCAGGTGCTGCCTCTACTGTAGTCAGTAAAAAGTTGCATAAGAAGTTTAACAATGAAAATTGATAAAAAGAAATTTTGCCTGTTCTTGGGGTGGGTGAAACTTTAGGGGGCTATTGGTAATTAGAGTGACATTAGTAACAATAGGTGATGATATCCTATAGAAGGAATTAACATGGAGTTGCCTGTAACTTCTAGAGGAAACTAATCCACTGACCAACGACCCTTCCATTGGCATCGCTTGATGGTATTTAAATAAGTCTAAGAAAGGATTATTGAAGTGTCTCATTCAGGTATGATGAGGGACAATATTGTGACAATATATATATAACATTATATACGGTTGCAAGACTGATAATGTTGATAAAAACCTAAAGGCATTTTTGGCAGAACTGGATTTGATAGTTGTATTGAAAACAAAGAAAATGAGAATATAGGAAAAAGGGACTGGCAGTTGGCATCACATGGTAAACAGGAAAAGAAGAGTTATCGATAACTAGGTATGTATGGAAAGAAGAGAAAATAAAATGCATGATAGATTACATAGAGAGATGGAAATGCAGACAGTTCAAAGATGGAACATCACAGTATATTATAAAGGAGACCAGTTGATTTTGGTACTGAAATTAAGATTATGTAAAATTGTGTGTTTCAAAGAGAAAGAAAAATAAATGTGTGGCAATAAAAGGAAAAGAAATACATACGTTGCAGAATGTATAAAAACAGAAGTGAAAGGTAACAACTTGATGGAATAACCGAGTTAGAGGTTAAATAAAAGAGAAATCAGAAGCCAGGAGAAAATGGTGAAAAGACGGAAATGAATGGGAGAAGAATTTTTCTGAAATTTGCTAAATTTCTTATCAATTTCAAATATTTGGGCAAAGGGGAACAACAAATCGTTAAAAGGAAAATAAATTCATACATTAACTTGGCAAGAAGCAGGAAATAAATTGACTAAAGAATAGATCCCTGTCATGGCGCCAGAATAAAGGAATATATATTGTGAGAGAATGAATGTGCAATGTAGAGGATATTCCATCCTTACGTGGGCCACAATGGCAGTTTTATTGTTGGTATCCCTGTTTCAGGAGTCTATTGGATTGCAGCGCCTCAACCCCTTGTACGTAGGCAACAAAAGGTCCGAGTGTCACGTGGGATGTCTGCATAACAGGCGCTGAGAAGCGAGGCTGCGGTGTTAGAATGTGGAGCTTAGGAACAGGGCGAAAAATAACTGTTCAAAATTTTTACTTGTTTAATCACGTTCTGTTTTTTGTTATGTCAGTAGTAAATGAAATGGAGGTGTAATCAGTTAGAACAATCGGTGGATGTGGTTTTTGAGTTGTCTTCAAGCAAAGACTACTACGATTTAATTTCAATGCTAACATCCACAGTCACTTAAGCAATAAATAATCAGTGAAGGTGTATTCAGGAGTGATAATTACAGAAATACCAGCGAAGGCCAATGAACAAGTAATTTGCACACACAATTAAAAAATGGAGATATTTAAACGAAAGAAGTTAGATTAAAGGCTGATGATCTTAGACATTCGTCAACGAGTAAATTTGCTCGTCAACAGCAAAGATTTCAGTTTTAATATAAATCATAACTGTAGAACGTCACCTACAAAATCAAATCCTGCGTCACTCCTCCATGAGACGGTACCAACATCAAAGGCGATTTTACTCCAAGTCGACTTTCTGGAACGATTCTTTCCCGTAGATCCGCTCGTGAGGACATCAGCCACCAGGGAACACAAATAGAGAAAGAATTAATAAGTATTTGGATTCACAGAAAAAACGTAAAATATGAAGTTTCTGCAACACAAATTGGAATTTCTCCAAGTTACAGACTAATAGTAATAATAATATAATAATTAACAAATCATACGAAGTTAAATAAATAATAAAAACCTCCAAGATAAAAACTTCAATAAAAATACAATAAATTTGAAAATAAAATACGACGTTTCTTCAACACAAATTTGACTTTCTCCAAGTTACACACTTATAGTAATTAAAATATACTAAAAAACAAAATAAAGAGGTTAAAAAAATTATTCAATCCTCCACATATTTTTTACACTCTTAACTCCATTCCACACTCATAGCCGCACTCCAAATTATAACTTCAATCAACTCGATTAACCACATTCCCCACCATAACCAGCGCTCCACAAAAATAATATCACCCCAAACGATTAACAGCACATGATTAACTGCTCTCCACACGATTAACTGCATCCTCATTTATTAACTGCACTCTAAAAAAAAACTACATCCACACAAATAACTGTAATGCCCAGGAAATAATGCAATCCACACAATAAACCTCACTCCACACGATTAACTGCACTATGTTTCACCAAAATCTAGACGACCCTGCAGTCACAGTCACACCCAGAATCTTAAGTTTCTTCTTTTTCCTGGCTTTTTGATGAAGTGTTAAAATTACTGTAGCACTACTTGCTTAGAAGATGCCATGATCACAAATGAATAGAATACTGCTCCAGAAAAGAAGTACAAGATTAATGTTGAAACTAGGAAAGCTGTAAAAATGCTTTTAGGCAAGGAAAGTAAGGTAATTATGTTAGTATGATACAATAAACATAAGTACACAACCACCATGAGGTACATGTGTGCAATACCCAAGCAAGTACCAACTTCTACCAGAATAGCCACAATACGAAATAAGAATCCACATATTATATTTACAATTATTGCAGGATAATATCTCAAAAGCAAGAAAAAGCTGTCAGGATAGGGAGTTTAGTTATAAGTTAAAATTTTATCTTATGAATAATGTGCTTATCAATAAATGCAAACTATTCATTTAATTAACATCCTTTACTATCATTGGTCCTTTATGTTTACTCCACAAACTTTATGAGTTACTGTATCACCTTGGACCAGCACATATTTCTTGCCATATATTCTCCTAGCGTGCAACTTCTTATTGTGGAGTATAACTTGCAGTCCTATATTACATGTTGGACTTTAAGCAGGATCACACATACCATTTCTTGGTCTTAGGAAAGTGCAATGGTTATGGGTCCATTTGGAATAAATTGTTCTAATTCTTGCCAATATTAACTGGCATCTTTTTTATATGTTTTAAGAATGTATTAGTTTCTACATGTTGTTTAGTTCCTTGTAGAAGTTTCCTAAGTTCATGGAATTCGCCATCTCTACTCCAAAATGCTTTATAAAGTCTTTATAAGGTCTCTTCTTGGATTTAAGTGGATGTCATGCTGATGTCCAATTGTTTCTGCTACATTTTTAGCCATCCTCTCCGCTGATTTCTTTCTGCAGATTCTGCTGTGAACCAGTATCCATATTAAGATGATTTCCATGTTTACACTGCTTTTATTAATTTTGGGATTTTTGATCATGATGAATGGCCTCAAGGTGTTGGTAGCAATGAGTGTCTTCTTGTTCATACAATCCCTTATATGTTCCATCACCATTAGTAATTAGTGGTTGTTGCCCAGGCAGATTGTTAGTTATACAATACACGGTAAACTCCGCTTACACGGTAAACTCCACTAAACACGGTGAACTCCACTAAACACGGTAAACTCCACAAAACACGGTAAACTCCACAAAACACGGTAAACTCCGATTACACGGTAAACTCCGCTTACACGGTAACCTCCGCTTACACGGTAAACTCCACTAAACACGGTAAACTCCACTAAACACGGTAAACTCCACTAAACACGGTAAACCTCACAAAACACGGTAATCTCCACTAAACACGGTAAACTCCACTTATACGGTAAACTCCGCTAGCACGGTAAACTCCACTAAATACGGTAAACTCCACTAAACACGGTAAACTCCGCTAAACACGGTAAACTCCACAAAACACGGAAATCTCCACTAAACACGGTAAACTCCGCTTCCACGGTAAACTCCGCTTGCACGGTAAACTCCGCTTACACTGTTAACTCCGCTTACACGGTAAACTCCACTAAACACGGTAAACTCCACTAAACACGGTAAACTCCACAAAACACGGTAATCTCCACTAAACACGGTAAACTCCACAAAACACGGTAATCTCCACTAAACACGGTAAACTCCGCTTACACGGTAAACTCCACTAAACACGGTAAACTCCACTAAACATGGTAAACTCGACAAATGACAAACTTCAGAAATCACAGTAAATTCCACAAATCACAGTAAATTCCACAAATCAAAGTAAATTTAACAAATCACAGTAAATTCCACAAATCAAAGTAAACTCCACAAATCACAGTAAATTCCACAAACCACAGTAAACTCCAAAAACCACAGTAAACTCCACTAATAACAGTAAACTGCACTAATAACAGTAAACTCCACTAATAACAGTAAACTCCACTAATAACAGTAAACTACTAAAACCACTATAAACTACAATATATGCAGTAACCTCAACTATACCCAGTAAACTCCACTATTCACATTAAAATCCACTATTCACATTAAAATCCACTATTCACATTAAAATCCACTATTCACATTAAAATTCACTATTCACATTAAATTCCACTATTCACATTAAAATCCACTATTCACATTAAAATTCACTATTCACATTAAATTCCACTATACAGAATAAACTAAATGTGGATTATTTAAAAATCTACTGATGTATTTAAACTAAACAAGCAACCCTCAGCTTGTTACAATATGAAAGTGAAAATGGGTAGTTCGAGTTCATGAAAATATGAGGGAAAAGTGAATTAACAAAATGTATTAACAGGAAGAAAGATATACACATTAGAGTAATAATAGAGTATGAGGTTGACATGCCTGTAAATCAATCAGATGACAATAAAGAACGTTGATTATAGCAAGCATCACACATGAAAAGGTTAGTGCCAGCTGGAGATTCTGAAAGGAAAAAATTCCAAATTGTTGTATCTACAATAAGAGCTCATTTTGACATAAACATAGACACCATGATTAGTTAATTATTTTAAATGTAGTCAAATGAGTGATTGGAATATTATAAAAGGAAAAAAATATAAACAAAAAATCCTTTTATAACTATTTTTTTAAATATCCAATATTTAAGATTAATCAGAATCAACATATCCAATTCCAAACAGAAGAGTCACTACAAACACCACATAACAAACTCAATCTGGATTTTATTCATTTACTACTACTACTATACAAAAATAAAAAAAGTTTCCCGTTTTTTAAAATGGTTATGAATGTAAAAAAATTAATTATACAGATATAAAACACTTTGCTAGTCAAAGTCTGCATGCCTACAGAAAAACTCCAGTGTTAAGACAATTTCAATTTTCAATTCACATCATGGAAGCTTAATCAATGGACAAAAGACACATTTATTTTCAGCAAAGGAAGAGTGATACAAACTCGCCAAAGCTTGTTATCCCAGCAGCAGCTTTCCTGCCCAATACATGAAGGTGTAAATGTGTTCTGCATGAGAATGACAATATTTAAATAAACATTTATCTTTATGTCACCTTAATCCCTACATAGTAATTTCTATTAATGGACAAAGTCGCAGTAGGAAAATAGGCTAGAAATGAATAAAATTGACTTATAAACCACTGGTCGAGGCACGGAGAAGGGAATGCTGCGTCCCCACAGCAAACTCCTCTCCCGCTATCGGAAGGGCGTGGGACAAGTACCCAATGCCCGACCTACCCGATGCAGGTTTTTCTAGGGTTTTCCCTGCATTTCTTTAGGCGAATGCCGGGTAGGATCCTTAAACCATAGCCCGGGGGCCCTAGTTAACCCTTGGCTACCTTCCTCTACCCTTCCGCATCCCCCCTTTCAGATCCCTTCCTATGCTATTAAAGGGGAGTTGCCACCATGTGGATCACCCTCATGTAGCCTGTTGCCTTAAAAATAAAAAAAATAAAAAATAAATTGAGTTGTCCGCTATTCCTATTAGAATAGTCGGCCAGCTGCCTCCTAAACAGGCCAAGGCATGGCGAGGGGTAAGCTGCGTCCCCACAGCAAACTCCTCTCCCGCTATCGGAAGGCCGTGGGACAAGTACCCAATGCCCGACCTACCCGATGCAGGTTTTTCTAAGATTTTCCCTGCATTCCTTTAGGCGAATGCCGGGTAGGATCCTTAAAATATAGCCCGGGGGCCCTAGTTAACCCTTGGCTACCTTCCTCTACCCTTCCGCATCCCCCCTTTCAAATCCCTTCCTATGCTATTAAAGGGGAGTTGCCCTAAGTGGATTACCCTCATGTAGCCTATTGCCTTAAAAAAAAATTATTGTTTTTAGTTTCATTCTAACTTATTTAAATTAATTAATTTTTCTAAAATTGTGTAGAAAAGATATGAGATTGTACATAACATGTATTTTCAAAAATATTATTTAAGACTGGAGAAATAAATTTGTTTTTTCAATACATACATCAGATTCAAAATCACAACTTCAGGCCGGTAGGTTTAACCTCTGTAGTATGCAAGGAAATGGTGTGGTTAATTACTGACTACCTGTGTACAATATGGGAGGAAAAGTGACTTATTCACAGTAGTCAACATGGCTTCAAAATAGGTTACTCATGTGAAAGTCAATTAATATCTGCATGTCAAGACAAAGTAGATAATCCCAGAGAAAGAATAAGACTTTTGCAAACGTATTTGACATCATACCTCGTTACCTCCTTCTGCAGAAATTAATGAGAATAGACAACTGGGCACCGTAAATGGATTCAGGAATTTCTAAGGGATAAATAATGAGCTCTCAGAGTGAGTAGAAATAACTTTGGATTTAATAGAAGGAAGTGTCATTGGGCAATTGACTTTTAGCTTACATAAATGATGTGGCAGTGGCCACTACCTCTAGTATATAACTTTTTGCTGATGACTGCATTATTTATAAAGAAATAAACCATGGTGAAGATGTAGTTGGCTGTATAAGAGGATTTAAACAGAATCTAAAAATGTTTGCTGTTTGAAAATAAATTCCTCTAAGAGCAAGGCAGTTTCATTCACAAAAAATTGGCAACTTGCCACAAACATAATTACAATTAGAACACCATTAAGTACCCGAGGATAAAATCTGCAAATATTTGGGATTCCTGGTTCCATCACCTAAAATACAGTACCAAGGGATGGGATGGAGATCTCTGCCCTTTGTTAATAGAATGCTGAGAAAAGTACAAGGAAGGCTAAATTGATGACAAATAATTAGTTCCCATTATACTACAGTGTTCGGAGTGGCTGTGTTGTGACACATGTAAATAATTCAGAAGAAGGTAACAAAATTATACCATACTTATGGTGAAGAAAACAAAAACATAAAAGGCATCAGATAGGCAATATTGGGCAAGATTGAGATTTTTATTTAAAGCATACAGAAATGAGGCAGCCTGGAGTGAAGTAACTAATTGACATAAGCCACCACGTAATAATCACATGCACAAAATTCTCTTTTGTAAACAGAAGCGTTAGGTATTGGGACAGTTTACCTGCAAGATTGTTGGAGCTTTTCCTCAGAATGGTAAATTATTAACAACAGACTTTGTTGATTGTGCATACAATCCTATACTTTTATAATAATCAAATTAGTGATTATATTATTTACCAAAGTTATTTTCTAGTGAAACTTTGCTGGAATCGGGTAGTTGAGATTGCAGGAAATATTCAGGTGTAAGTAATTATTGGGTTCAAGTCTCCAAAAACATAACAAAAAGTTATTTAATCAATTTACTCTTGTAAACCAACCAAGCATGATGTGATAACGTCACATGCATACACAGGATGTGGCGCTACTCTCAAAGGAGGTGTCGACAGTCTATATATATAAGGTAAGCCATGTAGTGGCGTCTCTCCTCTTATAGCATAAGAAAAGGAATTTGAAAGGGGGGATGCGGAAGGGAAGACGAATCTTGCCAAAGGTTAAATAGGGCACAGGGTCTGTGGTTTGAGGATCCTGTCCAGCATTCTTCTTAAAGTGATGCAGGGAAAACCCTAGAAAACCTTCATCATGTAGGTACTTGTCCCACACCTTTCCCTGGATGGTGGTTTGTCGTGGGAACGCAGCTTTCTCTGCTGCATGCCTTGACCAGTTAAGAAACAGCTGGCCAACTGTTCCAAGTGGAGAACTCATACCATATGCCCCAATGTCTGTGACACAGGAACACTCAAAACTCACAGAGGCACCTCGCTTGTGGAAATCTTAAAAACGTACAAGAAGATTTTGGTAAAGATGAGTTTATTGAAAGTTTTTAAGTGTTAAATGAAATAGCCAAGGGTTAACTATGGACCCCCGGGCTGTGGTTTAAGGTCCAGACGATTTTATTTCAAGGTTTTTAAGTGTTAGATGAAGTAATCATCCTCCTGAGATGTTTCGGCCACGGCAGTCAGCAGTCCTGTCTACCAAAAATAATAACTTTAAAACAAGTTGAACCTGACGAGGTCACCAAAAAAGCCACGAGACAAAATAAATTCATTTTTCTGACTTGGTATTGGCTGATGTTTATTTATTTGTCAGTATCCTCCTGAGGAACGGTGAGCCTGTTTAGTGTGCATCTGTGACGTCATAGCGTGTGCTTGACGGTTTTTAAAGTCCACCAAAATGAGGCACGGTTAATATTGGCCACTTTAACGTACTTACAACACGTCAAATTTGACGGCCGGAACATTCGCAGGAACAGTTGTGGTGACGTCAAGACGTGTTGTAAGTACGAACGAACTCGTACGTTTCTGGAGAAAAACAAAAAAGTTAAATGTGATTCACTGAAACTACGGACCAGTGCCCGAATAAATTTACTTTAATAACTCTTTTTTTCACATACCTTCAGGTCAGCTGGTGAAAGGCAAAAGTAATGTCAACCTCGCCACGTGGCCAATGTCTCCGCCTTCGCCACGTGATCCAGGGAAATGAAGCACAGCCTCTCGTTATTAATTAAAGTTGTTTCCAAAAATAATATAAACTCTTCTTTCGCCGCCATTGCTCACGATCTTCAGCCTCCGGAGCGTCGAAGCCGTGCCTTGACGAGTCGGAGAAAGATTCGAAAATGAAGGAGCCAGCGACGTGTTGACAGTTCACCAGGACTGCCAACTTCTCCTCGATGGACACAATGTCGTGATTACGTGAGATAAAAAAAATGTCGTCCGTGCGTGTTCGTGACAATCCACCACTCGATATTTCATTTATTAAATAATGGAAATTTACGTATTGTTTACCTGAAGGCAGCTGACGGCAGACACGCCAAGAGGTTGGCAGCCCTGCAGGTAAACAACACGTGTCTCGAAACATTGCTACAATTTATCTCTATAAAAAAATTATTTGACAAGAAAATTATTATAAAATAAATATTAAATATAATTGTACAATAAATTATAATGTAAAGGAGAAAATTAAATTATTCAAATCAGGACGTTTAAAACCTATAAATAAAAATAAAAATATACTTAAAATATTACATCGTTTCTGCAATAAATTTATGGAATTTGACGTAGAACAGATAATTTTTTTTTACGAGGGAAAAATAAGTGGGAATCTAACAGACCGCACTCGACCCGGTAGTGTGGGACTTGCACCCACTAAACCCTGTATCCGTGGCATTATTCCATCCAGGAACCGCAGTACCATTACATCAGGATGGTCCCTAGCTAGCCTTCCTTTCCATAGTCTATAACTCAGCGCGGTCCCAGTCCGCTTTCTCCTTCAAACAAAATTGACTCAACGTATTTTGACACTTTTCCCAGTTGTCTTGCCTTTCTGGCATTTTTGGGACGATGTCATCCGGAGTTAATTGTAAAAGTTAGTCTTCCAGTTTGCGATTCTCCGCAGCCCATCGGTAAAAGATAAAAAAAAAAGTGTGGTAGGCGTCGTCGATTTCTTCGCAATACATGCATGGATGGACTCTACTACACCTTTTGCATTTTCTTCAGGTATGTTTCAAAAAATCCGCCTCCAGGCAGGAGTTGTAAAACTACAATAAATACTAAACATATTACGACGTTCCTAAAAGAAAAACTGCAATTTCACCAAGTTAAAGAATAATAATAAATAATTTAAATTGATAATCAAATGATACGAACTTAAAAAAATTATATAAAAATTTAAAAGTTGAAAATTTTATTATTATTATTCTTATTTTTAAAGTAACAGGCTACATGAGGGTAATCCACGTTGGGCAACTCCCCTTTAATAGCATAGGAAGGGATTTGAAATGGGGGATGCGGAAGGGTAGAAGAAGGTAGCCAAGGGTTAACTACGGCTCCCGGGCTATATTTTAAGGATCCTATCCGGCATTCGCCTAAAGAAATTCAGGGAAAACCCTAGAAAAACCTGCATCAGGTAGGTCGGGCATTGGGTACTTGCCCCACGTCCTTCCGATAACGGGAGAGGAGTTTGCTGTGGGGACTCAGCATTCCCTTCTCCGTGCCTCAACCAGTTTAGGAGGCAGCTGGCCGACTATTCCAATAGGAATAGCGAACAACTCTTACCGTATGCCCAAGGTCTGCAACCCCGGAACATCCACCTCTCAAAACAGGCCGAGGTGCCTCGGCATATGGGAACCTTAGTTCAAAAAAAACCCAGAGAGATGTGAAGGCATCCCCGAAAGGTAGCCTCCGCCAGAGCTCTCTGGGAAGGTTTACCTGCGTGAGAATACTCTCGCAGGCTTCGCTTGCCCCCGTACTGGTTTTTTTTTTTTTTAGGGCAACAGGCTACATGAGGGTAATCCACTATGGGCAACTCCCCTTTAATAGCATAGGAAGGGACTTGAAAGGGGGGGATGCGGAAGGGTAGTGGTAGGTAGCCAAGGGTTAACTAGGGCCCCCGGGCTATGGTTTAAGGATCCTACCCGGCATTCGCCTAAAGAAATGCAGGGAAAACCCTAGAAAAACCTGCATCGGGTAGGTCGGGCATTTGGTACTTGTCCCACGCCCTTCCGATGACGGGAGAGGAGTTTGCTGTGGGGACGCAGCTTACCCCTCGCCATGCCTTGGCCTGATTAGGAGGCAGCTGGCCGACTATTCCAATAGGAATAGCGGACAACTCTTGCCGTATGCCCAAGGTCTGCGACCCCGGAACATACACCTCTCAAAACAGACCAAGGTGCCTCGGCATGTGGGAACCTTAGTTCAAAAAAAACCAGAGAGATGTGAGAGCATCCCCAAAGGTAGCCCCCGCCAGAGCTCTCTGGGAAGGTTCACCTGCGAGAAATCCTCTCGCAGGCTTACTTTTTCCCCGTACTGGTTACATTTGTTCTCATTTATAGTCCCTTTCTTCCGCAACATGCCTGTGAGGATTACTTTAATTTTCCGCCCTTGTTTACATTTATTTCACCCCTTGTTTTCAGACCTCCAACAGCTTCTCTATATGCTATATCTTTTCACCACTTTAATTAAATAAATTGACTCTTCTGGTTTTTGCACGTATTAATGTCGTCTGCTCTCACTATTAATAATTTTTATCTTCCCTCTATGCCCACATTCAAAAGCTTCAACAAAAAATGATTTTATATGCCCCCCCCCCCCAATCACCTCTATTTCAAAGGAAACTAGATTTTATTGACCTCACTTTCAATCAAAGCGTTGAAGAAATAATGGTTTTTAATCATAGGAATATAATACTCCAGTCTAGTGCCATCTCTATTACCTTATGAACAATTTCTGCAACAAAACTATGAATGTCTTGATCCTGGCATTTTCATGATGTTTTCCCTTTTTCTTTGACCACCTCCCACCGAATCAATCTTGGCTGTGTTCTGGAGTTCGAGCAATTACAAAATATTTCTCCACTTCTGTAATTAATTTTGGACTTATATTAAATATGTGGGAGCTTCTAATCCATACTACCTTTTTCCGAAAGATACTAATCATTCTTAGAATTTGTTCTCTATTGAGAATTTCCATTTTAAATATTATACATTGTGTTCGAATTTCACCACTTTATTATTTATCTCATGTTCTGTGCAATTCACAACTTCCGCTTCACTCAATTGTTAATTCCTTATTTCCACTTGGTTCCTCAGCGCCTTGTTATAAGTCAACATGAAGCCACCCCGTGCTGTAGCTGCTTATCTCCACATCCACACTGCATGTGCTGTGCATCTCTTCGTAGTTCTTACTTTGTACAGTTAATTGGTGCTGAATAACTTTCAACATGACTTGAGCTAAGAACTCCGCTCTTTAAACTAATTATTGTCTTCTTATTTTAACTCTTTGAGTAATAAGATTCTCCTGACTCAATGGCTAAATTTTTTTTGTCTACATTCTGTTCCCTTCCTGCCAAGAATTGCCCCACAACAGTTTCTAGCGTTTTCCGCCGCCATTTCCACGGAAACGCCGCCGACAATACGTTAAACACAATGGACAAGACTAGAACCTACAATGCTATTATTTTCTCAACACAGAAATATGTTTCAATGGAATTGGTGGGGCTCAGAAGAAACAGGATTCTTTTTTGAGTCTGTGAGGGATGTTCTCTCGCAGGCAGAACCTTGTAGGAGAGACACGAAGGGGTCTACCTTTGGGGATGCCTTTTCCTCTCCGTTTTAGAACTAAGGTTCCCACAAGCCGAGGCACCTCGGCCTGTTCTGAAAAGTGTATGTTCCGGGGTCACAGACCTTGGGCATACGGTAAGAGTTGTTCGCTATTCCCATTGGAACAGTTGGCCAGCTGCCTCCTAAACTGGTCGAGGCACGGAGAAGGGAATGCTGCGTCCCCACAGTTAACTCTCCTCCCGCTATCGGAAGGGCGTGGGACAAGTACCCAATGCCCGACCTACCTGATGCAGGTTTTTCTAGGGTTTTCCCTGCATTGCTTTTAGGCGAATGCCGGGCAGGATCCTTAAACTGTAGCCCGGGGGCCCTAGTTAACCCTTGGCTACCTTTCTCTACCCTTCCGCATCCCCCCTTTCATATCCCTTCCAATGCTATTAAAGGGGAGTTGCCACTAAGTGGATTACCCTCATGTAGCCTGTTGCCCTAAAACACAAAAAAAACGTGTGTATCAATATGTATGTTACGAAAACAAATTTAAACGCGTGCAACTATTTTGACCAATTTTTTACGTTCCTTACGGCCCATGAACTTCACACGTCAGTATCTTCACACACTTCTCAAATTATCGGGTATAATTTTTTTTATTTATTCTCTAAACAATATAATTTGTTGTAAGTCTTATCTGGGATGTGGTCGTTTGCTCGAAACAAGTTTTCCCAAGAACAATATCCCGATTGACGTTTTCCCGACGAGTCATTTTCCCTAAAGATGAGTTTCTGCATAATAAAACTTAGTATTATTATTTTACAACACTTAATGCGTTTGTTATCTTATTATACATTAATATTACAGTAAATCTATTTACTCAGTAATGCGAGGGACAATTTGAACCAATCTTGATACCCGTATCACGTAAGACCCAGGAACTATTCCCATAGATTCAAGATCAGCCTGTCACCCCTATGGGTGGGGGTGGAATGAGGTGACATTTTCCAAATATGCGATAACGGCCTATATACGCGACGAATATATAGTTCAAGGGGTCGTTTGGATTTATAATGTCATTCCCGACGTTTTTACAGAAAAATTTCATCCCATAAAGACATCTCTAGCGGTGGTGTGAAAGGGGATGATAAAAATTACGATAACGATAATGATTAGGGATAAAATGTTATGTTTGTTAAATTATAATGTTTTGAATTTTATGTTGTTCACGTAACTGAAAAAGATGCCAGATTAATATAATTTTTGTAAGATGGCACTAAATGAAACTTAATCAAGTCCCAGTTTTATAACAGAAATAAATGTACTTAATGCTATAATTAATATTTTAACTTTCCTCACTTAACGAATAGTTCTTAATATGTAAATGCTCAAACAAACTCTTTGGTCTTGCCGCGTAGAGCCTTTGGTCACTTGCGTATAGGAACCCTGCAACAGTTGTGTATTTATAGTTGCCTACCTGAAAGGCGAGAACGAGACAAGACTTGAAGTGATAGTTGTTATAGGAGTAAAAACTGGGGGGGCGGGGGGAGGGATATTGATGTAGTGGTATTATCTACATCAGTCAAGTCATGTCAGTTTTGGAGAAACAAAAAGGAGTGTAATATGCAGAATGGATAGATGACAATGAAAAGATGTATTTGACAGAATAAATGTATTACAAAGGTTGGGGTTACCAATATGGTTGAATTATTTAAAAATGAAGACTTTTTGCGAGTCAAGAAATCAGAAAAAATGCACAAGACTACAAAATAGGAAAGAAATATCGAGAGAAGGCATAGATTGAAGTCTGAGGAGAAAAATAAAGAAATTGAAGTAATAACTTCTGGACAGTTCTAATTTATGGTGTTAATTTTAAGTTGCAGTAATATGCTTGTTAAATCTTTAATATTGATTTTCTCAGAAATATAATTTATAATAAACAGACTTTCAGATAAGCCACAACCTATCTCTCTTTCCTTTCCTTACCAATATTGCAATTATGTATATATATATATATATATATATATATATATATATATAATGTGACAAAGTCAATTAATAAACTAATTTGTATAGAAAACAAGGGTCAAGAGCAGCTGATTTACCTTAAATCAAGTTGGGCCAACCAGGCTGAGAAGAAAAGGATTTTCAATATTTCTATGACCTGAACCCCGTTCTTCAAGACAGTCGGTCTGCACGTCGAGCCAGTGTTAATATAATATAATCCCACGATTTGTGACCCTTATATATTTTTAAAATAAGTATAAGGGATTGATCCTGCAAGAACTTCATAATGTCCAAACCCACCTTCCTGAAGACTTTAAAACTTATTCGTTATAGATCCCAACATACAGATCTATAGTCTTAGGCCTTACATTTTGTAATATTTCAATCACAATATTTAACTACAACATGCTAAAATCTCCTTCAGAATGTAAGTGTATGTATTCCTCTACTCTAGTGTCATTTTTTACCTTTATATTTTAAATGGTTTGTCAAAAGAGGTATATAGATCTTAGGGTAAACAGGATGTGCTAGGATTTTGGTGATTGAAACATCCTATTCTTTTAATTGTAATATTGGTATGGAAAGGAAAGTAAAGTGTGGTGTTGCCATAAGGAACTCAAGATTGTTCTTCAAATTCTGCCTCCTTCTTCAGGAAGGAGTATTACACCATTCCATGCACTGGCCTGCTGCAGATATATATATATATATATATATCGTGCTTCTCATTTTTCTCACTCTCAAAGTTGTTGCATGCCACTGAATTCAGATTTCTACCATACAACCTTGGTGTTTTTTGGCAATTTTATTACTCAGAAGTTGTTCTGTCATAGCCAAAATGCCTGATATTGTAGAATGAGGGGTATTATACATTCGTGATAACTGCATAACTTTCATACCTTCATTATGCTTTGTTATGATCTCTTTCTTTAGTTCAATAGACAGAAATTTTCTATGCTTTTTCTCCTCGTTGCCTTCCATTTTGGAACCCATTTAGTCACACTGTAAAAAAATACCTATAAAATAGGGTACGAAAAATAAATATTACCTATTTTACACCACAAGATTGTCAAAAGTAATACATTAAATTTTTCAAATGAAAATTAACAGTTAATATTTAAAACTTTTATTAAAAAGTTTGGATAATAGTTTCGAGCAGTTACCTACCTTAGTATAAACGGTTTAGCAATAGATGTTTACTGTTCGTCGCTCACTGGACATATGCGGTGCCATCAGCTGATCCATGCGCTCCGCAGAAGCATCGCCATTTACCAGCAATTAAGTGAACTTGGTCCGATATCCTCTACATGTTTTCTTTAATGTCACGTTATTTTATTATAATAAATAAATATCAAATAAATATTGAATGTTGCATTTTTAACTACTGGCGGTTTTTTATTATTTCAGAATATTTATTAGCATTTTCTTGTTAAACTGAACACTACAACTTATTAACGGGAAAATAACGTGCGATAATAAGGCAACAAGAATGCTATTAAACTAATTAGATGTTTTATACTTCCATTTTAATTGTAATTAATTATTCAATCAAATAGTTTTCACCATAATATTCCAAGAAACAGAACCAACTATTAGTAAAACTATTTTGCCCCAGTAGTATTAGAATTGTATCCTTATATGAATTTATGTATGTTTGGAAAACAAGTACGAATTCTGCACATTTAAAGCATTTTCCAACAGTTATATTATTTTAGCAAATCTTGCATTCCAGTATTCTGTACGGAAAATGGAACTATAAAAGAAGAAGAACGTTCAAGATTTCGTTGTTATACTTGAGAGAAGTGCACTGTTCTTCAGTGTTTGAATTGCTTTCCTCAAACTGTAGTTCTAAATTTCGCAATTTTTACTTTTTCCGTATATCACGCCAGTCTGCAATGAGTCGCTTTGTTTTTTCTAAACTTCGCATTCTTAATGATTTTCAGACTGCTGCTCCTAGTTGCATTTAGCAACTTGAGACTTTTTTTTTTTAGTTTAACAGGCTACATGAGGGTAATCCACATTATGGCAACTCCCGTTTAATAGCATACGAAGGGATTTGAAAGGGGGGATGCGGAAGGGTAGAGGAAGGTAGTCAAGGATTACTAGGGCCCCCGGGCTGTATTTTAAGGATCCTACCCGGCATTCGCCTAAAGAAATGCAGGGAAAACCCTAGGAAAACCTGCATCGGGTAGGTCGGGCATTGGGTACTTGTCCCACACCCTTCCGATAGCGGGAGAGGAGTTTGCTGTGGGGACGCAGCATTCCCTTCTCCGTGCCTCGACCACTTTAGGAGGCAGCTGGCCGCTACTCCAATGGGAATAGCGAACAACTCTTACCGTATGCCTAAGATCTGCGACCCCGGAACGTACACCTCTCAAAAACGGGCGGGTGCCTCGGCATGTGGGAACCTTAGTTCATAAAACCAGAGAGATGTGAAGGCATCCCCAAAGGTAGCCACCGCCAGAGCTCTCTGGGAAGGTTCACCTGCGAGAGAATACTTTCGCGGGCTTCCTTATGAACTTGAGACTTTTTTTTTTAAGGCAATAGGCTACATGAGGGTAATCCATTTAGGGCAACTCCCCTTTAATAGCATAGGAAGGGATTTGAAAGGGGGGATGCGGAAGGGTAGAGGGAGGTAGCCAAGGGTTAACTAGGGCCCCCGGGCTATATTTTAAGGATCCTACCCGGCATTCGCCTAAAGGAATGCAGGCAAAACCTTAGAAAAACCTGCATCGGGTAGGTCGGGCATTGGGTACTTGTCCCACGCCCTTCCGATAGCGGGAGAGGAGTTTGCTTTGGGGACGCAGCTTACCCCTCGCCATGCCTTGGCCTGTTTAGGAGGCAGCTGGCCGACTATTCCAATAGGAATAGCGGACAACTCTTGCCGTATGCCCAAGGTCTGCGACCCCGGAACGTACACCTCTCAAAACAGACCGAGGTGCCTCGGCATGTGGGAACCTTAGTTCAAAAAAAACCCAGAGAGATGTGAGAGCATCCCCAAAGGTAGCCCCCGCCAGTGCTCTCTGGGAAGGTTCACCTGCGAGAAATCCTCTCGCAGGCTTCCTTGAATGAACTTGAGACTTTAATCGTGCCTGTTCTTCAGCGTGGCAATGTACTATGAAGCCTGCGAGAGGATTATCCTCATGTAGCCTGTTGCCCTAAAAAAAAAACTTACTCTTGGCTCCATCGACTGCATCGACCGCTCAGATCCTGTGCAACAACGAATCGTTCGAACCTTACACACGTAATATTTACACGAGACGTGTGCTAACTGGAGAGTTGCAGGTATGCAGTACAGTTATTCATATAACTGCTTAATTTGTAAAAATGTATTGTTCTCTTAAAAATTACATAAATAATACCAATAATAATCTGTCTGTATCCATCCCCTCAAATACTGCATTGGAGTCAATTTGAAATTATAACTTTGTAATATCTATGTTTGAATCTTCGTCTACGCCCCCAATTTCTTTGTTTATTATTTTGTCATCCATTTTAAATTTATTCTTGAAAAATATATTTTCATTTGGTTACAGTTTGCAGTTTTTAATTAATTTAAATATTTTAACTGAATTTGTATTATATTATTATTTATTGTAACTTAATGATAGGTTGTGAATCACCATCTGTTACGGGATCTGACGACGAGTTAAAGAATAAGATTATAGCAAGGGGAGGCTTTGTTCAGGTTAATATAATTAAATATGATATATTTTAAAGTAACGTTAACACAATACTTTGAATTCAATCTTTTTTATATATAGGAGATTGATGGTATTCCTGATGATCTGAAGGCTTTGTACAAGACCGTGTTTAAATATCACAGAAAACCATAATTAAAATGGCTGCTGACAGAGGAGCTTTCATTGACCAGAGCCAGTCTTTCAATATTCACATTGCAGAACCAAATCATGGGAAATTAACATCAATGCACTTTTATTCTTGGCAACTGGTAATCATATGTAATACATTAAATTTCTTTCATTTCATGAAACTTTTCTTCTATGTCTTATATTTTTATAATTTTTAGTTCAAACATTTAATTACTAAGTTAAGATAAAAAGTGTCTCCTATCAGAACTTTTATTGATTTATTTGAAAGCATTCTTCAAAATTGTCATAATCATTCTACAAAATCAGTTATTATTAATGACAAATTATTGAAGGAATACGTTAAACTGTTGATTTTATGAACTGTAATTAGAATTATGTAGAATGAAGTTGAGAATTATGCTCATTATATAATAAGGTGCCATATTTAAGATTGCAGAGATGAAATATATACAGAAGTTAAAAGTTGTGTATTGTGACGAACTTAAAGAATATGAATTGCCACAAAGCTGATTTTTGGAAAATTTCATTGCAAAACCATTGCAGGTAATTTATTTAAAGATTCAGTAAAAGATAGAAATTAATGGTATACAAATAAGTGTAATTTATTTGCAACTTTAAAATGCTATGCAATGAAAAATATATGTAATAATAAATATTTATTACATAGTGAAAAGCAAATTTTTGACGTTTGTGTCACATTCAAATGATAATATAATTTCTAGCAATGTTGCCAATCAGACAAATACAGTTCTGATACACTTATTACTTGACAAGTACCTCTGTTAAGAATTTGTTAAAATTTTGCTTATTTTATCAATTATTGGGTTCATATAAACTGTCTGTCAACACTATGTTATAGTGTTAAATATGGTAAAGTTGGTAACTGAATACTGCATTGCAGTCTCTATAGGGTATTTTAAATTTTTATAGGGACTGAAAACTGGCATGTATTACTTACGGACGAAGCCTGCCGCTCAGGCCATACAGTTCACTGTTGACAAGCCTAAGTTATCCAAAAATGTGAGCACCTCTACAAACGGAAGGAACGGTTACGATAAACCGAAGAAAGAGACTGACTCGTTCAACATGGCTTCCATCACGTGCTCTCTAGAAAATAAGGAAGAGTGCCTTGTGTGCGGGTCGTGATGTGAATCATCAAGACATTGCTTCACACTGAATATGAATCTCATTTTGATGCCACATGTGCCTTACAAGAGTGTTTTGTATTTTTCATACATTTTGAAAATATTAATAGCAAACTGCTGAATCCAAATGGCAAATTACCATCTTATTATTTTCTGCAACTTTGATTTGACTAAGTAAATGGTGGACTCCTGTTACGTTTATACTGTATTATGAATGTACATGGATGAACACAGCCAAATTAGTTAGAATTAATGTATGAACAAAAAAACGCTTGATAATGTTTTGTTTTCAATCTAGGACTTCCATCATGGAGTAAATCTATAAAATAAAATTTATATTTAAAATATAATTAAATGGGAAAATTTTGCATTGCTTTATTAAAACAAATACAATCCAAACTTGATTAAATAAATTTTTATTTTCAAATTTTCTTCATTGGATACCTGACGAAGTGACATTGTATTAATTATTAAGTGTTTCTTTGTAATTATTTCTTACTAATTTGGCTGTGTTTGTACATTTTTTATTCTATTGAAGTCACATAAATGTAACTATTAGACCGTATTAAAATATGACTGGCAGACAATTTCAAGGACTGTTATTTGGCTTATAACTTGTGCAACATCGTTTCTATTATCTGTATCATTCTGGTACATTTGATTGATATGGTGTAATTGTAATTGAAGTTTATTAAAAGATTTACAAATTTATTACTTTCGGGATCCTTAGACTTAAGTTGCTTGTATTTTTGAATATGGCTTGATTTCTAGACAAATTTTGTTTCATCTCATTCTAAAGTGTTAGTTTCTACACCAAAAGATATGATAAACAAAGATATGGGGACTTTGAATTTGTTTGTAAAAAATAAGGTTATATATAAAAGGCATCTCAGAATCTGCCTCTAATCCGAATCTAGTAAAGAGGTGAACCCTTTGATGAGCATTTGGATTCTTGTACTCTAGCTCTGAAACTTCCTCTTTCCATAATTACGAACAGAACTCTTCGCTATTCGAACTGTCGGAGTAATCTTAATAATATTAACATGATGCGACGTTCCTCCACCTCGTGTGGCTCACCTACAATGTACTTATCTCAATTCCGACTCACTTCTCTGTAGGTAACCATTTTTCGCAATCAAAATCATTCCTGTTGTTAATAAAGTCATATTGAAACAAACGCTCATTGCTTTGCAAGTATAATTTCCAAAAGGCTCACGATGGTGAAAAGGGATGAAAGTATGGGTGTCGACATTATTAAATGTGATACAGATACTGGTATCAAAATATTGACACACGGAAAAAGTTCTGTACATTATCTGTTGACAAATGATTATGGTGTTTACAAAAAAAGAAATAATCGTAAATTAACTTTCTGCCCACTTCAAACATCTGTTTGAAATAGTAGTCCACGATGTCTTTCAATTTTACAGATTTTATTAATCTTGTCGTTATTGGACTTTGAAGGAAATCCTTGATCGTCTTACTTCAGTTGTCGCCAACGTGATTGAAGATGATTTCTTAATTTGTCATGACTGTGTTACAGGTAATTTTTTATGTATATCAACAATTGGTGACACAATCATATCCTAATTCATCTGTCAGACTGTGGGTGCTATTCTGAAATTACTCCAAACAGAATTTTGTAATATACTATATGGAGGGTTTTGCACCAACAAGTTCACCAAATAGAGCCTTGATGAGTTCCTTCTTTTGTTCTGATTTAAATAATAGGCTGGTCACCCCTCAGTTCACACAGCTTCTTTTTATTTATGGCTTTACTCTATTGCAGCCCTGATTAAGAGAAATATTTTAGAACAGTTAAATTTAATCTATTTGGATCTTTGTGCTCCAGTTAAGCAAACACTTTAATACTGAATTTTTTTATAAAAAAATACCATTACTTTACATAGATCTATATGCACTACATAATTATAATTACTTGTTCCTCTACCAAGACCGATTTCTGGTTTGCCTCACAGGAAATTGTGATAATGAAAAAGGATGATTAAAGGAACTTGAAGACTTTTAAAATTTACTTTTAATTGTGAATATGATACAGCAGTTAGGAAACTGTCACATAAGAACTCCTATGTACACAATAGGCTCTCTCCTGTGATGCTCGCCGTCCAAAACGGGACAGCTTCATCATATAGTCCAGTCGAAATAGGCTATTATTCGAGTCTTCTTTATTGTCGGCAAATTCTCTGAAATACTTGTTACACACGGTAAGGCGGCTACATCTCTCTCATCACATGGCCAGGTCGACAATTTTTCTTCGGGAGATTCCAATTTTATAAAATGATGAAACGAAAGGATCCTTGAGCAACGAGCCACACAATCCTGGAGGTTGAGTGGAGGTTACTTCATCTTGTTGACAGAGGCGTCCAACTCTGCATCCATTTCTTCCGGAGTCGGGACGACCCTCGATTGACCTTTTCCGCCACCACGTCCTCCACGGCGTGTCCCTGAAAAGATATCATATTTATGCGGAGGAATTTACTAGAAATTGAAACATGACTACGTCATACACTTAATTCTCCACTAAATGAAATTTTTTATTTCCTTTCAGATTATGTGTAAGATAAAAGTTAAAAATTCTCACCTCCTCTTCCACGTTCCCTGCCACCACTGGGAAGTGGTCGGCTCTGCGTAAAGCTACCCACAGCACCGACACGTCGACCTCTGATGACTGATGGGATTTCAGAAGTCGCCACCTGAATGTTCATTGCACGGCCTGCGGGAACAATTTTGTCAATTCTTTTGAGCTACTTTTTCCGTCAAATAATCTAAACAATGGTATGATTCTATAAAGTTATAAACAATATCATTAACAAGAGCCAAACTCAGAAAATGCTAACCATCCAAAGGTACAATGGTATCGCTTCATAGCCTCGATAGCATCAGCTTTTCTTTCAAATATAACATCTGCAGTCCCCGAAGAACGTCCAGATCTGTCATAATGAACAGCTGCAGACTTCAACGGCCCAAATTCAGAAAACAATTCCTGAAATAATCGTAAACTTATTAAATGGTCCAGAATTACTTTAAAATAGCACAAAAAATATTGATATTAAGAACATAAGCCAGTTTGAGATTAGAAACTAACCATATAATAATTTGTGTAAAAATTCAAGAGCAATTAGTTTTTGAATCCAATGTATATAAAAATACTTGATATTTTCAAGAATTTAGCTAGAACTGTCATCTTAAAAACAATTAAATCATAATTATTGTATTCAAATATGAAAATAATAATCAACACAAAAATTGCTATATACTAAATTCCAGTATTAAACAGTGTCTCATTAATCAAAAGACATTTGGGACATTAAAACTTGGCACAATAAAATGATGGGTAGTTTACATATTGTGCATTTTCACCAAGGACACGTAGAGTATACAATAATTGTATATGTAATGGGCAGTTGAAATTGCTAATTAAACATCACTACAAGACTCTTCATTTGTGTATATAGTAGCACAGACATATTCATAAAGCAGTCCACATGACGAGACCATATATACAAGCAGCCATAATTTTAATTGCAGTGTGGTGAGCAAAGTAACATTACTAAAATGTATAAGGCTTGCTTCAATTATATAAAAAAATATTTTGTAAATTGTCATAGGATCTCTGCCCAAAATGACCTGTACTTTACAGATTTTTTACAATAGAAATGATCACTACTTACAAGTAACATGCAATGTGCAACCAAATTAAATTTTTGGACAATATTCATAAGAACTAAGAAAACTTTGTTATACTAACTACTAAATACCTAAAACCATTAATATATTAAAAGTAACTTCCACGTAAGGTGAAATGACTAAGTAAACTAAAAGTTTGTGTTACTTCAACAACACAGTTTAAAACTTTAACACAAGGCGGCGAGTGAAGCGTAAACAATTTATAAATGTACTCTAACATTGCTAAATTCAATAACAGAATAATATGTACAGGTATGATCTTCATATAACTAAATAATCTCAATAATCGGTATGACTTACTGTTATATCAGAGTAGGATACACCAAAATCAAGATTTGAGACGAGTAACTATGCAGGACCTCCTGTAGGAAGCGAATTCCCGAAAGTCAAGCCCATCCTTGCCTTTTTTGCTCCCGATCCGTCGAACATATCGTGCTTCCATTTACTATTTATATCTCCCTACAAAAGATACGCAATTAATGCTCGTCAGGTTGACCAAGTATGACTTACTCTTAAATAAGGAGCAGAACGTACTGCACCTCTGCTCCGACGGATAGCGCCAACATTTCCCCTAGAAGATCCTCTGAGCCCCTCGTCCTCTCCTCACGGATCCTCTGCCCAATTTCGAGGATTTGATGATATCATCTAGGCTCATTTCTATTTTATCAACAATCTCGGGAAAGGTAAATAGCTGCGTTCAATTCTACCCGAAACAGATGATTCGCCGGCCAGAAACGGTGTGATCCTTAAGAGACTCTCTGGTGCTGCCAACATCGAAGTTATTCGCGTACTTGACAAAATTTTGGATAGAGGTTAAATAATATTTTCAGAATTTTACCTACCAAAACTATTATTGCACAAAATATTCTAATGTTTTAAAATAACTATTTAGAATAAAAATTTGAAACTACTCAATCATTGTTTTCCTCCAACTTGCACGTATATTCATCTCATGGAAGAAATTCCTGAAATAATCGCGTTAACTTATAACGCGTTGATTACTAAAGAGACGATTCGTAAAAATATCACAAATATCGAGACATAATGGATAAATTCGTTTTTCGAGTATAGGTGTTTGAATGATGTTTGCTGTGAAGATTGGTTTCACCAAAGAACTTTACGCGACTCAGGAAGAAGTTGGCTACATTGTTTCTGGATACGAAATTCTAAGACCCCATTTGAAAGTCTTTTGCTCTGCTCTCTCTTAGTTTATGAATTATAAGCACAGTTGTGTTTCTCTAGGCTCTTCTTAGCACCTGACGAAAGAAAGGCACAATGATCCCAGAAACTTTGTGTGGTATTTATATTTTCACTTTTTTGTCTGAATTGGCTATCTTTCTTATTCAAGAGACTTAAGTGTTCATCCAAACAAACTTGTAAAATATCTGTTAAACTCGGATGACGAAGAGCCTACGCTCAAAAGATTTAAGACTCTTGATTTTAAAAAAAGATTCACATCAACAAATACTCTACAAACTTCTATTTTTAATTTTTAAAATTTTTCAAACAAAGTTTTTCACCATGACTTTCAATCTGTATGGCAAATCAATAACTAAATGTCTCTTTTTATGACAGAATATTAGAAATAAATAAATTTTAAGAAATTAGTATCTGTATTTGGCCGTCTTTCTTATTAAATCAATGAACTGCTCCATAACATTTCACTTGTTTAATGAATAAGAAAGACAGCCGTAAGAAGTGATAATATAAATAACACACCACAACGTTTCTGGGATCCTTGTCCCTTTCTTCAGCTACACAACTACACTCGTCAGTTGACAAAACTATATATATATAGTGTTGGGCATAATCTAATGACGAGACTTATAAAGGCTCAAGCGAACGAGCGGTGAATGAATCATTCGATTATTCCTGCCGTGAGCCTTGTAGTTAAGTTGCACAAAGAATTTCTGCACAAATAGATTTTTCCAGCTTTGTCTGCATTTCCTTATAATTTTAAATCTTCAGGTTCACCGCAAGGAGGTTAGTAATCCCTTCAGTTACCTGAGTAGTTATAAATAACTCCTTTAACAGGAAAATATCTACTAAGGAATTAACCATCTGCGGTGTTTGTAAATTGAATTTACTATTCCCTGCAACATGTGATAATTAAATCATATCATCACTTATTTTGTCTGTATTTGGCTATCTATCTTATTAATTATTTTCAATCAGACGTAATTTTTTTATTTAATTGATTTCCTAACGCAGAGCAATCAAACAACAAAGAAGAAATCATGAGCGACACATCTCCTATCTGAGCTCCTAAGAACAAATATTTTAATACTTTGTTTAACAGATAAAAGATAGTACTGAAATATTTTTCTTGAAGAATAAGTTACACTTAAAAAACATTAGGATTTGTGTGCGTTAGAATGACTTTTGTATGGTACTAGTCATCCAGAAAGCTCAACTGATGGGCCTTACAAAAATGCTTTATTTGTTCAGATCATGTTTGGTGATGAAGATACAGAATACTGATTACATAAAGAAGTAGCAAAATTACAGAAAAATTAAGTGCTAAATTAAGAACAAACATTTATACTTTTATCAGGTGATTCAAAAACACCAGAGCCACTAGAATTATACAAACCAGGTGATGCACTCTAAAGTCTTTGATTTGTGCAGTGTCATTCTTGTGGCACTTCAGTTGTTTAATAACCCAAAGTCAGCAACAAGGATTGCAGAAATGTCGATTTTATCACTTCATATTGTTTTCTATTTGGCTACTTTTTTATCAAATTAGTATACTTTTAACGTGGGTGTTTTATATAATTGAGGATATATTTTATCTAGAAAACTGACAAGGCAGTTAGTGCAACTTCGTTCCAGACATACTTAAAGTGATACATCTTGATTTAAGCCACTCTTTTCTGTGCTCCTGTTCAAAGAGGACAAATTTGAGTTTTGCTGCTGTCCTCATGATGTATCTTATCCCTGCAAATGGTGAGAACATCTGTTTGTAGAAAAGTCGGGCATTAAAAATATTGCATTATACAAAGCCTCCTGAAAGTGAATCGAAATAAACAAGATAAATCAAAATAATACCCAGATATTTTTTTCATTAGGGATGGGTGAATGGGCTGGTATTTTGAAAATATATGATTTAAAACTGATGATAATAACATTGAATAAACTTGTGCATATATGTTTATTGTTTGTATTTTCACCCCAGTTAAATTACAGCACTGAAGAATTGGCTTAAATGAGCAAATCTGAAATAATTTAATTGTTATTGGTCCGTTACCAACTGTACCACTTATAAAAGTTTTATTTTCCCTAGATAGCAAAACAGATAATTAGGACTCTAGCACACCTCAAAATGACACTATTGCTCAGTTTTTAAAACGTGAGTAAATTATGCACTTCCTTATGTTAATGCATCAAAATGTTTTTCTTCTGGCAGTCTCGTATACATAAAGCAACATTTCACTACACTTTTGTGTTAATTTGCATTTAATTCATAAAGTATTAGTACTTATTCCATTACAAAGTTGACCTCTAAAGCAAGCAAAGATCAAATCTGCCTTGTAGCAGGCAGAAACACATTCATTATGGTCAGACTTTCTTGTGCCTTATTTCAGGAGAATATCCCAGATTTAAAGTAGATTGGGACGCTTTGGGGTGTGACGAAGAAGAGTCTACTCTTGTGTTGACCTTGTTGCTGTTACACTCCATCGTGAAAGGGAGTAAGGACTTGAGGCGAAAGATGTGCATAATCTTTGACGAAGAAACTCAGGTCCTTCTCAAGATTTTTTTGGAGAGCCTCATTCCTTTGGAAAACCAATTGACCAAAGATGATGTGTTGAAGGCACTCCTGAAAGCCGGTCAGTATGCGGCACATTTAGCCACATATTTTATGTGCAGTGGTAAAATTTTCAGTTAACATAGTTTTCCCTCTCAACAGAGAACATTGGTTTGAAGGGCGACGAAATACCCATGAGTTTCAGCACAGCTCCCAAGTCAAGAACAACGTCCCAAATTTTCTTGCAGGTAAGATAGAGTGACTGTAGAGATTCATTTTGTAGGCAATCTGTAAACAGAATGCTCTTTTTCAGTCGCCCACCACTCTGCAATAGAAAGTTATCAACGAGAAAAGTCAAGAGATACGGAAACTTAAGCTGAAGCATGACTCGGAACATTATGAAAAAAATTAACTTCTGGACGAATTGGCAAGAGCAGATGACGAGTTCAAACACCTGAGTGAGTAACCTTTTGTTAGTCATATGGGATGTGTAACCCGAGTATGAAAACTGGCTGGGTGCCATGTGGTGCCTGTGTTGTCATAATTAAACTCTGTGACATCCATAATCCCAGATTTGGCTCCAATCCCTGTTGTTTTTGCAATATTTTAGTGTAACGCCCATCCACCCCTATCCTTAAAGGTCCTTCTCTTGAAATTATAAACAAAAATATCTGAAGAAATGTGATCTATCTCATAGACCCCAAAGAAATTTCATTTCGCCAAAAAGATAATCCATTTTAAAATTTTTGATACTGTTCACTCTCGTCCCTGGCGGTGGTAGACATGTCTTACCCCCACAGTGTTTGATTCCGGTTCAAAATGAACGTGAGTACGAAATGTGGTCAAAATATCTCTTAAGTGTGTAGTGGAACATACACACACACATACAAATGAACAGTCTATTCTATTTATTAGAAGAATATTACAACATTAATGTTATGTCGAGTTATTTGCAAATCTATAAACACATCTTACTGCTGGGAGTTATATGTGAGATGATCAGGACACTGAAGTCGACGGTGGAGGAATACTTCAGTGAGTGTGAGAGACTGGGAGAGGAACTGCTGTTAAAAAATGGACAGGTGGATGCACTGATGGAGACATGCCAAGACTTTGAGAAGTTTGTGGAAGAGACAAAGGCCTCGGAGCGAAATCTCAGCTCCAACTTGTCGGCACTGTCTTTCACTGGTAATATTTGGAATTTTGAGTTCTGTTTGATCTAGGCGTAACCTCCAGGTTTGTATGGGGTCACATCTGAGAATTAATTGTATGTTTTGTCTTCTAATTTTTAAGGAATGACAATCCATAAGACCTAGTTAATATCTGCTTTCTGTAAGCTAATTGTGTCTTTACCACTGATTTTTTTTCTAAAGTTTCCTTCTTTCTTTGCCATTTTTAATAAAGGAGTGAAAAATTTACAAGCACTATATTTACTTCTTTATGCTGTGCTATTTTATAATGTGCGTCCTTATTTTCTCATTTATGGGTATAAATTATCTTTCTAACAGAGTATCAATCATTAGGGTCAAATAATAAGGCTGGAGCAATGACCTCTGACTAGGTTCAATCCACCCCGGCAATGACAAACGAGGAAAAGCTATTCTCGGAAGAATCTTACATAGAAATAATGTTTTTCAGATTGTAGACAGCGTATGATATTGTCTCTAGATTCTAGCTGGGTAAATACGTTGAAAACACTATAGACATTTTATGAATGTCGTGGGCAAATTTATCCAGCTGGAATAATTGTGAATTACATGCACCATGTATTTTGGTATGAAATTTGAGTAAAACAGACAAGTGACATCTGTGCGTAAATACAATTTATATATTCTTCACAATTTGTGTGATATTTTCACAGATTTTACAGTCTTTTATTGTTTCGGAACATCCATGATGATGTTGTAATTTGTACTTTTTAATGATTCGTGTTGATAATGATTCGTGTTGATCATACAATATTCACATGCTCGTTTGGTGCCAACTCGTTAGTTTATCCTCAGAAAAGTGATTTAATGTAAAGTATTTAACCCTTATTAAGTCCAAATTTACGGACAAAATTTGTACCTCTCTTCTCGGAGCATGTCTACCAAATCTCACATAATTAGTAAAAAAATCGATTCTAGTTTGTTACCTCTTGAGGTTATTTTACCTGTTGTTGTCATACGGGAAGCAGAAGATCTAGGAAGAATAGTGATAGACTTGATGCTGTGTGAAGAGATGCAGAAGAACCGGACTCTGGCAGAGAGACTGGAGGTCACTGTAAAGGAACTGGACACTTGCAGGGCGAAAAACTCTGCATTGTTGAAAGAGGTAAAGATTCACTGTATTTAAATATTAATTCTCACTTATTACATGGAACAAGTAGTGTCATTGACAAATTAAGAGCAAACACCTAACTAGATCAGTACAGTATACGACAATATGCTGAAAGGTTTTTCTCTATGTAAAGGATGGTAGGCAAATTTCAGTTCATAGCTAGTTTTATGAAATTTTTTATGTACAGTTGTATATTTAATAATTCTCTTTTATTTAGTTTAAATAGGACTGAATTATTTTAGAGTGATACTGCAACTGTAAAAATGTTTGGATTGATCTTTACTGAAAGTCACGAAATTAGTTTCAGAAAGTGCCCGAGGGAACATTTGTTACAAAAGAAGAGAAAACACTTTCTGGATATAAGCCAGTGCCTTTAGAAAGAAATTAATCGGACTAAGCTTAACACCTCTTTGTCAGTCCTCAAAATTCAAATAAAATCTATTGTAAAATATTTATGTGATGCTAAACGGTTTATACTACGGTAAGTGCTGTTAACTATTATCCAAACTTTTTAATAAAAGTTTTAAATTTTAACTGTTAATTTTTTTTTTCGCTTTAATGTCGGGAACTTTTTGCTCTAACGACAGGAAGTTCTAGCTTTAACGGCAAGAAGGTCTCGCTATAAGGTCCCGAAATTTTTGCTTTAACAGCAGTAGGTTCTCGCTTTAACGGCGTGAAGGTTTCGGATTAACGGCGGGAGGTTCTCGCTTTAACGGCGGAAAGTTCACTCTTTAAAGGCGGAAAAGATCTCGCTTTAACAGCGGGAAGTACCCTCTATAACGGCGGGGAGGTTCTCGCTTTAACGTTAGGAATTTTTTGCTCTAACGACGGGAATTTCTCGCTTTAACGGCTGGATGTTCTCGCTTCAACGGCAAAAAGTTCTCGCTTTAACGGCGGGAAGTTCTCGCATTACCGGCGGAAGTTATCGCTTTAACGGCGGAAAAGATCTCGCTTTAACGGCGGGAAGTACTCTCTTTAACGGAGGGTGGTTCTCGCTTTAACGCTGGGAATTGTTTTCTCTAACGACGAGAAGTTCTCTCTTTAACTTCGGGATGGTATCGCTATAACGGCGGAAAGTTATCGCTTTAACGGCGGAAAGCTCTCGTTTAAACGGCTGGAATTTCTTGCTTTAACAGCGAGAAGTTCTCTCTTTAACGGTGTGAATTTTTTTCTCTAACGACGGAAAGTTCTCTCTTTAACTTCGGGATAGTCTCGCTATAACGGCGAAATATTCTCGCTTTAACGGCGAGATGCTCTCCCTTTAACGGCAAAAAAATCTCGCATTAACGGCGGGCAGGTCTCGCTTTAACGGCGAGAAGTTCTCTCTTTAACGGTGTAAATTTTTTGCTCTAACGACGGTAAGTTTGAACGGCGGAAAGTTCTCGCTTTAACGGTGGAAAATTCTCGCTTTAACGGCGGGAAGTTCTCGCATTACCGGCGGAAGTTATCGCTTTAACGGCGGAAAAGATCTCGTTTTAACGGTGGGAAGTTCTCGCATTACCAGCGGAAGTTATCGCTTTAACGGCGGGAAATTTTTTCTCTAACGACAGGAAGTTCTCTTTTTAACGACGGGATGTTCTCGTCTTAACGGCGGGAAATTTTTGCTCTAACGACGGAAAGTTTTCGCTTTAACGGCGGGAAGTTCTATCTTTAAGGGCAGGATGTTTTTGCTTTAACGGCGGGAAGTACATCCTTTAACGGAGAGAGGCTCTCGCTTTAAAGTTGGGAATTGTTTTCTCTAACGACGGGAAGTTCTCTCTTTAACTTCGGGATGGTCTCGCTATAACGGCAGAAAGTTCTCGCTTTAACGGCGAGATGATCTCCCTTTAACGGCGGAAAAATCTCGCTTTAACGGCGAGATGTTCTCGCATTAACGGCGGGAAGGTCTCTCTTTAACGATGTAAATTCTTTGCTGTAACGACGGGAAGTATTAACGGTGTGATGTTCGGTCTTGAACGGCGGACGTTTTTTGTATAACGGCGACATAATCTCGCATTAACGTCGGAAAGTTCTCGCTTTAACAGCGGAAAGATCTCGTTTAAACGGCGGGAAGTTTCGCTTTAACAGCGAGAAGTTCTCTGTTTAACGGCCTAAATTTCTTGCTCTAACGAAGGTAAGTTTGAACGGTGGAAAATTCTCGCTTTACGGCGGGATGTTCTCGCTTTGACGGCAGAAAGTTTCTGCTTTAACGGCGGCTGTTCTCGCTATAACGGCGGGAAGTACTCCCTTTTACGGCGGGGGTTCTCGTTTTAAACTTTGGGAATTGTTTTCTCTAACGACGGAAAGTTCTCGCTTTAATGGCGGCAGGTTCTCGGTTCAACAGCGAGAAGTTCTCTCTTTAACGGCGTAAATTCTTTGCTTAAACGGCGAAAAGTTTTAGCTTTAACGGCGGGAATTTATCGTTTTTACGGCGGAAAGTTCTCGCTTTAACGGCGAGAAGGTTTCGGATTAACGGCGGGAGGTTCTCGCTTTAACGGCGAAAAGTTCTCGCTTAACCGGCGGGAAGTTCTCGCATTAGCGGCGGAAGTTATCTCTTTAACGGCCGGAAATCTTTTGCTCTGACTACGGGAATTTCTCTTTTTAAGGGCGCGATGTTCTCGCATTAACAGCGGAAGGTTCTCGCTTTTCACGGCGGAATGTTCTCGCCGTAACGGGAGGAAGTTCTCGATTTAACGGCCGAAACTTTGCGTTTTAACGGCGAGAAGTTCTCGCTTTAACGGCGAGAAGTTCTCGCTTAAACGGCAGTAGGTTCTAAGTTAAACGGCGGGAAGTTATCGCTATAACGGCGGGAGTTTCGCGCTTAAACGGCGAGAAGGTCTCGCTTTAAAGTTGGTAAGTTTTTGCTTTAACGGCGGGAAGTTCTCTCTTTAACGGGGGGAATTTATCACTTTAACGGCGGAAATTTCTCGCTTTAACGGCACAAACTTCTCGATTAAACGGCGGGAAGTTTTTGCTTTAACGGCGGGAGGTTCTCGCTTTAACGGCGGAAGGTCTCGATTTATCGGCGGGAGGTACTCGCTTTATCGGCGGGAAATTCTCGCTTTAAAAACAGGAGGTTCTCGCTTTACGGCGAGAAGTTCTCTCTTTTACGGCGGGAATTATTTGCTCTAACTACGGGAAGTTCTCTCTTTACGGGCGGGATGTTCGTGCATTAACGGCGAAAGGTTCTCGCTTAAATGGTGGAAAGTTCTCGCTTTAACCACGGGAAGTTCTCTCTTTAATGGCGGAAGGTTCTCGCTTTAACATTGGGAATTTTTTCTCTAACGCCGGAAAGTATTGCTTTAACGGCGGGATGTTCTCGCTTTAACGTAGGGATGTTTTCGCTTTAACTGCGGGAAGTTCTCTCTTTAAGGGCGGTATGTTCTCGTATTAACGGCGAAAAGTTCCGCTTTAATGGCGGGAATTTATCGCTTTAACAGCGGAAAGTTCTCGATTTAACGGCGAGAATATTTCGCTTTAACGATGCAAGGTTCTTGGGTTAACGGCGGGAAGTTCTCGGTTTAACGGTGGGAGGTTTTCGCTTTTACGGCGGAAAGTTCTCGCTTTAACGGTGGGAAGTTCTCACTTTAACGGCAGGAAGGTCTCGCTTTAACGGCGGGAGGTTCTGGCTTTAACAGCGAGTAGTGCTCTCTTTAACGGCGGGAATTATTTGCTCTAACTACGGGAAGTTCTCTCTTTAAGGCCGGGAAGTTCTCGCTTTAACGCCGGGAGGTTGTCGCTTTAACGGCGAGAAGTTCTCTCTTAAACGGCGGAAATTATTTACTCTAACGGCCGGACCTTCTTGCTTTAACGGCGGCTGTTCTGGCTATAACGGCGGGAAGTACTCTCTTTAACGGCGGGAAGTTCTCGCTTTAACGTTTGGAATTGTTTTCTCTAACGGCGTGGTGTTCTCGCTAGAACGGCAGAAAGTTTTTGCTTCAACGGTGGCTGTTCTCGCTATAACGGCGGGAAGTACTCTCTTTAACGGAGGGAGGTTCTCGCTTTAACGTTGGGAATTGTTTTCTCTAACGACGGGAAGTTCTCTCGATAAGGCCTGGAAGTTCTCGCTTTAACGCCGGGAAGTTCTCGCATTAACAGCGGAAGGTTCTCGCTTAAACGGCGGAATGTTCTCGCCTTAACGGGAGGAAGTTCTCTATTTAACGGCGCAAACTTTGCGCTTTAACGGCGAGAAGTTCTCGCTTTAACTGCGACAAGTTCTCGCTTTAACGGCGGTAGGTTCTCACTTAACGGCGGGAAGTTATGGCTATAAAGGCGGGAGTTTCGCGCTTTAACGGCGAGAAGGTCTCGCATTAAAGTTGGTAAGTTTTTGCTTTAACGGCGAGAAGTTCTCTCTTTAACGGTGGGAATTTATCACTTTAACGGCGCTAATTTCTCGCTTTATCGGCGGTAGGTTCTCGATTAAACGGCGGAAAGTTCTCGCTTTAACGGCGGAAGGTTCTCGCTTTAAGGGTGGAATGTCTCGCTTTATCGGCGGGAGGTTCTCGCTTTAACGGCGGGAAGTTCTCGCTTTAACAGCAGGAGGTTTTCGCTTTACGGCTAGAAGTTCTCTCTTTTACGGCGGGAATTATTTGCTCTAACGACGGGAAGTTCTTGCTTTAAAGGCGTGATACTCTCGCTTTAACAGCGGGAAGGTTTCGCTTTAACGGATGGAAGTTCTCGCTTTAACGGTAGGAGGTTGTCGTTTTAACGGCGAAAAGTTTTCTCCCTTAAACGGCGGGAATTATTTGTTCTAATGGCAGGACGTTTTTTCTTTAACGGCGGCTGTTCTGGCTATAACGGCGGGAGGTTTTCGCTTTAATGTTGGGAATTGTTTTCTCTAACGGCGGGATATTCTCGCTTTGACGGCAGAAAGTTTTTGCTTCAACGGTGGCTGTTCTCGCTATAACGGTGGAAGTTCTCGTATTGCGGCGAGATTTTTTTGCTGTAACTTCGGAAAGTTCTCGCTTTAACGGCGAAAAAAAACGTGCTTTAACGACGGTAAGTACTTTCTATAACTGCGGGAGGTTCTCGCTTTAACGTTGGTAAATTTTTTTCTCTAACGACGGAAAGTTCTCGCTATAACAGCGGGAAGTTCTCGCTTTAACGCCGGGAGGTTCTCGCTTTAACAGCGAGAAGTTCTCTCTTTAACAGCGGGAATTGTTTTCTCTAACTTCGGGAAGTTCTCTCTTTAAGGGCGGGATGTTCTCGCATTAACGGCGAAAAGTTCTCGCATTAACGGCGGGAAGTTATCGCTTTAACGGCGGAAATGTCTTGATTTAACGGCGAGAAGATTTCGCTTTAACGATGGAAGGTTCTTGGGTTAACGGCGGGAAGTTCTCGGTTTAACGGTGAGAGGTTCTCGCTTTAACGGAGGAAAGTTCTTATTTAACGGTGGGAAGTTCTCGCTTTAACGGCAGGATAGTCTCGCTTTAACGGCGGGAGGTTCTGGCTTTAACAGCGAGAAGTTCTCTCTTTTACGGCGGGAATTTTTTGCTCTAACGCCGGAATGTTCTCTTTTTAACGGCGGAATACTCTCGCTTTAACAGCGGGAAGATCACGCTTTGACTGATGTAATTTCTCGTTTAAACGATAGAAGGTTCTCGCTTTAACGGCGAGAAGTCCTCTCTTACACGGCGGGAATTATTTGCTCTAACGTCGGGAATTTCCCTCTTTAACGGCGCGATGTTCTCGCTTAAAGGGCAGGAAGTTCTCGCTTTAATGGCGGATGTTCTCGCTATATCGGCGGGAAGTACTCTTTTTAATGGCGGGAGGTTCTCGCTTTAACTTTGGGAATTGTTTTCTCTAACGAAAGGAAGTTCTCGCTTTAACGGCGGGAATGTTCTCGCTTTAACGGCGGGATGTTCTCGCTTTGACGGCAGAAAGTATCTGCTTTAACGGTGGCAGTTCTCACTATAACGGCGGAAAGTACTCTCTTTAACGGCGGGATGTTCTCGCTTTAACGGCGGAAGCTCTCGCTTTAATGGCGGGATGTTCTTGCTAAAACTGCAGGAAATTCTCGCTTTAAAGCCGGGACGTTCTCGCCTTAACAGCGAGAATTTTTTGCTCTAAGGACGAGACGTTTTTGCTTTAATGGCAGGAAGTTCTCGCTTTAACGGCGGCAATTTTTTTCTTTAACTGCGGGATGTTCTCGCTTTAACGATGGGAAGTTCTTGCTTAACCGGCGGAAGTTCTTGCTTTAACTGCGAGATGTTCTCGTTTTAATGGCGGAAAGTTTTCACTTTAATGGCAAGAACTTTTTGCTCTAACGACAGGAAGTTCTCGCTGTATAGGCGGGAATTTTTTGCTCTAACGACGGGAAGTTCTCGCTTTAACGCGGGGAAGTTCTCGCTTTAACGGCGGAAGGTCTCGCTTTAACACCGGGATGTTCCTGCTTTAACAGCGGGTAGTTCTCGTTATAACTGCGGAAGTTCTCGCTTTAACGGCGGGAAATTTTTTCTCTAACGACGGGAAGTTCTCGCTTGAACGGCGGGAATTTTTTGCTCTAACGACGGGTTGTTCTCGCTTTAACGGCCGGATGTTCTTGCTTTACACCACAAGATTGTCAAAATTAATACATGAAACTTTTTCAAATGTAAATTAACAGTTAAAATTTAAAACTTTTATTAAAGAGTTTCGATAATAGTTAACAGCACTTACCGTAGTATAAACCGTTTAGCATCACATAAATATTTTACAATAAATTTTATTTGAATTTTGTGGACTGACGAAGAGGTGTTAAGCTCAGTCCGATTAATTTCTTTCTAAAGGCACTGGTTTATATCCATAAAGTGTTTTCTCTTCTTTTGTAACAAATGTTCCGTTGGGCACTTTCTGAAACTAATTTCGTGACGTTCAGTAAAGATCAATCCAAAACATTTTTTAGTTGAAGTATCTCTCGAAAATAATTCAGTCCTATTTAAACTAAATAATAGTGAATTATTAAATATACATCTGTACATAAAAAATTTCATAAAACTAGCTATGAACTGAAATTTGCCTACCATCCTTTACATTGAAAAAAACCTTTCAGCATATTGTCGTATACTGTACTGATCTAGTTAGGTGTTTGCTCTTAATTTGTCAATGACACTACTTGTTCCATGTAATAAGTGAGAATTAATATTTAAATACAGTGAATCTTTACCTCTTTCAACAATGCAGAGTTTTTCGCCCTGCAAGTGTCCAGTTCCTTTACAGTGACCTCCAGTCTCTCTGCCAGAGTCCGGTTCTTCTGCATCTCTTCACACAGCATCAAGTCTATCACTATTCTTCCTAGATCTTCTGCTTCCCGTATGACAACAACAGGTAAAATAACCTCAAGAGGTAACAAACTAGAATCGATTTTTTTACTAATTATGTGAGATTTGGTAGACATGCTCCGAGAAGAGAGGTACAAATTTTGTCCGTAAATTTGGACTTAATAAGGGTTAAATACTTTACATTAAATCACTTTTCTGAGGATAAACTAACGAGTTGGCACCAAACGAGCATGTGAATATTGTATGATCAACACGAATCATTATCAACACGAATCATTAAAAAGTACAAATTACAATATCATCATGGATGTTCCGAAACAATAAAAGACTGTAAAATCTGTGAAAATATCACACAAATTGTGAAGAATATATAAATTGTATTTACGCACAGATGTCACTTGTCTGTTTTACTCAAATTTCATACCAAAATACATGGTGCATGTAATTCACAATTATTCCAGCTGGATAAATTTGCCCACGACATTCATAAAATGTCTATAGTGTTTTCAACGTATTTACCCAGCTAGAATCTAGAGACAATATCATACGCTGTCTACAATCTGAAAAACATTATTTCTATGTAAGATTCTTCCGAGAATAGCTTTTCCTCGTTTGTCATTGCCGGGGTGGATTGAACCTAGTCAGAGGTCATTGCTCCAGCCTTATTATTTGACCCTAATGATTGATACTCTGTTAGAAAGATAATTTATACCCATAAATGAGAAAATAAGGACGCACATTATAAAATAGCACAGCATAAAGAAGTAAATATAATGCTTGTAAATTTTTCACTCCTTTATTAAAAATGGCAAAGAAAGAAGGAAACTTTAGAAAAAAAATCAGTGGTAAAGACACAATTAGCTTACAGAAAGCAGATATTAACTAGGTCTTATGGATTGTCATTCCTTAAAAATTAGAAGACAAAACATACAATTAATTCTCAGATGTGACCCCATACAAACCTGGAGGTTACGCCTAGATCAAACAGAACTCAAAATTCCAAATATTACCAGTGAAAGACAGTGCCGACAAGTTGGAGCTGAGATTTCGCTCCGAGGCCTTTGTCTCTTCCACAAACTTCTCAAAGTCTTGGCATGTCTCCATCAGTGCATCCACCTGTCCATTTTTTAACAGCAGTTCCTCTCCCAGTCTCTCACACTCACTGAAGTATTCCTCCACCGTCGACTTCAGTGTCCTGATCATCTCACATATAACTCCCAGCAGTAAGATGTGTTTATAGATTTGCAAATAACTCGACATAACATTAATGTTGTAATATTCTTCTAATAAATAGAATAGACTGTTCATTTGTATGTGTGTGTGTATGTTCCACTACACACTTAAGAGATATTTTGACCACATTTCGTACTCACGTTCATTTTGAACCGGAATCAAACACTGTGGGGGTAAGACATGTCTACCACCGCCAGGGACGAGAGTGAACAGTATCAAAAATTTTAAAATGGATTATCTTTTTGGCGAAATGAAATTTCTTTGGGGTCTATGAGATAGATCACATTTCTTCAGATATTTTTGTTTATAATTTCAAGAGAAGGACCTTTAAGGATAGGGGTGGATGGGCGTTACACTAAAATATTGCAAAAACAACAGGGATTGGAGCCAAATCTGGGATTATGGATGTCACAGAGTTTAATTATGACAACACAGGCACCACATGGCACCCAGCCAGTTTTCATACTCGGGTTACACATCCCATATGACTAACAAAAGGTTACTCACTCAGGTGTTTGAACTCGTCATCTGCTCTTGCCAATTCGTCCAGAAGTTAATTTTTTTCATAATGTTCCGAGTCATGCTTCAGCTTAAGTTTCCGTATCTCTTGACTTTTCTCGTTGATAACTTTCTATTGCAGAGTGGTGGGCGACTGAAAAAGAGCATTCTGTTTACAGATTGCCTACAAAATGAATCTCTACAGTCACTCTATCTTACCTGCAAGAAAATTTGGGACGTTGTTCTTGACTTGGGAGCTGTGCTGAAACTCATGGGTATTTCGTCGCCCTTCAAACCAATGTTCTCTGTTGAGAGGGAAAACTATGTTAACTGAAAATTTTACCACTGCACATAAAATATGTGGCTAAATGTGCCGCATACTGACCGGCTTTCAGGAGTGCCTTCAACACATCATCTTTGGTCAATTGGTTTTCCAAAGGAATGAGGCTCTCCAAAAAAATCTTGAGAAGGACCTGAGTTTCTTCGTCAAAGATTATGCACATCTTTCGCCTCAAGTCCTTACTCCCTTTCACGATGGAGTGTAACAGCAACAAGGTCAACACAAGAGTAGACTCTTCTTCGTCACACCCCAAAGCGTCCCAATCTACTTTAAATCTGGGATATTCTCCTGAAATAAGGCACAAGAAAGTCTGACCATAATGAATGTGTTTCTGCCTGCTACAAGGCAGATTTGATCTTTGCTTGCTTTAGAGGTCAACTTTGTAATGGAATAAGTACTAATACTTTATGAATTAAATGCAAATTAACACAAAAGTGTAGTGAAATGTTGCTTTATGTATACGAGACTGCCAGAAGAAAAACATTTTGATGCATTAACATAAGGAAGTGCATAATTTACTCACGTTTTAAAAACTGAGCAATAGTGTCATTTTGAGGTGTGCTAGAGTCCTAATTATCTGTTTTGCTATCTAGGGAAAATAAAACTTTTATAAGTGGTACAGTTGGTAACGGACCAATAACAATTAAATTATTTCAGATTTGCTCATTTAAGCCAATTCTTCAGTGCTGTAATTTAACTGGGGTGAAAATACAAACAATAAACATATATGCACAAGTTTATTCAATGTTATTATCATCAGTTTTAAATCATATATTTTCAAAATACCAGCCCATTCACCCATCCCTAATGAAAAAAATATCTGGGTATTATTTTGATTTATCTTGTTTATTTCGATTCACTTTCAGGAGGCTTTGTATAATGCAATATTTTTAATGCCCGACTTTTCTACAAACAGATGTTCTCACCATTTGCAGGGATAAGATACATCATGAGGACAGCAGCAAAACTCAAATTTGTCCTCTTTGAACAGGAGCACAGAAAAGAGTGGCTTAAATCAAGATGTATCACTTTAAGTATGTCTGGAACGAAGTTGCACTAACTGCCTTGTCAGTTTTCTAGATAAAATATATCCTCAATTATATAAAACACCCACGTTAAAAGTATACTAATTTGATAAAAAAGTAGCCAAATAGAAAACAATATGAAGTGATAAAATCGACATTTCTGCAATCCTTGTTGCTGACTTTGGGTTATTAAACAACTGAAGTGCCACAAGAATGACACTGCACAAATCAAAGACTTTAGAGTGCATCACCTGGTTTGTATAATTCTAGTGGCTCTGGTGTTTTTGAATCACCTGATAAAAGTATAAATGTTTGTTCTTAATTTAGCACTTAATTTTTCTGTAATTTTGCTACTTCTTTATGTAATCAGTATTCTGTATCTTCATCACCAAACATGATCTGAACAAATAAAGCATTTTTGTAAGGCCCATCAGTTGAGCTTTCTGGATGACTAGTACCATACAAAAGTCATTCTAACGCACACAAATCCTAATGTTTTTTAAGTGTAACTTATTCTTCAAGAAAAATATTTCAGTACTATCTTTTATCTGTTAAACAAAGTATTAAAATATTTGTTCTTAGGAGCTCAGATAGGAGATGTGTCGCTCATGATTTCTTCTTTGTTGTTTGATTGCTCTGCGTTAGGAAATCAATTAAATAAAAAAATTACGTCTGATTGAAAATAATTAATAAGATAGATAGCCAAATACAGACAAAATAAGTGATGATATGATTTAATTATCACATGTTGCAGGGAATAGTAAATTCAATTTACAAACACCGCAGATGGTTAATTCCTTAGTAGATATTTTCCTGTTAAAGGAGTTATTTATAACTACTCAGGTAACTGAAGGGATTACTAACCTCCTTGCGGTGAACCTGAAGATTTAAAATTATAAGGAAATGCAGACAAAGCTGGAAAAATCTATTTGTGCAGAAATTCTTTGTGCAACTTAACTACAAGGCTCACGGCAGGAATAATCGAATGATTCATTCACCGCTCGTTCGCTTGAGCCTTTATAAGTCTCGTCATTAGATTATGCCCAACACTATATATATATAGTTTTGTCAACTGACGAGTGTAGTTGTGTAGCTGAAGAAAGGGACAAGGATCCCAGAAACGTTGTGGTGTGTTATTTATATTATCACTTCTTACGGCTGTCTTTCTTATTCATTAAACAAGTGAAATGTTATGGAGCAGTTCATTGATTTAATAAGAAAGACGGCCAAATACAGATACTAATTTCTTAAAATTTATTTATTTCTAATATTCTGTCATAAAAAGAGACATTTAGTTATTGATTTGCCATACAGATTGAAAGTCATGGTGAAAAACTTTGTTTGAAAAATTTTAAAAATTAAAAATAGAAGTTTGTAGAGTATTTGTTGATGTGAATCTTTTTTTAAAATCAAGAGTCTTAAATCTTTTGAGCGTAGGCTCTTCGTCATCCGAGTTTAACAGATATTTTACAAGTTTGTTTGGATGAACACTTAAGTCTCTTGAATAAGAAAGATAGCCAATTCAGACAAAAAAGTGAAAATATAAATACCACACAAAGTTTCTGGGATCATTGTGCCTTTCTTTCGTCAGGTGCTAAGAAGAGCCTAGAGAAACACAACTGTGCTTATAATTCATAAACTAAGAGAGAGCAGAGCAAAAGACTTTCAAATGGGGTCTTAGAATTTCGTATCCAGAAACAATGTAGCCAACTTCTTCCTGAGTCGCGTAAAGTTCTTTGGTGAAACCAATCTTCACAGAAAAACATCATTCAAACACCTATACTCGAAAAACGAATTTATCCATTATGTCTCGATATTTGTGATATTTTTACGAATCGTCTCTTTAGTAATCAACGCGTTATAAGTTAACGCGATTATTTCAGGAATTTCTTCCATGAGATGAATATACGTGCAAGTTGGAGGAAAACAATGATTGAGTAGTTTCAAATTTTTATTCTAAATAGTTATTTTAAAACATTAGAATATTTTGTGCAATAATAGTTTTGGTAGGTAAAATTCTGAAAATATTATTTAACCTCTATCCAAAATTTTGTCAAGTACGCGAATAACTTCGATGTTGGCAGCACCAGAGAGTCTCTTAAGGATCACACCGTTTCTGGCCGGCGAATCATCTGTTTCGGGTAGAATTGAACGCAGCTATTTACCTTTCCCGAGATTGTTGATAAAATAGAAATGAGCCTAGATGATATCATCAAATCCTCGAAATTGGGCAGAGGATCCGTGAGGAGAGGACGAGGGGCTCAGAGGATCTTCTAGGGGAAATGTTGGCGCTATCCGTCGGAGCAGAGGTGCAGTACGTTCTGCTCCTTATTTAAGAGTAAGTCATACTTGGTCAACCTGACGAGCATTAATTGCGTATCTTTTGTAGGGAGATATAAATAGTAAATGGAAGCACGATATGTTCGACGGATCGGGAGCAAAAAAGGCAAGGATGGGCTTGACTTTCGGGAACTCGCTTCCTACAGGAGGTGCAATAGAGTAAAGCCATAAGTATATATATATATATATATATATATATATATATATATATATATATATATATATAAATTTTAAGATTAATCTATTTGGATCTTATGTGCTCCAGTTAAGCATATTTCTCTTAATCAGGGTTGCAATAGAGTAAAGCAATAAATATAAAGAAGCTGTGTGAACTAAGGGGTGACCAGCCTATTATTTAAATCAGAACAAAAGAAGGAACTCATCAAGGCCCTATTTGGTGTACTTGTTGGTGTAAAACCCTCCATATAGTACATTACAAAATTCTGTTTGGAGTACTTTCAGAATAGCACCCACAGTCTGACAGATGAATTAGGATATCCGAAATATGATTGTGTCACCAATTCTTGATATACATAAAAAATTACCTGTAACACAGTCATGACAAATTAAGAAATCATCTTCAATCACGTTGGTGACAACTGAAGTAAGACGATCAAGGATTTCCTTCAAAGTCCAATAACGACAAGATTAATAAAATCTGTAAAATTGAAAGACATCGTGGACTACTATTTCAAACAGATGTTTGAAGTGGGCAGAAAGTTAATTTACGATTATTTATTTTTTTGTAAACACCATAATCATTTGTCAACAGATAATGTACAGAACTGTTTCCGTGTGTCAATATTTTGATACCAGTATCTGTATCACATTTAATAATGTCGACACCCATACTTTCATCCCTTTTCACCATCGTGAGCCTTTTGGAAATTATACTTACAAAGAAATGAGCGTTTGTTTCAATATGACTTTATTAACAACAGGAATGATTTTGATTGCGAAAAATGGTTACCTACAGAGAAGTGAGTCGGAATTGAGATAAGTACATTGTAGGTGAGCCACACGAGGTGGAGGAACGTCGCATCATGTTAATATTATTAAGTTTACTCCGACAGTTCGAATAGCGAAGAGTTCTGTTCGTAATTATGGAAAGAGGAAGTTTCAGAGCTAGAGTACAAGAATCCAAATGCTCATCAAAGGGTTCACCTCTTTACTAGATTCGGATTAGAGGCAGATTCTGAAATGCTTTTTATATATAACCTTATTTTTTACAAACAAATTCAAAGTCCCCATATCTTTGTTTATCATATCTTTTGGTGTAGAAACTAACACTTTAGAATGAGATTAAACAAAAGTTGTCTAGAAATCAAGCCATATTCAAAAATACAAGCAACTTAAGTCTAAGGATCCCGAAAGTAATAAATTTGTAAATCTTTTAATAAACTTCAATTACAATTACACCATATCAATTAAATGTACCAGAATGATACAGATAAGAGAAACGATGTTGCACAAGTTATAAGCCAAATAACAGTCCTTGAAATTGTCTGCCGGTCATATTTTAATACGGTCTAATAGTTACATTTATGTGACTTCAATAGAATAAAAAATGTACAAACACAGCCAAATTAGTCAGAAATAATTACAAAGAAACATTTAATGATTAATACAATGTCACTTCGTCAGGTATACAATGAAGAAAATTTGAAAATAAAAATATATTTAATCAAGTTTGGATTGTATTTGTTTTAATAAAGCAATGCAAAATTTTCCCATTTAATTATATTTTAAATATAAATTTTATTTTATAGATTTACTCCATGATGGAAGTCCTAGATTGAAAACAAAACATTATCAAGCATTTTTTGTTCATAAATTAATTCTAACTAATTTGGCTGTGTTCATCCATGTACATTCATAATACAGTTTAAACGTAACAGGAGTCCACCATTTACTGAGTCAAATCAAAGTTGCAGAAAATAATAAGATGATAATTTGCCATTTGGATTCAGCAGTTTGCTATTAATATTTTCAAAATGTATGAAAAATACAAAACACTCTTGTAAGGCACATGTGGCATCAAAATGAGATTCATATTCAGTGTGAAGCAATGTCTTGATGATTCACATCACGACCCGCACACAAGGCACTCTTCCTTATTTTCTAGAGAGCACGTGATGGAAGCCATGTTGAACGAGTCAGTCTCTTTCTTCGGTTTATCGTAACCGTTCCTTCCGTTTGTAGAGGTGCTCACATTTTTGGATAACTTAGGCTTGTCAACAGTGAACTGTATGGCCTGAGCGGCAGGCTTCGTCCGTAAGTAATACATGCCAGTTTTCAGTCCCTATAAAAATTTAAAATACCCTATAGAGACTGCTATGCAGTATTCAGTTTCCAACTTTACCATATTTAACACTATAACATGGTGTTGACAGACAGTTTATATGAACCCAATAATTGATAAAATAAGCAAAATTTTAACAAATTCTTAACAGAGGTACTTGTCAAGTAATAAGTGTATCAGAACTGTATTTGTCTGATTGGCAACATTGCTAGAAATTATATTATCATTTGAATGTGACACAAACGTCAAAAATTTGCTTTTCAGTATGTAATAAATATTTATTATTACATATATTTTTCATTGCATAGCATTTTAAAGTTGCAAATAAATTACACTATATATTAAAATTAATTTCAATCTTTTCCTGAATCTTTAAATAAATTACCTGCAATGGTTTTGCAATGAAATTTTCCAAAAATCAGCTTTGTGGCAATTCATATTCTTTAAGTTCGTCACAATACACAACTTTTAACTTCTGTATATATTTCATCTCTGCAATCTTAAATATGGCACCTTATTATATAATGAGCATAATTCTCAACTTCATTCTACATAATTCAAATTACAGTTCATAAAATCAACAGTTTAACATATTCCTTCAATAATTTGTCATTAATAGGTAATTAAATTTGAAAAAACAACCTGGTCTGGATGGATTTAAGTAATTAAATGTACCATTATGTAAAATCGGACTTGTACTATTCACTAAGAGAATATAAAACCTTTGAAGCTTTCTCCATTCAAACTTTCAACACTTTAAAATTTCCTATGGAACTGATTTTGTAGAATAATTATGACAATTTTGAAGAATGGCTCTGGTCAATGAAAGCTCCTCTGTCAGCAGCCATTTTAATCATGGTTTTCTGTGATATTTCCCACACGGTCTTGTACAAAGCCTTCAGATCATAAGGAATACCATCAATCTCCTATATATAAAAAAGATTGAATTCAAAGTATTGTGTTAACGTTACTTTAAAATATATCATATTTAATTATATTCACCTGGACAAAGCCTCCCCTTGCTATAATCTCATTCTTTAACTCGTCGTCAGATCCCGTAACAGATGGTGATTCACAACCTATCATTAAGTTACAATAAATAATAATATAATACAAATTCAGTTAAAATATTTAAATTAATTAAAAACTGCAAACTGTAGCCAAATGAAAATATATTTTTCAAGAATAAATTTAAAATGGATGACAAAATAATAAACAAAGAAATTAGGGGCGCAGACGAAGATTCAAACATAGATATTACAAAGGTATAATTTCTAATTGACTCCAATACAGTATTTGAGGGGATGGATACAGACAGATTATTATTGGTATTGTTTATGTAATTTTTAAGAGAACAATACATTTTTACAAATTAGGCAGTTATATAAATAACTGTACTGCATACCTGCAACTCTCCAGTTAGCACACGTCTCGTGTAAATATTACGTGTGTAAGGTTCAAACGATTCGTTGTTGCACAGGATCTGAGCGGTCGATGCAGTCGATGGAGCCAAGAGTAAGTTTTTTTTTAGGGCAACAGGCTACATGAGGATAATCCTCTCGCAGGCTTCATAGTACATTACCACGCTGAAGAACAGGCACGAAGAAAGGTTATTAGAGGCATGCAACAACTTGGAGAGTGAGAAAAATGAGAAGCACGAGGCGGCTAAAAAGGTTACCAAGCTGAGTTCCATGTTGAAGTTAATGGAGGAACACAAGATTAGTCTGGAAGAAAGGTTATTAGAGGCATGCAACAACTTGGAGAGTGAGAAAAATGAGAAGCACGAGGCGGCTAAAAAGGTTACCAAGCTGAGTTCCATGTTGAAGTTCATGGATGAACACAAGATTAGTCTGGAAGAAAGGTTATTAGAGGCATGCAACAACTTGGAGAGTGAGAAAAATGAGAAGCACGAGGCGGCTAAAAAGGTTACCAAGCTGAGTTCCATGTTGAAGTTCATGGAGGAACACAAGATTAGTCTGGAAGAAAGGTTATTAGAGGCATGCAACAACTTTGAGAGTGAGAAAAATGAGAAGCACGAGACGGCTGAAAAGGTTACCAAGCTGAGTACCATGTTGAAGTAAATGGAGAAACACAAGATTAGTCTGGAAGAAAGGTTATTAGAGAAAGAGGCGCAGCTGACAAAGGTCACGGACGCTTTCCGAAGCCTGCGCGAGACGTTCGACGCAGACGTGCAGCGCGCGACATGAATGCGGGGGTGTGAGTGCTGGCGCGCGACCGACTGGACGAGCTGCGCTTCCGGAAGTCGCTGTGTCCGCCGCACCTTAAGTCCTCGTACCCGACCGAGATGCTGTTCCACGACCCGCGGCACGTCAAGGACAAAGACATCATGGTAAAGCATCCGATATACGACTGCGTCCTGCTCGAACTGAGCCACGGCCAACTGTAGCCCCCGTTCAGATGAATAAAGCCGTGGCAGGAGTCTCGTCAGTAGCCGTAATTTGTCTCTTTCAGATGGTTTTTCCACCTGCGACGCAGGATCAAGCTCGGAAGAGGGAACGCGGCTACCAGGAGCACGATCCCCCCACCCCCACCCGCGACGACACCTCCACGGAACGCGTCACCCGCAGCCGCGTCAAGGCGCACTTCGGACACTACGTCATCCGATCCACTTTCAGGTACGGAAAGTCCGGCGTCTCCGTCTTGAGGCCGCTGCTGCCGATGTCGATTTGCACGCAGTCGCCGCACTCTACGAACTCGTACAGGAAGGCAGCGCCGCGACACGGGCCGCCCCCGGTCCCGAAGCCCACGTTGGTCACGTCGGCCGCCTTCAGCATCACGACGCGTCTCCTGAAGTGGTCTCACAGCGGGAACCGCTACACGCGGTCGCCCATGATGGCCCCAGCCTTGTTGATCTCGTCCCACATGACGTGGCTGTTGGTGTACACGCCCCCAGCACCGCCTTCAAGCCGCTCGTCAGCGTCGCCACGTGCACCGTCAGGGGCGGCCGGTAGAAGTCGACGCCGTACGCCACCTCGTACGCCATGATTATGCGACCCTCGTTGCACGTGTTCTTGTCGGGGACCGTGAGCCCGTTGGTGGCCATCACAACGTCGCCGGGCTTCATGGCCATGCCGCTCAGCATGTACTCGCACTGCGGGATCAGCCCCACGATGTTGATGGGCAGGCGCATGGCCGCCGCGGCGCGCATCGTCGCCACCACCACTGCGTCTCCGTCTTGAGGCCGCTGCTGCCGATGTCGATTTGCACCCAGTCGCCGCACTCTACGAACTCTTACAGGAAGGCAGCGCCGCGACACAGCCGCCCCCGGTCCCGAAGCCCACGTTGGTCACGTCGGCCGCCTTCAGCATCACGACGCGTCTCCTGAAGTGGTCCCACAGCGGGAACCGCCACACGCGGTCGCCCGTGATGGCCACGGCCTTGTTGATCTCGTCCCACATGACGTGGCTGTCGGTGTAGCTCCCCCAGCGCCGCCTTGAAGCCGCTCTTCAGCGTCGCAACGTCCACCGTCAGGGGCGGCCGGTAGAAGTCGACGCCGTACGGCACCTCGTACGCCATGATTATGCGACCCTCGTTGCACGTGTTCTCGTCGGTAACCGTGAGCCCGTTGGTGGCCATCACAACGTCGCCGGGCTTCATGGCCATGCCGCTCAGCATGTGCTCGCACTGCAGGATCAGCCCCACGATGTTGACGGGCAGGCGCATGGACGCCGCGGCGCGCATCGTCGCCACCACCACTGCGTCTCCGTCTTGAGGCCGCTGCTGCCGATGTTTATTTGCACCCAGTCGCCGCACTCTACGAACTCGTACAGGAAGGCAGCGCCGCGACACGGGCCGCACCCGGTCCCGAAGCCCACGTTGGTCACGTCGGCCGCCTTCAGCATCACGACGCGTCTCCTGAAGTGGTCCCACAGCGGGAACCGCCACACGCGGTCGCCCGTGATGGCCCCGGCCTTGATGATCTCTTCCCACATGACGTGGCTGTTGGTGTAGACGCCCCCAGCGCCGCCTTCAAGCCGCTCGTCAGCGTCGCCACGTCCACTGTCAGGGGCGGCCGGTAAAAGTCGACGCCGTACGGCACCTCGTACGCCATGATTATGCGACCCTCGTTGCACATGTTCTCGTCGGGGACCGTGAGCCCGTTGGTGGCCATCACCACGTCGCCGGGCTTCATGGCCATGCCGCTCAGCATGTGCTCGCACTGCGGGATCATCCGCGATGTTGATGGGCAGCCGCATGGCCGCCGCGGCGCGCATCGTTGCCACCACCACGGCAATGTCCGTCTTGAAGTCGCGCATGGCTGGGCACTTCTTGAGGCACAGCCCGCCCGTGTCGAACGTCACGCCCATGCCCACCAGCACCACGGGCCGGACGTCGGGACAGCCGCCGCAGTAGTTGAGCTCTAAGAACAGCGGTGGCTCGTTCGAGCTTCTGACCACGTGCAGAAACGACCGCATCTTCTTCATCGGCAGCCAGTAGGTCGCGCTCCAGCGCGCACACCCCCGCCTTCATGTCCTGGATCGCGCGCTGCACGTCTGCGTCGAACGTCCCGCGCATACTTCGGAAAGCGTCAGTGGCCTTTGTCAGCTGCGCTTCTTTCTTTAATAACCTTTCTTCCAGACTAATCTTGTGGTTCTACATTTCCTTCAACATGGAACTCAGCTTGGTAACGTTTTCAGCCGCCTCGTGCTTCTCATTTTTCTCACTCTCCAATTTGTTGCATGCCACTAATAACCTTTCTTCCAGACTAATCTTGTGTTCCTCCATTAACTTCAACATGGAACTCAGCTTGGTAACCTTTTCAGCCGTCTCGTGCTTCTCATTTTTCTCACTCTCAAAGTTGTTGCATGCCTCTAATAACCTTTCTTCCAGACTAATCTTGTGTTTCTCCATTACCTTCATCATGGAACTCAGCTTGGTAACCTTTTCAGCCGCCTCGTGCTTCTCATTTTTCTCACTCTCCAATTTGTTGCATGCCTCTAATAACCTTTCTTCCAGACTAATCTTGTGTTTCTCCATTAACTTCATCATGGAACTCAGCTTGGTAACCTTTTCAGCAGTCTCGTGCTTCTCATTTTTCTCACTCTCCCAGTTGTTTTATGCCACTAAAGTCGGATTTCTGCCATACAACAATGGTGTTTTTTTGGCAATATCATTACTCAGAAGTTGTTCTGTCATAGCCAAAATGCCTGATAAAATGAGGGGTATTATACATTCGTGATAACTGCATAATTTTCATATCTTCATTATGCTTTGTTATGATCTCTTGGTTTAGTTCAATAGACAAATTTTCTCCGTTTTTTCTCCTCACTGCCTTCCATTTTGGAACCCATAAAGTCCCACTGTAAAAAAATCCAATAAAATAGGGTACGAAAAATAAATATTACCTAATTTACACCACAAGATTTTCTAAAATAATACATTAAATTTTTCAAATGAAAATTAACAGTTAATATTTAAAACTTTTATTAAAAAGTTTGGATAATAGTTTGGAGCACTTACCGTAGTATAAACGGTTTAGCAATAGATGTTTGCTGTTCGTCGCTCACTGGTCATATGCGGTGCCATCAGCTGATCCATGCGCTCCGCAGAAGCATCGCCATCTACCGGCAATTAAGTGAACTTGGTCCGAATTCCTCTACATGTTTTGTTTAATGTCACGTTATTTTATTATAATAAATAAATATTGAATGTTTCATTTTTAACTACTGACGGTTTTTTATTATTTCAGAATATTTATAAGCATTTTCTTGTTAAATTGAACACTACAACTTATTAACGGGAAAATAACGTGAGACAATTAGGCAACAAGAATGCTATTAAACTAATTAGATGTTTTATACTTCCATTTTAATTGTAATTAATTATTCAATCAATTAGTTTGCACCATAATTTTCCATCAAACTGAATCAACTATTGGTAAAACTATTTTCCCCCAGTAGCATAAGAATTGTATCCTAATATGAATTTATGTATGTTTGGAAGAACAAGTACGAATTCTCCACATTTGAAGCATTTTCCAGCTGTTATATTATTTTAGCAAATACAGGATTCTGTACGGAAAATGGAACTATAAAAGAAGAACGTTCAAGATTTTGTTGTTATACTTGAGAGAAGTGCACTGTTCTTCAGTGTTTGAATTTTAAATTGATTTCCGCAAACTGTAATTCTAAATTTCGCAATTTTTACTTTTTCCTTATATTACACCGGTGTCTGCAATGAGTCGCTTTGTTTTTTCTAAACTTCGCATTCTTAATGTTTTTCAGATTGCTGCTCCTAGTTGCATTTAGCAACTTGAGACTTTTTTAAGGCAACAGGCTACTTGAGGTTGATCCACATTGGGCAACTCCCCTTTAATAGCATAGGAAAGGGATTTGAAAGGGGGGATGCGGAAGGGTAGAGGAAGGTAGCCAAGGGTTAACTAGGCCCCCGGGCTATATTTTAAGGATCCTACCTGCCATTCGCCTAAAGAAATGCTGGGAAAACCCTAGAAAAACCTGCATCAGGTAGGTCGGGCATTGGGTACTTGTCCTTAGTTCAAAAAACCAGAGAGATATGAAGGCATCCCCAAAGGTAGCCTCCGCCAGAGCTCTCTGGGAAGGTCCACCTGCGAGAGAACATGCCTCGCAAGTTTCCTGCGAGAGAATCCTCTCGCATCCCTTTTAGGAGAGATACGAAGGGGCTACCTTTGGGTATACCTTTTCCTCTCCGTTTTTGAACTAAGGTTCCTACAAGCCGAGGCACCTCAGCCAGTTTTGAGAGGTGCATGTTCCGGGGTCACAGACCTTTGGCATACGGTAAGAGTTGTTCGCTATTACCATTGGAATAGTCGGCCAGCTGCCTCCTAAACTCGTCGAGGCACGGAGAAGGGAATGCTGCGTTCCCACAGAAAACTCTTCTCCCGCTATCGGAAGGGCGTGGGACAAGTACCCAATGCCCGACCTACCTGATGCAGGTTTTTCTAGGGTTTTCCCAGCATTTCTTTAGGCGAATGCCAGGTAGGATCCTTAAAATATAGCCCGGGGGCCCTAGTTAACCCTTGGCTTCCTTCCTCTACCCTTCCGCATCCCCCCTTTCAAATCCCTTTCCTATGCTATTAAAGGGGATTAACTTCATGTAGACTGTTGCCCTAAAAAAAAATTGAGGCAATGCGAAAAGGACAAATTCTGTAAACTCAAATAAAACTGCAACTTAAGCAGGAATTAGAATCATGATTAGGCCACTCATAGTCTAGACACGAAACAATCATATGAATAACATTTCATGACATTGAAACAGGTTTCAGAATACAGGCCAAAAACCACAAAACCAGTGAATAGATCGTGGGGAATAATGGGTGGCAGTATAGAGGCACTTTAAGCCACGAAGACCCATGCTGGGTTGTGACCCCCAGAAGTATACTCAATTCATTACACTCTACTTGTACCACTAAACTATACAAAATTAATATTCATGCCATCAATTAATCAATAAAATGAAACATATAAATACGAAACTACAAAGCACACTAAATGAATTGCTCAATGTAGTATTCAAAATCAAACCAGAAGTAGTTGCTCTCAACATTTGAAGAAAATATTTAATAAAATGGAAGAATAGAACTTAAAAAACAATTTAGAATTTGGAAAACAGTTTATCACAATTTCAAGCAAGAAAGCAATGAACTGAGTATCAACCTGCTATATAGGTAAAGTATGTGATATGTTCTTCAGATTATATCTACTTCAAAATCTAGGGTTTTTATGAACAATTACATTCAATTTATACTGAAAAACACTAGATATTCCTTTTCTTAATGTCAACAAATCTTATAGAATTTTCACTTTATAAATTTATTAAGAATTACTCAGTCATACAGAAGGTAAGTGGGCTTTACCCTTATAGGTTCATTTCTTGCTGGTGTCCTGTTCTGCACAGACAAAAGTTGTGGTCCCGGAGTATGGCAGGATGCTAACTTCTCTTCCAAGTCAGCCAGTTTTCATGTGAAATTGAAGTTCCCAGTTACAGCTCCACTATTGTCAGTTACCTCGTCCTCTGACCATGCCCATGTGGCAGCCTCTCCACATCTTTGTCACTCCCTTGAAGGATAAATGCTCAGGAACCCAGTGTCTGGTGCTGAAAACAATGGAAAACCTAATTAGAATTCGAAGCCAAACACTATTACATGTATCCATCTACCAAATAAACTTTATAATTTTGTGCTCTAATATATCAAGTAAGGGGAAATTTAAATAATTTGGTAAAGTTTAAAATAACTCATTACATTTTAAGACAGATTTTAAAACTAAGATAATGTAGATTTTATGCTAAGGGAAATTCAGATGAAAAATGACCAAAGCAAAGTTTTTTATTGAAATGATTAATCCCAACACTAAATGTGGAGTTAAAAGTCGAAGGAGTTATTTCAGAACAAAATTACCATCATTGAACTGAATATTTGGGAAAATGTTGCTCGAGTTTTCTACTTTTTGACCAATGTGTTGATCATTATATACTCTGAAAGCTAACATGTATTAAAGACAAAGATACATCATTATTTAAGTCTTTGGTCACAAAGCAAAATAGCCACAGTAAAACTAGTTTACCCAACCTCACTAATAGGTCAGGTACTGCTTATTTTATACGTAAAGGTCTGAATGTATGAACTTATATAAAGCCTTCCCAGTCTTTATGCAGACGTCTTTCTTATGCTGTGGAAAACTAAGCAATCTTAATGTTAAAAATTAACTAGTATAGAAGACTTAAATTTGTTTATAATGGACTACAAATACCAAAAACAGTTTTAATGCATTTAGATGCTACCCATCATATAAGATTCCAAATTAAGTAATGACCCAAATATTGATAAATATCAAACATGGTTAAAGGCTTACTATGGGATTATATTTCCTTCAATATAATGGCTAAGAAGTATGGGGAACAACTAAAAAATTCTTTGGTGAAAAGAGAACTTTAAGGGTACTCCATAAAACAGAAAATACAGAGAACCATCATATTTTTAAGATGATAAAGTCACAACAGAATGATTTATATGTATTGAAAGTTGTCCTTGTATAACACAGTCTACACATTACCATAAATTTGGTAAAATAAATATCAGAAGATATTAAGGAGTTGAATGGGAACAGTTACAAGCCTGCCATCAAAATTTTAATAAAATGTTCTCATTAAAGACTTTGTAACTCAGTATATAAGCTGTGTAACCTTTTATGTAAATAGAAGTATTTTAATAAAAATACTTAACACTAGCAAATTACATATGAATACATTAATGTACTGTAAATCATTTCTATTAAGTTTAGTCTTTAGTAAGCTTGAGCATGCTTCACGACTAAAAGATTTTTGATCAATTTCAATTGACATGTAACCTGGAAAGAAAAATTCATATAAAACAACTTTTATAATTAAAAGCAGAATTGTTTTGGTAAGAGTAAAGTGACTTAAGCATATTAATATGCATTACTAATCTTCTAGTGTGGAGAATAAAGGTGGATGTAAATGTGATGGAATAATTCAGCAATAAAGAAAATTGATTTCCTCCAGATAACTGCACATGGTTATAAATCTGAATTAGCAAATGTCCTGGGTTAGATTTTTCTATCTTAATCCGTTAATTCTGAATATATGCTTTATACAAAAACTCAATACATTTTGCATACGGATCTCGTTCACCCCCTGGATTAATTCAGACACATCTAAAGATAGTTGTGATCATTTTGCCACACAAGGAATAAATTTTATTTTTTTCGAATTGAAATTTAAATACAATTTTTTGGAAAACATTTACCCATTTTCGTAATATATTATATCAATAAATTTTTTGATTAACATTAGAAGGAACTTGTGCAATAAATTATTGGGGAATGTCATATCCATATTAAACTCAACATCCGAATAAATTTGTTCGTCATAATTAATTAATATTTATTTAATTTTCCGTTTCACGAGCACAGATTTCGGCTAAAAATTACGGATTTCACGTAAACAACTAGAAATTTATATAAAAATTCAAATGTTCCTCTAAAATGTAACTACATATGTAGAAAATTATGAACTACTTTGAAAAATGATACGAAAATCTTTAACATATGAATATGGCCCACATGTTGGCAGCCATGATGAAAGTGGCGATGTCACAAACATCTAATTGTTCTCTCTAATTATGAAAGTTTCACCAACACAACTTCCTTTCAACCGTATTAAAATTGTCAATATTATCTACAAATGATAAATGAAATATATAAATATCAGCAGACATTTAATTAATTTTTTTCACCGTGTAAATGAAAATATGCTTCAGGCTAAGGTTTTTTTCCGATCAGACATCCCGTAACAAATATCGTACAAAAACAAAATATACCCACAGATTCCATACGAATTACATAAATCTTTAAAAACGAAAAATTCAAATCCCATAGTGTTTCATTTTACCGCACACAAATATTCCTACTGGCAATGATACACGCGCTATTAGGAACCAGCTACGTAGATTCAACATACGATTTGAGACAATAAGTGTAACTCTGCAGAAATATTTCTTCCCGAAGACCAAGAGAGGCTGTCAAATTGTGTTCGGGCTAGATTTGGTTGCCAAAAATCCTGGAAATAAAATATTTCTTTTGGCGAAATAACGAACGCGATTCTTAATTGGGAGCCGCCTTTAGATGCAACCGTCAAGAAAAGTTGGAAGTTTCACTAATTGGATATAAAATCTGCTTATAAAAGCTTACATTGTCTGATAATATACAATTAATATAATGAAAATTTCAAATGTTGTTTTGAGACATGTTCTTGCAGTGTAAGACACGAGGTTGATAGAAGAGTTGGGCCGTAATAAAGCATGAGCATAAGAAATAATGCATACCTCAGAAACTGCTGGGCTGAATGGAGCCATCAACTTTGTAGTTGCCACGTTCAGAACTCAGGAAGAAGTGAAAGGCAGCAACGACCAACAACAGCCCCCACCCCTCATAGACCTCGTTCCCTGTATTTCACGTTCATTCTAATCGGGCCACGAATTTCTGCAACACAATAGATGAAACGTGAACCAAGTTCAGGATTTTAATAATTGATTTTATCAGATTTCAAAGCGAAATTTACAAATTCAAGTATTTAATTACAAAATAAAAATGTTTGAATAAGTAAATAACCTACCAAATTAATTACCTGAATTTCTTCTTGTTATATGCTTCAAAAATAATAAATACTGATACTTACGGTAATGGGATAAATTATGAAGTATTTAAAGAGCATCCTAAAACACTTACCATTTTGTATTTGGTCTGATGCGTGGCACGAAAAATATTAAACGTTTATTTAGAAGTACGTCATCGCAAACGGCTTCTGTCCAAATTTTCAAAAATGTATTATTTTTTTATTACAGATTGAAAACAATTTTGCGTACCGCAAAGGAATTTCAATCCACTAGTCTTGTAAATAAATTTATTTACATATGAATTGTTAAATCAATTATTTAATATGGACAGAAGAAATATCACTTTAGAGTGCCAGTAATTTATGCATTTAATTAACGCGTTCGAATTAGTTACACAAATAAATGTAAGATGCTAATAACATATGCAAACAATGAAATATATTTTTTAATGTATTAAATTTTTCAATTTTAATTGAGTAATAATTAGATCAGTAGCAGTGCAGTACTATGCTATCAACGTGTCACGAGACATACATATTATAATATAAGTTATTGATGCCTAACTAACGAGCATTTTCACACACAATAATATGTAGTAAGGCTGTAAATTAAATATTGAATTCAAATTTTATATTTAAATATTTCTAATATAGCAAAGGAATTACCATTCATTCCAGACTACGTACAGATAATTATGATTTTATACAATGAACTTTCAACAGATTGTATATAATATTAAATTTAATTTTTTTTATTAGAGCTATTAAAATTAAGAAACATTTCATTAACCGAACAAAGTTACTCTTTGATTTTTTATCAATCGACTTTAATTAATTCTGTGCGCACACAATTGACCCTGTCGTTAAAACCGACTCTGCCAACGACCGGTCGTTAACTCCAAAACTGCCAACGACCGGTCGTTAACCCTGACACTGCCAACGACCGGTAGTTAACCCTGACCCTGTTAACGAACGGTAGTTAACCCTGACCCTGCCAACGACCGGTCATTAACCCAGACCCTGACAACGACCGGTCGTTAACCCTGACACTGCCAACGACCGGTCTTTAACGCTGACCCTGCCAACGACCGGCCGTTAACCCTGACCCTGCCAACGACCGATCGTTAACCCTGACCCTGCCAACGACCGGTCGTTAACCCTGACCATGCCAACGACCGGTTGTTAACCCTGACCCTGCAATCGACCGGTCGTTAACCCTGACACTGTCAACGACCGGTGTTTAACCCTGACCCTGCCAACGACCAGCCGTTAACCCTGACCCTGCCAACGACCGATCGTTAACCCTAACCCTGCCAACAACCGGTCGTTAACCCTGACCATGCCAACGACCGGTCGTTAACCCTGAACATGCCAACGACCGGTTGTTAACCCTGACCCTGCAATCGACCGGTCGTTAACCCTGATCCTGTCAACGACCGGTTGTTAACCCCGACCCTGCCAACGACCGGTCGTTAACTCCGATTCTGCCAACTACCCGTCGTTAACCCTATCCTGCCAACGACCGGTCATTAGCCCTGCCCGTGACAACGCCCGGACGTTAACCCTGACCCTGCCAACGACCAGCCGTTAACCCTGACCCTGTCAACGACCGGTTGTTAACCCCGACCCTGCCAACGACCGGTCGTTAACTCCGATTCTGCCAACTACCCGTCGTTAACCCTATCCTGCCAACGACCGGTCATTAGCCCTGCCCCTGACAACGCCCGGACGTTAACCCTGACCCTGCCAACGACCGGCCATTAACCCTACACCCTGCCAACGACCGGTCGTTAACTCTGACCCTGCCAACGTCCGGTCGTTATCCCTGACACTGCCAACAACCGGTCGGTAAATCTGACACAGCGAACGACTAGTCGGTAACCGTGACCCTATTAACGACCGGTTGGTAACCCGGGCCCAGCCAACGACTGGTCGTTAACACTGACCCTGCCAACGACCGGTCGTTAACTCCGACCCTGCCAACTAATAGTCGTTAATTCCAACCCTACCGGGACCAGTCGTTAACTCCGATCCTGCCACTGACCGGTCGTGAACCCTGACACTGCCAACGACCGGTCGGTAACACTTACCCTGCAACGACCGGTCGTTAACCTTGACCCTGACAACGACCGGTCGTTAACCCTGACACTGCCAACGACCAGTCGATAACCCTGAACCTGCCAACGAACAGTATATATCCAAGTCCATGCAGACGACCGGTCATTGTTAAAGCGAGAAATTTCGCCTTTAAAGCCAGAACTTCATGCCGTTAAAGAGAGAATTTTCCGCCGTTAAAGCGAGAACATCCCGCCGATAAAAAGAGAACTTCCCGTATTTAGAGCAAAAAATTTCCAACGTTAAAGCGTGAATCTCCCGCCGCTATAGAGAGTTCTTACCGCCGTTAAAGCGAGATCTTATCCGCCGTTAATACGAGAACTTTCCGACGTAAAAGCGAGAACATCTCGCCGTTAAAAGAAAACGTCCGCCCTTCAAGCGCGAACATCCCGCCGTTAATACTTCACGTCGTTAGATCTAAGAATTTACGACGTTAAAGAGACAACTTCACGCTGTTAAAGCAATTAACGCCCCGCCGTTAATGCGAGACCATCCCGCTGCTAAAGCGAGAACTTTCCGTCGTAAAAGCGAGAACCTCCCGCCGTTAAAGCGAGAACTTCCCGGGGTTAAACCAAGAACCTCCCGCCGTTAAAGCGAAATCTTCTCGCCCTTAAAACGAAAACATTCCGCCCTTAAAGCGACATCTTCCCGCCGTTAAAGCGAGAACTTTTCACCGTTAAAGCAAAAACGTCCGTTGTTAAAGCGAGAACATCCCGCCTTTAAAGCGAGAACTTCCCGTTGTTAGAGGTAATTATTCCCGCCGTTAAAGCGAAAAAATCTCGCCGTTAAAGCGAGAACTTTCCGTCGTTAGAGGAAAATTCCCGCGTTTAAAGCGAGAAAATCCCGCCGTTAAAACGAGAACTTTCCGTCGTTAGAGCAAAAATTTCCCGCCGTTAAAGCGAGAAGATCCCGCATTTAAACCAGAACTTCCTGTCGTTAGAGAAAATATTTCCCGCCGTTAAAGCGAGAACTTCCACCGTTAAAGCGAGAACTTCCCACCGTTAAAGCGAGAACTTTCCGCCGTTAAAGCTAGAACATCCATCCGTTAAAGCGATAAATTGCCGTGGTTAGAGCACAAAATTCCTAACGTTAAAGCGAGAACCTCCCGCCGTTAAAGCGAGAACTTTCCGCTGTTAAAGCTAGAACATCCATCCGTTAAAGCGATAAATTGCCGTGTTTAGAGCACAAAATTCCTAACGTTAAAGCGAGAACCTCCCGCCGTTAAAGCGAGAACTTTCCGTCGTTAGAGAAAACAATTACCATCGTTAAAATGAGAACCTCCCGCCGTTATAGAGTACCTCCCGCAGTTAAAGCGAGATTTTTTCCGCCGTTCAAGCGAGAACTTTCCGACGTTAAAGCGAGAACATCTCGCCGTTTAACGAAAACTTCCGCCGTTAAAGCGAAAATCTCCCAACGATAAAGCTACATTATCCCACCATTAAAACGAGAACTTCCGCCGTTAAAACAAGAACTTCCCGCCGTTAATTCGAAAACCTCCCGCCGTTAAAGCGAGAATTTTCCACCGTTAAAGCGAGAACCTCCCGCCGTTGAAGCGAGAACTTCCCGACGTTAAATCGAGAACCTTCCGCCGTAAAGCGAAATCTTCACGCCGTTAAAGTGACAACTTTCCGCCGTTAAGGCGATATCTTCCAGCCGTTAAAGCGAGAACTTGTTACCGTTAAATCGAGAACCTTCCGCCGTTAAAGCGAAATCTTTTCTCCCGTAAAGCGAAAATTTTCCACCGTTAAAGCGATATCTTCCCGCTGTTAAAGCAAGAACTTTTCACCGTTAAAGCGTAAACTTCCTCTGTTAAAGCGAGAACTTCCCGCCGTTTAAACTTCCCGTCGTTAGAGCAAAAATATTACGCCGTTAGAGAGAGAACTTCTCGCTGTTAATGCGAGAACCACCCGCCATTAAAGCCAGAAACTCTCGCTGTTAAAGCGAGAACTTTCCGTCGTTAGAGAAAACAATTCCCAACGTTAAAGCGAGAACCTCCTGCAGTTAAAGCGAGTACTTCCATCCGTTAATACGAGATCTTCCCGCTGTTTAAGCGAGAAATTCACGCTATTAAGGCGAGAACTTCCCGCCGTTAAAGCGAGAACTTCCCGCTGTTTACTGAGAACCTCCCGCCGTTAAAGCGTTAACTACCCGACGTTAAATCGAGAACCTCCCGCCGTTAAAGCGAAATCTTCTCGCCTTAAAAGCAATATCTTTCCGCCGTTAAAGCGAGAACTTTTCACCGTTAAAGCGAAAACTTCCGCCGTTAAAGCGAGTTCTTCCCGCCGTTAAATATTACTGTCGTTAGAAAAAAAATTTACGCCGTTAGAGAGAGAACTTCTCGCTGTTAAAGCGAAAACCTCCCGTCGTTGGAGAAATCAATTCCCTACGTTTAAGCACGAACCTCCCGCCGTTAAAGAGAGTACTTCCCACAGTTAAAGCAACGACTTTCCGCCGTTAAAGCGGGAACTTCCGCCGATAACGCGAGATCTTCCTGCCGTTAAAGCGAGAACATCCCGCCGTAAAAGTAATACTTCCCGTCGTTAGAGAAAAAATTCCTAACGTTAAAGCGAGAACATCCCGTCGTTAAAAAGAGTACTTCCCACCGTTAAAGCAAGAACGTTCCGCCGTTAAAGCGAGAACTTTTCGTCGTTTAAGCGAGAACATCCCACCGTTAAAGCGAGTACATCCCGCCGTTAAAGCGAAAATCTCCCGCCGTTAAAGCTACAACATCCCTCCGTTATAACGAAAACTTCCGCCGTTTAAGCGAGAACTTCTCCCCGTTAATGGGAGAACACCCCGCCGTTAAAGCGAGACATTCCGCCTTGAAAGCCAGAACTTCCTGCCGTTAAAGCGAGGACATCCCGCCGTTAAAGAGAGAACTTCCCGTCGTTAGAGAAAAAAATTTACACCGTTAAAGAGAGAACTTTACGCTATTAAATCAAGAACCTTCAGCCGTTAAAGCGAGAACTTCTCGCCTTTAAAGCGAGAACATCTCGCCGTTAAAGCGAGAACTTCCGCCGTCAAAGCGACAACTTTCCGCCGTTATAGCGAGAAAATCCCGCAATAAAAGCTATACTTCCCACCGTTAAAGCAACGACTTCCCACCGTTAAAGCAAGAACATTCCGCCGTTAAAGCGAGAACTTTTCGTCGTTTAAGCGAGAACATCTCACCGTTAAGCGAGTACTTCCCGTCGTTAAAGCGAGTACATCCCGCCGTTAATGCGAGAACTTACGCTCTTTAGAGCAAAAAATTTCCAACGTTAAAGTGAAAACCTCCCGCCGTTATAGAGAGTACTTCCTGTCGTTAAAGCGATATCTTTTCCGCCGTTCAAGAGAGAACTTTCTGACGCTAAAGAGAGAACATCTCGCCGATAAACGAAAACTTCCGCCGTTAAAGCGTGAACTTCCGGCCGTTTAAGCGAAAATCTCCCGCCGTTAAAGCTACAACATCCCTCCGTTTTAACGAAAACTTCCGCTGTTTAAACGAGAACATCCCCCGTTAATGCGAGAACCTCCCGCCGTTAAAGTGAGCCCTTCCCGCCGTTAAAGCGGGAACTTGTGCCGTTAACGCGAGAACTCCCCGCTGTTAGAGCGAGAACATCCCGTCGTAAAAACAATACTTCCCATCGTTTGAAAAAAAAACCTAACGTTAAATCGAAAACCTCCCGCCGTTTAAAAGAGTACTTCCCACCGTTACATTGAGACGTTCCCGGCTTTAAAGCGAGAACATCCCGACGTTAAAGCGAGAACCTCCGCCGTTAAAGCGAGACCTTCCCGCTGTTAAAGCGAGTACTTCCCGCCGTTAAAGCTAGAACATCCCGCCGTTAAAGCGAGAACTTCCTGTCTTTAGAGCAAAAATTTCCAACGTTAAATCGAGAACCTCCCGCCGTTAAAGCGAAATCTTCTCGCCTTAAAAGCAATATCTTTCCGCCGTTAAAGCGAGAACTTTTCACCGTTAAAGCGAAAACTTCCGCCGTTAAAGCGAGTTCTTGCCGCCGTTAAATATTACTGTCGTTAGAAAAAAAATTTACGCCGTTAGAGAGAGAACTTCTCGCTGTTAAAGCGAAAACCTCCCGTCGTTGGAGAAATCAATTCCCTACGTTTAAGCACGAACCTCCCGCCGTTAAAGAGAGTACTTCCCACAGTTAAAGCAACGACTTTCCGCCGTTAAAGCGGGAACTTCCGCCGATAACGCGAGATCTTCCTGCCGTTAAAGCGAGAACATCCCGCCGTAAAAGTAATACTTCCCGTCGTTAGAGAAAAAATTCCTAACGTTAAAGCGAGAACATCCCGTCGTTAAAAAGAGTACTTCCCACCGTTAAAGCAAGAACGTTCCGCCGTTAAAGCGAGAACTTTTCGTCGTTTAAGCGAGAACATCCCACCGTTAAAGCGAGTACATCCCGCCGTTAAAGCGAAAATCTCCCGCCGTTAAAGCTACAACATCCCTCCGTTATAACGAAAACTTCCGCCGTTTAAGCGAGAACTTCTCCCCGTTAATGGGAGAACACCCCGCCGTTAAAGCGAGACATTCCGCCTTGAAAGCCAGAACTTCCTGCCGTTAAAGCGAGGACATCCCGCCGTTAAAGAGAGAACTTCCCGTCGTTAGAGAAAAAAATTTACACCGTTAAAGAGAGAACTTTACGCTATTAAATCAAGAACCTTCAGCCGTTAAAGCGAGAACTTCTCGCCTTTAAAGCGAGAACATCTCGCCGTTAAAGCGAGAACTTCCGCCGTCAAAGCGACAACTTTCCGCCGTTATAGCGAGAAAATCCCGCAATAAAAGCTATACTTCCCGTCGTTAGAGAAAAAAATCCTAACGTTAAAGCGAGAACCTCCCGCCGTTAAAAAGAGTACTTCCCACCGTTAAAGCAACGACTTCCCACCGTTAAAGCAAGAACATTCCGCCGTTAAAGCGAGAACTTTTCGTCGTTTAAGCGAGAACATCTCACCGTTAAAGCGAGTACTTCCCGTCGTTAAAGCGAGTACATCCCGCCGTTAATGCGAGAACTTACGCTCTTTAGAGCAAAAAATTTCCAACGTTAAAGCGAAAACCTCCCGCCGTTATAGAGAGTACTTCCTGTCGTTAAAGCGATATCTTTTCCGCCGTTCAAGAGAGAACTTTCTGACGCTAAAGAGAGAACATCTCGCCGATAAACGAAAACTTCCGCCGTTAAAGCGTGAACTTCCGGCCGTTTAAGCGAAAATCTCCCGCCGTTAAAGCTACAACATCCCTCCGTTTTAACGAAAACTTCCGCTGTTTAAACGAGAACATCCCCCGTTAATGCGAGAACCTCCCGCCGTTAAAGTGAGCCCTTCCCGCCGTTAAAGCGGGAACTTGTGCCGTTAACGCGAGAACTCCCCGCTGTTAGAGCGAGAACATCCCGTCGTAAAAACAATACTTCCCATCGTTTGAAAAAAAACCTAACGTTAAATCGAAAACCTCCCGCCGTTTAAAAGAGTACTTCCCACCGTTACATTGAGACGTTCCCGGCTTTAAAGCGAGAACATCCCGACGTTAAAGCGAGAACCTCCGCCGTTAAAGCGAGACCTTCCCGCTGTTAAAGCGAGTACTTCCCGCCGTTAAAGCTAGAACATCCCGCCGTTAAAGCGAGAACTTCCTGTCTTTAGAGCAAAAATTTCCAACGTTAAAGCGAGAATCTCCCGCCGTTATAGAGTGTACTTCCCGTCCTTAAAGCGAAATCTTTTCCGCCGTTCAAGCTAGAACATTCTGACGATCAAGCGGGAACATCTCACCGTTAAACGAAAACTTCCACCGTTAAAGCGCGAACTTCCCGCCGTTAAAGCTACAACATACCTCCGTTATAACAAAAACTTCCGCCGTTTAAGCGAGAACTTCCGCCCTTAAAGCGAGAACCTCCCTCCGTTATACAGAGTACTTTCCGTCGTTAAAGCGAGATCTTTTCCGCCGTTCAAGAGAGAACTTTCTGACGTTAAAGCGAAAATCTCCCACCGTTAAAGCTACAATATCGTTCCGTTATAAAGAAAAATTCCGCCTTTTAAGCGAGAACTTCCCACCGTTAATGCGAGAACCTCCCGCCGTTAAGTGAGAAAATCTCGCCGTTGAAGCGAGAACTTCCGCCGTCAAAGCGACAACTTTTCGCCGTTATAGCGAGAACATCCCGCCGTAAAAGCAATACTTCCCGTCGTTAGAGAAAAAATTCCTAACGTTAAAGCGAGAACCTCTCGCCGTTAAAAAGAGTACTTCCCACTGTTAAAGCAAGAACTTTCCGCCGTTAAAGCGAGAACTTTTCGTAGTTAAAGTGAGAACATCCCTCCGTTACAGAGAGAACATCCCGCCGTTTAAGCGAGAACTTCCCGTCGTTAGATGAAATAATTTCCGCTATAAAATAGAGAAAATATCGCCGTTCAAGCGAAAACCTCCTGCCATTAAAGCGAGAACATCTCGCCGTTAAAGCAAGAACTTCCGCCGTCAAAGCGACAACTTTCCGCCGTTATAGCGAGAAAATCCCGCCGTTAAAGCGAGACATTTCGCCCTGAAAGCCAGAACTTCCTGCCGTTAAAGAGAGGACATCCCGCCGTTAAAGAGTGAACTTCCCGTCGTTAGAGAAAAAAAATCACACCGTTAAAGAGAGAACTTCTCGCTGTTAAAGCGAGAACCTCCTGCCGTTAAAGCGAGAACTTCCCGCCGTTAAAGCGAGGAAATACCGACGTTAAAGCGAGACATTCCGCCCTGAAAACCAGAACTACCTGCCGTTAAAGCGAGGACATCCCGTCGTTAAAGCTAGAACTTCCCGTCGTTAGATGAAATATTTCCCTCCGTAAAATTGAGAAGTTCTCGCCGTTAAAGCGAGAACCTCCAGCCGTTAAAGCGAGTACTTCCCGGCGTTACATTGAGACGTTCCCGCCGTTAAAGCGAGAACAACCCGCTTTTAAAGTGAGAACCTCCCCCGTTAAAGCGAGAACATCCCGCCGTTAAAGCGAGAACTTCCTGTCTTCAGAGCAAAAAATTTCCAACGTTAAAGCAAAAACCTCCCGCCGTTATAGAGAGTACTTCCCGTCGTTAAAGCGAAATCTTTTCCGCCCTTCAAGCAAGAACTTTCTGACGTTCAAGCGGGAACATCTCGCAGTTAAACGAAAACGTCCACCGTTAAAACGCGAACTTCCCGCCGTTAAAGCGAATATCTCCCGCCGTTAAAGCTACAACATCCCTCCGTTATAACGAAAACTTCCGCCGTTTAAGCGAGAACTTCCCCCGTTAATGCGAGAAACTCCCGCCTTAAAAAAGCGAGAACTTCTCGCCGTTTAAGCGAGAACTTCCCGTCGTTAGATGAAATAATTTCCGCTATAAAATAGAGAAAATATCGCCGTTCAAGCGAGAACCTCCTGCCATTAAAGCGAGAACATCTCGCCGTTAAAGCAAGAACTTCCGCCGTCAAAGCGACAACTTTCCGCCGTTATAGCGAGAAAATCCCGCCGTTAAAGCGAGACATTTCGCCCTGAAAGCCAGAACTTCCTGCCGTTAAAGAGAGGACATCCCGCCGTTAAAGCGAGGACATCCCGTCGTTAAAGCTAGAACTTCCCGTCGTTAGATGAAATATTTCCCTCCGTAAAATTGAGAAGTTCTCGCCGTTAAAGCGAGAACCTCCAGCCGTTAAAGCGAGTACTTCCCGGCGTTACATTGAGACGTTCCCGCCGTTAAAGCGAGAACAACCCGCTTTTAAAGTGAGAACCTCCCCCGTTAAAGCGAGAACATCCCGCCGTTAAAGCGAGAACTTCCTGTCTTCAGAGCAAAAAATTTCCAACGTTAAAGCAAAAACCTCCCGCCGTTATAGAGAGTACTTCCCGTCGTTAAAGCGAAATATTTTCCGCCGTTCAAGCAAGAACTTTCTGACGTTCAAGCGGGAACATCTCGCAGTTAAACGAAAACGTCCGCCGTTAAAACGCGAACTTCCCGCCGTTAAAGCGAATATCTCCCGCCGTTAAAGCTACAACATCCCTCCGTTATAACGAAAACTTCCGCCGTTTAAGCGAGAACTTCCCCCCGTTAATGCGAGAAACTCCCGCCTTTAAAGCGAGAACTTCTCGACGTTTAAGCGAGAACTTCCCGTCGTTAGATGAAATAATTTCCACTATAAAATAGAGAAAATATCGCCGTTCAAGCGAGAACCTCCTGCCGTTAAAGCAAGTACTTCCCGCCGTTATACCGAGGACATCCCGTCGTTAAAGCGAGAACTTCCGCCGTTTAAGCGAGAACCTCCCGCCGTTATACAGAGTACTTTCCGTCGTTGAAGTGAGATATTTTCCGCCGTTCAAGAGAGAACTTTATGACGTTAAAGCGAGAACATCTCGCCGTTAAACTCAAACATCCGCCAGCACAGCGCGAACTTCCCGCCGTTAAAGCGAAAATCTCCCACCGTTAAAGCTACAAAATCGCTCCGTTATAACGAAAACTTCCGCCGTTTAAGCGAGAACTTCCCCCCGTTAATGCGATAACCTCCCGCCGTTAAAGCAAGAACATCTAGCCGTTAAAGAAAGAACTTCCGCCGTCAAAGCGACAACTTTCCGCCGTTATAGCGAGAACATACCGACGTTAAAGCGAGACATTCCGCCCTGAAAACCAGAACTTCCTGCCATTAAAGCGAGGACATCCCGCCGTTAAAGAGAGAACTTCCCGTCTTTAGAGAAAAAAATTCACACCGTTAAAGAGAGAACTTCTCGCTTTTAAAGCGAGAACCTCCTGCCGTTAAAGCGAGAACTTTCCGCTGTTAAAGCGAGAACTTCCCGCCGTTAAAGCGAGAACTTTCCGCCGTTAAAGAGAGAACTTCCCGAAGTTAAATCGAGATCCTCCCGCCCTTAAAGCGAAATCTTCTCGCCGTTAAAGCGAAAAGTTTCAGTAGTTAAAGCAATATCTTCCCGCCGTTAAAGCTATAATTTTTCACCGTTAAAGCGAAATCTTCTCGCCAATAAAGCGAAATCATTCCGCCGTTAAAGCGAAAACTTCCCGCCGAAAAAGAGAGAACTTCTCGCCGTTAAAGCGAGAACCTCCTGCCGTTAAAGCATTAACATCCCGCCGTTAAAGTGAGACCTTCCCGCCGTAAAAGCGAGAACTTCCGCTGTTAAAGCGAGAACATCTCGCCGTTAAAGAGAGTACTTCGGCCTTGAAAAGCCAGAACTTCCTGCCGTTAAAGTGAGGACATCCCGCCGTTAAAGCGAGAACTTCTAACTGTTAAAGCGAGAACCTCCTGCCGTTAAAGCGATAACTTTCCGCCGTTAAAGCGAAAACATCACGCCGATAAAGCTAGAACTTCCCGTCGTTAAAGAAAAAAATTCCCACCGTTTTATATAGCGAGAACATTCTGCCGTTAAAGGGAGAACATCCCGCCGTTTAAGCCAAAACTTCCCGTCGTTAGATGAAATATTTCCCTCCGTAATAGAGAGATGTTCTCGCCGTTAAAGCGAGATCTTTTCCGCCGTTCAAGCGAAAACTTTCTGACGTTAAAGCGAGAACATCTCGCCGTTAAACGAAAACTTCCGCCGTTAAAGCGCGAACTTCCCGCCGTTAAAGCGAAACTCTCCCGCCGTTAAAGCTACAACATCCCTCCGTTAAAACGAGTACTTTAGCCGTTTGAGCGAGAACTTCCCCCCGTTAATGCGAGGACCTCCCGCCGTTAAAGCGAGAACTTCTAACTGTTAAAGCGAGAACCTCCTGCCGTTAAAGCGATAACTTTCCGCCGTTAAAGCGAAAACATCACACCGATAAAGCTAGAACTTCCCGTCGTTAGATGAAATATTTCCCTCCGTAAAAGAGAGAACTTCCCGCCGTTAAAACGAGAACTTTCCGCCGTTAAAGAGAGAACTTCCCGAAGTTAAATCGAGATCCTCCCGCCCTTAAAGCGAAATCTTCTCGCCGTTAAAGCGAAAAGTTTCAGTCGTTAAAGCGATATCTTCCCGCCCTTAAAGCGATAATTTTTCACCGTTAAAGCGAAATCTTCTCGCCAATAAAGCGAAATCATTCCGCCGTTAAAGCGAGAAACTCCTGCCGTTAAAGCGTAAACTTCCCACCGTTAAAAAACAACATTCCTCCGTTAAATTTTCCCGTCGTTAGAGCAAAAAATTTACGCCGTTAAAGAGAGAACTTCTCGCTGTTAAAGCGAGAACTTCCCGCCGTTAAAGCGAGAACATCTCGCCGTTGAACGAGAACTTCTGCCGTAAAAGCGAGAACTTCCTGTCGTTAAAGCAAGAATCTCCCGCCGTTAAAGCGAGGACCTCCAGCCGTTAAAGCGAGAACATCTCGCCGTTAAAGCGAGAACTTCCCGCCGCTCAAGCGAGAACTTCTCTTTGTTAGAGAAAACTATTCCCAACGTTAAAGCGAGAAACTCCTGCCGCTAAAGCGAAACCTTCCCGCCGATAAAGCGAGACCTTCACGCCGTTAAAGCGAGAACATCCCGCTGTTAAAGCGAGAACTTCCGAGGTAAATGCGAGAACTTTTTGCCGTTAAAGCGAGAACATCCCGCTGTTAAAGCGAGAACTTCCGAGGTAAAAGCGAGAACTTTTTGCCGTTAAAGCGAAAACTTTCCGACGTTAAAGCGAAAACATCACGCCGTTAAACGAGAACTTCTGCCGTAAAAGCGAGAACTTCCTGTCGTTAAAGCAAGTATCTCCCGCCGTTAAAGCGAGGTCCTCCCGCCGTTAAGGCGAGAACATCTCGCCGTTAAAGCAAGAACTTCCGCCGTCAAAGCGAGAACTTCCCGCCGTTCAAGCGAGAACTTTCTGACGTTAAAGCGAAAACATCTCGCCGTTAAACGAGAACTTCTGCCGTAAAAGCGAGAACTTCCTGTCGTTAAAGCAAGTATCTCCCGCCGTTAAAGCGAGGTCCTCCCGCCGTTAAAGCGAGAACATCTCGCCGTTAAAGCGAGAACTTCCGCCGTCAAAGCGAGGACCTCCCGCCGTTAAAGCGAGAACATCTCGCCGTTAAAGCGAGAACTTCCGCCGTCAAAGCGAGTACTTCCCGCCGTTCAAACGAGAACTTTCCGCCGTTAAAGCGAGAACATCCCGCCGTTAAAACTTCCCGTCGTTAGAGCCAAAAATTTACGCCGTTAAAGAGAGAACTTCTCGCTGTTAAAGCGAGAACCTCCCGCCATTAAAGCGAGAAAATCCGGCCGTTAAAGCGAGAACATACCAGTCGTTAGAGAAAACAATTCCTAACGTTAAAACGAGAACCTCTCGCAGTTAAAGAGTACTTCCCGCCGTTATAGCGAGAACAGCCGCCGTTATAGCAAGAACTTCCCGCCGTTAAAGCGAGAACTTCTCGTCGTTAGAGGAAATAATTCCCGCCGTATAAGAGAGAACTTCTCGCCGTTAAAGAGAGAACTTCCCGCCGTTATAGCGAGAAGTTCCCGCTGTTAAAGCGAGAACATCCCCACCGTTAAAACGAGAACTTCCCGTCGTTAGAGGAAATAATTCCCGCCGTAAAAGAGAGAACTTCTCGCCGTTAAAGAGAGAACCTCCTGCCGTTAAAGCGAGACCTGCCCGCCGATAAAGCAAGAACATTCCGCCGTTAAAGCGAGAACTTTCTCCGTTAAAGCGAGAACTTCCCGGTGTCAAAGCGAGTACTTCCCGACGTTAAAGTGAGAACATCCCGCCGTTAAAGTGAGAACATCCCGCCGTTAAAGCGTGAACTTCCCGTCGTTAGAGCAAAAAACTCACAACTTTAAAGCGAGAACCTCTCGCCGTTATAGAGAGTACTTCGCGCCGTTAATGCGAGATCTTTTCCGCCGTTAAAGCGAGAAGTTCTTGCCGTTAAATTGAGTAATTCCCGCCGTTAAAGCGAGAACCTCCCGCCGTTAAAGAAAAAACTTCCCGACGTTAAAGCGAGTTCTTCTCGCCGGTAAACCTAGAACTTCCGCCGTTATAGCGAGAACTTCCTGTCGTTAATTATTATCTGACGTAGAAAGCCTGCGAGAGGATTCTCTCACAGGTAACCTGCGAGGGATTTTCTCTCGCAGGCAGACCTTTAAGGAGAGATAGGAAGGGGCTACCTTTGGGTATGGTTTTTCCTCTCCGTTTTTGAACTAAGGTTCCCACAAGCCGAGGCACCTCGGCCTGTTTTGAGAGGTGGATGTTCCGGGGTCGCTGACCTTGGGCATACGGTAAGAGATGTTAGCTATTCTCATTGGAATAGTCGGCCAGCTGCCTCCTAAAATGGTCGAGACACGGAGATGGGAATGCTGCGTCCAAACAGCAAACTTCTCTCCCGCTATCGGAAGGACGTGGTACAAGTACCCAATGCCCGACCTACCCGATGCAGGTTTTTCTAGGGTTTTCCCTGCATTTCTTTAGACGAATGGCAGGTAGGATCCTTAAATATAGCCCGGGGGCCCTAGTTACCCTTGGCTACCTTCCTCTACCATTCATCATCCCCCCTTTAAAATCCCTTCCTATGCTATTAAAGGGTAGTTGCCCAAAGTGGATTACCCTCATGTAGCCTGTTGCCCTAAAAAAACGTGAATTATTCTGCACAGTCAAGGGTTAATTTTTTTTTTATAATCTCTTGGACAAATAACCATTTGTCCCTACTTTATTCTACATCCCTTTACCAATTGATGTCTTTTTTGAATTTTTGTATAGTTTTTCCAGTATTCTTCATTCACTATTTGATGTGATTCGAATGAATCAGGAAAATTACTTTGAATACCAATTACAAAATTTGAATTTTCCTAATCTGTTCACTTCAAATTATTTTGGCAATTTTCTGTCGGTTCTTCGAACATTCGAGACATACAACCTGCCAATAAGTTAGATTTATCAGTTATGTGAACAATTTTGAACCATTTATCAGGCACTAGGTGTAATTTATACAACAGAATTAATTTCATCGAAAATTTTAAACAACCACTCAGATCTTCTTCCTTTAATTGCAGAAGTACTTATCTATTTCCATTGACTTTTTCAATTTCAATTTATTAGAAATTTCCTTTTCCAAAGAACTAGTAACATCAGAGCTACACAATGTTTCTAAATTTGTTCTAAAAATTGTTAATCTAATGAGGATCCAAATCTGGTCAGAAACGTATTAAATTAAATTACTTTAAATGATAATTTTATAATTATACTTTTTTGACTTATTAATAATTAAAATACTCCACCTTCAACACCTGCTAAATGTAAGCTAAGACCCCAATCATTTCCTGAAATTTATGAGAATCAGATGTACTGTTCATCAAAATATTGGTGGAGAGCATTTGCTGATAAGAATGATTATATTGAAGAATATGAATAAAAATATTGAATTGTTCCAATTGGTAAACATACTTATTCTAGACTTGTACAACTAAAAATATGTTTTCAGTTCTGATTTTAAAAACAATTTCAATAAACCAACACTGAAACAAATTTTATGAAATTTTATCTATTAAATGTTATATATAAAATGAAATTGAAGGAATTACTTAAATTGATTTTATTAAATAACAAGGCTGGACTTCATCTGAAGAACCTGTATGACAAATATTGTGTCATTGAAACATACTCGTAGGTAGTGAATAATTTATTTATTTATATATATGTGTGTGTGTAAAGAAAATATGATGTGAGTTTTTCATTCACCAACAAATCCAGGAAGAAGCTATAGTACCATTCCACAGACAAATGGATCCAGAAGCATGGTTTTAATGCCGGGTACTAATGCACCTGGAGGAGGAAGGTTCCCAACACATCTTTCAGAGTGTCTGTTTGCAGAATTAAGGTGATGTTGTATTTCGATACTGAATGGTGGTGTGTTTGATCAACGTGTTTTCTAATAAGTATCTGGAATTTCTCCATCACTAATGGTTGTTTTTAATTTCCATCTTTTTAATTGAACATTTTATCATCCATTGTTATCTAATGACTTTCTTCTCTTTTGGAGTGGAGACATTTGGTATTGAACACAGCCCAACAGATTGGTGATTGTTCATTGATTTCTCTAAGTTAATTTAAAAGCAGTGTTTCTGTATAATGGCAATAAAGTCCTGCAATTAGCTGTGGCTCACTCTGGTATTATGAAAGAAATATATAAAGATGATTTATGCATGATGAAGAGTTTGAGGAACTATTGAATCCACTGGAGAAAGCAACTTGGCAAGCAATCAAAAAAGTTAGTTTTTTGAGCCATCGAAAGATGGAAAATTACCATGATATTCTCAAACGATTTTATAACATTGTATAAAATTTAGGTTCAATATTTCCTTAAAAATACACTTCCTGCACACTCAGAAAATCTTGGCACACTAAGTGATGAGCACGGGTAACTCTTCCATCGTAGGATTTCACCTATGGAAAAGATGTATCGAGGCAATTGGAATCCTAATATGCTGCCTGATTATTGTTGGACCATCAAGGCATACTCCAAGGTGAAATTCAGCAGAAAATTGTCATATCTTCCTGTCTAGGTTGGTCAGAATGTTTGATTACTGTGTACTTAAGAATGTAGAAAATATTAGTGTTTGAAATTGAAAATGCCTGTACCTCGGAAACCTTGCCTGATGGGATCATTTGTATGCCATTGACTATGACCAACGTTGGAAAACCTCAGTAATATGGTTGAGATGGGTTTCAAAACACATAGAATACATTGCTCAGAGTCATTAAACTTTTTAGATGCAGATAGAGTAACACAATTAATATACAACATAACTATGTGAATGACAGTCATAAACTGGAAGCCACATATTAAGCGGTTTGAATGGCAGCACAAATCCAATACAAAATATGTACAACTCAACAGTCAAACAAGGTGATCAGACAGTGATCCACTGGATAAAAGCTAAATCAACCTTAACCGTGTATAAATTGCTGTCGGGTTGAAGTGATGATAAGTGAAGTTTCAATAGCTGGCACCGCCATCTTCTTCAGACTGAAATGTCTTTCTTATAGAGGGTAATCACAAATAAACCAGGTAGGGCATATTAGAGAAATGGACCATGCCCTCATTGTCATAGCTCAAAACATGTAATATAAAAAACAGCTCTTGAAAGACAACATCAACATACTAAATCTGTTTTAAAACTTTAAAAGATGGGTGCCCTTCCATTGGGTAGCTTCCTGTTATGCGCTGTAATCGAAACAAGACAACCAAACACACTGATTAATCACCTAGGTCAGTATTATGTTCTGGCATCCTTGGTATAAAAACAAAGTGTTATATTCATAATAATGGACAAAATGAAAGTTTTGAGCTTCAAAAATTTGGATGCATACATTTTCCTCCTTACCATACAGTTTCTTCATACTGATATCTTATAATGATGAAAAAATATCTGAAATTCACATTAATATTAATAAAGAAATACTCAGTTTATGTCAGAAAATTAAATTAATTAACAATATGTTAATATAAAGAAATATTTTTTATTACCTCTCCAGGTTTAAACTACAATTTTAGAAATTAATAACAATGATCTATCAAGTTTTTAAAGAACAATTAAAAAATATTTACAATTTTGTATATAAATCATGCAAAACAATTTTGTAGAGAAGCCAGTCTTAAGTGATTTGGAATGAGTCATGAATTGTACATAATTGCAATAGTATCCTATACTTATAAATATACATATATTTCTAAAACTCCTGTACAACATCCTATAAGAATGAATTGATTTTATTGAGACTATAAATAAAGTGGTTTTAAATTGGTTGATATAATATTATTCTGTCAGTTCATTAATTGACTAGATGGGTTGGCTAAGCAAAAACATGGTTAGTTTTTTTTAAATTTTATTTAAGTATTTAGTGTTGTGTGTAATCTTGCTAAATATAGTAATACAATTATAATTGAATACTTTTTGTGAAGTTGATAGTGATTTACTGTGTTTTTAAAAGTTGTTTTTGTGCCTTGTATTGAAATTGTGCACATCTGAGTTGGTCATGTTGTTACTCATCATAAATAACATAAAGGATAGTATCGGTCATGTAAGATAAAGAATGCTCAATTTATTGAAGCAACCCCTGCTCTGATGTTGTTGATGAAACTTGGCATAAAAGTCTGTCAACTGTTTTCTGAAGAATCATTCCCTTTGACAATAACAAGGGAAAATACAGAAAGTAAACTAACTTACTGATATTAAGGTCACTCAGTTTTGACATTATTCAAACAGTATATGAGCCTGAGCTAAATTTGCTTCAAAGTTTATTAATGTGAATTTTCTAATTTTGTATTTGCTATCGGCAGGCAGGCAATCCTAAGAATTTTGAGTAATGTACTTTGCAAATCTTATAATTTTTTAATCCTATTTCTAAGCAATTAAATGCTACATTTTTGTTTGAAATTGCACAAAATGTGTTTTTTTATGATTAATTGGCAGCAATCTATTAACTGAAAACCAGTGTAGTAGGTGACAAAATGCATCCATTGGCTACTTTTTGTAATGTTTCATATTTATCTTTTATTAAAATGCTTATGTGACCAGCAAGTCATTTATGTATATCAAAAAGAGAAATGAGCCCAGAATAGAAAAGAGTAGCCTTGTGGAATCTGTGTCGTTATTTGTTAGAATGAAAAAGTTTTACCAGAATGTGAATCCTTCACTGTTCCTATTTTTTTCCTGTTGCGTAAGTTTAATTCCATAATACTTTCATTTCTCCAGTAGAATACAGTGCTGAAAGAATTGGTACTGCTGTTTGTTAATAGATTTTAATACCATGTGGGTAAGCCTTTTCTGTTGAATATTTCTTCCTCAACCCAAATTGAGCGTTAGTAAGCAAGTTGTTTTTGTTTAAGTGCTCATCAACTCTAATTGAAACCACATTCTCTAGGATTTTGGAGAATACTGGCAATAAGTGAAACTGGACGACAGGTTCCAAAAACCTCTGTGTCACATTTCTTGAATATAATTCTGTTATATTTTTTGAACTATCAGAAAATTCCACTAAGTAGTGATATATTAAAATGATAACTTAATGTAAGGCTAATAATTTATGAAGTATGTTTCAAGATAATATTTGAGATTCCACCATCTCCTGTTGAGTATTTATACTTAAATTATTTATTATTTTCTTAATTCCTATACAAGAAGTAAATTTTAAGCTACAGTTGTTTGCAGATAGATGATTCTTTTAGAAAAATTGTTTCTTCAGTATTTACTTATATCCTATTTTTATTTGAGTGTGTAGTACTGTTAAAAATTGTCTATTACTCTGGTGAGCTGATTTAACTTCACAGTATGAAGATGTTGAGTTTTTGTACATTTCACTTTTAATAATTTTCCAAACATCTTTGTTTTATCATTGGTCATCAAACGCATTTTGAAAGTACATACTTTTTACTTCTTTGATGGCGTTAGTTAAAATTTTTACAATTTTAAATTATTTGTTAGATAATTATTATTATTTTTGTTCCTAATTGTCAAATAGAGTTCACATTTATTCAATTTGGTATCCAAACTTTTTGAAAGTACACATTTTTGACTTATTTAAGAACATTAGATAAAATTTTACATTTGTTAATGATCGGTTAGATAATTATTGTTATTTTTGCCCATAAAATTGCCAAATATAGTTCACATTTATTCAATTAGTTATCCATCAGATTGATGTTCAATTAAGATTTGATTTATTTGAAATCACATGTCAAAATAGAATCTAAAGGTTTTTGTGAAAAAAATTAAACTTGTCATATAAGACAGGAAGACAATATAAATCATTCCATAATTCTTCTATTAATTTCTGTCTAAACCTATATATCAATAATAAATCTAGTTCCTGCAATTAAATAATTTTTTGTTTGATGAGTCTTTTATAAAAAAAATTCTAAACATTAATAATTGAGCATAATGATTGGCCAATGCATGGATACTTGTTCCATATATAATTCAAACTCATTTAAAAATTAATGTTTTGTTTGCTGATACAAAAATCCATCATGTGAGTAAGAAGTATTGCATTAATTCTGTTTTTTAATAAATTAAAATCTCTGCTATTGAGATGGAAGAAAACTCATTGAAACACCATCTTACTATTCATTGCTTATTACTATGACACATCTAGTACTGAAAGACCAAAAGATCATTAAGACTTTTTATCTTCATTAGGTAACACACTTCACAATATTTATTCATATATGCTAGCTCTTTTCTGGAAAGTCCTCAATGAGGAACCTCAACTTTCAGTCAAAAGTTTAATTCCAATTTGTAGAAGAAATTAAAATCAAACCATCCAGAATGGTAAGACTTACAATTTCTTTAAAAAATTATGGATTCTCTATCATGTCTATTAATTGATTCAGAGATGGCATCTGTTATCAACAATTACAATAAATAAACTCTGGCCTACATACATTAAATATTAGAAACACGAAATTTTCATTTAAATTTTAAATCTTATCAGTTTATCAATGTAGTGGAGTATGGAGGAGTAAAACATCTTTAATTCTTCTGGCCAACATTAATTAAATTAAAAGATAATTCAATATAGGTGAAAAAATTTCTGATTAGCCATTCCTATCATATGAAACTTTCTACATCCTTGAAGCTTGTTTTCATCAGAGAATAATTGGAAAAATACAAATCTAATCTAAACAAAACTTTTAATTCAGACATGTTAATCATATTTTACATTGTTTAATTGTTTCAAGTTGCACACTAAGTTAATAATATAATAATAAGTTGGATCTACAATTCAGTTATGAATTAAAACATTTCTTTCTGACATTCCAGTATCCATCTACATTTCTATTATCCACACTTAGTAGTGCAGAAAAATCATAAATACAGAAAGGGTCCTACAACTATTTTTCCTATCTTCTAATCATTCAAGGGTTTATAATTTACAAGTTTCTTATTCGTAATAATATGCAGTGTACTTCATAATTTACATGTTCCATTTCATTAACAAATAGATTTCTAACACACTGAAAAGAATAAGACATTCTTGCAGACCTCAACCTAAACCATTCATTATTCTATAAATTGTTGCATTTCAGACTAAATTACTTGTTCATTACTAAAGCCACCTAGGCATGTGGTTTCATAATGACTTTTGTAACAGTATGGTGGGATATTTTTACCAAATGAGTGATCCATGAACATTTGTTTTAAATACAGATTAATATGGTTAGCTAACTGAAAGATTCTGATTTTTAAATTTTTGATCATGAAGAAAAAGGAATAAATTGTTTCTTTGATACTGTGGCCTGTTTATCCGTTTTTGTTTTTTCCTATATGGACTAGTACTATATTATTACACTCTTCTGGTGGTGATATTCAAGATTTCACAAATTACTTTTTTATTACATATTCTAATAAATGAAAAAATTAAAATATTTTGCCAAACCTCGAAATAATTAGTGCAGAGAATCAGCCAATGGCATAAAAATCATATTTCACGTAGATCAAAATATAATTTTTGAAATACACTATTTCAAAACGTCTTGACAGGAGGCCTTTCTTTTTGTGTAGCCATCAACTAGTAAGGCTATACTATATTTTAAATTAGAAGACCGATGGCGGTTAGTTCCCGCGAGGTGTGACCTTGAATCAACCAATCATAACGCTTGAAATAAAGAAACGTTACCGAACAATAACAGTGTTATTCTATTGCTTTCTGTGAGCTGTTAAGTCATTTGTCGTACGTGGTATCAGTGTCCCCTTCCATCGAGACTTGTCAGGGGACTTCTTATTTAAAACAGACTACACTGACATCTTGCGACTGTTGTACGGGATCACGAAATGGTTGATGGTACATATAGCGGGTGCGGGTAAAAATCTCGGACCTTATCAGCAATGTTTGGCGGAAAATTATTGTGTGTATATTAGATAAGAAATGGGGAAATAGGATTCGCCACAAATATATCCACTGTGATCAAAAAGTAAGGTGAAATTGTCATTTAAAAGTCCCGGGTTTTCGGAAGGCAGGTATTTTTTTTGTCCTAGGTTGGTAGTACTGTCTAATATTTGCCAAGCGTCTGTTTGTTAAAAAATTTAATTATCTCCGAGTTACACGTGTTTTTGTAAACAACCAAAAGTGAATTTTTAGATTTTTGCAATGGGTGATTTTGTTAAGCAAAGTACTTGCATCAAATTTTGTTTGCGGACACGTTGAAAATGTTGCGGAAGGCCTTTGGTAATCAAACTATAGCACAAAAAAACGTTTATAAGTGGTACAACGAGTTCAAAGAGGGCCGAGAACGCATTGAAGACGAACCGCGCTCTGCACGACCATCAACGTCTACCGACGAGGGCCATGTCCAAAAAATCAAAGATTTGGTTCTTGAAAATCGTCGATGGACAATTAGAGACCTCGTTGATAGTGTTGGAATATCATTTGGCTCAGCCCAAACCATTTTGAAGAATGTTTTGTGTCTCAAACGCGTCAAGTCTCGATTGGTGCCAAAATCGCTCAATTTTTTGGAAATAAAGCGTCGCGTTGATGTGTGTGAAACTTTGCTGTCTGACTATCAGAACCACTTGAAATGCATCATTACTGGAGACGAGACTTGGATTTACGCATACGGCCGTGAAACCACCGACCAATCCAGCGAATATCGTGCAAAAGGTGAAGCAAGACCACGGCAAAGACGAAGGAAAATCAAGGTCATGTTGACAGTTTTCTTTGATTATCGTGGTGTGGTGCACTATGAATTCCTTCCGCCGCGCCTAACTGTCAACAATGAATATTACTTGAGCGTTATGCGTCGTTTGCGTGAAGCTATTCGTCTGAAATGGCCGGAATTATGGGCGAACAACACTTGGTTCCTTCATCACGATAATGCACCATGTCATACTGCGTTGGTTCTTCGCGACTTTTTTGCCAAAAGCTCGACTCATATCGTTCCGCAACCACCGTATTCGTCTGATTTGGCTCCGCGCGACTTCTGGCTATTCAGCAAACTCAAAAGGCCAATGCGGGGACGCCGTTTTGACACGATTGAGGAGATGAAAACCGAATCGAAGGTCTTGAAGGCTATACCGGAAAAAGACTATTCCGACTCTTTCAAGGACTGGAAAAAGTGCGTTTTATCGGACGGGGATTATTTTGAAGGGGATGAAATTGATTTGAAAGAATAAATAAAGAATTTATATTTTATAAATAAATTCACCTTACTTTTTGTTCACAGTGGTACGTACATACAGTTGGAATTATATAAGCACACCTCAAATACACTGGCACATAATTGGTCCGAACGCCTTCCTAGAGAGCTCTGGCGGAGTCTACCTTTGGAGACGCCTTCACATCTCTCTGGTTTTCTTTTTTAACCAAGGTTCCCATATGCCGAGGCACCTCGGTCTGTTTTGAGAGGTGTATGTTCCGGGGTCGCAGACCTTGGGCATACGGTAAGAGTTGTCCGCTATTCCTATTGGAACAGTCGGCCAGCTGCCTCCTAAACCCGTCAAGGCACGGTGAGGGGAGAGCTGCGACCCCACAGTTAAGCCCTCTCCCGCAATCGGAAGGACGTGGGACAAGTACCAAATGCCCGACCTACCTGATGCAGGTATTTCTAGGGTTTTCACTTCATCACTTTTAGGCGAATTGCCGGGTAGGATCCTTAAACCATAGCCCGGGGGCCCTAGTTAACCCTTGGCTATGCTATAAGAGGGGAGATGCCACTATGTGATTTACCCTATACATAGCCTGTTTACTCCTCAAGAAAAAAATTGGTCCGAATATCCAATCCCAGTTCTTTTAAATTTGTCATTCTTGATTTTATTTTTATGTCTGTTTCTTAAATATCAAGGCAGTTGAATGTTATCTTTCGTCAACGGTCAGATTATCCTAATCCATTAAATGTAAAGCATAAATGAACGAAGACTTTCCCGATGTAAAATGACTAAACGGACTATATACATCCATCGTTTCTGCGGGCATTCTCATCATCAGCACGCGGGCGGCCAACAGAAATCTTGTCCTCGAACATCATTTCTAACTACGTTTTTTTTATTATCTTATAACATCATCATCTATTGATCTCTATTAAGAATGAATCCAAAAGGTCTGCACTTTCTAATCACCTAACGACTATGAACGGTTAAACTTATTTTTTTAAATAAAAATTTGATTAAGTACATTTTAAACCATTTTGAAGTCTACATATGGAGAATTATCCTTTTTTGTGTGCCATAAATTCCCATGTTTAACCCAGGTTGAGAAATAATCGCACTTCGAAAAATGTTTTTACAAGAAGCTACTGAAGTGGCTCACAAAATAAATTCTAAAACGTCAATCGTGCAAGAAGAAAACCGACAAAATTTCAGTATGAACAACGTGATGAAGTTATGTTATACCCTCAAATTATTAGCTTCCTTAAGCAAATAGATTTAAAGATTTAAAAACATTAGACGAAGTGTTTTGCTTTTTGAGTAGTTAATTATTTAGTTACCCCAAAGAACTCTAAATGAAACATTGTAAAGAGTTACATTTCAAAAACAAAGACGATCCAAGGAATGAATCTTGTCTTGGCGATAATGAGTTGTACAATTAAATTAATGCTTTAAAGGTGCATTTTACAGGAAATCAGTATAGTGATACAAACTTTTGCAATATCTGTTCACAAATAATTTAAAGGCAACATCTCAAAAAACACATCTAAAGGATTAAGAAAATTTCCTACTTTACCAGTTATAATTGCATCAGGACAAAGATATTTTTTCTAAGTTAAAAATTGTAAATACCGGTAATTATTTAAGGGAACCTGTCCATTATTTTTATTGAATCTGAAATATTAGATAGTTTGAATATGTGACAAATATAAAACAAATAAAAGTTTAAATTTTTTTTGGATATTTGGCTAGAGTCAGGTCAATATTTAAGGTTTTTAGTTTTTTTAGGGTTTTGTCGAGTGAACAAATTTGAAGGACGTCGGGAGGATTAGGGATTGTTTTCGAGAGTATACTTTGGATCCGGAGAGATAACACCAGCCCAGAAATATATCAAACCATTTTCCGTGAAATACTTATAACTTATAAAGGCTACATACCAATATACACCGACGGATCTGACACCTTATGGTGCTGCAAGTGCTAACATTTAATGGCTTAGGAGTGCATAGGAACACACAGACAGACATTCTTTTATATATATATATATATTGTGTGGCTTAATAAATGAAAATTGTTTGTTTAAATTGAAACCGTTATTTATTTATTTCATATTAGTTATTACAATATATATATATATATATATATATATATATATATGTATATATATATATATATATATATATATATATATATATATATATATATATATTGTAATAACCAGCTCAGAAGGACAGGAATTCTGGTCTTATTTTTGTCAGATTTGTTTACGAACTCAGACTGGGGATCCTTGAGTGGTTGGTACGTAAAAAAATGATAAAATTACGGATAAGTGATCTTTAGAGAGGGGAAGAACTAATTATTGGGGCAGCTCTTAGGGCTAATTGGGTGTGACCGACATCTGGACGGCGGAATTCTAATGGCATGATTACAGAAGGTTGTTAGACGATGCAATTAGATTAAAAGGAAACTTTTAATTTAATTGATTGAGTGGCTCTCGGAGCGGGAGAACGGCAACAGATGGTGTTTGTTTGGCGAAAGTGGAAATGCCAAAAATTGTGAAAACAAGGGAATATTCGGGAGCCCGGATATAAATAAGAGGGCAGTTGGACAGTTAAGAGCTTCATTATCATTTCTTGTTGGAGAGGAGACGGACGTGTCAGTAGGGAGAGATCGGTGGTGCAGGTCCGCAGGGTGGACGGGGGCCAAGTTAAAGTGGCCGAAAACAATTGTTATGAACAGTTGGGAGTTCGCAAAAAGGAGAGATCATCGGATGCTAGGCCAAGCTAGGTGGCCGAGAGAAATCATCAGTCAGCAGTCGTCAACAGTCGGTGGAGTTTCATCGTGAAGGTCTGTCTGCCAGCAGAGTGTGAGCGCAGCCTGGTGCCTTTTAAGCCTGTCTGAAGTGAGTGTGTGGACCAGAGAGCGTGTAAGTTTATTTTTCTGAATTAATAATTGTAAATTGCTAATAAAGGGTAAAAAGTGTCAGATTTCGTTTCAATCATTTCATTTCGTTTTTCATTTATTGTAACTGTATTTGTTTAATTGTAACGTATTTTGTTCCGTTTTCTTATCAACCCAGTAAAGACCTTGAGGGTACCGAGTCCAATTATTTAAAATGTATTCTATGTTAAATAAAATTGCTTTGATTTATAAAATTTCATCAGATTTGTGTAATTGAAAATTGTGTGGTTTATAAATGAAAATTGTTTGTTTAAATTGGTACCGTTATTTATTTCATATTAGCCATTACAATATATATATGTATATATATATATATATATATATATATATATATATATATATATTAGGTAACAAGCTACATGAGGGTAATCCACATGGTGGCAACTCCCCTTTAATAGCATAGGAAGGTATTTGAAAGGGGTGATGAGGAAGGGTAGAGGAAGGTAGCCAAGAGTAACTAGAGCTCCCAAGCTATGTTTTAAGGATTCGCCTAAAAGTAATGCAGGGAAAACCTGCATCAGGTAGGTCGGGCATTGGGTACTTGTCCCACGCCCTTCCGATAGCGGGGGAAGATTTTGCTGTGGGGTCGCAGCATTCCCTTCTCCGTACCTCGACCAGTGTAGGAGGCAGTTGGCCGATTATTCCAATCGGAATAGCGGACAACTCTTACCGTCTGCCAAAGATTTGTGACCCTGGAACAAACACCTTTCAAAACAGGCCGAGGTGCCTCGGCGTTGTGCTAACACATTCGAAGGGTCCACAAAAACATATAAACTTCACGATATGGCTTCGAGTTTCTGCTGTGAATCTTACGCAATTACAACAGCCCTAAACGACATCGAGAACTCTAACAAATCCAAGTTCGCTATCTTGATGGACTCAATAAGTGTTATCGAATCAATAAAAAACAAATACATTAAAGAACCCATTACGCTTGGTATCATAGCCCAAAACTCCAAAATAATAACCTCAGGTGAACATATGTCATACATATGGATCCCCTCCCATGTCGGAATCGCAGGTAATGAAGCAGCTGATGTCGCGGCTAAATGCGCAATATCTAGCCAAAGCCCATCTACCCTGCCAGTGTCCAACAAGAGCATAATCAAATCTGTAAAAGCCAAATTTAAAAAAAACTGGAACAACGAATGGGTTAAAAAACAGACAAAACTCCCAACCATATCAGTACAATTTAAAGAGACGTGTTCAAACCGTATTCACCCGTCTAAGAATTGATCATTCTAGACTATCTCACGGACACCTAATGACCAAAACCAACTCTGTTTCATGTGACAAATGTAACTCCAAAATTACCACCCGACACATAATAATACAGTTTACGCGTACACACAACAAAAAAGAAGAGACTATGGAATCCAGACAGCTACAAGGAATGCCTCAACGAACCTCGATATATTAACTCAAACATGAACTGTCTTAGGGTCCTAAACGTGATTGATGCCATACTATATTTTCCTATACAATCTGTAATATACACTGTAAACCATATTGTACCTTATGCGCAGCCAACATCCTGTAACTAATGAAACCACAATGTAAAAAAAATGTAGTAGTAATTTGTGAAGTGAATCGTGGTCACTTAAAACCACGTTGGTTGATGTGACAAGAAACTAAATATTAAAAAAAAAGTTTAATTTTTGTTGATTCATCTGTGCTCTTATTAAAGCCTTAAAATAAAAATAAAATAACTCATTCATAAACTAAGTAAACATACACGATTTAAAATGTTATTGCTTTTAGAAAAATAGTAGGGAGTAGAATTACTATTCTTAGGTATACGTCATTAATTAGGCTAATTAAATAGCACTCATTCATTTTTAAGTTAATGGGCAAATTTTAAATCATTAATTTTTTTAAAATTCTACGTTAAAACATCGTAATCGTAATTCGACTCTAAACGTTTTCTGTTTCGTATATAATCCCATAAGTAACAAAACTAAAATACCTTTCTACGAGCCTAGTCAGGAAAAATAGTATGCACTGTTGTGCACGCGGGTGCTGAGTGTCCGTGTTCCAAGTTTCGTTGAATTCGTTACGCGCATTAATTAATAACATAATTTACGATAACAAAGAAATTTATGACATTTTACAGACACTTTCTTTATTTAATTTATAAAGCGTTTCCAAACATATTTGTGTTTCTTCAGGTTTTTTTCCTATAGAGGAGATATTTCCAGATAGTTATATTTGAAGAATAATTATGTAACGTAAACAAAGACAAAAGGAAGTAACCAAAACAACACACCAAATTTTTGTAACAACACCAAAATCTTAAAATGAAAAAAATTACGTCTGATTGAAAATAATGAATAAGAAAGTTGGCCAATTCAGACAAAAATGGTAATATAAATACCTCACAACGTTTCTGGGATCCTTGTTCCTTTCGTCAAGTGCTAAGAAGAGCCTAGAGAAACACAAGTGCAGTTGTGTTGCTCTAGGCTCCTCTTAGCACCTAACGAAAGGAACAAGTATCGCAGAAACGTTGTGAGGTATTTATATTACCCTTTTTGTCTGAATTGGCTATCTTTCATATTCATTATCACCAAAAATCTCTTACTAGATAAAGAAAAAATAATCCGAGGCAACTATTACACTTAAACACAAACGTGGTCGTAACAAGACTGTGTTAAGAATCATGCATAAGAACATAAATAATGTATTAAGTGTTCCATTAATATGCTTTATTTCGCTATGGAAGATCCTGCCGCAATAATAGATTTCTCAAACAATTTAAATTTTTATGTTCAAACAATTAATGTCCTAATTAATTGGCATTACAATATATATATATATATATATATATATATATATATATATATATTGTGGTATACACTTTATATTAAAATGTCAGTAGGTTGTTGCGCCAAATTATGTAATATACAAAATATAAAAGGAAACAAAGGAAGGAAGTTTACGGGATTCTACGGTGAAATTAAACCAAAATTTTATGATTTTAAGTAAATACCTCAGCCTTTATGAGAATCTTAATTTCAGGGCCGCTGTCTAATAAAGACAGTGATTTGCAATTTTCACCAAGTTACAAAAGCAAATAAATGAATTTAATTTACAATAACAAAATTTTGAAGTAAGACTCTAACAACAACAAAAACTATAAAAATATGATAAAAATTTAGAAATATCCGACAAAGTTATAGAAATCTGTCGGTAAACGATATTTAAGTAAAGGTTTACAAAATAAAGTTTTTAGTTACCCTTTTATTTAGAGCTGTCTAGTACCTGTATGTGCACTCGTGATTATGTTAATTTTTATAGAACAATATTTTTATTTAGAGGCCATAGCCCTGATTTTATACTTTTCACACTTCGTCGTAAACAACACTTTCGGCGCCTTTCTACTTTACTGTCGTACGTATCATCACACTCGGTTTTGCTGTGGAAAATCCCTTTAATACATAAGCTGATATATTCAGTTTATACTTTGCTGAATTCGGCCACCAGTGGCCGGTTCGCCACAACACACTGCTCCAGCTCCCAGAACACACATGACTTGAATGACTGACCGTCTCTCTGACTCCTCCAAACACACAATGAATGTTTTCCGCGAAAGTTCTCTGTGCGTACGCTTTTCGACAATAATCCATAGCAACCATTATAGTCTCTGCATTCTTACGCCAAACAATACTGTTCTTTACATTATTGGCCTCAAAGTTACGCCGCCAATACTATATATATATATATATATATATATATATATATATATATTGTAGTAATCACAATATTAATTTAAATGATTAATTTTAAATTAAATAACCCCACGTTGAGGCGCCAAAATGTAATAATCAAAGTTTAATTATTAATTAAATCACAAGTTGAGGCACAAAAAGTAATAAATACAATTTACAAAAGCGGGCCTCCAATAATGAATAATTAATTTTAACTTTAAATGAAGACGACGTTGAAGCACAAAATGTAATATTCAAAATTAAATGAGATTTTTTATAAGCAAATTAAAAGTTAAAATAATTGTATTTGAAATGAAAACAGAATTTAAAATTTAAAACAATGTTAATTTATTAAACAAATTCTTATCACCATTGAAAATTATGTTACAAATTGGTAAAATGCTACGGCTTGATTTCAGGGCCGACAATCGGGCCTCTAATAAAGAATCTTACGGCAAAACAATTAAAATTTACAAATTGTAAAATTCTTAACTTATACAGATAGTGAAATATGAAATCTGACGATAAAATATTACTTACATTAGGTTTACAGATAATAAATGTTCTTTTTAATTTACATTACCATTTTTCTGTGTAAAAGGGGGCTCCATCTCACTCGATTATTGTTTAACACTTCACAGACTGGCCATGTTTCACTGAATTTAGTGTGGTTATAATTTCCACCCACAGCACTTCCTGCTCTTTATAGTTAATGACGTTGTTTTAAATCCTTGATGCTTGCATAAATATTGACAAATATTTCAGATTGTTGTCTCGTAATTTTAAAACCCGGGACTTTATAATATAGTGTCTCGGTTGCCTTTCACAACAAACTCTGCATTTCAAGTTCTCTCTCTCCGCCGACTCCAAACACACACTCAAGCGTTTCAGAACATATTCTGCTATATTCTCCGCCGACTCCCGACACACACTCTTTCTGAATTCTGACTATCGTGTACGTCTCCGAAAACACACTCTTACAATTATCAATTGAGCTCCCAACCACACTCAAGTCCCGCGCGTCAATGCACATAGTAAGCACGCATTAAAGACCCCATATTATTGTACACAATTCTTATATTTACGCCGCCGACAATGAAAGTCGTAAAATTTTGTTATATTTAAAGAGCTTGCCTCACGTTGAAGCGCCATTTATGTAATAATCTAATGGAAAGCTTTTATTAATGAAAAGATAATCAACAATTAACAAACAAAATATTTTTATTTTATTTTGTGACAATAAAAGATAATTACAAACACAAAATTTGAGATCTTTCTCTCAGGGCCTCTACTGGGTTGGATAATGAACACAACAAATTGATTTAAAATCTTATTAACAAAACAGTTTACAATTTACCTAAACAATATGTCGATAGAATGAAAGAAATTAAAAGTAAAGAAATTAACTCTGATTGACAATTTAAAAGAGAACGAAATCTGACTTTATCCTTTAATCAGCGTTTACAATTAATCATTAGTTTTGGTTTTGTTACATACTGTCCAGTTGGTACCATCATTCCTTTTGGTTTCGAAAGTACACTATTGCAAAAAGTATACACTGATTCTAAATGTCGACTCACAGATTTTACACTATTGAAGTCAAAATTGACAGGCTCCCAGGAACTCGGATGATCCTCCTGAATGTCAGCTATCTGATGTCTGCTTGCCTTACAGGAATCCTATGATTCGTAGATTTATTAGTCTTTTAATGATTTGTACTTAAACTGTAACGTATCTCCTTGAAGATTTATTTTAACTGTTTATTCTTTCGGAGCGAACTAACTTTTCTTTAGCTCCTTGCTGTAGACTTAAACTGTCAACTTTACTATCCCGCTCCTTGCTGCTCACCAGAAAAACTTCATCCGTCCACGGCAATCTTTCATCAACCAACTCTATCCCAGCTGGCTGTAGACGTAAAAAAACCTGACTTCCTTTCCTGGCTGGCTATAGACGTAAACTGCTAGACTTTCATGCGCGCAAAACGCCATTTTGACTTTTCAACAAAAGCGGCTGAGCTTGCTTTTCCGTTGTTGCTTTGTTCGATCAGGCCGCTATAATGGATTTATCAAACAATTCAAATTTTATGTACAAACAATTAATGGCCTAATTAATTGGCATTACAATATATATATATATATATATATATATATTCATTTAATATGTACTTAGGGGAGGGAGTTTAGTATGGAAACGAAAATATGTTCGCGATTGGATAGTTTGAATTACCAGTCATTTTATGTCCGCATTAAGACGCACGAAGTTTGTTTAGAGACAAACAATATGCTAACGCGGAATAGTAGTATAACTACACAATCTTCAGAAAGTTTCATTGATAGGCAAACATAACGTAATTGCCCTTCATACATTTTGTCAGTCACTACGACAACTTATCATCTATCAAAGAATCATGGCAGATAGATAAACAAACTTTGTCTTCAAGAACAAAGCAGACTTGGGGGTCAAATACGGTATGAACTATCAAGGACTTTACTGTAAAAGTATTGTTAAAACTAGAAAGGTATTTTGCTTGCTTTTGGAGGGGATCGGAAGGAAATTATTCATTTCACTTGACAATCAATATTCTCGGTGAACAGCACCCAGGCTAAGAAAATAATTAGCGTGGAACAGGGAGACTGGTTACCATATTTTCCGCAGCTATGGAAAAACTACGCTCGGTTTCTGGCTTGAAGTCCAATTCCCCACTTCTTCGCCATTAAAACTTGTGAATATATAAATAATTCTTAAAAAAAAACTTCTTAGTTGATTTTTACATACTCAAGGAAGAACTTCTTACTACTCACTTTGAATCTTCATCGCTGGGCGCAGACAACTCAACGTGGAGTTTCCAGCTGATGTGTCGCAAGAAACCTGAACCTGGAGGAAGAACAGCACGAGTGATGCACAAACTCTTACGTTCCTAGCCGCTGGTCTTCGGTTAAAATTGCTCGAGTTCGTGAAATTTCCTCCAGGGCAACGCCGTCAACTCAGGGTGGAAATGGTTGACACTAAATAATGCGGATACGAATTAATGTCGATTCGGCGGTTTCGGAGCTCGCTGGGTTGAATACCAAACAATATTCAGATGGTCCGAGATTGATCTCAAATTAAAACTGACTTCAGTGGTGACATTTATCATGCCGGGTTGGTTTAAAAGGGGGGAAAGGGTTCCAAATAGTGTCGAATCCATAGTTTTCGGTGTCGTTGAGATGAACAATGATAGTTTCAATCCAGATTAAGTCACGTCTTCAGCCCCAGTTCGTATGCGGCTAAGTGAAGAGGAGTTAATTAAAAAATATTCAAAATGAACAACTTTTAGTGTCAAATAAATTCATTTAATGGTTTAAAATTGTAGCGCGATAGTTTTATAATTTATATATATATATATATATATATATATATATATATATATATATATAATTAGATGTTAGCAAGGGTTGAGAGCTTGGTAAGTTGGAATTTGACCAGGCACTGCCGTGGCGGATAGATAATCCGTTCGCTCTGGACTTAGGCACGTAGGCTGTTGACCCTCGGAAGTTACCTGGACTGTCGCACCGTGGGAAACGCCTCTCCAAAAATTCCAGAAAATTGAATTAACACTTTACTGCCTCAGCCAATCACATTTCTTGGTTCAGGAAAGATCGATCCAAAATTGGTCGACAACATCGATATTTCACATTCAGCGAAGGGGCTGTACAGAAAGTGTAGAGCAGACTCCTCGACGAACAGTCACCAGGGACGGACGTACAGTCCCAAACTTGCATCATCCAGAGGACTCGGAGAGAACGAGGGTGCCACATGATCACGGACACAGATCAACGCAAGGTAACTGCCAAGTATCTCAATCCTTGACGCGCCTGGGGGAATTACCGTAAACCATGGTTTAACTTGGGATTAAGGGATCCAATTGTTTTGCCCGGCTAACTGAACACTCATAATTTGTATTTTAATTTTATTTGTCCATGTTCAGTTAAATGATTAATAAATTCTGGAAACCATCCGTTTATTTAACATTTAATAAACCCTCCTCTACAACATATCAAAATAACCTGTAAATGGCAGTCATTCAGCTAGTTGAAAATTCCTATTCTTAAATAACTAAAGGGGTGGTATACATATATTTCTGCCTACGGATGAGATTCACGTTCGATCACGATATGTGAAAATTTCGCATCTTTGTAGTATCACTCCCGAAAAAAAAACCTACATATAAATATAGTGAACAAAAGTTGCAAGTGGCACAGTCTTGTTTTTTGGTGGTATATTATAATATATCATATATTTTCTTAAATATTTCTTGAATAAAACTGCATGGCTAGATTCAAAAATATCTCTAAAATTCTATTTTAATTGCCTCAAACAAAATGTGACAAATTGAGTAATTCTGTTTACATGCTTGAATTCAAAATGAAAAACCTATAATTATATTGTAATTATAATTTAAGAACTGAAAAAATGCTTTCGATGAAGGCCGTGGAGAATGTGATTTAGTAAGTTCTAGGTGAATCTGTGCTGAGGTCTACACAAACGCATAGAGGAAACTCTCATCTGACCAGGAGTCAACCAGGTTCATTGGTAAGAAGACCGCGTACGAAGCGGAGGTTCTGGGTTCCATTCTCGGTCTGGTCGAGATTGATCAAGCTTTTCGAAATCTCAAAATCAATTCTGAGCACCATCCGTTTCGGCGTCAACGCATACTGGAGGTCCTGTAGTATAATACTGCCGTACTCAGTTGCAAAAGAGGCTATGTTTCACTCTCCTTGGTTACAGTGAATTAAGTACGCGAAAGATTGCGGTGAGTTTCGTGCACTGTCGTGCTATAACTCTGGATCCTTCGCTTATACGCGACACACAATTGTTTTACCGCCCCTGATGTTTGTTTTTAACTTTCATGTCTTCCAAAAAAGGAATTCCAGGAGTAAGGGTAATTAAATTTGCATGAAGTGTGTGTTTCCTGCATGTACTGAGTGCGTCTGACTTAGTTGGTTGTGGTGTTTTTGACCGCGCGTGTGCGTACTGCCACGTGGGCCGAGGTCGTTGACCGCTTGGGACCAGCAAGAAGTTGGCGAGGGCGGAGGGGGAAGGTAGACCGGGCCAGTATTTTTGCGCAGTTTCACGCGTATAGTGTCGGTGAATCCTTATGCGCTCTGCGCCGCGTAAGGCGTAAATTTCGCGCACCTAGTCCCCGTTACGTAACCCAGTCAAGCTCGATCAATACAGCCAAAAATAACACAGCGTTGCCATGGCGACCGGCAAAATAGTCCGCACCGATCTGCCCCGAGAACAGATGGCGTACGTGCAGCGCCCTATTTCGTGTGGAATTGTGACAATTTCTTTGTGTCCGTGCCGCTGCATGTCGAGTCTCGGCGTGAGCGGTTTAGTGATGGACAATGCACCAACTTTCACTTCCATCGCGAGTCGCCGCACGTAAGAAACGCCGTGAAGCCTTTTCTCTGCGAGTCTTGCTTCCAGAAACGGGACCAGTTTATCTAAGATTTATGTTCTTTAGAAATGGAAATAATTAACGCGGTATACATTTCGAATTTGTGGTTCGTTATTCTATGCTGACGAATGTCGCTTATTTTCTCCACCTGTGTCGTACTAATCGGCCAGCTTTTCAATCTAGTTTTATCCAGATAAAGACTTACTGTACCATGTGAATAGTTCTATTTGTTATCGGTCGATACTGAGATCCAAAGTTGAACCATGCCATTCCTTTACAAGCTACGTTTAAGTGATTTGTAAGAGTAATCATTGCGTATACAAACGTTTTCGAGGGATTGTAAGGAGCAATATTTAGAATCATATTTCCTTTATATATTAATTCAAGCAGCATATACTTATCATCAGTCACAGAATTAATGAAAGCCAGGAAAGTCTACGATGTAAATGAAAATATATTTATTTATATCCCGATATTTTATTACAATATAATCTTTAATTTTTATCAAATTTCATTACCTTCAATTTAACGAAAATAATATACAGAGTATATTTATTCAACACCAGTTTCTGTGATAATCTTTTATATCTGTGTGAGAAATACAATTTGAATCCACTCCTTTCAAACTCATTTCTTTCTCATATATACAGAATAATAACTAATAAAGAAATTCACTTCGCTCCAACCCGGTTTCTAATCAAACACTAACTACATTGTCTGACGCTGTCTGACCAACTAACATAACTTCTCTATCTCCTTCTACATTTGTACGTTTTACGTTCACAATGACTTTCGTTCTTTCTTTTTTCGTCCCATACTACTTTCTTATATACCATACCACTCCTACTTTCTTTCTTTATCTGCGTGTTTCATTTATTTATTCCCCTGTATTACTTTCCTTCTACGCCTCTTTATTTTTACTTTATTTCTTTTGCTTTATTTCTCTGTTTCTTTTCTTCAACCTCAATAATCTTCTCTTTCTTCCCTTCCGTCTTCTAAGACTTTCTTTCTTTCCGTATTTCTTACTCCTTCCTTTATTCTCATATATCATTCTTTCTCTGACACTTTCTGTGTCATTATTTGACTATATTTCTCCAACACACTCTCTTTCTCAATAACTCCCTTTCCGTCCTTTTACCTTTATTCATTTCCTTCTTTCTTTTATCGTTTTCTTAGATCATCTGTTTTCTCGTCCTCGTTTTCCCTTTTTTCTACTGCTTTTCCGATTTTTTACTTTTATCCATTATTTCTTCCTTTATCTCACACCTCTGTTTTTTTCACCTTCCTTCTTTTCTTTCTTCTTTCTGTTTCCATATTTTATTTTATTTTAATATCCTAACTCTTTTTTCGATGTATACGACCATCTTATCTTCTCAGATTATTTATTCCCTTTCTTATTTATTTCTTCTTCGTTATCTCTTTCATTATTTCTTACTCACCTTCTCCCCTTTTTCTCTTTATCATTTATGATTTCTTTATATTTTTTCTGCCTTTCTTATTTTGTAATGTTTTTCTTAATTTTTCTCTATTTTAACTTTCTTCTTTCTCTTTTATTTTCTTTTTCAGTTCTTTTTTCCTTACTTTATATTTCTTAAATAATTTATAATTGTCTTCTTATTTGCCATTTTTTTGTATTCTACCGTTTATTTTTGTTTAAATTCTTCGTTCTTCATTTTTGTTTGTTTCTTTTTTTTTAGGGCAACAGGCTACTTGAGGGTAATCCACGTTGGGCAACTCCCCTTTAATAGCATAGGAAGGGATATGAAAGGGAGGATGCGGAAGGGTAGAGGAAGGTAGCCAAGGGTTAACTAGGGCCCCCGGGCTAAATGTTAAGGATCCTACCCGGCATTCGCCTAAACGTAATGCAGGGAAAACCCTAGAAAAACCTGCATCAGGTAGGTCGGGTATTGGGTACTTGTCCCACGCCCTTCCGATAGCGGGAGAGGAGTTTGCTGTGGGGACACAGCATTCCCTTCTCCGTGCCTCGACCAGTTTAGGAGGCAGCTGGCCGACTATTCCAACGGGAATAGCGGACAACTCATACCGTTTTCCCAAGGTCTGTGACCCCGGAACATACACCTCTCAGAACAGGTCGAGGTGCCTCGGCTTGTGGGAACCTTAGTTCAAAAACGGAGAAACCCCTAAGGTAGCCCCTTCGTATTTCTCCTACAAGGTTCTGCCTGCGAGAGAACATCCCTCACAGGTATTGCCTGCGAGAGAATAGCCCTCGCAGGCAACATCATGTATTTTTTTGTCTGATTCTTTTGAGCTTGCTTTAAATCTCTTCTTTCATCTGCATCTTGTGTATAATATAATTTTTTACGTGTGACTAAATGCCTGCTGATATTGTTTAATAGCCAATTTATTAGAAGAATGGAATGCCAGTATAAAGTTTCTGATTTACACTCAATTATTTCAAATAACGATTTTGAAAAATTCTATTAAACGATTAGCACATAATATTGAGGACTTAACGACTGCCTATGATCGGTCTAAAGTTAGCATTGTTTCCCATTAAATGGGATAAATGTGTTTCAAAAGAATAAATTTTTTATCATCAAGAATAAAACTTTAATATTTCATGCGCGGCGAAGGATCAGATGGAACTTGGGGTGAAAATCTTAAAAATGAAAGTGTAATGAGCTTGTAGAAAATCTATTATTATTGCTTTACAAGGATTGGAAGCTGATCCAATCTGCGTTAATCCTTTTATTCAGTTAAGTGATAGTTGAACATTATTTATCTAGTAAGACTTACTTTGCCAGTGGTTTATCATATGAAAGTATAACTGCTTATTAATGAAAAATTGGAAATAATAATGCCTGATTTGGCTTTCCTGAATTACTCAAATACTATTGGAACAACATATTTGTACTGTATTTATTTTAATTCAATTATAATTTTAATTATTTTGGCATTGTTCATTTAAATATAGACAGGTGCATTCCTCCTCGATAATTTATAAGTCAAAATACTTACACTCCAAAAAATTTATTGTAAATTTTAGCCTAACGTGGAGGATGCTTATTATGTATAAAATTTATTGTGTTCATGTTCCCGTTAATTTTGGATTTAAAAATATATATTTCTTCAGGTATTTCGTACAAAATTTGCAGTAGGGCCAAATATATTACGTCTTGCGTATTCGATTATTATAATGGCTCTATCATACGTAGCCATCTATTTTTCCCCTTCCCGGATATTCGGTGCAGGTTTCTGTTCATGTGAGAGGATGTTTTGAAGGGTATAGTGGTGAACTGAGACGTGACTTTGGTTGCTGAAGCACAGCTTCACGGTAGAGTAACTCCGCAGCTTACTCGTATTTTCATCCGAGCGATGTGTGCAAATCGCTTCTCGCAACCGTAGCAGTGCAACTGTTGCACTTATTCACAACACACCAACCAATTACCAACTACTTAACACACAATGAAGTTATAAATTGCAAAATACACCTACTCAAACGATGCATAATGACCTCCTGGACGACACTTCAGACAACGGTGGGGTTTTAAAATTAGGCACAACCTACACGAATAAATAAGTGCGCATATATATTGTAATAATCAACAGGTTGGCTTTAATTAATTTAACGGAATGATCAAATATGATGAGTTAATATAAATAAAAAACTAATTAACAATTGAGAAACAAAAATATTTATTTATTTTGTTGCAAAAAAAGATAATAACAAACAAAATTTGAGATCTGTCCTCTTAGGGCCTTTACTGGGTTTGATAATGAACATAAAAAAATGATTTTAATTTTATTAACAAAACAGTTCACAATTTACCTAAACAATATGTCGATAGAATTAAAGAAAGGTTGACTTTGATTGTCAATTAAAAGGGAACGAAATCTGACTTATCCTTTAATTTGTGTTTACAGTATTATTCCAAATTATGTTACTTACGGACCGTCGGTCTGGTACCAGAACAATCAATTTTACCTCGTTCGGACACTTTTACACTCTTTAATTATTTAATAACAGGCCTTGGTTTTCACTGATTCTACACTTCACTTTAAAATTTGGCAAGATTGGCTGTATTCCGTTGATTGCTCCGCTCCACAATAATTTACCAATGTTCTCCTGGATTAATTTCTCCACGAAGATTTTGGAAAGTTCTATTCTGACGAAAACTGCTCTTACTTTCCAATATTTACGCTTCAATACTTCCGTGAATGTTTTCTTTGTATTAATTTACAACTTTAACTAGTTATACATTGGCGATGTCTAGTCTCTGCTCAAGTTTTATTACTTGTTCTGCTCCTCGTAATGTTCTACAGCCAACTAACTATCCTAGTGCTGTATACGTAAAACTGACTTAGACTTTCCTGGCTGGCTATAGACGTAAAACTGACTTAGACTTTCCTGCGCGCAAACGCCATTTTTGACATTTAGACAAAGCAAGCGAGCTTGCTTCTCCATTGTTGCTTTGTTCGATCAGACCGCTATAATGGATTTATCAAACAAGTCATATTTTATGTCAAAGCAACTAATGGCCAAATTAACTATTGCTACATAATGCCCCAAATTTAGTTCGAGAAAGAAATGTCTAGACCTTTCTCTTCGAAAAACTCAATTTCTTACCAATTTTGCCCTATGTTGTCAGATTTCGCTCAGAAACCTAAATCTAATCACCGTTAATTAAAAGATTTACAAAGCTGCCGTCTAGTATTGGTGCAACGTATTATTTATTTTATACCAAAACTGTCTAGATTCTAAAATTTCTTACGGTTTAATTAATTGTGCATTTCTTAACTTAATTCTTATAAATGAAACTACTAATATAACATAGTCAAAAAAAAATTTTAAATGATTAATTAACTTAATTTAGTTTATTTAATTTCTAATCAAAAGTTATTTTAAAGCTTCCCATCTATCCCGTATCTTTAAACTCAAATAAGCTTTGACCTACTTCCTCCCAAAATTCTCCAGCTGTTCTTTGTTTACATCTGATCAGATATTCTTTGTTTCCATTCCTCCCTCCATTCACCAATGTTAAAATCTTGTATCCAAATTCTATGTTTAAATAACATTCAAAACTCCCGATAACTTGTCTAAAATCCCATCTGTTTTATCATCATCAGTTTTATTTCTATATTTCTTAATGTTTTCCTTTTAATGCTTCCATCAGCTGTTCCCACTTCATCTTTGTAAACAAACATTTCTATATTATTCTGTTTCACAACTTCTCCCTGTAATTCTTCTACTCTCTCGTAATTTTCTACTTCATTAACATCTGCCCTTATCTCTCCCAATATTTCAATGACTTTAATTTATTAAGATTAAAAATGAAAACAATTAATTTATTCAAAGTAAAATAACAAAATTTCTTGATGTAATTTATTTACATTCGTGTTCTTACCATTTTACATAATTTATCTACTCTCATTCAGATATTGGCAACCTTTATTTTCGTATTCACAAATTAATACATTATTTAAAAAACTTTTAGATTAATTTTTTATAAAACATCCATAAAATTGCAGAATACAGTTTAACTATTAACTTCTTATAATATAACAGTTGTAAATTGATTTCACTTTTTAATACACTTACAAAGATTTGAATGAGAATTTTCGCAATTCAAAAATATAATAGTAAAACGTTTACCACTCTGCCGAGATCTCTGAAGAAATAAAGTAATTGATCACGCTTATTCCTGAAGGTTTCTGATGTATCATAATGCAGCCAAAATGACGATCCCCACAATTTGGTGTTTGATGATTTACTTATAGAAACTGAATCGACAAACAGCTATTTATTGACATCCACGTCCTTGTATACAACAATTTTACCTCTTAGCTGTTGCTTATCACTCATCAATTGAGTTATAAATTAATTTTCTTTAAATGTACTACCATTAAATTGGGACAAAATACAATTCTGTTAATAGTGTTAACAGCATATGATTGAGAAGTAGAAAGTAAAAACTTTCTGGGGCTTTTTTTATATAGTAAATTGAATTGAAAAAAAAATAATAAATAAACTTAACAAAACAGTGAAAGAAAATGTCGGATTTCTACTGATATACTTCAGTAATTAAACCGCAACGCGACTTTTCAACAACCGACTGCATTTTCATCTTCCCAGTTTAATAATTTTAATTTAATAATTAGATTTACCATTAGTTTTATTCTAGGAATTTTGTACAATAATGTTTTGGAATTTGAAACAGATGATTACAGTAGGCTAAAACTATTCAACATTGAAATAAATGATTTGAAGATTTTTTACCATTTCACTTCCTTATGAGATATATATAATTAATTATTTGCGGCTAGATAACAGAAAAAAGTCAATGAAGTAGTAATTCAATCAAAGATAAGTTAACTGTAAAAATTGATACTGTATAATAAATTACGAGTATTAAATGATATAATGATATATATATATATATTGTAGTAATTGGTAATTAAGACATTGTGCTAATTGGAAAGTTGGATTGTAGAGGACTCATTATTAGTGGATATAGAGTGGACGCCGCAACAAGGCGGCAATGCAAAGAAAGTATTGTTGTCGATCGGCTGAGAATTTTACGCGCTCAAAATGGACGAGACGAGGAAGTCAGTCGGGCATAGAACAGCGAGGTGTAAAGACCAAAAAATTCATATTATAAAAAGTTTTGCAGTCGGGCAGCGGACCGCAAATAGAACAGTTTGATAGCAGTTACAAACATGCTCTAAAATATTGAAAAGAAAAGCAATCTTCAGTCGGGAAGGAGAGAGTGAAACTAATGTTGTAATCGGTGGCCGAGCATAAATTCAACCTGCTGGCCATAGACAAACCAACATTTCCAACTAAAGTCACGAGATCTGCAAATCCAGGTTGCAGCAAAGCATCGAGAACCTACCAATTTGTGTTAGACCAACTAACAAACTACGCCAATTAGAATTTGTTGACATTTAGAGTCTGTGAGTACTAGAATCAGTGATATCCCCAAATTTTGTGCACGAAAAACCTAAAATGAGACCTGGGCGGCCGTAAGTAGAGAAATACTTTGAAATCATTTGTAAACCACTTTTAAAAGATAAAAGTCAGATCGTTCTTTAATTATTTAAATATCGATAAAATGAGATCGTTAATTCCTGATGAAATTTAAAACTGTTTAAATTCAATCTGTAGTATTATTTCTTTCACAACAAATTTCGTCTATGTTTCAGACGCATTAACTTCCATAAAAGGTAAATGTAATTTTGATTGTGTAAATTCAGCCATTTATCAAACCCAGTTTAAGACCCTGAGATCTCAAATATGATTGTGTATTTAAAATTGTTAATAAATTTGTTTAATTGTTTCCCCTTAACAATCTTTTTATTTTAAAGCACCCAATTTATTTAATTATTACAATATATATATATATATATATATATATGTAATAAATACAATCTGGCATAATATTAAATATTCAATTAAGTTCGAGTGCCATTTTCTTATTATTCTTGCGGTCCTGAGCGTATATGTTCTGTAAAAAGAGTATTTGGATGACAACTCAGGAGTTTTTGATGTCGATTTCAGAAATTTTGTAAAAATATACTAAAATGTGAGTGGAAGGTTATGTTTTAGACGTACCATGGAGCTCCCGTTATTAGCCAAACGAAATTTGTTTCGTGCAGTTTGGACTTGATTGATTTTAAATTTTTCTCTGATGCCGAAATCAGATAATAAAATTTACATATTGGTCTGCGATATCATACTTTTCGCACGATGGAACTTGTGTATGAACGCCATCTCTTTTTTATTTTTAGAGTAATAGGCTACATGAGGGTAATCCACATGGTGGCAACTCCCCTTAATAGCATAGGAAGGGATTTGAAAGGGGGGATGCGGAAGGGAAGAGAAAGGTAGCCAAGGGCTAACTAGGGCCCTCGGGCTGTAGTTTAAGGATACTACCCGGAATTCGCCTTAAAGTGATGCAGGAAAAACCCTAGAAAACCTGCATCGGGTAGGTCGGGCATTGGAAACTTGTCCCATGCACTTCTGATGGCAATCCCTTCTCCGTTCCTCGACCAGTTTAGGAGGCAGTTGGCCGGCTGTTCCAATTGGAATAACTCTTACAGTATGCACAAGGTCTGTGACCCCGGAACATACACCTCTCAAAACAGGCCAAGGTACCTCGGCTTGTGGGAACCTTAGGTCAAAAACGGAGGGAGAAAAAGGCATCCACAAAGGTAGTCTCGCCGTCCCTCCAGAAAGGTTCACCTGCGAGAGAACCTCGAAAGCTTTGTTGATCCCAGGAACGCCATCTCTTTCTTTTTTAGGGTAATCCACGTTGGACAACTCCCCTTTAATAGCATAGGAAGGGATTTGAAAGGTAGCCCCTTCGTATCTCTCCTACAAGGTTCTATCCCTCGATCGACGCCATCTTTTTTTTTCTTCTTTTTGGTGTAGACAGGCTATGTATAGGGTAATCCACATAGTGGCAACTCCCGTCTTATAGCATAGGAAAGGGATTTGAAAGGGGGGATGCGGAAGGGTGGAGGAAGGTAGCCAACGGTAACTAGGGCCCCCGGGCTATGGTTTAAGGATCCTACCCGGCATTCGCCTAAAAGAAATGCAGTACAAACCCTAGAAAAACCTGCATCAGGTAGGTCGGGAATTGGGTACTTCTCCCACGCCCTTCTGATAGCGGGAGAGGAGTTTGCTGTGGGGACGCAGCATTCCCTTCTCCGTGCCTCGACTAGCTTAGGAGGCAGCTTGCCGACTATTCCAATGGGAATAGCGGACAACTCTTACCGTATGCCCAAGGTCTGTGACCCCGGAACATATCCCTCGCAGGCCTTGTGTCGACGCCATCTCAGATTGGAGTTAATATTAAGGACAAGGTAAGTTGTTTCCTCAGCGAGAGGTAATATGATAATGCTTAAGCGGAATTTTCAGGTAAGTTTCTGCGGTAAGTTAATACGACTAATTGAGATTTGGTTGGATTCAGTTAATTCCCTACTTATAGAATAATTGCTCTATACCCTAGACAAATATTGCATATTTTCCTAGGAAAGATTACGACTAACGTTTTAGAATAAACTGCCACGTGATCAACAAAATGGCTGACTCTGAACGCCACACAATGTTTTTCGGGTAGCGATTTACGTATATTTAAGTACTTAAATGGTTCCAAGTAGTTTCCCTGCGGCACGCCAGCGTTAATGGCGTCGGATTGGGAGGTGACATTTTCATATTTTACTTACAAAGTCAGGAATTGGAGATCTGATATAAACATTTACAGTGTGTCAGGTACAAGTTTGTTGGGTTTCACTAAAAGACTGTCGTATCACACATACTCGATGCCAGTGGCTCGTGCGTATGTGCTACAGCGAATGATTAACTTTAGGATGAATTATTTTTCCTTAATTTTAAGAACATCTAGACTACTTATATGTTTCAATGATTTAATTTCTGTTTCGATTTCGAAAACTTTAAACTGTCTTCCTTGCTCCTACTAATGGTATCTGTGCTCTAACTTCCGCAGCACAGGATTACGCTCTTGAATGAGCAATGCGCATGAACAAGACTCCACCATAACACTTGAAAAGCTCAACAAACTGTCGTCCCACCGTACTAATTTCATCTCAGCCCAGGTCCGGGCCGTGCTATACAACACAGGAAGGGGACGGCGTAAGAAACGAAATTAAATTAAATTTCAACCATTCAGTAATTGAAAGTCTTATTTTAAATTAGTTTATATTTTCAAAACATAAAGAGTATTCGAAAGTTTTAATTTAACGTCTATTTTGAATTAATAAAACAATTTATGACCTTATACACACACTTTATTTGTTATTTATATCATGACGACGTTTCGATACCTTTTCGTATCTTCATCAGGTAAATGAAGAAGATACAAAAACGTATCGAAACGTCGTCATAATATAAATAAAACATAAAAAGTGTCTGTATAAGGTCATCAATTGTTTTATTTTTATAAACAGTATTCGTATATTTTGCGTAATATTTTTGAAAAATCACAAAGTTTATTTTAAAGAAAAAACGCCTAACGGGATGCATTTTGAATTCCTGCGTCATATTCAGCAAATTTATCCTACAATGCTACCATCAAAAATAAACTTTTTTAAAAAATATATACGAAGGAAAATTCGTTCGTGTTAGAAATGCGTGTCAGCTTCGTGATAAATTAGTCCGCTTTTAAAAAATAGACAGGAAACTATGTAGACGAAATTAGAAATGTAAGGTCGGGACATTTGCCTCAGAGTACTGGTAACACTATCGCTGTTGTATTATTATTATTTTACATTGTTATAGTCGAAAAATTGTTTGGGATGACGTAGCACATTACTTAAAATAACGAGCCGCCACTGGTCGGTACCTTTTTGGTATCTATGAAGACCTCATTCCTTCTGCTCAATACGGCTTTAGGCCCAAACACTCTTGCACCCATCAACTCTACTCAGTGACACCCTACATCAACAATTCCTTCGACACCAATAACTCGTGCATTGCTGCCTTTCTAGATGCAGAAAAAGCTTTTGATAAAGTACACCACCAATCACTACTTTCCAAAATCAATAATTCCCTCTTCAGAATCCTTACTAACTATCTTACTAACCGATCCTTCTCTGTCAAATTTAACAATACCCTTTCAAATTCCTTCCCTATTTCCTCTGGCGTCCCCCAAGGCAGCATCCTAGGCCCTTTCCTCTTCAACCTCTATTTTCACGACGTACCTCAAAACCTATCTACTAAAACAGTACTTTTTGCAGATGACCCTGCCATACTCCTCCAAACATCCTCTCTAGACTCGGGCCCCTGAAAACTACAAATCGCCCTCATTGATATTTAAAGCTGGGCTAAAAAATGGAGAATCAGCATAAACCCTACCAAATTCACAATCATTCCCTTCAGCCTTAAAACCAAACATTCCCTCAACCACTCCTCCTTTCTCAATGGCACCAAACGACCCATCCAATAAACTACACCATACCTAGGCCTTATCCTTGATTCCAGATTATCATGGAAACTTCACATAGCCCACATTACCTCCAGAATCAACAACAAAATAAAACAACTCTTCCCTCTTATCAACAGAAAATCTCCCATATCCCTTAGCACCAAAAGACTCCTCTATCTATCCTTAATCCGCCCCATATGGTCGTACTCATGTGCCATATGTGGATCCACTGCCTATTCCCACTCCAACAAAATACTAAACAAACAAAACAAAATTCTCCGTTTAATATCAAATTCCCCTTGGTACCTTCGCAACTCAGTTATCCACAAAGACCTTGAAATTCCCCTAATCCCTGCCATAATCCATAAATCTACCAAGTCCCTAATAAATAGCTCCATCAACTATCCAAATCCCACCATTGAGCTATTCTACAGTAACCAACCCCCTCCTTCACAAAATCGCAGACTAAAACGTAGACTCCCAATTGACATCATCCTGCCTCTAAATCACTCCGGACTCTAACTCTAGCCCCTCCTACCAACTGGCACTACATACTCCCTAAATATCCGCTCTTCCCATCTTCCCCCATAACATCCTTAACGCTTCAGACATGTAGTTTCCCCAATGACCAGATTGATCGCAAACATCATGCCGGCTTATATGTTAATATGCGGTGAACAAGTTAATCTGCTTCTCTCGTCTCTAACTTGGAATTACAAGGGTCACATCCAAGACCACAAGTTTAAATGTGAAATATTTACAAATTATAAATACCTTGTTATTTGTTTAATTTTTACAATTGTAAATACTGTTATTATTATTATTATCACAACTGTAAAGTCTCCGGACTAAAGTTAACTTTAATAAATAAATTTAAAAAAACGTTTCTTTGCGCGGTAAGTACCCAGGATGTCATCAATAACTCGATGAAATTGTAGAGCGCACGAATATTGCTTTCTAAACCTAAATTGTGTGGCTGGAAGATGGAAGTTAAAGTATGACAGTAATTTTATGCAGAAGTAATATTTCAGAAACTTTACATAAACGATAATATACAAATAATATCATTTTCTTTTGGAGCTACATTTCGGAATCATAATGATATTCGTGTGACATTTGCGTGGAATTCTGAAAATTGTGTTGTATATTTTAGATATTCCGGCCTATTTCTCCGAAAATATTTTAGCGTTGTTATACAATTAAGTCTTAAACTGTTGCTTTTTTTTGTTGGTGACCTATCAATTACAGCTGACATTTGAGAACAGCGTTGGATGTGGTGACAACTGCAGCGATTGGTTTATAGAATATGCTTCTTCAGTTACAGAGCATTACATTTATATAGAGATGTTCTCCAAGTCGCTCTTCGTCCGAGAGTGTCCGTTATTACGACAAAGGCCTTTATCTTTCGGCAGCGAACAACTTGGAGATAACGAGATTCTTGCTCCCACTGGTTCAGTAGTTCATTTTAATACCTCAACAACACGTGTCGTTTGTAGGATTGGGACTGAATTGATCACTTCATCTGTCTTACGCGTTATGGAAATCCACTTTTTATTAACTTTTAGCAATGAAATACCTTTCCTGTGTTGAGCGTGGATTTAATTTGCCCCCATGTGAATCACTGCGTTCTAATTCTACTTACTGATCGCGGTAGACCCTCACAGTATTGCTTACTTTCTTGTTTAGAGTAACAGGCTACATGATGGTAATCGACGAGGTGGCGACTTCCCATTAATGGCATAATCGCCTAAAAGTGATGCAGGACAAAACCTAGAAAACCTGCATCAGGTCGGTCGGGTACTGGTACCTGCCCTACGACCTCCCGATTGTGGGAGAGGGATTTTCTGTGGGGACGTAGCATTCCATTCTCCGCGCCTCGACCAGTATAGGAGGCAGCTGGCCGACTGTTCCCATGGGAACAGAGAAGAACTCTTACCGTATGCCCAAAGAATGACCGTACGACGGCGGAACATGCGCTTCTCAAAAGTGGGCAAAGTGCCTCGGTTTGTGGGAACCCTAGTTCAAAAGCAGAGGGAGAAGAAGGCATCCCCAATCCCTGTCTCTCGAGAAAGGTTCTGTCAGCAAGAGCTTAGAACAGTTCCCACAGACGGGACTGCGCACATTGCTTTCTTCGTTTGTCGCACTATTATAGCGTTGCTTGTTTGGAGGGAAACGTAAACGCAGCCACCTTGTTTAATATTAAAATAAGCGAAGTACTTCCCATCGGTGGTATGAGTAGATGACACAGACTAGCTTTGTTATTGACTTTAGATGCAGCAATGGGAGACTCAGTTGTCGGTTGTGTAAGTCATGTCAAGTCTGAGGCAGATTTATCAACGACTTTCAGTACCAGATGTTTGGATTAGTCTTTCTACCTGTTCAACTGCTGACAAAAGTGACCTATTTGAGGAAAGATACTGTATATTTCATGGTCAGCAACACTACCGATTAATGAGTATGTGGATGACATTCGCCACCCTCACAAGGATCTGTGTCAAAAAAAATATTTCGTATTATTTTTCCGCTTAACAGTTCCAAGTCATAATTCCATCTCACGTACCCTCCGACAGACAATTATTAAATTATTAACTAGTGACATCAACGGTATTTCTTATCCCAAGAGTAGTAGGTGTGTTTAGAGGGACTTGGATGAACTCTAAATTAAGCTTAAGCAATACGATGAGCCGTTTCAGTCAATGGTTTACTGCAAACAAATTTTCTTTTGTTCTCGAGAAAACTAAAATCATTTACTTCTCTTCGAACAAAAACAGTTTAACTGATAATACGGAAAACATTTCGCGGCACGCACCTTTCTTTGGTCTGTTGATTGACAATAAATTGAAACGGAATCACCACTTACATACTCGCGGGCAAACTTAGCAAAATTGGCTCACATAAAGAGTGTTAGTTCGGGAAAGCGACATATCTACATCTAAAATTATATACCATGCACAAGTCGTGTCTTGCGGCAGAGCAAACACAGGTCGTTCACATCACGCGTTTCAAATTTCTAAACTATAAAAGCAAGCCATACGAATCATATCTGATGCAGTTGCAAGCCTTGGTTTCGGAAACTTGGGATTTTGACTTTGACTTTTACGTCTGTCTGCAGAAACATCAATTTATATGCCCAAAACGGAGCAAATCATTTATACAACACTAGAAATCGGTCTCAACTCCGCATTGAAAAACATCGCCTAAGCCTTTTTGAATCAAGCATTCGTTATTCCGGGATAAATATATACAATAGTCTTCCGGATGAATAAAAACTTCAACTACAAAAAATTTATTTATAAAGAGGTATAAATCTTTGATAATTAATGGAGCGTATTACTCGCTGAAATAGTTCGTAGGTAGGAAGGATCCACTGTAATAAAATAGTTTTCTGGTATCTTGAAGTCTCTCTATGCGAAAATTAGTTCAGTTTGTGAAGCAAAACTTCTGCTTCCAAACTGCGATTTTATAAGTCTCTCCGTCAAAACTGTTTACTTGCGTTTTATGTAAACTATTATATCTTGCCGTTGGACTTCCTGGATAGCCCTATTCCTACTTCTAGATTAGCAAACTTTACTCTGTTGTATCTCTCGGGGACTCTTTGATGTATCCTTTCTCGACCCAGGCTCGACGTAGACTTTTTCGTTTCGCGTCTTGCCGCAGACTGACTTCTCTACGCGCGCGGTCTCCTCAAAGTCTCCATTGTTAACAATGAAAGACCCGCTGCGATTGTCGTCTTTAAGCACCCGTACCACCAACAATTTAATTATATTAAAAACAATTAATAATTGGTATTACAATTCATTTTTTTGTAAGAGGGCAATGGTTGGTTTTTAAACTTTTTAATTGTAATAATTTATTGTTTTTATGTAATTTTATATTATGACGCATCTTATTTCCTCGCCTGAGGACTAATGGAATAAATAATAATTCTAAAATCTATAATTTGACACCGAAAGATTAAATTATTTGAACTGCCACTTGGTCACAAGATATCTCAAGCAGGCTCCGTTGGCTCTGGTCACCTTCACACGCCACCACCATGGCCACGACACTGGAAAGCGTGTATAGGGTTCCCGATGTCCAGATGTCGATGTTCGACAATGTTAGCAGAATGCTAGACTCTTCGTTTATTCTGCTCAATACTGAATTCTAGCATGTTTCACTGATAATTGCTTAAGCTGCCGTATAACTGGCTTAGAATTTACCTGAATGACTTTCACATACAAAAGAACATAAAAAATCTTTTTCGGAAAGAACAAATTAAATCTGAAAACTTTTTTGAGAAATAAAATCTACAAGAAATCTAAAAAAATGTTTTTGGGAATAAATTTGAAAAAAGGTTGTAAAAAAAATTGAATAAAAATTGGAAAAATTTTCTGTAAATGAATCTGATAAAATTCTAAACGTAATTTCTGAATAAAAATTCTAAAAAAAATTTAAAATATTGTTTTAATAAAATCTGAAAACATGTAATCTTTAGTGTTTGCAGTTGTGCGACCTGTTGTATTCTACTGCAGAAGTATTACAAAGTTGGTGGGACTTACAATCCCTGGAAACAAAGCATAACGCTGAAGGTTGCCCAAAACAAACGACTTTCGAGAAACTGAAATCCTTTTTTTTGTAGTTTTTTATTTTGGCTGAAGACAGGACCAGTTTATTAAATGATCACCAGAGACACTAGATGAAGGTTTTCAGCTGACTGAATATTCAAAAATAGAGAAGGCCTTGAACTAAATAAGATCACAAAATGACAATATTAACCAAGTTTGCAGTTCAAAATTATCCCTTGACGGTAATTTAAATTGGAGAACTGTCATAAACTTCGCAAATACGCAATCAGAATACTGTCAAATTGCAGTGATCGAAAGACTTTCACTATTCATCGTCAAATGTAGAAATACTCGGAAAAAGCCGACATTTCTAGTTTTTGAAAAGGGTTTTTAGACTTTAATTTTAGACATTACGCTAATTAGTGCTGATTGCAAACTTCTATAATTATTATACGCCTAGAAAGCGGCCCTGAAGATTTGAGTCTTATTAAAATCTGTGGCATTTATTTTAAATATGTACAAAAATTAAATTAAATCAAAATTTGTAATAAATATTTTTCTTTCATCTTTAAAAAGGTGTAATAATTCAAGCATAATATCCTGTTAATTAACTTTTCCTTTAAAATTCTTTTTCTGCATAAAATGGTCTCAAAGTGATGGCTTTATATTAATTTTCATTAAATTGTATACTACATAATTTGATGCCGCAACGTGTTGGCATTTTTGTTATTATTATTTTCAATTCCCTTTCGCAAAATAACAATAAAATGAACCAATGTATATTCTCTCTTTTTTAAAATCAAGCCGCATCAATTAGTGTACCATCTGTTAGTTAGCACCGAGCTTAAATGAACTATATATTGCCTGGTCATCAGTACTCACTATGAATTAAAAGGTAAATATCATTTTGGCTATAATGAATGGTTTATGAAGGGGTTCATAATACCTGGGATAGGGAACTTTTTTATTGATCAATTAACCTAAAAAATACAAAAAAAACTCGCTGCTTGTTATATGGTTAGTATTATATAATGAGTTACTAATAGCAGTTAAGAATACGAAGTGTATAAATGTATTTTTTTAAAAGAACATTGTTAGTGATAAAAAATAGTGATAGGTAATATAGTTATATTGAAATGTGATACGTAATTAGCTTTAAGCTGAATTGTAAAAATGAATAAATAAATGTAATATTGAAACCCCTCTCCCGCCATCGGAAGGGCGTGGGACAAGTACCAAATGCTATTCCTGAAAAAGACTATTCCGACTGTTTCGAGGACTGGAAAAAGTGCGTTTTATCGGACGGGGATTATTTTGAAGGGGATGAAATTGATTTGAAAAAATAAATAAAGAATTTATATTTTATAAATAAATTCACCTTACTTTTTGTTCACAGTGGTACATACAGTTGGAATTATATAAGCACACCACAAATACACGAACGCCTTTCCAGAGAGCTCTGGTGGAGGCTACCTTTGGGGATGCCTTCACATCTCTCTGGTTTTTTTTTGAACCAAGGTTCCCATATTCCGAGGCACCTCGGCGTGTTTTGAGAGGTGTATGTTCCGGGGTCGCAGACCTTGGGCATACGGTAAGAGTTGTCCGCTATTCCTATTGGAACAGTCGGCCAGCTGCCTCCTAAACCCGTCAAGGCATGACGAGGGGAAAGCTGCAACCCCACAGCTAACCCCTCTCCCACCATCAGAAGGACGTGGGACAAGTACCAAATGCCCGACCTACCTGATGCAGGTTTTCTAGGGTTTTCCCTGCATCACTTTTAGGCGAATTGCCGGGTAGGATCCTTAAACCATAGCCCGGGGGCCCTAGTTAACCCTTGGCTACCTTCCTCTACCCTTTCAAATCCCTTTCCTATGCTATAAGAGGGGAATTGCCACCATGTGGATTACCCTCATGTTGCCTGATGCCCTAAAAAAAATTAAAATCTCCTCTCTTCAATTCGATTATTGATAAATGTTTTTTTTGAGTCGGACTATGAGACTATGAGAATGATTCTGTTAAATATGTGTGACATTTTAACCATGAAATAAACGTTAAAGGATGAATTTTATACCTGTACAAATTATGTAATTTACATCTTAATTATTGTGTTACTTGTCTTGACTGTTGAATCTCAAAGCCAGAAATATGATATTTTGAAACATTTTATGGACTCGAATGTACAAATTTTATAAATTTTCAACTTCTATTAAATTTACGTATGTAAGTGTTACAAGATGTGTGTTAATATAAATAATCCATTGATAATTTTCATAAAGGTATCGATGGTTCCACAAATATAAATAGATCTAAAATATATAAAGTGAACAGCAATATATTGCAATTCATTTTTCCTCGTAGCAGACACTTAATTGCTAAGAAATTTTACTATGATAAAATTTTCCGTTCAGTGGCTGAAGCTGCGACGTGAACCTTCTGCTCGTAATTATAGCAGTTGGAACTGACATCACGACATTGCGTGTTGAATGTAGTCACGTGTAGACATGGTAGCATGGGCCTCAGAATTTTTCCTGGTATGCGAAAATGTGCCAAAAGAATTATGAGATCTGATTTAATCATTGTATGTCATTTACTCGTAATTGAAGTATTTGTTTCTTATAGAAACCTAACAATATAAATGACATGGTGGAATTTGGTTACAAATGTTCCTGTATTTACAGATCGATGTCTTGTGGAACAAAGTTCTGTAGCCATAGTTAGATTCCACAAGTTTAACAGTCATAGATTCTAGGAAACGAATAAATCTTTTTCTCATTCCCTGCGTCCTCACTCTAGGTCTAAAAGAAAACGATTGTAGGCGGTTCTAATGAGTAATTAGCTTAACTTTTTCCATAGTTTGAATAAACTACATTCTGTGTGACGTTTAATTGTAAATTGATTTGAATTTGATTTATAATAATTGTTTATTTATAATTTTATTAAAACTTATAATTATTGAAAAATCATTCAAAAAACCAATTCCCAGTGCAATAAATTAGATACTCTGTGATTCTATACAACTTAAATCGCGTTTGAGTTATTTGACGTCAACGAAAATCAAGATAGCCAATGCTAAAATGGTATTGAATGGCTTATTCATGCGGATGGATCACGTGCCACTGGAATAAACGGACATGTAAATCCTTTGAAGACATTTTAACTGCTTCCAGGAGTAGAATTTTGAAATAATAACGACGTAAAACGATTACTTAGTTTACTTCTTGATTAAATAAAGTATTTCAAAATCTTAAAGTAAAAGAAAGCATATCTATAATTTTAAATCTAATGTTATACAAGTGAAAAAGATCGTAAATATGCCTTCAACGCCATATTTCATTTGTTGTAATCATAAACAACGACCAATGCCAATGAATTGCGAAGATAGGTTTTCGCAATAAGAAGATGAGAAGATATGAAATTAGTGTTACTTATTATTCATTAATAATAAAGTATTGTTAAACATTATTACTCTTGTTGTTGCTTCGTAAATAACCTTACTATAAATCATTACATGACAGTTTTTATTTGTTTTTGATTAATAATCAGCTAATGGCCTTTTGCAGACACAATTTAGTTTTTTTATTTAAAGTGTTACGACGTTTTGATAAATTTATTATATATTCGTATCTTCTTCAGGAATTATTCAAATTATTATAACAAACAATTACAATGTTGATAAATTCACGAAGTTTTTGAAAAGGAGTCCGAGAATGTAGGAAGACTGAATCTGTAAAAAGTCAGTAAGTGATTTATTATATCATTAATTGTTCAAGAACTACCCCATTTAGCCCCATAATTCATATTAAAATGTTTAGCAATTATAGTTAACTAACATATTTTAAAATAAGTGTTAAAAACACCAACCTATGATTCATATTTTTTTTACTTTTATTTTTATTTTATTTTTGTTTGTTTATTTAGAGTAAAAGGCTGCATTAGGAAGGGATCGGGAAGGGTAGAGCAAGGTAGCCAAAGGTTAACTAGGACCCCCGGGCTATGCTTTAAGGTTCATATCCGGCATTCGTCTAAAAGTGATTCAGGACAAACCCTAGAAAACCTGCATCAAGTACTTGTCCCACGCCCTTCCGATGGCGGGAAAGGGGTTTGCTGTGGGGACGCAGCATTCCCTTCTTCGTGCCTCGACCAGTTTAGGAGGCAGCTGGTCGACTGTTCCAATAGGAATAGCAGACAACTCTTACTGTATGTCTCAGGTCTACAACCCGGGAACATACACCTCTCAAAACAGACCGAGGTTGCCTCGGCTAGTGGGAACCTTAATTGAAATAACCAGAGAGAGAAGAAGGCTTCCCCGAAAGTAGTCCCCTCCGTCTCTCCAGGAAGGTTCCACCTGCGAGAGCTGAGAACTGCTCTCACAGGCTTTCTTCGGTCAAGAGATTCAGATGTAATAGCTGAGTCCTGAAGATTTTTGCAGACTGATGAGGAACACAGACCACTTAGAATTCTGGAATCCCGGCGCAGCTGGTCGGTCGAATTGGAATCCACATAAATGATCAAAAGTCCCCTCTATTAATTCAATAGAAACGTTTTAACTTCACGCTTCGAACAGTCTAAGGAAATCGTCTGATCGGTCTTCATCAGATCTGAGACCAAAACCGATGAGGGCGAACCTGCGTTGACCGCCTGGTGAAAAACGCGTGTAACAGGCTGCCCATCCTCACTTGAGCTTCAATGACAACAACCGCATAACATCATAATACTGGTAGAATTTTGTTTATTATTAATTCATTCATGTATGACCTGCGTATAAAACGTGGTCCGAGTGATGTGCTCATGATTTATATTTATCTTCGGACGATTCGCAATTAATTGCTAGCAGTGTAACCACAAAACTTCTGTCCTTAAATCCTCCAAGAAATAATTGATTTCTAAATAGTATATGACTGCCAGATTTTTGTTGGTATGTTTTAATACACTGTGAGTAAAGCGTAAGTTCTTAAATACAAATTTACACGTTATTTACTAATTGTTTATTTTGTATAATTGTGTATGATGTTACAGAATAAGGGATTAAGGCGCTCAAAATGATAATCCACAATAGTTAACAGTTGCGACAGAGTATTTTGTGTTAAGAATAATTTGAAACAATTTAAGTGTAGTGAGATATGTTGAACGGAAACAACCGCCTGGTTGATCCTGACATGGAACAGAGCACAGAAAGATACGAGGATATCGTCCTCACTCGCACACAATTGTGCAGCATTGGGCTCGTATCGATTAGAAGCGATCCATTCAAACTATGGCAACAGACAAAGCGAGAAAGCTGAGATGAAAGTCTTCCTGTGAATTTCTTCTTTCTTCGCACACGGAGCAACGAGAAAGTAATTCCCACCCACGGGAAAACATGGTTTTTCACGCTGTGGTGCAAATTAAAACGTCACTTTGCTTGCGTTGAGCAAAACATGATCGAGGCATTCCGAAATTCCGTTGCCATATCGAAAGATTATCGAACCCTGGAGCATAAAACCCCTTCATTTAGATTGAGAAATGAGTGTCGACATCAGTACAAGGATAGAATCATTAACGAGGAGGCACGCTAGTGTTTCCTTCAATAATTTATTTTGCTTAAAATAGGAATATTAACCAATTATTTACATGCTGGGTGGTCGATTTATCTAAAGTCATCCAAAAATCTGGTATAAAAAAAGTGGGAACGAAATTTGTTGATCTCGCTGGAGAGTTTCCAATAATACCAAACTTGACTCATCACCTCTAAAATACTCAATTGGGGACCCCTGAATTTTTATTTGATTTCAGATTTGGATTCTCCAGAAACATTTTCATTGATTTGACCTACGACTTATGTCATTTCATTCACACATCGTGCTGTATACGACAAAAAAAAATAGGTCGCAAAATAAGAATATAGTGCTGTTTTTACCTGAAACAAGTACCCAATTTTCTGACACTTAAGGGAACAAACAGTAAAGAAGTAATCCGACGGGATAAAGAGCTACTACGGCCGCGACGTTGTTCCTCGGTTACACTAAAATTATTTTTTGACTTATAAATAACAGTTTTCCAATTTCTCTCGATTGATACGCCATCCGAAAAATAAATCACATCAATAACACGGTAAAAATAATGGATTTCTTCATCCCCAGAAGGTGAGGAGCAGAGACGATTTGGATATCAAATGTCAGTACCCACTTTTTGTTATACGATGGGTAGTTTTAGTGGTATTTAAATGTCTTCAGATAAATCAGCCACCTTGTTTAGCCTTAAATATTCCCGGTACGCGTATAATTTTTCTGAAACATGGACAGAATCAGTATTTTCCTAGATTCACATAAATCAAAGTCGTCAAAATTTTTAAAGGAGGAAAATATTTGTGAGTGAAATTCGATGGAGTAGTTAAAGTCTTATAAATATTTACTGGTTTTCTGAAGACATACGTTGACAGGGAATATTACCGACCACACTCGAAGACTGAAAAGTACATAAAACCACAGTAAACGTTCTTAGTAAGTTGAAAGTTAGTATTTAGAAAATGCCATTGACTGTACACAAAACTGAGAGATCAGTGTATTATTTTAAGTTACAAATGTATCTTCTCTGCTGCATCTTTAATAGCATTATCTTGATTTTGTTGAAAGTTTGGAAAAAAAGGGCAACTGGTAAATCCGGCGTTAAATTTCGTAACCACGAGTCGCGTCAGGTTTAAAATCTGGCGGGAAATTGTATATAACAAATAAATTAACTATATGAATTAGGTTCAGAGATTCAAAAAATATAAGATGAGAAATAAGAGTATGACGAGGAGCTATAGGACCTCCAACCTTTTTTCTGTGGCTCAACTTACAGGGGGAAACTGATACCTATCAATTTTTCAATGTTGTTAAGTTTTAATATTTTCTTACTAATCGTAAAATGCCTTTACGCGAATTTTTCTAGCTCTCGAGCGTCATAATTCGCATGGTCCGGAACATTTATTACTTCAGCCAACCCTTATTTTGAATAATTGGAGGACTGACGACGGCGGTCACTTTCCATACGCTTTCAATTCCCTTGTCTACTATGTTCGGCGCAACTATATAACGTTTACTCAGTCGTACCACATATACGAAGACTAATCAAAATGTGGACGGAATGTTATTTTTATGGACGTTACGTCTGTACAAGTTATCTTTGAAACCAGATAGAATTTTAGAACTTATTAGATCATTATCTAAATAAATTTAACGTCTGTACACTGTCAGTCAGTTGTCATATTTGTTACACCTATACTTTAAAAAAATTCTTTGCTATTAATAGTAATGTATTAACGAAGTTGTAACGTTATTAGCCAATATTGTTACGTTTTTAAACGTATACCTATTCTCAACAAAAGCTTTGTTTGTACAGAGATGCATTCAGGATGTACACAAAGAGTTACTGTTTCTCAAACAACGTTCACAGAAACATCTTTGAAGGTCTCTCAACACACAACCAAACGCTCTCTCTCTCTCTCTCTCTCTCTCTCTCTCTCTCTCTCTCTCTCTCTCTCTCCGTGTCTGTTTGTGTGTGTATCAATCTTTCTCCAAAAACGACCTTTCAATCGCTTACTTAAATCTCATTGTAAGGCACCATCATGCCAATAAACTGACAAGGAAACATTCTAACAATACAGTAATTCACGGAATTTAAAAATAATAAATGAATTTCAATTTTATATTTGTGCAGAATTGTGTCCATATCCTGGTAGCAGTTCAAGAATTCTTCAAGTGTTGTCTTCCTGAAACTTTAATAAAAGTGAAATCGCGGACTTTGCTGAAGTACAGTCGACATGAGGTTCAAGACCGCGTGGTAGGGGAGAAACATTTTTCACCAAAATGATTGGAGAGGATTCTGACGTTTTTCTGAGATGGGAGAACGGAAATATAAAAATGGGTGGAAAAGCTTTCCAGATGGTGCCGTTTGGGTATTTGGATTTTGGATTACATCTGTAATATTATTATTACATCGTAGAGTTCCGTTTCTAATTGGAAATTCAAATTACGTTTTTAGTTGTTTCTAACTCCACCAATTATCCTGAGATATAGTCTAATGTTTCATTATCCGTTTAATATGCTGTCTTTCAAGTTCATAAATAAAGAAAAAGTGTTGAAATTAAAAGATTACGTTAAAAATTATGAACTCAAAATTATAATCATTAATAAGTAGCAATTAATAATAATAATAAATAAATTTTTACATTTTAGTATCAATCACTTACAAAAGTCTTAATTCATAATGTTCACATTCAGACCATCACCAGGGATATGATCTCTCGCCGAGAGAACAGTTGGGACATGTGAGAAGTTTCAGCTGTGTTCCGACGAGAACAGTCGAGAAGGAACCTATGTATATAAAGGGATCAGTCAGATGACCAGTGCGCGCAGTATTGTTAATGTAAAAACACTGAAATAGCAAAACATTCATTAACTGAAGTCCTTGTAATAGTTTGTATTCCATAAATTAACCGTACATCTCAACAACTTCATCATCGTGTCGTGATCCTCATTGAGACAGTACATGTCAGACAATTGGTTTAAATATCGACTGATATGAGGATTTCTTCGTAATAATATAACTTCAGGTCGTCTAAAGATTGCTAATTATATCAAAAACTTTGAAGACAGTTTTAAGAAATTCACATAGAATTTCATTTACCTGAATGAATATGTTATTGGATTATGGGAACTTTTGAGTACAGTTTTTTTTGTTTATTTGAAGATATTTGATGGTTGAAATGAAATGGCAGATCTAGTTATAATTCGTGAACAAATAATTTTGTATGGTATGAAATGTGACATTTCAGTGAAGAGCGATTTGGATGTAAAGATCATTTGGCTTCAGGTTTACCGGCTTAAAACGAATTTAATTGAACCAATTTTCCTAAACTGCCGGTTTTAACATTACGTCTTGAGATATTGATTAAAAACTTTCAAAGAACAAAATAAAGTTATATATATATATATATATATATGTTTTCTGACAATTGTGAAAACTAATAAAAAATAATTTATTAAATTAACAACGTTTCATCGCTTAATTTTGGACCTCATCAGGTTCAATTTTAGTTTATGTCCATCAATTTTTTTAAAACTTTAACTTGATTAGGTTAATTAAATTAAGCCATGAAACTATGTTAATTTAACAAATTATTTTTCTGACTTAAAATTGGCTGATGTTTATTTACTCACAAAATAAAGTGTTTGTACTGATTTAAAAATATTACTGAAAGACTACTGTGGCAAGCTTAAACCTTGGCTATGCGAGGTAAATGTTTTTATCGCATTGGCCACTTCTTATTATTAGGGATCATTAGAGATCCGAATCTGAAGTACTTCGTAGTAGTCTTGCGCTTGGCTCCTTCATCAATGCGATCTGTCAGGCTGAACCACCGATCTCCACAGGAACATGGTCCCACGATACTACCTTTTTCTCTCTACACCAATAACAGATTCTTCTCTTTACAACGACTTCATCGGCCATCAAAACTGCTTATCTTATCCTCTCCCCAAAAACTGCAACAATAGCCGCATCTCGTAATTGTACGTCTCTTTGGCTTCAGTTTGTCCCGACTGCGTGTAATCACCACCCAAGACAAAATGATTGTTCCTTCTTTTGTAAACCTGGCGAGAAAAAGTGTCGAGTAAGAAGCTCACGCCAATTCTCCAACGTCATAATTTCTGCCAGCTCTTCATCCTTTGTTATCTTCGACAATGATGTAGTCGAGTTTCGATTAGGTGGTAAACCTCCAGAAGCTTCAGTCATCAAAATATTTCGAGGACGGCAATGATAGAAATGCACTGTGATATCACTGGAGGCCAGACCGATATTACCACGAGGATAGAGGTTATTTGTTTCTGCAGCATTTTAACCTGGAAACAGAAAAACTGTGTGAGTTATGGTCGCCAGCGACTAGTTAAACCTCAGGAAGAACGGAAAGTGGCATTGTCCGTCGTACACTCAACCGTATGGGATATGAATGGTGAAGGCCAGATCGAACAATTTTAATTTATGCAGTTAACAAGAGAGAACGACTCCAATTTGCACATGTACTCAAGAATTGGACAGTCTAGCATTAGGCAAAAAAATAATTTTGTCCGATGAATTACGTTTTCGACCCTGATAGCTACAGATCCATAAGCCTACTGTCCACTTCAGCCAAGCTACTAGAGAAGGTGATCCTCACTAGACTGCAAGAATACATACACGAACATGAAGTCATACCATCTCATCAGTTTGGTTTCAGACATTTACACTCGACTACTCACCAACTCATCAGAATAACAGAGACAATTGAAAAGGGATTTGAAGAGATGAAATATACTGCAGCAGTCTTTCTAGATCTGGAAAGAGCCTTCGACAAGGTTTGGCTGGAAGGAGTCTTGTATAAAATAATTAAATTAAACATTCCGGATTACATAATAAAAACCATAGAATCCTTCCTGACCGACAGGACGTTCAGAGTAAGGATCAACGCATCACTATCTAGCATCAAAACAACAAAAGCAGGAGTTCCCCAAGGGAGCCTATTGGGACCGACCTTGTTCAACCTCTACGTACATGATGTGCCCACAGTGAACGACTCAACGCTAGCCATGTTTGCCGACGACACCGCGATACTAGCACAGAGCGCCAAAATAGAAACTACAGTTCAACACCTTCAAAATGCAGTAAATGTAACGTGTGATTGGTATAAAAAAATGGAAAAACTCAACTGGAGATACCACATTCATAACAAACTAAATGACTACGCAAGACTCTCTCATCTTAGTTGAATCCTCGCTCCTAATTTATAAATCGATTCTCCGACCCATTCTTACATACGCCTGCCCAGCTTGGAGCAACGCACCTACAAGTTCGCTCAAGAAACTTCAAACCATGCAGAAGAAAGTGCTACGTATTGCAATTCATACGTGGCTCATACGAAACAGTCAAATACACCAAAAATTAAAGGTTCCATTTATAACAAACTACATCCACAGCCTAACCAGTAACTTTTTCAAAATTATAGTGAAGTGTAAAAGTGCAAAGAAATTAAACTTAGGACGAAAAAACCCCCATAAAAGACTCAAACGAAAGCATCCACAAGACTTACACAAATAATTGTCAACTTGTAAATACCTGAACCCAATGTAATAAGCCAGAGGTGTGAAATATTTACATAACCCTCTCTCCAAATACTCTTAGCCATATGATTTCTTATTATATCATAGCAGTGAATTGCATTTTTCTTGCTAAATAAAGTTAAAAAAAAGTTGTATCATGCAAATGTCAAGAGTACAACCCTTCAAGCTGGTGGAGGCTAATGTTATTTGTGAGTAACTTCTGCACAGTACGAATTATCGTTGCTGTTCAAGTGCATCAAATTTTAATGGCGTATCCAAATAGAGGTGGTTGCTTCCAAAAACCTAACGGCCCATGCCATTGTTCTCGTATTTGGAGGAGTGGTTTCAGGAACATGAAGGAGACATTGCCTGGCTTAGAGGGTCCCCATAATCACCAGAACCTAATCCAATTGAGCATTTGTGAGACACCCGGCAGCTGATCCAGAACCATCAAATCTCACACAACTGGACAGAGCTACTCAAATAAAGCATAGTGTCAGATACGTTTCGTCACCTTTTAACATCTAGTGGGGTCAATGCCAAGAAGAATCGCCGAAGTTTTGAAGTCAAAAGGTGGTCCAACAAAGTACTGGTGAGGTGATCATGATCCTTGGGCAGACGGACCTCGTACGTCAAGTACCAGTATGTAAATAATAATTTATATAATAACAAACGGTGCTTACGAAAAACGTTCTGTTTAAATGTGACGTGAAATAGGAACAATACTTAAAGTAAACAAATACTGTTTTTCCGTATTTTCAGTATGAAATTTCCATTCCTAACAAAATTTCTGGAAATTAATGGTGTTTATGAAATACATTGTAAATACGTTTGATATTTTATTGTTCGCTCAGCCGTATGAAATTAAAAATAAAGGTAGAAAATGTTCTACAATCAATTCTGAAATACGTTGACTCCATTCTGTTGTTTAATATTATCACAATTTAACTAAATTACATAATATATTGAGAATTGAAGAATTGTAAAATATATACTTTTAGTTGTTTTAAACGGTAGTGATGTAACCAGTTCGTTTGAAACATCCTTCAAGGCGGCGACATGCTGAGTGCTGAAATAAAATTGTTTATTGTCTTTAGTAGTAAATTGTTTACCGCAAGTAAGCTTGAAAATATTTTCTGTTAGTTTTTCATGATTGTTTGATGTTTCACATTGACAAACAGTCTGTTGTCTCCAAACAACATCAATACGATTCATTCATTTTATTGGAAAATTGTAAGTTTACAACAGGTACTATTTAAGAAATGGTTCACATGAAATCTAACATCATTGCAATTAACGTACAAACATAGAAGCATATATTATAGACCTTATAGTGACACTAACACATTTTTGATTTGTAGTATAATGTTTTTTAAAAATATACTAAGTAGATAAAAAATAGCCATGAAACAGCCAAAAAAGTAGTCAATAAATACCACAAAATGTTTCGGCAAACCTTGTTGCTGACGTCTGGTGATTCGAGAAAAATCAGATTCGAAATAACGTAACACCGCCGCAAAAAACCAGGTGACAAATGCTTTTCCGTTGACTGCGTTAACTTGATTATAGCTTTGCTTTTGAGATCGTCACTTGGTCTGTGCCGTGTGACGTTCGTGCGGCTCTTGCGTTTTTCAATCACCTGACGAAAGCAACAAGTATTGCAGAAACGTTGTAAGGTAATGATTTTTTAATTTATTGACAACTTTTTTTTACCAATTAGTATACTTTTAACACCGACGTTTTATATTTTATAATTATCTATACTCATTGTTAGCACAAAAGAAAAATATAAATTTTAATAATTTCAACATATTTTTTTCAACTTACATGAGCGTTAAAATGAAAAATTTACGTGTGATTGAAAATAATGAATAAGAAAGATAGCCAATTCAGACAAAAAAGTGATAATATAAATGCCACACAACGTTTCTGGGATCCTTGTACCTTTCGTCATATGCGAAGAGCCTAGAGTGACATCACTTTTTTGTCTGATTTGGTTATCTTTCTTATTCACTTCATGAGCGTTATTTATATGTTTTTGCTTCCTTTGTATAATCAGTGTTACCAATACAGTGGACACGTTACTGTTTCGTTTCCTTTTACCTTTCTTTTCAAAGTGAACTGTAACACTCCGACGGTCGTAGCAACGACGTAGCTGCCCACTGATAAAGTAATCTATTGGTCGTAATAACTAATAGGTGCTGACACGTTTTCGAGTCACACACCATAAATCAAGACTTAATACCTCACGCTTAATTCCTCAGTAACTATAGATAAAAACTACCTTCTAATGGTTTTAAATACTCAGAAGATGCAGTAACAAGTTGTTGATAGTTTTTATTCGGATCTTTTCTAGTTCTGTCGTCAGTCTGATAATTGCTTAAAAGAAGTAGTGAAGCGTTCCCCTCTATTTGCTACGTGTAACATGATTCTACCCTCTTGATGAGACGTTAACTACTAATGGCGCGTAAGAGAACATGCGGACAGTTGTGGTGAATACGACCTTCGCGAGGGTTACGAGGAGCTGATGACTGTAAAGAGTGACCTTGGAACCGCGACCTCGCTGCCACGTGTTCCCGACCCGCCCCACTCAAGCCTGCCAACGGCATGTTCCGAGAATCAATTATCTTCCCCTCAACAACATCATCTTTAATTGCCACTGCTCTCCCGCGAAATGCTACTAACAACGGCCACCACTTTCAAACGCACGTACCTCCCTTACAAAGATCATTCTCGTCTTGGATGATTGCAAACTGTAACGTTTCGTTCAATAAGATGCGTTGACGTGCGTTTATGAACAAGAATAGATGAATTGAGCGTAAATTGAAACTCAAGAAGCAGGAGGTTGTAGGACAACGATCTTGACAATGAGAACATCCATGACATGAATTCAACACATGAGGTTGTAACGCGTGTATTTTGGTTTAGTTTTGCTTTGCCTCGGAAGTTTTGTTTGCTGTGGTTTGGAAAATTCGAAATCGAGCACGTGCGTGGGGTTGGAGGAGATAAATTGGACATTGTTGACTACGGAACTGCAGCTGCGTACTATAAATCTTGTGACAATGGAAGAATCAGTCAACTGGCATTTCGACGAAGTTTTCTAATAATGAAAAAAGTAAAAGAATGGAAGGCTATAATGGAGGGAACGGAGATAAGCTTTTGAAACTGAGCAGTTGTTCTGCGCTCACCGCAGCTGGTGGATGTGATTATGAGAGGCTCAGTAAAGTTGTTGTCTCTGATATAGTCCGAGGCAGAATCGTCGTGAGAAAGGGCCACAATTTGTTAGTGAAGAGTTCATCGAAGCCACACAATTTAGTACGACGGCTTGCCAGCAATCAATCCCGGAGGCCGACGGCTTAGTAAGTGGTCAATCACTGAATCGACGCCTTGCATTGGTCCTGACTAAAGTCATCACTGCACTTAACCCGTTCTGCCGGCTGAGAGATACGGAGGCGTCGGTACAAGAGATACAGCAGGCAACACAACACAGAATAGCAGTACGTATTTGGTACGGGCAGCAGATCTCTTCTATGTAAAACCACAGGTGCCTGAGATAAGAGTTTTTTTTATGCTTAACTGTAATAAACTTATATAACATTTCTTTAATGGTCAATAATTTTTGATTTAACGTAAAAACCCAGCCCACAAAAATAATTCTTTACAAGGTAGACAACCTTAATGAGAAACGTAGAAAAGTCTTGACGTGGCTGGTCTGGATGGTCCACTCAAGTATTGAAATCTGGTGGGTGGTGCGCAGTTTTGTGTTCTGAAAAATTTGTTTTCAGCTGCGTTTCGAGGAATGGTCGGAGGAGATAATTGGAAACGTCAGGGATGTTACGAATACGCACGACGGAATAGAGCGGATATTTCTACATCAACATACTTCAAGGCGAGTCCGGTTTGGTGAGTTGGCTTACACAATTAAATGTTCGGCTCACCCACACGCCTACGAACAAGGCCATCGTTTGAACACTACTACTCTCCATTCGGCATTTTCCCGTGACGCATGGGACAAATCAACGACGAAGAGAGGGAGTTAGAGGGAAACGCGTCAATTCGGCTATGTGGAATTGGTGATTTCGTTATCTGAGGACTCCATATTTTACATCTTTTCGTTACCAAAGTCCCACAACAGGCCTCGTTTAAAGTCAGCTAAGAGCTCAGTTAACTGATGGAATCGAAATACCATACCGATTAATTACAAAATTAAGTAGAAAATTAACTAGAAATAAACCTTCAAAAGACAACAGCAATGGTATTCAGGAAAGATGGAAGACACAGCACGAAAGACACTTAATACCTCGGCAACAGACCAATAAGTGTTAAAAACAGCTTCAAGTACTTTGGGATAAAGTTACAACCGACACATTCACACACACGCGAAAGAAAAAGTAATCGCAGCTATCAGAGCAATGATACGACAACTCTCCAATGACACGGCCATCTCCCTCTACAAAGCCAAAGTCACCCCAATAGTCACATACGGTTTGGAATTAATATTGGAGAAACTAAATAGAAAGAACCTGAAAGATATTGAAAAGATAAAAACAACTTTTCTGAAAAAGATACTGTGTGTCTCGAAATATCGAAATACGCCATCACGACTTGCATATGAACTAACAAGGGAACCTTTCTACTTAGAAGACCTACGCTATACATCAGGGTTAACTTTGCCATCTACACCTACATATCAACATGTGATCCAAGAACTAAAGGAAAAGAAGAACCAGATATGGGACGATTTCTACAGTACCACCGCCATGTTGACAAACGAATGGAGGAGAGCATCATACGAACTACGACACACAGTAACCCGTTTCGCCGTGCACGGTTTTCACCACAAGATTTGTAAATCAAAAAGCTTTCATCAACCAGAGGTGAATTGTGTTTGTGAATTATGTGAAATGGTGTGTGACAGATATCACGCATATTGGTGTTCCAGAAGATCTACCTCAATGACAGAATTTTGTAAAGAGTGACCCAAATTACTTTACACATTGTATGAAATTCCTTACATTATTATTATTAAGTACAAAAATAACTAATAAGGTAGTTACACTATTAATATCTTCATATTGACTGTTGTATTCAACGGTCAATCTGAAGTATTATCTCTTTTTTCTTGTGTAAGCAGCTGGTGAAATAAATAAATTTAAGAATAGTTAATTTTTCTTAATTTTAAGAACCTCTATAGTAACAGTGTGAATTTCTGCTTCGGCTTCGAAGTTTTTAAACTGCCCGCCTTGTGACGCAATCGCTCCCGCTAATTCTGCCAGGTGGCTGTCTCTGAGCTACCCATGGCTCAGCACACGATCTCCCACTGTAATGAAAAATACGCCCTACACTACTCGTGAAGCTCAATAAACTACCACCTTATGGTTCTACGGACGAGAGATATATACAACAGTATCACCATGCGTTGCTTGTTCCTATAATTAACTTTACTTAAAATATGTGTGAACAAAAAATACTTTCGTGTTATAAATGTATGTCAAGATGGTGATAAATTATTCCGCTTCTAAACGGTATACAGTATTGGAAGCTAAGTTGACGTAAGTAGGAATATAGTATATTACGGGTCATGTCATTAGCCGAAGAGTATTGGTAACACTATCGCTGTTGTAGCATTATTATTTTTTTTACATAGTTATCCTCACGGTTGATTGTAGTGATATAGAACATAACATAAAAAAACTGACGAGCCGATTCTCGTAAATGGCTTAGAGTAGTCTATTCCTTTGATGTATTACTTAAACAAATTTCTCAAGTTGAATGACATTAATGCATGTAAACTAAAAGAATAAGTAATAAAGTTTTCCATTGCTTCAATAACTATAGACGGATGAAGTCTGCTATTAATGTAGACGGAGATAAAACGAAAGAATGAATATGAGGAGAATCTACTGACATTTCCATTAGAAAATACTGTTCTGCGAATAGGGTTGCCAGATACCCTGAAAGCCAAAAAATCAACAATATCAGAACACTAAGTTCTATACTATCCCCGAGATTTTGTATTGTTGCTCATAGCTACTACTTCATATTTAATTTATCTATACATATAAAATATGAATGTGTGTTCATCACTGCGAGGAAACTTCGGTGAGTTGTGCGATCGCCCGCGAAGGTTTATGTCGGTCTTTCGAAACGTTAGGCGACTCCCGAGGAATGAACGGGAGTGATATTTGAAAACATGCTAAAACGGCCAATATTACCTTCACATCTTTAGTTTTAAATTCGATGAAATTATTAGTTTCTCTCCAGATATTTTTTAGTATATAATTTCAACCCCTTACAGCATGAGCTGGTAGGATTTCTAAGGGAGGGCGTAAGAGGGGCGTTACACAAAATTAACGCGAAATAAACCGAGAATGGTGTCAAATTCAGGGTTATAGAAGTCCATGACTTTAAAACATTCACTGAGTCAGTAAATTTATAGTTCAGCTCCTATGTGTGGGGGTAGAACGGCGGAAAACAAATATCCGCGTACAATATTAAACACGTAGACCAATTTCTACCAATATTAATACACGTGTTACTTACGATTTAGGAACAAACCCTGAGGGGTTGAGATACATCTAGGACTTCTACGAGTGAGTGTGGGGGAAGTAACATTAAAAAATATTCGTAAACGAAAATAACTAAATGTTTTCGGTGTCCCTGAATTTTATAGTGTCATTCTGGAAGTTGAAAGTGTCAAATTTCAACTCAAAAAGGCAAGCGAGAGAAACACACGTACCGGCTGTGGTGCAATTAATGGGGAAAAAAACGAGATTGTTGTCGATTCCGGGGTTATAGGAGTCGCTGGGTTTAATTATCACAATAACCTTGACCGATAAAGAAATTTTATTGTCCACGACGTTGAGGTGGACATGGTTGACGAAAAGTTGCTCGGAGTATTGTTTATTTTCTTAATGTACCGGAATATTCTTTACTCCCATAATGTACTGGGAGTATTTCTCACCTTTTTTACTCACGGTGATTTTTTAGACTCACTCATTTTCTGTAATAGGAGATTTCGTAGGTTGTTAAAGTATCGTCAGCCATCTACCTGATTTATTTGAAGTTAACTGCCGATGGGTTAGGTCGAGGAGGATAACGTAAATGGGTTAATGTTCCAAACAGTGACGCTATTGACTCTGGTCAATGAAATGTTAGCAATTCCTTCTCTTTGATAATTTAAAATAAATTCCCGGGCAACAACGGGCACTCAGCCAGTATAACGAAATAAAATCAACTAATTTTAACATTAATTATCTATTAATTTATACAAGAACAGTAAAAAAATAGGAAAATATAGAAATATAAATAAAAACAATAAAATGAAAATGTTATTATAAATTATATGTTATTATTACATATATTAAAATTATAAATTATTATAATATAATTAAAAAACAGCAATTTGTGTATTTTTCATTAAATTTGATCATCTACAAGAATACTTTATTTTTTAAGTACATAATCATGCATCCACTCTACAACACCAAACGCAAACTGTATGGACGACACAAGAAAATGCTTAAAAATTAAGCATTATAGAAACATTTGAAAACGGGGACTTTTGGGCGTCCCCGAAAAGCTCGTTCGGGACACTCTGACACGAGGCTAATAAACGAGTGACAATCCAGATTATATGGGACGTCTGGCATCCCTATCCATGAACGAAGACTTTCTCGGCGATGTCTTTACAAGAAATATTCTCTGGAAACTCGCCAAATGAATGCATTAATTGTACACTACGTCACGTGACAGAGATAAGGAAGAGAATACCACGCTTCCATATAGCATGTTCCTCATAGCGGCAGAGAGATTCCTCGAAGAAACGTGTATAATAAATGCACACACACCTGCAAAAATGTGTATTGTCATCGCCACCACCTTCAGGAAACAAAGCATATACCGCTCGACGACTCATGTGGTGTCTTATCTTCCGAATTATAATAATAGCCACGTTATTAATTAGTGGAATAATTTTACTCCAATATTTTCACATATGTTTTGCATTAAATAAGAACACTTCAAAAATTAACAAACAAATATATATATATATATATATATATATATGGTATATTGTAATGATTTACAAATTAATGAAAGTTAAAATAACACAATGCCTCACGTTAAAGCGCCAATTTGTAATGAATACAAATTAAAGAAATTTAAAAAAATGATGTTCATTAAAAAAAATAGTTAGCTAAAGTCTGGTGCCAATTCATGGTAATCAGTTAATGACATTAAAATAATCCCTACGTTAGAGCAACAATTTGTATTAATTTAAATATTAAATGAAAGGATGCTTTAATAATATTTAAGATTTTTAAATAAACAAACAAATTGATTTATTAATGCACAAATAGTTAAATTTACAATTGTTATCCAATGAAGTTTTACAACAATTACCACGTAATTAACTTTCAATTTATATTATTTATTAGTGTTTTGCAACCAAAATTTACTCTCTCTCAGGGTCTTTTCTGGGCCTTTAAATAAAGAAAATATTTGTTAACAATCCAATCTTCTAAGAAGCTATTATCGACTTCAATGTATTATTTACAATGCAAACATAAAATGTTAACTTTAAATTATAAACGATATTCGAAAACCGAAATTTGACGATAATTACCTTTACCCAATGGTTTACAAATATGAATTTAGTGAAATTGTAACTTACAGTTTCTGGTAATCAGGGCAATTTGGCTCTTTCAATACACTTACACACTCATAACACTTTATAATAGACCATTTTTAACACTGACTCTAATTATCCCTGTTGGTTTGACAAAAGTTGGCTTTACACTGCAATATCTCCACGATGATTTTTCACAGCTATATGTCCTCAACAACTTCATTCTGCTATGCTTTGGCGACGACTGGATACACCAAGCTCTAGCAAGAACCAACAGCCTACAATACCTTAAACATGTGGCATTATTGCCCATTCTTGTGTGCAACTTGTGTGTTTTCTGCCGCTAACAATTCGAGTCCAAATTATCTAATTATTAATTAATAATTGTGTTTTAATTACCACTATATATTGTAATAATTTAAATATAATAATAGCTGAATTTAACAAATGAAAAAAACACAAAATCTTTACTTTTATATGGGAATCAATAATGGTGTCTAAATGAAAAGATTATTAAGGGGAAACTACAAACAATATTTATTAACAATTTTAAAAACAATTATATTTTACACAAAATATTTGGGATCTCAGGGTCTTGATCTGGGTTTGATAAATGGCAGAATTTAAATAATCAAAAATACATTTACTTTTTATGGAAATCAATGCGTCTGAACATAGACGAAATTTGTTGCGGAAGAAATAATACTAAAGATTAAATTTAACAATTTCAATTTTATCAAGAGTTAACGATCTCATTTTATCGATAATTAAATAATTAAAATTAAAGAACGATCTGACTTTTATCTTTTAAACACGGTTTACAAATGATTTTAAAGTTTTTCTCTACTTACGGCTGCCCAGGTCTCATTTTTAGTTTTTCGTGCACAATTTTGGGGACATCACTGATTCTAAGTTCTCACAGACTCTAATTGACGTTGTTTGTTAGTTGGTTTAACACAAATTGGTTGGTTCTCGATGCTTTACTGCAACCTGGATTTGTAGATCTCGTGGCTTTAGTTGACAATGGACTTCATTGGTTTGTCTGAATATTGCTTTACTTTTTAATAATTGAAAGCATGTTTGTGACTGGCCCACAATCTTTCGTTCTGACTGCCGACTGTAAAACTTTCAATGAGTTCTTTTCGTCCGTTCTATTCTCTGTCTGCTGACCGACTGAGGTGTTCAAATTTGTATGCCTTGGAATTTTGGTCTTTTCTCCTCGCTGCTTACTGCCCGACTGTACTGTTCAAATTTTCATGACTTGGAATTTTAGTCTTTTCTCCTCGCTGCCTACGGCCCGACTGTTATCTTCGTCTCGTAGATTTTGAGCGCGTAAACTCTCTCAACTAATCAACAATGTTTTCTTTGCCCCGCCGGATTGTTGCGGCGTCCGCTCTATATCCACTAATAATGAGTCCTCTACAATCCAGCTTTCCAATTAGAACAATGTCTTAATTACCAATTACTACAATATATATAAAGTGGTATATATATATATATATATATTTCGAGAACAACTTTATACCGCTATTGTTGAGCAAACAGTATGCTGCGAATAATGAGTAATATTTTTAAACATGGCTTGAAATGCAATATACTGGTTGGAGGAACTAATTATTCACGGTACTCTGCGCACAGTTTTTCTGAACTTGTTACATTTGTGACATGGCCGCAGTTTATGTATAAATGCGCCGGTGGCGGGTAGACTAGACTCTAAATATAAAAAACGTTTGGGAGGTTAAGTTCGAATTGAATATATAAATAACTGTTTATGTGAGTGTTCCAGCATAACTCTGAAACGCAAGGACCAATTTCGACGAATCTTAGTACAGGTGGTGAGAAATAGCAAGTCGTACGAACTGTGCAGCAGGTGAAGTTGGAGGGGAGCGTTGTCATCAGGAGGCAAGCTGGAACTATCTAGAGGTGGGCAAAAGAACCGAGAATCGATTCAAAGAGTCGATTCTGGTAAAAGAACCTGGTGGGCTTTTTTTTTTCTTGTCAATCGTCTACGCGAAGTGTGATCCTGGACCTGGAGCAAGCCGACTCCCGAACTTTAGAAGGTGTGGTGGACCTGCCTAAATACGATCGATTGTACAGAGCAGGTCGACAAGAGTCGAGTAACTTTATGTTCTTGTGGAGCGATGTTTTAGCTCAATTCAATGTGTTTTTTATTGTTATCGTCAAGGTGCATATAGAGAAATTTGTTTTTTGTGCTTCTTTTACCTGTTTTTAAACACTCAGAGACATTAAGTGAACATTTTTATGATTATTTTGAAGTAATAACCTCAATTACATTGTTGTGCATATAATGAATTTATGTAATTATTGTTGTGTTTTGTGTGAATCTTTTGTTATTAATTGTTTTTTAATATAAAAACAATCCTTTTCCTGGCATTCTCCACTGTAAATATAACCTTGTATGAGTTCAATTTTAAAATTTCCCAAACCCAAGGTAAGTTTCTGTTGGCGTGTTTGTTTCTCACAAGCCTTATAATCTTGAGGCCCTTAGAGCCACCTGAGAAGTTAACCAAAAGGGGAGTTTGTAATATATACTATATATCAGTTATGTAAAAAAGAAACAAGAGTGTAAATAACTGCAACGAATTATACAAGTACTCAATTTTTTAACCGTGTAAAATTCTCATAATATTGTTTTATCGCCCCTTTAATTACGTACAGGAGAAATATATTTTGTTTATATCTTAATATAAAATCTTTATTAAATTATTAATAACTTCACTCGAGCTGCCAACGATAGGAAATTTCGTAAAATTCATGAGAAAGGAAAATTTAAACTGTCACATAACTGTTAACGATCACAGGTCATAATGTGTCGAATAATAAAAAAAATTGAAATAATTCTGTGCGAAGAAATAATAATGTGAAACGCGATGGAAACATTTGAATATAATTAGCTATTCGCGAGGTAGTTTTTAACAGGCGAGAGAGAGAGAGAGAGAGAACATGTCAAAATCACGGGAGGTGTGAAGTAATCTACTGACTTGATTGGAAATTCAACAGCCAAGGTCATGGAGAATCATCCATTATTCATTTGCCTATAAATATGTATTACAGCTTTCTAAATAAAATCGAATGCATTCATTATTGCCATATATTTCAGCATTGGGAAAGAAACCGACCTTAATAGCCTGTCACTATCTAAATTTTTGAAGAGTGATTTAAAACCTGCCATTACAAAAGTAATGTTCACGTGTGAAATGTCTGCCCAATAAAATCTATATCACTAAGTGTAGTCTTAATATTTCAACGATCCTGGTTTTTTTATCCTGGGCTCGTTTAGACTGCCTGCTGGGAACAGTCAAAACAATTCGTATCTACTAGCAATCGGATATAGATTAAAGAGTAAAATTAATATACTACAATACGTATCGTTCACAGCGGCAACACGACTACGAAAAATACGACAGAAAACAATTAATATTGATTATCTCCCCGGTCAATCGATGCACGAAGCATATTGGAAATGGTCAGCCGCAAATGTTTCCAGTGAAAGTATACAATTCAGAGAACATACTATAACGATTATAGTTTTAAGGTACTGTTCGAATATTATTTGCAAAATATTGACTGTTGAAAAATATCAACAGAAACAAATTTATCACAAAAAAGTTTTCGATAAATTAGCTCCGTCACACAGAAAATATTAATTTGATAGTGTTTAATGATTCAATTTTAAGCCAATTTAATTAGAAGACTTAATAAAGCGAGTTAATGGCATAAAACTATTTCAAAGGTTGCTTAAAACTAAACCCACCCGTCAATTACAATAAATAACTATTAAGTTAGTGTAATAGTAAGTTACAGGTGATAACTGATACATTAAGTATTTAGAAACAAAATTACATATAATTAATAAATACCAAAATAGAAATAATATAATTATAAATAATTTTTTTTTTCTCCCAAGATTAAACTGACTCGAAACAAAGTGATTCATAAATAGGCTCATGTTAAACAAAGCTAAATACAACCTGCGGTGCACAAATCAGCTGATGTGTTACAAACTAAATTGATCTCGGCAGTGGAGTCTCGTGACTTTTTAAAGTTATGCTACATCACCCAAATTTCTACGACGATTTCAATGTAAAATGATAATAATAACAGTGATAGTATTACCAGAACTGTGCGGCCAATGATCCGACCCATAATACGCTACATTTATAAATTCGCCTACATACTATCCAATTGTGTCGAAATTTTAAAAGTGGAATAGTTGATCAGCAATTTGACACGCATTTCTAACACGAAAGTATTTTTTCTTCGTATATATTTTAAAGAAAGTTCATTTTTGGATGGTAGTATTGTAGGACCATGTGATACATTTTCTCATTATGTCGTAAGCCTTCAAAATGGAGCCCCTTAAATGTTTTTTTCCTTAAAATAACCTTTGACTGCGATTTTCCAAAAATACTGTTGCGCCTAAGAATACCCCAAAATTTTTTGAAGATTTATTTATATGATTTAAGTAAAAACGCCTGTGTATCCAGAGCCGAGCAGTAACTTAATTTAAATTACGGCCATAAAAGTTGGTACCGGGGTGACTGAGGCCTCGATGAGAAATTGTGCCTCCAGACAAAGGCAGCGGATTATCAGGCGTTAAAGACTTCACCAGAAATCGCGAAGTTCAATCCCTCAAACAGGAGAGAGTAAACTCGGGAAATTGTAAGTTTGCTGAGGAAAGAAACGTGAAAAGTTTTCCACTCTCTGTTGGGGAACGAAGAAAGTCCAGCTGGAAGGTGGACAAGCGACTAAAATGGCAGTTAATATCTACTACTTGGTGAAAGATGAAGTCAGGGAAGGGAGGAAGTATAGCTGTAAAATGTAGGAGTTCATATATACAACTTTGAGAAAGAGGAAATCTGCGAAGGGAGGAGGAGAGAGAAATGTAAAGTTCTGATACACCTATTGGATAGGAAGGAAGTCTGGGAAATTAAAAGGAGAGAAAAGTTAAGCACAGAGAGTCAGCTGACTACATTCGCAAGGAAGGCACTTTAAAGTCTTCGAAATCGAAACAGAAATTCAATCAGTAAAACACACAAGCATTATAACAGTTCTCATAATTTAGAAAAATCATTGTATTTTAAAACTCACGTAAACCTTTAAAATTTGGAGGATTTCGCATGCAGCACCTATTCTATGAGTTCCCATAGATGTGGGCTACGGTGCCACCAAATTTAATCTGCTTCCTCCGGGACTAGGTTTTTATTTAGTGATTTTTCTCCGTTTAACTGTTTCTCTGTCTGCCTATTGGTTAAATCATAACCAATTGTCTCTCTTATCTCTAAGAGGTATATAATAACTGATCTGGAACAGTGCCTACACTAACACTGATCATTATACGCTCTTGCTGCTTTCACGTTTTCTTATCGTGTATTACACCGAGATCTCCTCCCTGTGGGCCATAACTCTATTTCATTGTCGTCGACCCTAATTATACATATTTTAACAAAAACCAAACTCTGTTTTTAGTTTTAATCACTTTATAAGATAATGTACAGCGTTTAAATTTATAATTCCTAAAAAATGAGAATATTACACTAACAAAATTCTTAATTACCTGCTACGAGCGTCCTAAGTCTATGAGGCATTGCCAATCAGCTTATAATTTCCTGCCTTTCTTCTGTGTCTACGCTTGTACAGAATTCAATTATGGTAAATGCTATTAAAATTTCGACTTTGAATTGTTATAATATCCCAGTAGTGTCTAAAATTGGTCAGAATATTGATTTATCTATACGTCACCTCTATTTTATGATACAGTCTGCTATCATGTTAATGATCAGGTGGGGTAAGAATGGTCATCTGTTCGCTCGTACTAGTTCACCTGGCTAATAATCAGAACGCATATATTTATAATAAATTCGTGTACTAGGTCGCTTTTGTACGCACGTAGTATTAAACGGCTGAACTGAGCTGCTCCGCTACTGAAGGAGTGAACAATAGGGAAGGATTGTATTGCCCCGGAATGTTTGCGAGGGTTAGCGAAAAACCAACCACAATCTCATGCAATTTTAAATTTTCAATTAGGTCTTGATAGCCACATTAAATGTATAACTAAGGATGCAGAGATTTCTAACTCTCATTTTACGAGCGTCTCAGAAAAAATTATATCATCAGCCTATCAATGCCGAGAATGAAATGTTTGTCCGAATTTATGATGGCCTAGATATATTATATTTCAGGAATACATACACAAACTCTTATATATATATATATATATATATATAAGACAATTGTTATGAATATTGATGTAGTAAACAAAAATATGTTTCTCTGTAAAGAAAGAACAGAATAATTTTTTATTAAATATGTACAACAATTAATTACATTATTTACAATTACATTATTTACAAGCCTACCTGTAAAGAAACGACAATTAAAGTTTACTATTATCAGTTCTTTACGAATTTAAAATCTATCTCGTTTAAAATCTCCTTCGTTCTTTTAATAGCCGTCAGATAGAGTGACGATTCCGGAACAACTGAAGAACAAACAGCGCGCGGAGCAAAGAGGACCGCTGCATCTTTAAAACTAAAGAATGTATACTTTCTTTATATATATATATATTGTAATAACCAGTAAAGAAGGACATGAATTCTGTTCTTATTTTTATCAGATTTGTTTACAACTCAGACTGGGGATCCTTGAGTGGTTTGTACATATAAAAGATAATGATAAAATGATGAAAAAGTGACTTTTAGAGAAGGGAAGGACTATAATTAGGGCTAATAGTGTGACCGACATCTTGACGACGGAATCCTAATGGCATAAATGACAGAAGGATGTTGGACGATGCAATTAGATTAAACAGAAATAATTTAATTTAATTGATTGAGTGGCTCTCGGAGCGGGAGAAAGTTAACAGCTGGTGTTTGTGTCGCAAACATGGAAATGCAAAAAAAAATGTGAAAAACAAGGGTATATTCTGGAGCCCGGATATAAATAAGAGGGCAGTTGTACGAGAAGGAGGTCATTATCATTTCGTGTGGACTGGAGACGGACGAGTCAGCGGGGAGAGTGTTGGTGCAGGTCCGCAAGGCCAAGTTAAAGTGGCCGAAACAATGTTATGAACAGTTGGGAGTTTGCATTCAGGAGAGATCATCGGATGCAGAGTTGGTTGAATTCGTCGTGAGGGTGAGGTCGTCAAGAGGAGGTGGCTGTGAAAGCTGATGGTGAGCGCAACCTGGTGCCTTTTAAGCCTGTATGAAGTGAGTGTGTGGACCAGAGAGCGTGTAAGTTTATTTTTCTGAATTAATAATTGTAAATTGTTAATAAAGGGTAAAAAGTCAGATTTCGTTTCTTTCGTTTCAATCGTTTCATTTGTTTCACTCCTTTCAATCATTTCAATTATTTCGTTTTTCATTTATTGTAACTGTATTTGTTTAATTGTAACATTTGTTCCGTTTCCTTATCAACCCAGTGAAGACCCTGAGGGTACCGAGTCTAATTTATCAAATGTATTCAAGTTAAATAAAATTGTTTTGATTTAATAAAATTTCATTAGATTTGTGTAATGGTAAATTGTGTAATAATAAATAATAATTGTTTGTTTAAATTTGTTGTTTAATTTGATGTATATATATATATATATATATTGTAGTAAATAACATCGGTAAGTGGCCGCCCTTTGTCCGCGGGCCTGAAAAGGAATAAATTAAACGTGCACGTGTGCCTGCCCGAGAGGCCCCAAGAAGCCGAGAGTACGCGTTCCTTTTTTTTGGCATCGTTTGGGGGGGGGGCGGAGCAAGAATATATACTCCGAACCCGGGTGAAAGTGGAGAGACGCAGGCAGATAGACAGAGAGAGAGGACAGTGGAGTGAGAGAGGCGAGAGGGTAGAAAATATAGCGAGCGGTAAGCAACAAAAGTTTTTGGAGAGACGTCCATCGCGGGGAGGCCGAAGAAGATCGTGTACTGCTTAATACAAGATCAGTGATTCACTGCAAGTCGGCTGACGCCAGAAGTTAAAGTAAGGATACCCATTTCTGTAAAGTGCCTTCAAAAGTTAATTTTCTTTTTACACAGTTCGGAAATAGGCTCTGTTCTTGAATAGCTACCGAGCCGCCCACATTACTCTGTGGAGAAGGAGGATTTTATAACCAAGCTGGAGCTAATGATATTTTTTTTTGCAGACTATATGTATATCTGCTGGCGCCCAATAAAATTTTTATAATGTATTTTTATAAATATGTAATAAAGTTTTTTATTTTTAATAATAAAGTCAAATAATTACAATATATATATATATAGTGTAATGCCAATTAAACAGGCTATTAATTGTTTTTAATATAATTAAATTGTTAGCGGTACGAATGCGTAAAGGCAACAATCAAGGGGTTTTTCCGTCGTTCAACAATGGAGGTTTTGTACATTGTACATTGTAAAATTTATCAACAATAATAAATTTCTTTTAAAGCTTAGTAAATGTTGTTAATTGATTCATTTAATTAAAGCCTTCCAGTTGTTTATTACATTTATGGCTTCACCAACGTGGGGTAAATTAATCGATTATCAGGTGTTTATTACAATATATATATATATACAATATATATATGTACAATATATATATATTTATATATATATATATTTTTATATATATATAAACAAATATGGCACCACGTTAGTGACAAATTATGTGGAAAACACTATTTTATTAAAGGGTAAAATGGAAGGACGTTTACGTTGAAATTACAAATTTTAAAAATACAACAAAAATTATTCATAGGACAAATTTTATTTTAGTTTAATTTACATTTTAAGTTAATGCCTCATCTTTTATAAGAATCATAATTTCAGAGCCGTTTAACGGGCCTCTAATAAAGACAGAAATAAATGAATTTAGTTTTTACAATAACAATATTTTATATCAATAAGAAAAACTATAGGAATCTGAAAAATTATAGAAATCTGGCTGTAAACGATATTTACTTAAAGGTTTACAGGTGAGAGTTGTTTGTTTTTACATACCATTTATTTTGAGCTTCTCTGCTTTGAGCTCACGGGATTTATTTAATTTTTTATAGCACTCTATTTCACTGACAGGCCAAAGGACTGATTTTTTTTCTCTTCTCACTTTCCAACACTTTTCAACATTTTCGGTGCCTTTCTGCTTCACTGAATATCAGCGTTCTCCGCAGGCTCCCAAACACACTCTGCTCTCTGATGAATATCTGACTGTTTGCTGAGTACATACCGGTGGTGGAGGGGGAGTAATTTAGAAATATCTCTAAACGGCCATTACTAGAGTCGAATAAAACGTTTTCGGGATCGCTTAATTTGATAGATTAATTCTAGAATCTTTAAATGTCTAATTTCAACTCCAAAGGGGAAGGGAGGTAAGCACCCTTACCGTAAGGGTGGTGGTGGTTTTCATAAAAAGTAATGCAAAAAAGACCGAGTTTAGTGTCAATACCGGGGTTATAAGAGTCTCTGAGTTTAATTCTCGCATTAACCACGGTGATTAATGAAATTTTATGTTCCTCTTCGTGTATATGGACGTGGTTGACAAAAGGTTATCTGCAGTAGCTTTGACCCTCTTAAGTTACCGGCAGTATTTTTGATTTTCTTAGTGTACATCTATATTTTGGTCTCTGTGTAGTTTAAGGTTTTTTTTCTTTACTCCTTTAAGGTACCGCGATTATATTTAGACTTTATTAAGTGAGCGAGTATTTTTTACTGTTTTAATTCGTCGTGATTTTTAGCCACTTTCACTTTATGTGGTCGGAGAATTCCCGAACTGTTAAAGTACCGTCAGTCATCATACTGGATTATTTGAAGGTAGCTGCCTATGGGTTACGTCAGGGAGGGGGAACGTACATGTGCCAAAAACTGAGGCTATTGATGCTGGTTAATTGAAATTTTTACCAAGATGTTAGAGTCGAATCAATTCCTTCAACTTAAATAAATATCCGGGCAACGCCGGGCACTGAGCTAGTGTTCTATATTTGAAAGGACTAAACAATAAACCTGTTGTTAGTTTTTCATTATGCTGTTCAGAAAAATAAATCGGTTAATTTTTTTAATAATTATACAATATTCTCTAAGAACATTAGTCGAACATGTTGGCATATGCACAATGAAAATTCATTCACTTATGTGTTATGGCATCGCAAATTGGGACGATTGTTCCAGTTTCAAATTGTTTCTTTTGTGTATTTATACATTTATTTTAATCTGTGATTGTCTTATTTGCCTTTAAATATGATTTGTAAGCATACTCGCTATATATATTAAGCGTACTAATGTTAAGATCGTTTTTATGTGTTCCATTGATATTTTGTATTTAGACTATTAATTAATTTGTAGTTATTTATATAGTACTAGCTGGGTGCCCGGCGTTGCCCGAGATGTCATTTATCTATAACCCCCGATATGACTCCAATTTCGGCTGCTTTTGCGCAATTTTTATGTAACGCTACTCGAACCCTAATCATTATAATTAACTCTGAAAAATATTTCTTCAACGCAAATATCTGCCGTGTTTGCATGTTCCAAAATTTGCACCCCGCTACCCCTGCATCTGAGGGGTAAATGCCAATTTGAATGTCGTAACTAAACACAGTGACTTCCATAACCTTTGATTTGACTCCAATCTCGGTTGTATTCGCGTTATTTTACTGTAAAGCATCTCCACCCCAAACCCGAAGGGTGTCCTTTTCACAGGGCGTAGGGGATGAAAATTGTATTCAGATAACATTGGTAGAAACACTATCAATATCTTTGACCCCTAAAAATATTTATCCGACTCAAATATCGGCTGTTTTAGTATGTTTAAATATTTCCACCCCCGCTTCTGTCTCACCCCGACAGTGTTTGTTTCCTGGTCGCAAAGAACACGTGTACGAAATTTGGTGAAAATTGCTCGACTGGTGTAGATTTGTATTTTATTTAGAAAACGTTTGTATGGGAAATAGAAAAGGGCTGTTTTAGGGTTTTCCCGGAAATTATTCGATTTTTTCTCGCCTTTTAAACCTTCCCTAGACCTCCACGAACATTTCAAGACTAAGATAAGATAAATACGTTCAGCCGTTCTCGAGTTTTAGTGAGACTAACGAACAGAAATTCATTTTTATATATATAGATTCTTAGTTATATATTGTACAGAAAATGTTTGTGTTGTAGGTTAACATACCTTAGTTTCTAATAATTATTTGTAATTTCATTTATGACGTATACTATTTCCTCAAACGAGAAATTATTTAAATTAAAATATAATTCGTTTGTGTTAAAAATATACTAATTATATAAATGAGCCAAATAACAGATAAAATTAATATAATTATAATTATTACTTAATGTATAATATAATAATGCATATTTAAATGTTTTAATTTAATGTTTGTTTAATTTCTTGAGATGAAGTGATAATTCAATTGATCTATCTAACCCATCGATCTGTCTCTACAAATTTGTCTTTTACATTATCTTGGAACGTTTACACAACAATTTACTAAAATTTATGAATTCATTGTAGCTAGTAAATATTATGAACTTTAGAGCATATGTGAGAGTCTACATATTTCCCTCACCTGAATGAATTTAGTGTGTAGTCTCGATTTTAATTATTGCTATTCGAAGCATTTTGTTGACGACACACTAAAAGTCATTCACTTCGATGAATAATAATTGCCACTGCAAGTGCAGTGGTTTGGTGAATGAGGAAGTGACCTTCTGGGCAAGACTCCGCGAAGTTGACCCTGCATTCCGCGATAATGCGACCGCTGACTTTCCCGCTACAGCAACACGTAGGCGTGCTCCACTTGCTTCCGGGAACAAAATTGCCCTCAGCAAAAGTGAAACGAACCGGAATTTCCCTTCCATTTCTATGTTAACAGATTCTTGGAAGCAAATTATATAGCAATAGATACACTTTCCCTGCGCTCGACTATTAAATACGTCTCTCACACGAGGCTGGATTGTATTATGAATGCTACGTGGAGTATCAGTAACTTTGCTGTTCAAGCATAGATATGTCGAGCGGTCACTTTACAATACCGTCGCATCACTTCTGCAAAATGAAAGCGTTAACATACATGCAGGGTAACAAAATTTCATGAAACGAAAAGGACACCAGCTTCATTCATGTATTCTATTTGAAACAAAATGCTCCATGACCGGGCATACAAATGTTAAATAAATATCATTACACATCACTAAAACTGCATATTTACCATTATCTGTGAATTTGTAAATTAACTGAAAGCAAATAGATGTTTAAGTTATATTTGTATGACTTCATTGAATTATAAATAAATAATCCAGCTAAATTTATCAATTAATAAAACAAAAGATTAGACATATTAATAAAACTTTCCCTTACTTATCGTCCCTTTTTTGAAGCTCTTCAGATGTATCTATAAAAATTTTACAAATTTGAATATCTAAAAATTTAGACAGGACAAGATTTTATAAAAATGACAAATATAATACAGTTACGTGAAAATTTACTCAACATTTTAGACAATTTATTCCTTCAAATATCAATTTCTATACAAGTACTCTTTACCCACACTTATCAACCTAAGTGACTTATATACATAATGGTACAGAGCGTATTGTTGAAATTATACTTAACAACGGAAAAAAGTTTTACATTAAATGATAAAAATAATTTACAATTATGAAGAATAATAAATTCGATTTAAATTATTTGTTTAATTTTTACATTAGTAGTCGAATTCTTCGATCTAACGAATAACATTTCGATTATCAATCTTGAATAAGATTTACATTCTTCATCTAAAATGTAGCTATTTTACTGTTCAAAAGTATAGTTATTTAAATAAATATGTTTAGATGCGACTCAATATTATTGTACGTCAATTTTCAAATTGTATTTTTGTTTGTCCGTTGATTAGAGTTTCGTTTGGCTGATGTAACAATTACTTTTGTAAATAACATGTTATCTAAAACTTTTTTAAACAACTGGAATATGTAAAAACAACACGAATACTGTAATTATCAAACAAGTAAATAAGTTAATAATGATTTTTTTAAAATAAAAAGTAGTTCTATAAAATCAATTTAGTTTTTGGTTTTTAAGTAGTGTAATGTTAATTTTGTACTTATTTTTAATCAACCTAATTTTTATATATTTATATATCATATATTATAAATTATAAGATAATAATTTAGGCGAAGGATATTCATAAATTTTTAAGATTATCTTTATGATTCCACTGATGATATAATTTGACTGCCTTATTTACCAGGTTATAAACTATAGCTTTAATTTTAAGAAAAATGATGCTTAGATCTGTAATTAAGGACTATTCCTCAATACGTGGATTTGTGATAGCCCTTGTTAATTATCTTATTGTCTGAAACTATGACCTAAGCATCCAAAAAATTGAGTGACCCTTCTCAGCATCAAAAGTGAAATTTAATTTAGGATGGTAATTATTGAAAATGAGTAATTTATTCAAGTGATTTTTGGGGATGATGTAAAATATATTATCGTCATAACTGAAATATAATGAGGAAATACATAAGGCTTCCTTATCTCTAATTCTATTTCATAGCAAAAAGGATACGGACTCACTAATTTTATAATACAAATAGTTAAATGAGAAATAAGTAAAATTCAAAATTAAATAGATTAAGATAAGGATTTCAAATAAAAGGATGTTAGTTAATTTAGAAAAAAAAAATATTTTTCTTATCGACATTTACGAAGAAATTGTTCAGTTGATCCAATTTTCTTCAATCGGTTTGACTTATTAAGAATTGTTGTGTTGTGAAACTAATTTACTCTTCACAAATTCAACATTCGTTTAGTCCACTGATAAAAAAAATATACGCAACGTTGCCAATACGTGCTGGTATTGTATAGAACAACTGTTGTTTCTTCAAAATTTTTGGATATAGCACGGCGCCGTTACCTTAAATGAAATGGGTACGGCTTTGCCGAAAACTAGGAAGTTCAGAAATGTTTTTTACGCATCTCTTACCGCGGTGTCGTAATCAAAAAAACTTCTTAATTGCAGAAAAATGCTCTGCAAGTTAAAAGTCATTCTTATTTACGTTCAAGAGACCGAGTGGAGAGAGTTATTTGCACAACTTCCGCTACACGATTTATAGAATGATTCGAAATGGTGGGAGGACTCGTATCCACCACGGTGAATCTTGTGCTTTCATTCTTCTGTGGTTACACTAGGAATTCACAATGTCGTCGAATAAAGAAATCGCAAGTTCTACGAAGAAATATGTCGTCAAATGCAAATATTCATCATGAAATAAATGCCAACGCTAAACAGGAACACTACACATTTGTAATCGATAACAGCTGATGAATTGTGACTTCATGAGAAGTATCAACGTTAAAAATCAACATGATCACGTTCATTCACGTGGCTGATTCACTTCGGCGCTTGAGAAAGTTCAGTAAGGTTATTTCTTGTAATCAATAAATTTATATTCTAGGAAGAAACTTGTATACTTGGTTAACACGGCCTTTGGTAACCCTGACAGTAATGTCAAAACGGATATTATCAGACGCCCCCTTCGTAGGGAGATTATTTCCGTGACATGCGTGCCAAGTCGTACTGTAGAGATAAGCAAACGTGTAGTTACAGTTAGTGGTGTTGAAGGCCCGGTTCTCTAGAAAGGAAACGTTGTGGTAGAGACGGACAGAAATATTTTTTGCCACAGGTGATAGAACTTGAGGACGCAGTTTGCTGAACGGCTGTCCTGAAATCATCGTAGGTGGTCAGAAATGCAGGACGTAAAATTTAAATTTATGGGACGCGTCGTGAAACAGGAAGTTAGAGACTGGAGATGTCATCAGAATACCAAGATATTTAATGTGATTATATAAAAAGTATGACGCAGTCAAACAAAAGTGAAATATCAAGAACAATATGCGAGAATAAGTATGCAATTTTTGTAACGTCTGACGTCTTAAACTTCTTAGACGCCATCGTTTTACTACAAGACTCATCAGATTAAAGAAAGCGAAGCGCTAATTTTAATTAAGAAAATGGAAGGACTAACAACTGCGTAGTTAATAAATGGTAACTAATAAATTGGGTAGTGGAGGATTTTTTACGTAAGATTTGAGCTATTAGCCATTCAGAATGTAACACTTAATTTCATATCCGCAGTGAGAATGCTCCGTTCGGTTGCGAAAGCGATTTCCTAAAGAATTGTTGAAATATACTCTAATCTTACTGCTGCTCGACGAGTATATATTGGACAAGGACGTGTAGTAACAAACATCTGATGCTAATAACAATTTTCTTTCAGATTGTATCGCTGGCCTTTTTGCAACAAGAGATACCAAATAGTAATGTTAAAATTTATGCAAAAACAACACAATATAAACTGGACCAAAATTAAGATCCTTGACGTTGAACCCCAATTATTATCGAAGACTAATTCGGAAATGGTTCACATCAAAATTCTCAAACGAAATGGGCTTAATATTCAAAGTGATACTCTTTGAGCAAAGTCTACGATCATTTGCTACCCACATTACTCCTACTATCTTTGGACAGCTATATATACCAGAACAGTGAAGTTTCTTATTCGTGTATTTGAGAAAGTCCACAAATCTGTGGAACGAACGTTTTACCCTTTTTTTTCTTGTGAGGTCTGTTTTTCGGCCATATTGTTCACGATACCATATAGTTGTTCTTTTAATCACATTTTTGTCCTTCGCATGTTTGATGGCCATTTTTGGGGCTCTTATATTGAGGTAAAAATTGAAGGAGACTAAAGTAATAAAAAAAAGTGAGGAATAAACGAAGAAGAGAATATATATTTGCAGAAAAGGAATTGGAAACGATTTGGACTCAATTACAATATACAGAATAAAAAATTGATTGACGAACTGCAAATAAAAAAAATACTATATTCAGAAAATTGTAATAAGATTTTGAATGTTTGTTTGATGTATAGGTTTTTTGATATTTGAATTTCTTTTTATGTCATTTATATAATTAATGAAAATGTAATTCATTTTTCTTAAAATTAAATAATTACAAATGTTCTTGTCATACAAAATAAATTTACATCTAAATATTACAATTTTATAGTTATTCGACCTTACTCTCGGGTTTATGATAACCCACCAAGAGAAATAGACCGCGACAGTGGCAATTTAGGTCGCTATATACTACAGCGTTTGGCTGACTTTGATTCAACAAACTATCTTTCCGCAGGCTTTCCTGGAACTCATTAACACTTGCTGCACTCTTCAACTGTTTTAACTTTTCTGCTCAACTCAACTGCCAGACACAATTTCATACTCTCTGTACTCATATGCTCACGGACTACTGTATTTTTTTTTATTTACTCGCTGGGTGCACTGCGTTGCCCGGGTATTTATTTATATAAGCCCGAAAAAGTATTTAATTCTAGATTAATCTTTTAGTCAAGAAGCTATTTAACCTACTTATGCTGAGGGAATGCTAATTTCATCAGAACTCCCCACAAAAAATACTCTTAGTACCTAAAGAGCGACAATAATGCTCCCGGTGCGTTGAGACAGACAAAAATATTCTTGTTACCCTACGAGACTTAACAATATACCCTAATACGGTAAACAAATGCACGCACTAGCTTCGGAGAGTTAATTATACTTCATGTACTTTAAGAGTGTCATAAATAATGCCCGGTACCTTAAAAAAATCCAAATTAATTGCCATACCTTAAGAGAGTCAAAAATACATGATACCGGTTACATAAAATACTTGCGGTTCTTTAAGAGAGTTAAATTCACGCGCAGTAGGTTAACAGAATCAAAAATACTCACGGTACTTTAAGAGGGACAAAAATACTTTCATTTCATTTATAGAGTAAAAAAAATTCCCGATACTCTATTAAAGTAAAAATAGTCCCGGTACCTTAAGGGAGACAGTAATACTCCCAAGTCCTTAAAAGAGTGAAGAATAATCCCTGCGGCATAAGAGACACAAAAATACTCTCGCTACTCTAAAAATGTCAAAAATACTCCCGTGACAAAAATACACCCGGTATCTTAAGCGAGTCAAAAATATTTTCACTAGATAAAGAGAATTATAAATATTGCCTTTAGCCTAAGAAGGACCAAATTACAGTTTACTTTCAGTGTCAGAAGTGCCCTCGGTACCGTAAGAACGTGATACATATTCCTGATGCCCTAAAAGAGTCTAAAATACACCAGGAGCCTTAAAAGATTCCAAAATATCCCGGTTCTTAAAGAGTAAAAAATACTCTCTATAATTTAGAATGTATTTAAAATGCCTCCATAAACTATAGGTGCAAGGGGGGGTTTTAGCCATCCAGTGTTTGTTTTGTATCGTAAGTAAAATCAGTACAAAATTTGGTAGAATTCGCTGCTCGTGTTTAAGATTGTATACAAAAAATTGTTTTTCCCTTCTACCCCGACTATTTAGGGGATTGAATTGCAACAGAACCGGGAAGTTGAATATCATAATTAAACTCAGCGTTAGCCATAACCCAGCATTAACAAATCTCGGTTATTTATATCAGACAAATTAGATTTCTAAAGAGCAATTTAATTTCGTTTCGTAATTTTGGGATTTTTTAAGGTTCTTCACAAAAACTGTATCATCAAATTTTAAAAAAATTGGTAAGGTAATATTAAATTATTTCTAAGTTCCCAACATAATTTAAATAGAACTAAAATTTCCAATTTTTTACAACAGAATAAACAGTTTAATGTTACCAAGAGTTTCATCTACCTGTTGTGCAATAATGTTATTACTAAAAAAATAATCACTAATAATCCTGATTTTTACCAAATGTTTTACAATTTTTCAAATAGGTTCTCAATATATGGAATTTTTAAAATTAATAAATACAATACATTAGTCATAAATAAATTGAAATAAGTTATAAAAAGAATTAAAAAAGGAACTTACATTGATATTACCACTTTACAATCGTTATTTATAACATCTGCTAATATTTCCAGAGCTTATGACGTATCTAAAATACTCAAACCGAATTCATTTATTTTAATTTAATATTCAGAATTATTGTCTCTCCATCAACAGACCCTTCACAACATATCAAATTTTTTGTAAAACTTTTTCACAGACGGTCTAAATGATTTTTTTTTACAGTTTGTTGACAAATTAAAACAATATTTTTGTACGTAATGATTATTTTAGTTAAATGGACGTATATTCGTTTTTTAATTCTTAACTCAATGAATTAATTATACAAAGTTTCTAAAGTAAATGTGATAATTACTTTTCTAAATTTACTAAAAATTCTTTATCTGAAACTTTTTTTAATCAATTTGATTTTGAATTCTACATATCTTTTATTTAAACATTATATGATAATCATATATTATATGATAGTGGTTCCCCTATGTGAAACCCTTTATCTCCTTTTTTTGCTTAAACAGTAATGAGTCTTTTTTGTCCTTCTTAGATTTTAAACAATTAAGCAATTTCAGATACGTGGATGATATATTTTGCATCATCCTCAAAAATTATTTAAATAATTTACTTCATAGTTTCAATAATTAACAACCTAAATTAAACTTCACTTTCGAAATTGAAAGGGACACTATTAATTTTTTGGTGCTTTTGGTCACAGTGTCAAAAAATATATTTACCGACTGTCATAAAAAACATCATATTGAGAAAAATTCCTTAATTACATATCTGATCACCCCTTTTCCCACATAAAAGCTATGGTTAATAGTTTAGTAGATAATGCAGTCAAGTTATCTGTAAATTGGTATCGTAAAGATAATCTTGATAAAATTGTTAATACCCTTCTTCTTCATTACATTTTATTAGCAAATTATGAAATTTATATTGATTAAAATTAATATCGATAATAATAATTTACCAAAAAGCCTTATAATTAAGTGTTTGTTATTGTTATGCTATTTTTGAAAACATACAAAATAAACTTATTGATTGTTTAATAATTATGTGATTCAAATTGTTTTATAAAACATCAAATATTTTAAATTTCGTAAAAATTTTAAAGACAAATTTAATAATTTTAGGCAAACATCGTAATCTAGAAAATTTATTTTTTTATATTGCAATTATTGTTATATCGGGCAAAAGAATGGTGCTTTAAGAATTCGTATCAATCAACATAAAAAATTAAAATTTAACGTCCAAATTGAAATTTCCAAACATATTTATTTAAAAAAGCAATTTCTATTGGTATAATGTAAAAATTTTAGAATACGAATGTAAATATTATTGCAGATTAATGCCTGAAATGTTACATATTAGATTATATGATTTGGCGATTAACGTAATAAAGTATACCAATAATTAAAATAGAATTTATGATTCCTTGTTATTGTAATCCATTTATTATACACGTATAATAATTTTTTTTCTCTTTTGTTCGTTTAAACTAAACAATACCCTTAACAGATGTCTAAATTCATTTCAGCCGCAGCGTTTGTGCAAATTGCACTTTTGAAATTCATATTCACCAATTTTCATTGGGATTTAATTGTAAGTAATGTTGTATAAATTTCTGTTCAACATAATTGTATTATAAATTATAATATTTGCAAAATTGTGTTTCCTTTGATTTTTTTACATTACGAATTTGCCGTTTAATTAAATTTTCACACTTGAAGAGATCCCAAAAGTATTAATTGTTCGTAATAAATCGCAGACTAATTGGCTAATATTATTTCATTTAAAAAATTTATACATGAAAACCTGTATAGAAAATCCGGAGCTACTTTCTGCAAGAACATTATAGAAATTTTTAGTTTTAAATACTTATCCGTATACTGAGAATGTCCAGCGTAAAATCAATGTCCTCCGTGGTTATGGGAAGTACAATTTCTGACTATCTTAAAATTAATTAAATTATCCAAACCCGCTGGTTTTTCTACATCTGTTACCAGAAGTATAAAATATGCAAAAAGTATGTAGTAGTTTTTTGAATGCTCGTCGCATTGCAGGCATGTTTTTAGACGTGTCATTAGCTGTATGTTCTGGTCCTCTGAAGCGGAAAGCTCTGCTTCCGCTCGCAGAACAAGAGAATTCGAGTAGTAGCGATTTTATCTCCCCCTTCCCTGCATCTGTCAGTTACGAAGTTGACACATGCCACACAATAATAATTCTATATAACAGAACATAGATTATTTATGGGTTTTTTACCAAATAGAAAGTAATATAAAACTTTTTCACAATGAATAAGCTGATTATAAAATATCATTTTTACGCTCACCAACTTTAGAGAAGGAATTATATTTATTGCAATGAAGCGATTATGTTCTTGTATAAGTATCGTGTTCTCTTTACATTATACAACTTTTTACAATACCACGGTAATATTTAATACGCAGAGTTTTTATTTACAATTAAGTTATTTTCTTATCCTCCAATGGTAGGACTATATCACTTTTTCAATCAATCTTAACCGATATGAACAGTTAAGAGATCAATATTTTTTATTGACTGTTAATCAGTCTATCAAGAAAATATACATCGCCATTTACGTTATGATAAGAAAATGGATCTTCTTATAAAGTTTTCGTTTTACAATAGACAACCTTCGAATCATTGGTGGGACTCAACTAACCACGAGTACCACGTGCAGAGTTCTATTTCAATCCAGTAACATTTAAAATATGAGAGTTAATCCGGGAGTTGGTGACTTAAGGATTCAACTCCGGAATGTAGATGTTCGGTAGTGGCACCAACCAGCAGAAAATTACGGCGAGGCGGCTTCATTATTAGATTACTAGAGATACATCTCGGCAACCTTAGCAAGCTTGAGTTACTGCTAATAACCGAATCCATCGCCTGCTCTTCAAATGAGCTATTCGCGACTATCCCACTAGTAAAGTTGATCAACAGACTATTTTGTCAATTGCAAAGTGCGGTTGTGTCACTCCTGGATCTCGTGTTTTATCCAATCACCTGACGAAACGAACAAGAATCCCAGTAACGTTGTATATATATATTGTAATAACCAACTAGGGTATAAAATAAAATAAATATATGATTTTGATTTTAACAAACAAATTTATTAAACTTCATCAGAAATTACAATTGAATTTAATATTTTACCATTATAATAAGAAACTCTTGCTCTCATGGGTCTCTACTGGGTTTGACAACGGACAGAATCGAAAAGAGCCAACATTTAAGTTATAAATTAAACAAAAGTATTTACTAAATTTATTAATGAACTTAACCTATAGATTGCTTCTAACTTTATTATCAAAAGAAGAGAACGACATCTGACTGTTATCCTTTAATAACGTTTACATCTGTTAATATTATACATTCCAACTTACGGTTTCTCAGGTTTACTTCGACTCGTTCTTTAGACACGCACTTTATAGCTTGGCCATTCACTCACTGACTCTAACACAATATCACTGGTTCGCCGATATCTGGTACTCCATATCCAGTGAAATATCCCAGGTGTTCGTATTTTAAAAATGTTTATAGCTGTTATGGTTTTGCTGACTGATGCTGACTGACTAACTGTCGAGGTTCACCGAACCCCTCTCCTACGCTGACTCTCGCTGACTCTCGCTGACCGTCTCTCGTTCCTCTCCCACGCTAACTGTCAACTGTCTCTTCGATGCGTCCTCCACCTCTCTCCCACGCTAACTGTCACACAATAGGTTATTTCCCCTACATATACCCCTAGCCTCCTTGTTTTTCTTTTGATGCAAAGTTTCGTCGCAACGGTGCGGTGACAGAATCCCATTACTGAAATTTACGTCCCGGCCGCTGGAGTCCTTCCGCCGGCTGCTCCCTTTTGTCCGAAACCCGACAATCGCGACAGGTCCAATTTGTCTTTGGACCTCTCCGCTCACAAGTGCGCGATACTAATTTCTCCAGATCCTAAGTCAACAAGTGCCTGGACCCTTACCCCACTGACTCTCCTTGCAGCTGCAGTGATTTCGCCCCCGCAATTACTCAGGACACGCACAAGATCTTTTCTTGCAAGTCCCAAGCAAATACGCCACTTGTCAGTTCATTCGTCAGAGACAATAGCCTGCTCTAACATAGCCACTTTGGTACCATCTGCTCGCCCGCGTTCTGCGTTACGAATTCTTCACGCCGTTCCCCAAATCAATAAGTTACTGGACCCGCAATCACTCATTAGACCTAATTGCTGCACCGTCACACTGTCTCTACAAATTACGGCTTCCTCTCTGCCGCTCACCAGCACTCATCCTAGATAAATGTCTTACCGCTCCGTCTTGTCACCTCGTGACAGGACCCGCGGTTACTTTTCATTCGCATTCTCTTTACATGTGCGCTGTTTTTAATCCAATGCATTATATTAAATGCATTACAATATATATATATATATATATATATATGTCGTCTGCTATATATATATATATATATATATCATGATATATTGTAATAATTAAAAATAAATTAATTAACAAACAAAATTAATCTAATGATACAATTAATTTGCCCTACGTTGGCACGCCAAAATTTAATAATCAAATCAAATTAACAAACACTATTTTATTTATAATTTGTTGGGCCTTCTAAATAAAACAAAATCTTTATAAGACAATTTACTTTATTCAATAGAAATTTATAACATTTTATCTTAGATTAATTACCCTTAACGTTTCAATGTTTAGAGATTTTATAACTCTTTCTCAGGAACATTTATCAGGGCCTGCTAAGTAAAGAAACATTTATATTTATAGAATTTACGTTACACAATCATAGAATTTGCAAACTAAAAGTTAAACAATCAAAACGAGAATGCGAAATCTGACGAATACCTTTAATTACCGTTTACAAAAATTGGTTTCTACTTACAAACTATTTGGCTGGTACCAGACTAAGATCTCCTGGGCTCGGACACACAATTTACACTAAAAAGGCCATGAATCGCTGACTCTACACTTGATTGTACAAAACACGGTCGTAGTTTTGGAATTTCTCCTATGGGAACTGGAACTGCTTCTTCCTTCGGATTCTTAGTTAGACTGATTGTTGCTAAATTGCCTTTATGTGAAAACTGATGGTGGTCTCGGTACTCGTAGCAATTTTTTAATGTGACGCGGATTATCAGGTTACTCTTTGCAGTATTATCAAGTATTTCGCTGTCCAAACTTCGAATTATAAAACTGGTAACCTTTTCAGTTGGATTTATACGTTAGCCACGCTGTTTGTCGTCTGCTATAAAATTACGACTTCTTCACCTGCCTACAACACCAGACCGACTGCCGTTCCAGAAAATGCTCGCGGCTCACGACAAAGCTAACCTACAAATTGTTGTCTTTTTGAAAATTGGTACCGCTGAACAATCCATCATAACTATTCAATTATTAAAATTACTAATGGGCTCCTTAATTAGTATTACAATATATATGTGTGTGTAAGTGACTTTATAGCATTACTTAAATTTGTCTGAATTTGGTTATTTCATCGAATTATAATTAATTAACACTAAACCAAACTAAACCAACCTACGTTCCTTTTATATATATATATATATATATATATATATATATATATATATTGCAGTAATCACTACATTCATTAAAATAATACATTATGAAAAGAATTAAAAATGAGAATTTATTAAGCTATCAAATAAATTTATCAATAGATTATTACAATCCAAATATAAAATATGAACTTTAAATTCTGAACGAAATCCGAAATCTGACGATAATATCTTTACTTATGAGTTTACAGACAGTAATTCTGCGGAATTTTACCTTACTGTTTCCGGTCAAACTTACTAACGGGCACGTCTCCAATGTTCCTTCTACAACATTTTCGTCCAAGATCTATCTTCCAGACAAGTATTGCCTAGTTTGAAGTCCACACGGAAAACTCTTGACCGATCTTGGTCATTACCCAGCGCTGACTTAACTGTCTCAGTTCATATCGCAGACTGCACTTTACTGCTTCAGTTTCTATCGCCGACTGAGCTGTTCTCTCGTCAAAGCTTTCCACCTCAAACAATGCCGTCAATAATACGTCAGAAAACTCAACATTATTGTGCAACTCTGACTGTTGCCAACAATACCTGGGCCATAATATTACGCTGACAATACAAATATTAAAGAATTTACAAAAAAAAAACAGTTTCATTATGCACATTGTTGGTCACCACAATATATAGGATTATTTGCACTACCATAACTCACATGAGTTTGAAAATATATAGTTGTAAATGCCAAGAAATCTAAACCTGTTTTTAAAAGATTCATTTAAATAATCATAATTATGATGCTAATTGATTAAGAATGGAGTTGTAGGACTTACACTTAGCTACGCTTAATTATAACTTCAAACAACACGTGTTTTTACTATCGAGCAAAGAAAATGAAAGCTGAAGTGGAAGCATGCGTTGGTTCAGAGCGAGGTCGTGGGGTCGAGGCCAGTCCTCGTCGGAGTACTTAATTCCATGCTCAACATTGTTCTTCCAGAAGTTGAACAACAAAGTTATTTGAACAATTTTGTCAGTTATACAACCTCAGAAAAGTACTATAATTACACATAGGCCTATATTGATTGTCGTTTCAAACTGTTAGCATGAGAAAACATAAGAAAGTCAAGGAGTCACTATAAAGGACCAAATTCACAAAATGGAATAATTTTGTGTATCATATCTAGCATCAGTATATTGTTTTAATATGTTATGATTGTTTTTATAATTTATTATCATCTGGAATCAGTGTCTACACTCGTAGGTTTTTTCATCAATTCGACTTTGATCTTTGCTACTGCTTATCAGATGATACATATATTTTTATATCTCACTAAAATTTCAATGGTTATCGATAAACATGTTCAAATGATTGTCGCAATAACTTTTGATAAATATAAAATATCTCCCAGATTATTTGTAATGCTGAGGAAAATTATAAAAGATTAGTAAAAAATTGTGTGATCGGCGCCTAATCGATGTTTTCCTCCAAACGGACGGTGCCACATGTCACACAGCGCGATAGAGACTATTACGTTGTTGTACAAAAACATTTCCTTCTTGTAGTATTTCACGGAATGGAGAAATGAACTGTCCGTGCGATCTCCCAATTATTTCTGTGGAATTGTGCGATATCGTAGGATATATGAGAATAACTTACGAACGATCCGTGACCTTCAAGAGATTATTGCGCGCCCATTACCTTGCGATATATATGAAAGAGTGGTCAGAGATTTGAGTTCAATAATCCGTTCATAAAAACAAATCAGATGACGATATTTTGTGATACGTTTTAAACACAAAATTCAAACATTGCTTTTTAATACTAAATAAATATTTTCTCTCTTGTGCCGCGTTTTAAAGTTTCAGCCATTGTCTTCATTTTCAATGTCAATAGTCGTTATTATCTCATTACAGTTATTTATCTCTGAAAAATAAGTAGTACTCAGATATAAGTAATATATTTTATGATTGAATAACCGAATAAGAGACTCTAGTCGTCACAGAAGGTCATTTCGAGGTCTCTGACCGTTTATCGAATTCAAAACCTCTGCGTATGCTCGTGATCCAGATAATGTGAAGCGCTTTCTTTGTTCTATATAAAACCACGATGACCCCAGTCAAGTAAACTTTATAAGTATCTATAAAGCTCTTTTACCGTTTTCTCCAACATCACTATTCTATAAAAAATATTCTCAGATGGTGAGGGACATTGATAAATTATGTTCGGTGATTTATGACAAATGTAAGCCGGCATAGTTGCTGAACCGTATCAAGGATCCTTCATGCATTTATGCAGTAAAGAAACATCTATATAATATTTCAAATTACGCTTCATTCAGTGTTTTTCTCGCAAAAATGATGTATTAGTTAACACTCAAGTTTCATTTTAAGACCACTTGGTATTTCAAAAAATATCATTTTATGATCCAATTGTTACACATAATTTGGCTCGTTTAGAAATATATGTGTAATTAGGCAATGATGAAAAGTTTGTGCACTTGAATCCGCTTGACCAATGTGCGTTGCGATGACTCAGATGTTTATAGTCCATTTCTTAGCGGAGGAATAATGGATAACACTATTGATCTCAACTAAACCTTTCATTTTTCATTACGTTCGTATTATGCAACGATCAGAAGTGAAAACGGAACGAATATCAAGAGTAAAAAAACAAGAGGTAAATAAATAAATAAACCAACGAACAATAACGCAATGTTAACACTTAAAAATGATTTTGTGTAGGTCATAAAATATATTTTATCTTTGCTTTCACATATTTTAAGTCCAACCAGTTTCATTTACGCGTTTTTCATTTAAGTATTAAATATTTATAGGCTACGGCTTGTGTGCAGTAAGATCCAATTTGTATTCTGAATTGTAGACAGAAAAATAAAACGATATTCTTGTACAAGCAGCTAGCAATAACTGCCTGGGCTAAACAATGGAGAACAAAGCTGAACGAGCAAAATTCTATCCATACCGTCTTTACAAATAAACCATCTATAGATACAAATGGCTCTAGCGAACTATGAGAACAACGCCACGTCCACAGGCATGACTCAAGACACCAAACTTAGGTTGAAACAGCACGTTAAAAAAAAGATATTAAACGTAATATATAGGCACTATTATTGGCTCGAAACGTTCAATCTTCAACAAACTACTGATTTACAATCAAATACGCGTATTATGTTATCCAGCTTTGTGGTTGTGCCTATGACAAACATTAAGAGCATCCAAACGTTTCAGAATAAATTGTTACGAAACATTGTGAATGCCTCCCGGTACATCCGAAATACCGATCTCCATAGGGATATCCGAGTTCCAACTATAAAATAAGAATAAAAAGATTTATTTGGAAGTATGAAGCTAGGATGCACGTCAAGCCACCGTCCCGTCAATTTCTGGACAATCAACACTTTGCCAGATGATTGAAAATAAGAAAACCAGCTGATCTTGTGTAATGAGCAGCGAATAAAACCAGTGAACAGTGAGTGGCTGAAGCGGACACAAAACTAGGAAAATCTAGAAGACAACAGTGGATAGACTCTAGTCGGTAAGTATAGTTTGATATTTGTAAGACGAAAATTAATGACCGGTCTTTAAATACTAGTTTTAATTGCAGCCAAACTGATTTAATTATTTTAAAAAAAAGTAATACTTTTTAATTTCGCTTTAGCATCAAATTAATAATCCAACTGCATATCATTGCAGATTATTGAAATGTAATCAATAAACGGAGCCAGATACATATTGTAATGAAGTGAACTCGTTTTTTGTATTTAACAATCTAAGAAGCAACAGTCGGTGAGCGGGAACATGGAGTTCGGCAAGTTCGCTATCCCAGACGTGATTGTTGACCAGCTGGTGTGATCTCACCTGCACGCAAGTAAATATTTTGGAGAATGTAAAATAAGATGAACCGATATTGATAGTTCACTATACAATCTGGAAATATTTACAGCCTCCCATTAGAATCCCTGAGATAAAAATGTTTAAAAATTTCAACAAAATGAGCAAGAGCTTTGTAAATTCTTTCTTTCTTTAGTTCACATTTCAATGTTAGAATACTTTATAACATTTGTATTTTTTTATTATATTGTGAACAAATAAATGTTATCAAATTTTTAAAAATGTAATGAAAATTAAACTATTGTAAGTCAAACTTTACAATATATGAAAAACTTTCTGACTGATACTAAAATAATTTATAATACTCAAGTCTGAAAAATACCTGTAATACAAATCAATGATCAATAGCTATGCGTCGCTAAAAATACAATAATAAAAAATATTTCAATATACTATAAGTTACCATCTTTCTGGAAAGACACTATTAAATTATTATTTTCTTGGAATCTTATCGGACCAGCATAACGTTAACGATGTTCGAGGAACGTCTGTTGATCCGATTGGGTATGTTTTTTGAAAATTGTGAAAGAATCTGAATATAACTACGCTCCCTAACGACGTGACAACACTAGGAAAAAATAAAATAAAAATTAATTTCGTCTCCTTAAACAGATCTTTTCCACAGAACCGCCTGATTAATTTTTAGTAACAGGGCACTAAGAATATTTTGCCCGGAAGCTACTCACTATGTGTCGGAAGCTTGTATCTAATATTACACGCTTTATGTTACGTAACAATAATTTATGATGCAATTTGAGTAGGCTATTGATTAATGGGTAACATCGTGAGACTAGTATTTTTAATCAAAGTATTTTAACGTAATACCCTATTATATGTCCAAGCATTTATTTTTTATTCATCCTGAAAAAATGCATTCAAATTCAATATTTCCGTAATTACTAAAGCTAAAGAATAAATTATAAAAAGTTAGCTTCCCTTTATAACGTATTGTTTTAAAATAAGTAAATATTTGGTAAGCAATATTTGTTTAAAAGCGATAGTTGCAACCACAACCGTTATGCTATAGTTTAGTATCTTTGTTTGAAAGTCGGATACCCGTTAACCAAGCAGGTCTACAAATAGTCGCGATTTATCGTGAGTTATTTCTACAAATTACCCGGTTTACCTGACTTAATTGATATATAATATCAGAAATAATTATATATTACTACTGACTACAACCATTTGTAAGAACAAATGTTGGTAAAATCAACAAAGTATTGCAGATACGAAAATAAGTGGATGGAATAAATTAAATTAACACTTGCTTTGATAATTCACAGAAGGGTTCGGCCATACGCAATTCTCAATTGAAGTACATCTTAAACCATTGAATAATTATATGCACTACAACATTAATTTTAAAAAAAATTCTTACTCTTCTTTCCAGTATTAGGCTTTTAGCCTGTTCCGGCTTCACCTCGCCATCTCAACCGTGGTCTTCCAACACTCCTTTTGCCTAATGGTTTATATTGCAGCACTTGTTTTGGAAATCTGTCTCTAGGCATTCGCAATACATGCTCTCTTCACTTTTCTTTATACCCTGTTAACTTATCTGTGATCGCCTGAACGCTTAGTTCCTCCCTTATGGAAGTACTCCTTATTTTATCCATCCTTGTACACCCCTTCACTGCTCTAAGAAATTTCATTACAGCTGCCTCTATTTGTTTGAGCTCTTTATGTTTTGTTACCCAGCATACTGACCCATACAACATTGTAGGAACTGCCATCACCTTATAAAATTTAATGTGTTTCTTTTCTGGTTTTACGTTTTAACGTTCTTCTTTTTGTCCCACATATCCTCTGAAAATTGTATATGTTATTTGTGATATCTTTATCCTCTTCAAATGTTATTTCACATCCTAATTATTGGGAATGGGGTACCTGTTCGAGTGTTTTCCCTTCTATAACAATTTTTGTTCTTATTGGATTATTTCCTAAGAACGCCATGGTTTTTGTTTTACTTATTGAAAATTTCAGGTTATATATTTTACTCCGTTGGTGTAACTTATAAATCGCCATTTGTAGTTCATCTTCAGTATCTTGGATAATAACCTGGTCATTGGCGAATAGCAATGTGTTTAAATATTCAGGGTGTCCCAGTTTTATGCCTGGTGCTACATTATCTTCTTTCTATTTCCGTACCAGATCATCTATGTATAAGTCTGGTATTAATTATTCTGCTATAAATTTAGTATGTATTATTAAGGAAATTTATGCCTCTGTAGTTCTCTGACTTATTCCTCTCTCTCTCCCTATTTAAACATCGAAATAACCCTGGCAATCTTCCACTCATCAGGGATTTCATGTTTCATCCAGCACATGTTATACAAATGTAGAATTCTTCTTTTTAGAGTTCCATACTTTATTAGCTCCGACCCAATTCCATCTATGCCAGCAGCTTTTCTGTTCTTTGTTTTATTCATAGCATATTCCAGTTCTTCCAAATCGATAAAGTCTACAACAATTCTATCTTCTGGTGTATCAGGCGTTTCTTTTACCATTGGATCATACCATAGTCTTTTATAATGTTTTATCCAATCTTCCTTCGGTATAACATTTAATCGTGCTGTATCTTTCTCTGTATTATTAACACGTTTTATATACTTATATGTTATTTTCTGTCTACCATGTAGATCATCCTCTATTCCACTTATGAATCTGTCCCATGATGCAATGTGTGCCTGCCTAACTATTGATTTTGTACGGTTCCGAATACTATGGTACTTTTCCTTCGTCTCCTCTGTTTTCTTTTGTAGGTGCTCTTCATATACTTTGTTCTTCTCTTCGATGTAATGAAACAAATCCATACTGAGACGTACCTGTATGTGCGATATAATTTTCTTGTGCGAAACAAGTGAATTTTCATCAATAATTAATAGAAATGAATATAATAAAATTGAAATGAAAATAAAATCTTCAAGATTAAACAAATGACAAATCCTTAAACTATATCCCGGGGGCCCTAGTTAACCTTTGGCTACCTTCCTCCACCCTTCCGCATCCCCCCTTTTAAATCCCTTCCCATGCTATTAAATGGGAGTTGCCACCATGTGGATTACCCTCATGTAGCCTGTTACCTTAAATATATATATATATATATATATATATATATATATATTTGTGAATATGAGACTGTAAGAACAGTTGGCTCTCGCAGGCAGAACCTTTTATGAGAGACGGAGGAGGCGTCCTTTGTGAATTCCTTCTTCGCTCTCTGCTTTTGAACTAATGTTCCCTGAAGCCGAGGCACCTCGGCCAGTTTAGAATTTGTATGTTCCCCGGTCACAGACCTTGGGCATACGGTAAGAGTTGTTCGATGTTCCCATTGGAACAGTCGGCCAGCTGCCTCCTAAACTGGTCGAGACACGGTGAAAGGAATGCTGAGCCCCTACTGCAAAACCATCTCCAGCAATCGGAAGGGCGTGGGACAAGTACCCAATGCCCGACCTACTTGATGAATGTTTTCTAGAGTTTGCCCTGCATTACTTTTAGGCAAATGCCGAGTAGGATCCTTAAATTACAGCCCAAGTGCCCTAGTTAACCCTTGGCTACCTTCCTCTCCCTTTCCTCATCCCTCCTTTCAAATCCCTTCCTATCCTATTAAAGGGAAGTAGCCACCACGTGGATTATCTTCTAAAAAAATTGTGAATATGTTGAAGAATTATAACGAGTACCAATATATTTCACCAATGAAGTGTATTTTTTAATAAGAGCTCGTTTGAGCTCTAAGATTAAGAAAGAGTTACAATAGAGAGAAGTAAACCAAATTCAGCATATTTTTATTCGTAGTTGGCAATAAGCAGTAACAGCAGGTAGTCAACATGTATTTTTTGTTAAATAATAATGTTTTTCACAAATTTTATTCAATTATTGCCGAATACGCTCTCCGCACCAAAGATGTATTGCTTATAGTATAATGGTGGTGGACTTCAATGTAGGACACTATTGAGTCAATACAGATGTTAATAAGTTCGTTCTGCTGCTCAAAACATTACTTAATATCGGTTTCTATCCGTGAACCTAGCCAAATATAGCTTGACTGATAACATATTGTGGACAGACGCTTTGTTCCGGTGCATGATTAACCAGATCCAATAAATTGAAGGCGATTCTTTCTTTTCCAAAACGTGTTTCTAATATTGTTGGCTACGAATGTGTTACCACGGGGAACACATAACGATGTCCTGATATCAATGAAAACGATAATAACTTCATCGAAGTTATGACTCATGTCTGATTTTTAGCCCTTTGGGAAGATAGAGTTTTCCAATTCAAGCATTCCGGCTTAGTTTACTGTATCGTACGTAAACATCTACGCCTCATCGGCTTTAATAACTCTCTAATAGATTCATGTGAAGCCTGATGTTAACGCACTGAACACTTTTCGTATATATCATTATACAGTGCACCGTTAAACTCAATTACAGGCAACTGCGTCCATCAATAAATTTGTAACTTGTTCACCCGTAATAGTGCAGTTTAAGGTCGAACACAATAACTGTGCAACACATACATGGGAAATAGCCCCTAAATTACTGCCGTCAATTATTACAATTACATAAATATACATCTAAAAATTAGTAGGTTTTTCTTAGAGGATTTTGATTCATTCAAGGGTATAACTAGTCAGAGTTTTAGTGGATTTCTCTTTCGGAAAATCATTGAAATCGGGTATGCATACATACAAACTGAGGTTAACCACAAATGAATTTATTTAGCTTGGGTCGTAAAATATCTCGTGTTGTCTGTGTAGAAATCTATTTAATTTATGTATGGCGGTTGAGGAAGATAATCAGTAAGACTAAACTAATATAGATGTTCAGTAGCTGTGGAGACGACAATCTAAGGTTTCCGCCTGTGAAATTTATGATCGATCAGTGAGCCGATCATTTTCACTACATCCTGGGAACGGCTTTCAACAGACAATTGCTTACCATGTCAACTAGCAAATTTTAGTCGCCTGCAATTAAGTAGAAATTAGTCTTTTTGTTTTGAAAGTCATGGCAACGGACGGAAACTGTCTGGAGTACTGGGGAAAATGTGGGAGTGCCTAAGAAAGTTGACGGGTTGAAAGGTGGAACCAATCCCGAGGGTAGTAAGAGGGGTGATCTATCATCAGGGGCAGCCAATCGCATGCGCTCGAGAAAAGACTGACCCACCCCAATGACAATGTTGCTTTAGAACACACAAATTCTCTGTATAAATAATAGCCGGCAAACACGTAACAAATGGAAGATCGAGTTATCTCGACACAATTTTTAAGCGCATTTCTCAGAATTATTCTCAAAATACCTTTTTTTATTAAAGAAAAACGGGTGAATTAGAGAAACTTTTAACTATACTTGTGAATAATGCTCATAAAGTCTTCTTTAACGTTTATTTTCTTATACTTAATAGGAATACTAATTGTATCAGAAATAGCAGTATCATTTGAAAGAGTAAGTATTATTATTATGAAATAATTTTTAACAACTGTACAAATTAATGTTCGCAATTTAATAATATGCGATGATATGTTATTAACTTCATAAAATAATTTTTATTGCCGTAAGATACTGATTTTAATGTTTTTAAGAAATAATAAAATAATTACTTATTTTGTACTTACGGTGTTGATTTGAATTATTATATTACGCTTATTGATAAATTTTTTATTTGTTTACTTGATGAAAGACGGGAATGTACACATAAACATGAAGTGTTGTGTTTAATAAACATAAACTTTAGTGTCTGTTTAAAAATTTGGCCATATTTTCTTTATTTATATAATTTGTTACACTATATATATATATATCCATAAAAATGATGCTCTAATTAGGACCAAGATAAGGCAGAAACGTATAATGTAAGGTCGTAATTCAGTAAGCTGTGGTACATATGTAATTTTTTTTACTGGCGTCGTGGCGCCATGCACTGTTTTTATCTCTTATTTTTAAGACCAAATAAATCCTTATGTTAGAGACCTACCTCAATGATCACCGTTAGCTTTTATGCAACTGCAATACATGTAATAATTAATATGAGCCCGTTGTACATTTAATGTTTGACGTGGAAAGATCGGCCTTGATGTGTCTCAAGGTTTCTACCTCTAATTAATAGTTCAAAAAAGTTTTTACTTTTTATAATTACAAATAATTTAAGAATATAGTTAAATCTTTCACAAGCTCAAGCCATAGAGACCATGAAATTAAATAATAAACTTTCCATCAGAATGTAGTCTTTTTCGGTATAGAGAATGAATAAAGTCTTCTCAGGTTTCTAACCGAGTAAACAATTGTATTCGCGACAATGGCTATGAACGTAATCGAAACGTCGCGAATACAATTGTTAACTCGGTTAGAAATCCGAGATCCATTAGACTTGATACAGACTAGCCAACTTTTTAGTTAATCACTGGCCTACATTTTTAAGAACACATTTAAGAACGGATTTTTATATATGAATTCATCAAGTGTTATTTTAGAATTTCCAGTTCAAGAATAGAATGGTAGCTTTCACAATCTGTAGCCATACAGGACACGAAATAAAATTGAATTAAAGTAATGGATGGAAAAATGTCGACTGGAGATGGAATCGAACACAGTATCAGGCAACAGATCAACCAACTGAACTACCCCAGTCGACTCCAGATTCGGTGCGAAATTCCTCCATTCATTAGACCTGATGAAGTTCACCTGGAACGCGGAGGTCCCAGGTTCCATTCCAGGTCCCGTTCGACATTTTTCCATCCTGAAGCTTTAATATGATAATATAAATTTAACTATCTATTAAAAATTAAATAATAACATTAACAGCCTTTTAATCAGAAATAAATTTTACTATTGAAATTATAATCGCAATGTTTCTTCCTGATTGCGACCTCTTCAGGTTTCTGGATGTTGCAATTATAAGATATTTAAGTTGACAAAAACTTCTAACATGCGGATTGCCTGCACGTTGCGGTCGAAATACTAATATAATTTGGTTACGTACTTTAAGAAATAAATTTTACATAAAGTTCAGGGTAAAAAGTTGTTTATTCAGAGTAACAGGCTACATGAGAGTAATCCTCGTGGTGGCAACTTCCCTTTAATAGCGAAGGAAGGGATTTGAAAGGAGGGATGCGGAAGTGTAGAGGAGGGTAATCAAGGGCGATCTAGGGCCCTCGGGCTATGGTTTAAGGATCCTACCCGACATTTAGTGTTTTGCAATGGGGTCGCAGAATTTCCTTCTCCGTGCCTGGACCACTTTAGGAGGCAGAAGGCCGACAGTTCCAATGGGAACATAAGCTCTTACCGTATGCCCGAGGTTTGCGTCCCTGGAACACATGCCTCTCAAAACAGGCCGAGGTGCCTCGGCTTGTGAGAACCTTGTTTCCAGAAGGGAGAGAGGAAAAGGCATCTTTAAAGGTAGCCCTCTCCGTCTCTCCAGGAAGATTCCTGCGTGGTCGGTAAAAAGTTCTACTTCAACACTGGTTATGTGTTCTTGTTTCCATTTAGAAACAGAAAGTAAAACGTATGTAAATGAATTTTGAGCTAGAAACCCACAATCAGCAACATGTATGTACGTCAGCCATCCTATTGTGTTATTGTTTCCTCTGTTCAACGCATTCCGTTCCCACGACAAATTCGCGCCAAAAACAATATTGGTGATATCGTACATTCGAATGATTATCCTGGATTTAGTCAGGTTTATTAATGTACAAATCCAATAAATAAACATACATTCCTTTGAGTTGTTGTGGATTAAGTCGTAAATAGAAAAGAATTCTGCACTATAAGCGAGAATGAGATTAATAATTAGGCCTATATATTCAAAAAAATACATTATAGTGTTCTTGACTATGAATAATGATTTTTGGGGATGCGATACGAATAGACAACATGATAAGGTAGTATAGTTAATTTAAAGGCACAATAAGGGTCCAAAGTGTTTAACCTGAATAAATGGAATCAATATTTCACTCAAGCACGGCACGTTTATTAATTCATTAAGCAAGTGAGTTTCGAACTACTTTTCTATGCATCCTTTGATCAGTTACATTATTTCCTTCTACTAATGGAAAAAATAAATTTGTACTATAGAATTATATTTTTAGCAATGTTTATTTGAACTTTAGATTTTACTGGAAAGATTTTTCGGACAAGGCTGTTTGGTTGTCAGCTTCGATCAAACCGGATCCCAAGGTTTCAGGAAAATTTCAACAACGTCAGTCGAACATGTAATTAAACTGAATTGTAGTGCATGCCATAAATTTCCCTTCCAGTTCTATATATTATGAAAGTAGTATCAAAAAATCTTTCACAATAGTCTTCGCCTCCGGGTGTTCAAGATAACTTTCAAATTCCATCCATCCGCTAAAACTACAGATCAGTTTGTTTCCGGATATATATTGAATTCATATTATTAGTCTTATCTATTTATTATAGAGTACATAAACTGGAGTTCAATTCAATATCAAATAATAATATAGTCATTGGACAATACTAAAAACAACGAAATTAAATTTCACTGGGAAAAAGTTTCCCCTTCCTCCATCCGCAATTAAACCTGTAAGAGGACTTGTTTAGCATTGCCGATTAAAAATCTCTAATACATATGTCATATTATTTATTATACTAGGCCATAAAATACGGTTTGAAGTGCTTCTGTACTATTATTTCTACATTAATGAACATCTATATTTCGAAATTAATGATTATTTGAAGAATGAAAAGAAACTGTTATTAATATTACTCCAAATATCTTGTTGTTAATGCGAGAAATATTATAATACAGAAATGAATAACACGAAGGAAACATAAATGGTCGTCTCCGTTACAAAACTGATTTGTAGTTGACCGTTCTTGTATGTCGTACGATAAGGTAAATGCATTTGAATTCAAGAATTTATTTAATACACAATGATGGTAACATCTTGCAAAATTCTTTATTTCGTAACATCTTAGGAAACAATTTTACATATAAAGATATGATAAGTTTATAATAGCCGTAACCAAACAATATTCTGGAGACTACTGTCGAGCAGCACAACAATAGGTGTATTGTCTGTTTTACACGTAACTTAAATTTACTTTAGATATCATTGTTTTGACTGCATCTCCATCGTTTAATGTAATTTATTCAAATGTATTAGCTATATTTGACATTGAGTTCCCACTTGATAGTTTAGCCACCATCGTAAATACTCCAGACATGTCAAAATAATGGTTGCTTAAGTAACAAAGGCGGTGCCAACCAAGAGGATTTTGACGCTTCACGGTTTGGAAATGTCATGACAAAGATTGATCAAAACAATTTCATGGTTCAAGACCACGTGGTAATGGGAGAGAATCGTTTGGCGGTAAGAATTCGCCAACACGATTAAAGAAATTGATGGATGACGTTTTTCCGAAGTGGGAGAACGGAATATAAAAAGTCTCGTGGGCGGCTTCTTTCTCGATTTTTTTCTTGCCCGTGTAATACTGTGAACAAACACCGTGGAGTACCGCGAGAAGAAGGGACGAAAGTTTATGTCGCATAGCTCTGTGAAAGGGATTGCAACTCCGAGGGTTGAAATGGCCAAAGTTTGGAGAAACATTTGAGGACTCCTTCTATTTCCTGAAGGCACACGTGGACCAGAAAATACTCAGCGACAAAATGCCGAGCTTAAGTAAGTAAACACAGAGATTTTTTCTTTCATTTCACTTGTTTTAAATTGGATTCAATTGGCGTTTTCTTATAAAGTTGTATATAATACAGTTAATTTTACATTAGGTAGGTCAGGAGTTCAAAAATTTATTTGACATAATATGATCGCTCTCACTTTACTAATAAAAGAAAATCTGTGTATATAATGTTATTTATATTGTAATAATCAAATTAAAAACATTTATTTAATTTAATTTAATGAATTTAGATTTATTCGTGCCACACGTTGTGGAAGCTATTTTGTAATATACAAAAGGAGTGGCTTAAAAAATGAATGAAGGAGTATTTTACAAACAAAAGAATTTATTTATTATCAATACTTGAACAATTTATAATAAATTAATATCGCAGGGTCATAACTGGGTTTGATAAAGGATATATCATTTAAAATAATTAAAGACACAAAATTGTTTTTAAAAAAAGAAAATATTTGCTCGTCAATTAACAAAGACTAAATTTAATTGTCGACGAACTTATACTAACAGATGGATTTTAATTTACAAATGTTTTTTATCAAAAGAAAAGAACGATATCTAACATCTATCTTTTAATTCGGTTACCATAATTTATTGTTTTCTATTGTTACTTACGGTTGCCCAGGATACTTCTGACTTACGAAGCACTATAACAGGGTTTTTGCACAGATTCTTATTAATATTTTGGATTTAAATCAGGAACCAGGAACCTCTTCTTCGTCTCCCGCTCCCTCGGTTGCCTCCGTCTCACGGCTGCCCAGCTTAGCAGGTTTTGTAGTTCTGCCTTCGATTCTCGCCCTCGCCTTTCGCTTTAGTCCTCGTCTCTCGGTACGTGTTTAAACTCCAATTTTCGCAAAGTTCTTTTACGACCACTCGATCGCTGAGGAGCCAAAATGCAGACTGAACTTTTTGTTAAAATAATATCTCGTCTACTTTTAGTACGAGCTGTACTTGACTGCCCCAACTCAATGCTCTCGCCTCTGATTTCCAACTGCTCTCGTCTCGTAATTTTTGAGCGCGCATTCCTACTTCCAACAAAGAAAACAATACTCTCCTTCATTGTTTCTCTGTTATGTGTTCGGTACCGCCGTCAAGAATGTTTCTCTAACAATTTATTTTTTAATTTCTCAATTAATGCCTTAATTAATTGGCATTACAATATGTAACTATGAAAGTGTATATAATAATAATAATAGTGATTTATTTAATTTACTACATTTCTTTCACCTCAGATCGACCATTGAAAACTTATACTTTATTTTTCAATTACTTATTCTAAATTCGAAAAATTAATATTATTTGTGACATTTACTAATTTAACTATATATTGTGTTTTTAATTTTAGATTCTATTAATTGTTTTGATCAAGAAGACGGTTACGCTCCTTGCTCTCGTGTTTTTTTTCCGAATCACCTGACGAAAGAAACAATGATCCCAGAAACGTTGTGCGTTATTTATATCATCACTTCATTTTTATATATTTGGCTATTTCATCTAATTATTATATTCTCATTTCGGTTTTGATTTTAGCCGAAAGCTCCTTGAATTTTTCATAATAACTTGTTGAAAAATTTATTACATGTGTTTAATTCGCGACTCATAAACCAGGCTTGAAAGAATGATAGTAAATTATATAAAAACAGTCCTATTTAAATAATTCTTAAATATAAATAATAATATTAATTAATGAATAAGAAAGATAGCCAATACTGACAAAAAAGAGTAATATAAATACCACACAACGTTTCTGGGATCATTGTCCCTTTCGTCAGGTGCTAAAAAGAGCCTAGAGAAACACAACTGCACTGGTCAGTTGACAACACTCAAATTATTTTCAATCAGACGTAAATTTTTTCATTTTAATAATAATAATTGTAATTATCAAACTTTTTTGATTTTAACAATCATTTTAGCAAGTATTACTGCATTGTGTATCCAAATACAATGCTGTGGGATTCATTATGAGAATGAAACAGGTTTAGGACAGCCGTATAAAATGTCAGTATACTTTATTTGACAGTTTTACGGACTGCACATGTCTCCATATTTTTATAATATCTAGTTATCATTTTGTAACTTTCAATGAAATCTGGCCAATTTATGGTAAGGAATATTTATTCCATAAGGTGCTAGTTCCAGAAGCAACGTAAGTGCAGTACAAATGATTATAGTATTACAAGTAAATTATGAAAGTTTAACTGTATTACTCCGTCTTTCTTATAAGCAATGTTTTATGTAGTCGCCAAGAAAGCCGTTAATTATCAGAGCCGCCAGAGGTGTTAGTTTTCACCGTCCCATTGTTTCGCGATTACAACCTTTACTGCCTCCTATGTAATTGGATAGCTAATTCTCCATTGTTGCTTCGGCACAATAGTAAGTGCGATCTCGTAAACGTGTCACGCGGATTTAACTTCATACTTGTGCGCACGGAGTGTGACGTCGTCATGGAAAGTTTTTGACCTCAATGAGTAGAGCACTTAGTGCAATTCTCTTTCATTATTACGAAACTACCTACTGCTCTGTCGTTACGACATTCGTCTGTCAGATGAACCGAACATAAAGTTGTATTATAGCGGCTGTAACTGACAATAACAGTCGCTGTAATTCAGCGTAAAGGACGCACGTTAGCAACCTGCAGTCGCGTGGCGATATCAGCCAATCAACGCAGCTGCTGCTGAATTGTTTTCCATTCTGTCACCTACATCCGCTGCACATATTAGTTTTTTTTTTAAAGCTACTGACGCATAAATGTGGTCTCTATTATATTTTACACACAATGCCATACGACGTATTCAAGTAACAAAATGAAACAAACACTGAACTCTTTATCGTCTAAAACAGTGTTTCCTAACCTTTTTTTTACCATGCCCACGTGTCTTTATAATGTCCCCCCCCCCCCTATGTAACATATACATATTTTATTTTAAAAAATTAAATTATTTCCTAAAGAAGCCTATTTCAAATTGCGTATATTCTATAGTAATAATTCTTTGCATAAAAACGTAATAATTTATTAAAATCTGAGATCTCTACACTTATCGCCCTTTTCTCAATGTAGCATATAAAGTATTATCAACACTTATAGCAAATAAAATGAAAAAAATCATGGAAAACACAGTTGGGGAATACCAAGCCGGATTCAGGAAAGGAAAGTCTGCTACTTACCACATAGTCATCCTAAGGACCATTATGGAAAGATGTTATGAGTTTAACATTGATCTACATATGCTATTTATCGATTACAAACAAGCTTATGATAAAATTGATAGAAATACCCTTTTTGAAACGTTGGTTAATTTCTATGTACCCAGGAAATTGATTCGATTAATACAGATGACCCTTGATGGCAACACAAGGAAAGTATCAATTCAAGGAGAAGTATCCACCAAATTCGATATTAAACAAAGACTGAGACAAGGTGACACACTTTCCACTATATTGTTTAATATTGTATTGGAAAGAACAGTTAGAAAGGTGGTATTAAACCCTGGAGGGTCAATTTACAGCAGAATGACGCAAATATTGGCATATGCAGATGATATTGTATTAATCAGCAGATCAGCCCAAGAATTACAATTAAGGTTCACCCAATTAGAACAGGAAGGAGCTAAATTAGGGCTGATGGTGAATATGAGAAAAACAAAGTATATGATTGCATCTAGGAAGGAGGAAATGATACTAACATCTCCATAGAGAACTTCAATTTTGATAGGGTTCGGAGTTTTGAATACTTGGGTTCAGTAGTAGCAGAAAATAGTACAATAGGAGAAGAAATTAGAGAACGACTACAAATGGGGAACAGATGTTACTGGGCCCTACTTCCTCTTTTGAAATCTCAATACCTTTCAAAAAAGGGAAAGCTAAAGATTTATAAAACTGTAATTAAACCAGTAGTGACCTATGCAGGAGAAACCTGGTGTATGCTGAGGTGCGACGAATTCAGAATAGCAGCATGGGAAAGAAAAATACTACGAACAATTTATGGGCCTAAGTATGAAAATGAGGAATGGAGAATCAGAAATAACAAAGAACTCTACGAACTCTATGGTGATCCCCAAATTGAGAGCTTCATAAGGAGTGCAAGACTTAGATGGGCAGGGCATGTGGAAAGGAGTGAGGAGGGAACCCTAATACAAAGAATATGGAAAGGAAAACCAGGAGGAAGAAGGTGTGTAGGCAGACCTAGAAAGAAATGGGTGGAGAATGTAGAGGAAGATATGAAGGAGTTGGACATAGGAGGATGGAGAAGGAAAGCAAGACATAGAAGAGAGTGGGCTTCGATAGTGAGGCAGGCTCTAGCCCTGCAAGGGCTGTAACGCCAGAGTGTATGTATGTACACTTATCGCCCATTCGAGCTTTTGTATGAAATTAATTTCTTATTTCACTTAACACGTGGATTGAGCGCTATACTATAGTAGACTAGAATTTAGAGCATGCCATAGAATTATTTCCTTCACTTGACATAATAAACAATACTCTCAGAGTACATCGTAGTTTATATTACTCCAATCTTTCAAGTGTGGTTTGCACGTTGGGAAACTCTGGTCTAAGAAGTTTTGTCAACGTAATTATTATATATAAATTGAAAAGTAGACCGAGAATTAATTTAAAAATAAAGCAGTTTTTCGCCCAATATCAGATAATATTTTATTTATTTACGACAACGTTTCGGTACGTGTTTGTAGCTTCATTAGGTCTTTCCTGCTGAGAAATTGTACAAAATAAGTTTGTATTATCAAGAAGCCAATGAATTTATAAAAGTGGTTGAAGAAAAAATATTATACTATTAACACAATGAAACTACGAAAACACCCCTATTGAATATAGGATGAGAAATTAGGTTTAAAAATTTAGCATATTTAGGTGAGTGTTTTCTTAGTTTCGTTGTGTTAATAGTATAATTTTTTTTCTTCAACCACTTTTATAAATTCATTTGGCTTCTTGATAATACAAACATATTTTGTACAATTTTCTCAGCAGGAAAGACCTGATGAAGGTACAAACACGTATCGAAACATTGTCGTAAATAAATAAAATATTGTCTGATATTGGTCGAAAAACTGCTTTATTATAATATAAACAGATGTAAAATTAAAATCTTGAGAATTAATTTATTAAAAATAAGTATTATAACCGTTCGAAATCGTTGGGTACATTTGACTGCATACACAAATTTAGGAAAACAGGATATAAAATTGCAGGAAACATTCTCCTGATACGATAAATAAGAATGAATACCTGTTTATTAACAAAAATTCATTTTACGGTATTTCGTTCTCTTTTAAGACATCTTCATATTAATAAGAATGATATCCAATTCATACAAAAAAGTGATAATATAAATACCACACACTGTTTCTGGGATCCTTGTCCCTTTCCTCAGGTGCGAAGAAGAGCCTAGAGCGACACAACTGCACTCGTCAGTTGACAAAACTAATTAATTTGAATCAGGCGTTAACTTTTTCATTTTAACATCTTCATATTGCTCAGTTTTAATATTTTTGTGTATAAAATTTGGACGCAAGATTCAGCACCTTTACGAAACGTCTTAAAGTTAATTTTTGTTAATAAACATAATTTTTCCGACTCACGGTCGTATATTTATTGAGTTGTATAGTTATAAATGTGAGATATTTTCATCATTATTATGAATACAATGTATTTTATCCGAGCTGTATCTCGGATCCGATCCAGTCCTCTGAGCCCTCTGAGGAGAAATTAATTAAATTATTCTGGCGCCTTACAAACACGTTAGTCGCAGTGAATTCCAAGTTCACAAAGCAATCCGATCTGAGGCGAGAGTGAGGATGAGGTGAGTGTCGATGGGGGATGGAAAGAAGGATCTGGGTCAGGCTGTAACCACGGCTGCCATTCGTAACATCATTCAGAAAAATTGAAAAAAAAAAGGAGAAACGAATTAGAATAATCACGCACACGGGGTACTTTATTTTTGGTTTTCTATTTTTTCTGTCATTTTATATCGTTGAACGAAGATTTTCTAGGCTTTGACATTTCGGAAAATATTCTCTGGATACTTCCCGGGTGATTGCATTTACAGTACAACACCATCTTGCGGCAGAGAGTTTAGTCGCCGAAACACCGTGGGATGACATGACATCGATTTCCTCAAACTAACCAATATCCTTTGCAGAAATTATGAAATATAAAACGTATGTGTGAAAGATTACTAATGCATAAATAAACAGCCCAATAACAGACAAAATAACCACACAACGTTTCTACAAACCTTGTTTCTTCCGTCATGTGAATGAAACAAACGCACAAACCAGGTGACGAACTCAATCTGAAACGGCAAACGTTATTTCTCTCTCTATGTCTTCTTCTGAAGTTGTCTTCCAAAAATTTCTTTGGTATTTGTAATTTATAAGCTTTAAAGTGTCTTTTTTACTAAGGAATTTCATTTGTGCGCCGTAATTCTGGTGCAATTGACGGCGCGTAGATCTGGACAGTTTCATACTGGTCGCGTTGACAAGGTGGTCATTGGCAAGCGCATACATAATTTACAAATAGTTCTAATTTGCTTAAGATTTGTTGTGATCCAGTATTCATTCCAATAATAAACATAGAAATAAGCAGTTAAAAATGTTTACTATGTTATGGAAAGAGAACATCAGCAAATATTGAAAATATTTCTTTCACTTACAGATATATTACACAATTTTATGTTCATTGGAATATTATCAATTTCCACCGATAGAGATTAATTATGAATTTCAAATGTGGGTTTATTTTATTTTAGACAGTAAATTTGTAAATCATTTAGCACATATTTGGATAATATTAAGTACAAATACTAATTTTTCACTCATTAAGTTTAAATTGGTTGAAACTGAGACTGTTGCGGTTCTGTTGTACTATTCTCACAGTCTTTTACGATTAGTAGAAGGCGTCTGCTTCTGAATATGACTCTCTTGTTTCTTAACTAATTTCATAAGCCCTTTAATTCTACTTCTTGCCGTTTTATCATTTAAGTGTGGGTAACATTATTCCAGTTTGAGTGATGTAGACGATATTTGGTAATCTTTAATCATGGTCCTTGGGCTCTTTGAGTCCATAGCATTTAGTATAAGGGACGTGGATACTTGCAAAAGGAAAGAGAAAAATGTTTAAAATCAAACCAAATATTTATTATATTTTCGTAAAAAATCATACCGTAATGTAGAAATAAATACGCATGGTATATATTCTAAATTTGTGAGGAAGACTGAGTCTCCCCGTGTCGATGATACTTTACCATTGTTCGTCAGTCGTAACGGATGTAAGGGACAGGCACCATAATGAAAGATTCAGCTTCTTATTGCATTTTTTTTCATACGTCTAGCAAAGTCGCTTCTCGGCATAGGTAGAGAAGAAGTTATTCTCAGTTTGACGGTGACACTGCCATTTGCCTTGATATAAGGCAAGTGCGAGAAGAAAATAAAGTGTTTGAGACACGCGTGAGGACATCACTGCTAAGGTCATGTTAGAGAAAGGGACGTAAGACTGTACAGTGCAGTTCTAAATAGATGTAAGAGAGAGACAGTTAATTGTGAGGAGCAGAACGGCAAGTCAGTTAAAAGTTAGGAGGCCTGCCAACGAACAAGTTGGGTGGATTATGCTGATTGAGAAGAAACGTGGGACCGTCCACCAGCGGTATTCTTCCGACAACTACGGAGTCAAGACTTAATATAACTTCAGATGCATCCACAATTCACTCCACGGCATGAATATGTCCGTACTTTCAGAAAATTTTCCTCACTTATCCAAGGTCAAAGTTTTGTCATTTCAATTATTTATACCGCATTCAGATTCTGAACCCAATGGTAGATGTGATGTTTGAAGAGTCAAACTTATCAATTTAGTTATTTTCTGCCCCGAGATTGTTTTACGTTAAATATTTTATTCAACATATTTTTCCAATAAATTTATGTCAAATAATAAAATTAGCTGCCTTTTTTTATTCTTTTTTATTAAAGTTAGTCCGGAGACTTTACAGTTGTGATAATAATAATAACAGTATTTACAATTGTAAAAATTAAACAAATAACAAGGTACTTACAATTTGTAAATATTTCACGTGTAAACTTGTTGTCTTGGATGTGACCCTTGTCATTCCAAGTTAGAGACTAGAGAAGCAGATTAACTTGTTTACCGCATATTAACATATAAGCCGGCATGATGTTAGCGATCAATCTGGTCATTGTGGAAACTACATGTTTGAAGCCTTAAGGATGTTATGGGAGAAGATGGGAAGAGCGGATATTTAGGGAGTATGTAGTGCCAGTTGATAGGAGGCGCTAGAGTTAGATAATTCCAGAGTGATTTAGGGGGAGGATGATATCAATTGGGAGTTTACGTTTTAGTCTGCGATTTTGTGAAGGAGGGGGTGGGTTACTGTAGAATAGCTCAATTTTGGGATTTGGATGGTTGATGGAGATATTTATTAGAGACTTGGTAGACTTATGAGTTGCGAAGGTACCAGGGGGAATTTGATATTAAACGGAGAATTTTGTTTTGTTTGGTTTGTATTTTGTTGGAGTGGGAATAGGAAGTGGCACATGAGTACGACCATATGGGGCGGATTAAGGATAGATAGAGGAGTCCTTTGGTGCTAAGGGATATAGGAGATTTTCTGTTGATAAGGGGAAGAGTTGTTTTATTTTGTTATTGATTCTGGAGGTAATGTGGGCTATGTGAGGTTTCCATGATAATCTGGAATAAAGGATAAGGCCTAGGTATGGCGTAGTTTGTTGGATAGGTATTTTGGTGCCAGATTTCAATATCATTGAGGGCGATTTGTAGTTATCTGGAGCTCGAGTCTAGAGAGGATGTTTGGAGGAGTATGGCAAGGTCATCTACAAAGAGTACTGTTTTAGTAGATAGGCTTTGAGGTATGTCGTGAAAATAGAGGCTGAAGAGGAAAGGGCCTAGGATGCTGCCTTGGTGGACGCCAGAGGAAATAGGGAAGGTATTGTTAAATTTGACAGCGAAGGAGCACAACGTTTCGTCTCTGATTCGGACCCCTTCGGTTGTATGGATGTTACTATTGTCGAAACAAATAAATAGAGATACAAAGACTTACAAAATGATGAATTTTGAAAATACAATTATGTATGAATATAATTTATAGTGGTGCAAAAAATATTTAAGTTGACAAATATTTCTAACGTGCGTACTGCGGCCGAAATTACGAGTATAATTGAAATTTAAGATAACAATGGCATTACAAATTTTATATATTGCAACATATAGATCACAATAATAAGGAGTAATAAATTTTAACATTAATGGCAGAAACATTAGAGCTAATATTTAACATTTCACTCATCAATCTGAGTTAATATTCACTTTCTTCATCTAAAATCTTTACATTGTGGTTCTAGCCAATATTTGAAATGACAGTAACCACAGTTCAACACAATTAAAAAATCAAAAGTCCACATTTACATGCCGTATATTACATTTAATATATATAAAATTGTTGAATTTTGGTTTTTTATTGTGTCTTTTAAATAAATGCGGTGGGACGCAACTGAATAATTTTGGTTGTTAAATTTCAAATTGTTTTTAAATTCATTGATTGCAGTTTTTAGACATCGTTTCACTTTCTCGATATAACAAGAATTACAATCTAAAAAAATAATTTTGTAAATAACATTATGTTTATTTAAAGTGTTAATTTTGTCCTTAATGCGGTGAGTTTATAATTTAAATATTAAAATTTATTTCGTACTAAAAGGCTGCTAATTTTATTATTTAATTTAAATAGAAATCAAATAGTTATAATTATTAATAAATTTATATATTTTTAATTTAAGATTTTATTAGTCTAACATGTATTAATAATACAGTGATGCTTCAATGAAATTCCAAAGCACAATGATATCTCAAACGTTTTAAATAATATCATTTAGTGTAAATGGACAAACGATTGCAATACAGAAGAATAAAGAAAATAAATAGTATGACTTGACTGCAGCTTACAGGAGAAGAGAGAGAAATGGTCGATCCGTTCAGAACGTGTGAGCTCGTTGCAGTTGGCGCATGCGTGACGTAGGGTGAAAGGGCTGTGACGACGGTACCACGTTGCGGTGAAGCTGCGAGACACAGTTCTCTTTCTGAAAGAACTCCTCGACAATCTCTGTTCCTCTTTATTTTTACATTCGGTTTTCTAATCCTTTGGTAGAGTGATCGCTTAATATGTGTACGAAAATAGTCGTTCTGTATTCCACATCTTTTTTATGTTAATGTTTCTACTTAAGTTAGTACAAAGTATTAGAAAACCTTGTTATTGAAGACATATCAAATTTGTTCATTCAATTTCTTGACCTTAGAGCACAATTATCATCATGTAAAGATCCAACACTTTTTACTCAATTAATTAATTCATTAATTGGTGGAGATTATTAAACTTCACTCACGTTCCTATATGGGATTTTAATAGGACGACCTCGGTTATCATCAAATACAAGTTTTCGTACTTAAGTTTCTCTTAATAGTCCAAATTATTTATTAATTTCAATTTGTTTTAATAGATTTTAATATTGGGGCAACAAATTGATCACACTTTTAGCTCTTCCGATAACTTAAAATTAATTAAGTAGAATTACGGTTACGTGCTTTCCTAACGAGTTTTAATGGGATATTTTATGTACGATGGTTGTTCGATAAGTCTGCTAAATTTTTATAAAAAAACTGGAAATTTTTCCCTTTCGCGCCATTGTTACTAAATCTGATCTTTCAAAAATATTCCTAGAAGTTTGAACATATGCCGATCGTAGATTATTGTTGGTAGCCCTCTGTAGTGTTAGATGTGTAGTCAGACGGAGACAATTGAGAAAAACGAATTTAGCGCTGTCATTAAACACTTTCATTTGAAGGTTGGACATTTACACAAATCAAAGCCGAATTGGATGGAGTTCTGTATTAATGAGTTTAAACGATGTCGCAGAAGAACAGAAGATGAAACTCGCTCTGACCGCCCAATTGAACTCAGGAAAACATTGAAAAAAATCACAATATCGTAATGGAAGATCGAAGGCTAAAAGTGCGTGAGGTAGCTGATTCCGTAGGCTTCTCAAATGAACGAGTTCATTTCATTCCCCATGAAAAGTTGAGCATGAAAAAGTTTTGCGCGAGATAAGTGCCGCGACTGTTGACATTGGACCAAAAACGGATTCAGAAAAACATTTCAACGTAGAATCTAGCAATGTTTAGGCGTAACCCACAAGACATTTTGCGCAGATTCGTAACCGTCGAAGAAACTTGGATGCATCACTACACTCCAGAGACCAGAAAACAAAACGATGGACTGAAGCTGGTGAAAGTGCAAAGTGAATACCGTTTTGTCAACTAAAAAGTTGATGGCCACTGTCTTTTTGGATTCTCAGTGTATAATATTCATAGATTTAATGGAAAAGGGGCACAACCATAATTGTGTTCTATTATGCTGCTCTGTTGGATCGTTTGAAAGGGTTGCTCATTGAGAAACCGCCAAGATTGGCGGGCATTAGAGTGCTGTGTCATCAGGACAATGCGCCAGAGGACACAGCAGCAGTCTCAATGGCGAAAGTCTACGAGTTGGAATTCGAATTGGTTTCTCATCAACCCTGTTCACCAAACCTAGCACCAAGTGACTTACTGTTGTTTCCGAACTTGAAAATTTGGCTTAGTGGAAAGAAATTTTTAGCAAATGAAGAAGTGATCAAGGTCGTGACGCAGTATTTTGCAGAGTTTGACAAAAACCTTTGTTGGTCATCGGTTGAAAAAATTGAAAATTCGCTGGCACAATAACCAATGAAGGAGACTATGCAGAGAAATAAAGTCTTAAAAAATATTTTTCTTACATTTTTACGAGAATTATCAGAAAAATCTTGTAGAATCCATTATTTTGTGCATCGCAAGTAGAACATTGACATTTCCGATGCTAGTTAATTCACGTGTTCAGAGTCATCGACATGGCAAAAGAGTGAAAAGAGTTAAAAAAATGTTCAAAAAAACGAGATTAGTGTTGTTTATGCCATCACGTGAGATTAAGTTTGAGGAGCTTCCACTAAGTGATTCCTGATCGTGGTCGTGTGTTACAACACAGGTGTTTTTAATGCTATTCAGCCTTCGAGTAGTTCACTTGAGCTCATTTTATTGAGCATCCGTCGTTGATTTCGGTGTTTGGAAGTGACTGAACTGAGTAAGCCGTCTTTACTAAGGGGTTAACGGACCCGGTGTTTTCACAACTTGAATGTGAATGTGGAATTTGGGCATCTAAAGTCCATTGATAAAGTTCCTTCCTGAACCAACAAGTGTCAAATTTTTTACTTTTGTGAACACTGATACTGCCGATGACATTTAAGTCCTATTTTAGTATTCTGGAACATGTAAATATATATATAATATCCAAAAAATGTGTGTTTGGAAAATATAATCGAAGCGGCTATTTTAACATAAAGGCAGAGAACGAAACAGTTTTTATCCTCTGGATAATATTTATTTCGACGAATATCCCTTTCTAACTTTAAGTGAACGCAATTGTCATCGATCACAATAATGCCATAGGGTCAGTCTGTTGAGTACTGCGCAGGTAATTTGAGACGAATATCCCTTTCTAACTTTAAGTGAACGCAATTGTCATCGATCACAATAATGCCATAGGGTCAGTCTGTTGAGTACTGCGCAGGTAATTTGAGAACGCCATTTCTCCTATGATCAATATTATGTTATTTGCTAAAGAGTGAGCTAACAAAAGAATTGGTTAATTTTTGTTTCTGTAAATATAACTGAAATTATTGTTTATGAACAGGCTTGACTTATTTAAATATTACAATTATTTTGTAAAAGGCTACTTGTACTCGTACAACTGTAATTAAAATTACTTAGATTTTACACTATAACTGAAGGTTAATTCAATTTCCTCTATAATTAAAGACTTAGACAGTTCCCGACAATTATGTAATAAATAAAAAGTAATATATATATATTTTATTCAATAACAAATTTCTCGACGATAATATCTACAATTATAAATTTCTCCACAGGTACTGGCGTGATATTGAATGCTCTACCATACTCGTACAAAAGTTGTTGGGCAATACAGCCGTCAGAAAAGGAATGTGGGTGGCTGAAAGCTACTTTCATAAAGTCTCGCTTCGGCGCAACTTGTAACAGATTTTAAAGATATAAATACTCTCCCAGTAAGCTGACCTTTTGGTCATATTAGCAATACTAATTGCAAAATAATTGAGGTAGAGTTCTGATATATTATAAACACTTCATTCACACTTGAACCTAAAATCCAATTTCTAATACAATTTAAGCCACAAATGTGAATTTAATTAAGGTAAACTAGGGTTTCAGTACAACCACAAAACAATAACATATATTGTAATTTCATGAATATCTTCAAATCCATTTTCTTGAAGTAACCATCGCCAAAAGACAAAATGCAATAAAATTGTTTCCAGATTATTGACTTTCATGTTGTGGGAATGAGCTATTAACCAAGTGAATAAATTATATTTTTGAGAGTGAGAGGCTTCACGAGGGTAATACACATGGTAGCAACTCCCATTTAATAGCATAGGAAGGGATTTGAAAGGGGTATGCGGAAGGGTAGAGCAAGGAAGCCAAGGGTTAACTAGGGCCCCCGGGCTATGAGAACTTCTCAGCTACTTCTCCCTGAAGCAGAAATAAATAATCGACGAATGGAAAAAATTATAATTGAATAAAAGTTAGAAAAGTAGGCGTAAGGAAAGTTAAATAATGAATCAATGAAGAAGGCTGACAGTGAAAAATAAAATGTGCAACAGGGAGGAAAAGAAACCTGGATCTAAATTAGACTAATATATTTGGAAATTTCTGAATTCTACTAGTGAAGTAACTCAGAAAAAACTTGTTATTATAACACGAATCGAAAGATTACCGGTCGATGAAGGCGGAAACGTTAACATGGCGTGTCGTTGCTGCACATTTTTTGTTGAATGAGAATGCCAAAATAAAGTTATTAATATTGGAAAACACCCTTGTTTTATAGAAGTTCTGGGATGGTGGAAGGAAAAGCGACAGTTAGTTTTGGAAAATCGGAAAGCCTTGTGACGTGTGACGTGTGGGATGACCTAATTTGTTTAAAGCCTAAATACTTAGCAAAATTAAAAGATTCAAGGTGTATTATTATGACTTTTCGACGGCGTGAGAAGAGCAGTGCAGGGAACTCCGTGGTCGGAGTTGACTGACGTATTTTATTGACAGCTATTGTAACGCGTGTATTTAGGTTTAAGTTTTTCTTTGTGTCGGAAGTGTTGTTTGCTGTGGTCTTGAGAATTCGAAACCGTGCACGTGCGTGGGGGTGGAGAGATAAATATTTCCATCCAAGTAATTTCGTGTTCTGTCTCGATTGTTGGCCTCAACATGACTGAATAGCTAGCCATTGTTGACTACGGAACTGCAGCTGCGTGCTACAAATCTTGTGACAATGGAAGAATCAGTAAAACTGACGAAGTTTTCTAACAATGAAAAAAGTAAAAGAATAGGAGGATATAAGGGAGGAGATAAACTTTTGAAATGGACAGTTTTTCTGCGCTCACCGAAGCTGGTGGATGTGAGTAAGAGAGGCTCCGTAAAGTTGTTGTCTCTGATATAGTTCGAGGCAGAATCGTCGTGAGAAAGGGGCCACAATTGGTTAGTGAAGAGTTCACAGAATAGCACCACACAATTTAGTACGACGGCTTGCCAGCATTCAATCCCGGAGGCCGACGCCTTAGCCAGTGATCAACCCCTGAGTCGACGCCAGTACGTCGGTACGAGAGCTAGAGCAAGCAACACAACACAGATCTCTTCTATGTAAAAATCACAGGTGCCTGAGATAAGAGTTTTCATGTTTAACTTTAATAAACTTATATAAAATTTCTTTATTGGTCAAATATTTATTTTGATTTAACGTAAAAACGCAGCCCACAAAAATAATTCTTTACACTATTGTCGACTGTGAAAATTTACCAAGTTGGAGACGGGCGTGTCACACATCTATGTGGCAGATTTATAAACAGTAGCTACAATGTGCGTCGTGAGCGTACGAACTGTAGTCGTAAGTATAAAGTGTAAAGTTCTATGTGGAGCTGATCAGGGCAAAATTAAGATTTTATAAAGAAAATAATGGTTGAATAGTTGGGATAGGTCCTGTCGGTGGAATGGTATAAAGTCTAAGTTAATGTAGATAATTCGGTAAAAGTAGTAAAATAATAGTACTGCTAGATATTAAAAGAAGTGATGCCGAAATGTTAAAGAAATTCATGTAAGTAATTTTAAAAATGAGAGTATGTTTTTGAAAAGTAGAATGAGTTTGAGAAGATAAAGTTCGCTATCACAGTCACATTCTGGTCTTTCACAGATAAGAGAAAATTATTTTACATTTCTGTTACAAGATTTTGTTCATATGCCACTAAATATTACACTTACGATAAATTATCCTGAGAGAAATATTCTAGAAATTAAAAAAAAACAGAAAAAAGTGGTAGTGGCATGGATTCCAGTCCATCAGGATATCCAGCAATACAGTCGGAGACCAAAGCTACTGCGATCAACCCCAGACATCAATACCTTCAGGGACGTTTGGAAACACGCCAAAGGAAACCTACTACAACAATTGAATCAATGAGGGAAATCCTTTAAATAAACCCATAATTAGTCAATAACTGTAATGAAATAACGTTCAACCCCAATGCCATTAGAAGAGATCAAATTAATCTAACGCGAATAAGAATGGGACGCACCAAAATAACACTCCCTCACATTATAACAAAAATAAATTAATATGTGATCAGTGTAATATACTGATCACAGTTTAACACATCTTCAGTCTGTGCGACAAATACGAATAAGATACGAAACTAACACTGAAAGATCAAGACATCATCGAGAGCACAAAACACACTAAAGCAGAAGAAAACGTCATTAAATTCTTAAAAATAAAGATTCTGTACCCTTAAATGTAAAGTTTCTAATGTATAAGTCGCTAATTACCTTGTTGTTTATGCGACTGAAATAAAGTTAAATAATAAAAAGAAAAGGTCCAGCATCCACAAGACGGGATGACTGGTGAGGCGTTTGATCGCCTCCTCGCCATTCAACATATCTTATTCTAATGTACGAAGAAAAGTACATTAGCAGGAGGACCGTAGCCAAATTCTCTGGGAAAGACTTCTGCTCCGACACCACGGCGATCAATTCTCCTCGAGTTCTTCACCAACGCTCAGCAATTTGCAATCAGCAGATGAATGTTTTATATGGGTCTGGGTTTTTAATCAGTTATTTTTAAGATATTTACTTTATTTAATTATGTTTCAGTGGAGAAAAGAATCATAATAATTAATCATTTATATTATTTTAACAAAATAACATTAACATCCTGCTCTCATTATCAATTTAAATTCTCACGAATAAATTAAACAGAACAAACAAATACATAGAGACAATTTTCAACAGGCGGTGGTGGGTCAAAATACGATGGTCTTCTGACTTCAATGAACCAACTTTGATGACTATTATGTCCAGTATTGTAATGCGTGTATTTTCGTTTAGTTTTGCTTTGCCTCGGACGTGTTGTTTGCTGTGGTTTGGAGAATTCGAAATCGTGCATTGGCGGACGGATGCCAGGAGTTGTTTTCTGTGAAATGTTGGACGAGGTGTGCGTGGGGGTGGAGGAGATAAATATTTCCATCCAAGTAATTTTCGTGTCCTGTCTCGATTGTTGGCCTCAACATGACAGAATTGATGGCCATTGTTGACTACGGAACTGCAGCTGCGTGTTACAACTCTTGTAACAATGGAAGAATCAATGAAACTGACATTTCGACCAAGTTTTCTGATAATGAAAAAAGTAAAAGAATGGGAGGCTACAATGGAGGGAACTAAGATAAGCTTCTGAAACTGGGGCACTTGTTCTGCGCTCACCGCAGCTGGTGGATGTGATTATGAGAGGCTCCGTATTGCGTTACGTGTATATGTTTTAAGTGTCACCGATCTAAAAATCTCATGAGTTCTGCTGTAAAATTTCCAAGTTGTTGCCTCTGATATAGTCCGAGGAGAATCGTCGTGAGAAAGGGGCTACAATTTGTTAGTGAAGAGTTCATCGAAGCCACACAATTTAGTACGACGGCTTGCTAGCATTCAATCCCGGGGACCGACGCCTTAGCCAGTGGTCAACCCCTGAGTCGGCGCCTTGCAGTGGTCCTGACTAAAGTCATCGCTGCAGTTAACCCGTTCTGCCGGCTGTGAGATACGGAGACGCCAGTACGTCGGTACGAGAGCTACAGCAAACAACACAACACAGAATAGCAGTACGTATTTGGTACGGGCAGCAGGTCTCTTCTACGTAAAAACCACAGGTGCCTGAGATAAGAGTTTCTCATGCTTAACTGTAATAAACTTATTACAAATTTTTCAATGGTCAATAATTTTTTGATTTAACGTAAAAACCCAGCCCACAAAAATAATTCTTAACAGTATGTTACTGATTGCGGATCTGGCCAGGTCAAGACGCCGCAGATGGCTGCAGTGGACGCTGCAATCCCACGTAATTCCCGGAAGAACATAATCTCTGAACAGATTTCCGCTCCAAAACTCAAAACTAAAATCTAACTCCACGTAAGCTGAAAAGCAACTTCTCCAAACTAAAAGCTTACTACACAAAACTTAGATCTCACTTCTCAATACGTTTAATCTCACTTCTCGAAAACTAAAGTTTTACTTCTCAAACTTAAACGTAACTTCTCATAGCTAAAATGTAACTTCTCAATACTAGAATCTAACTAACTCATGACCAAAATTTAACAGAAACCTAATATCCAACTTTAACTGATGACTAAATTTTTAGTTACTCTCGTTTACTCTACCAGCTCCCTTTGCACCTAGGTTGTTCGAAATCCCCACCCCCCACAGGGTCTAGAATTCTTTAGTTTTTACCTAATCGGAATTAGATTCGTGCCCCCACAAATCTCAATTTCTTAATTAACCACTTCCCCTCCGGGGATCACATGGTCAAAATCAGGTGCGTGGGAAGACACGGTCGCGCTGGCGCCAATATGGTCAAACATCTTGTGCGAACGTGAGAAAATCTTGAGACCGCGCAGATTAGTCCAGCCAGACACGCTCAATATTATAATCCCTACAAAGGATTGCCACCTCGGGGTTGTTTTCGAATCTCTGAGTTTCCCTCAGTACCTGGAAGCGAGCATTGACCATTGCCAGACACAAGCCGAGAATATCAATTTCTTTAGATATTTTATTTCGTAAAAAAAAAATAAAGTACGTAAAGAACAAATAAAATAAGAATGACTTAATTAATTTATACCGCTTGTGTACATTAAAATACACTGACACTTACAATACTCCACAACCTAATTATGAACTCCCAATTACAGGGTCGACAATAACTTGTGCGTTGCCTCGAACATAAACTATTAAAAAAAGGACCCAATTCGGAAAGCAGTTGCACGACACTCACCGCATGGCACCTTAACCTGTGGTCATTCAAATTTCCGTTGTTAGCCTTCATATCAATATGTAAAAATGAAAGGTAATAGTTAACTCGTATGTCCAAATTTCATTAAATGTACACAAACGTCCTAAATATATTCACCAGTTCTCAAATTTCCTCACACAATCTGTGAATAGTAAGCTGCAGGACATCGTACGTTGAAATTCTTGTACTATTATCTGTAATGAAAGAAGCATGACAGCATGCACTTGCTATTAGTTGATTGCAGACACGAGGCGCCACGTGGCTCACCTTCCTCCAAGAACACGTGCAGCAGATTCGATTCAATCAGACAGCAGCGCGTGTCACAAATCATTGAGCCACTGCCTGCCTTATCTCTTTATCACTATTATTGTTAATATTATGCAGTCGCCACTCCGATTCACGGTAATGATGGAAATTAGAATGTTGTCCCTGGATAGTAGTAATTTTCATTGATCACGAAGACCTTTTATCTTAACTACTACTTGTAATTATGTGAGAGTAATTATTTAAATTCACCACTTTCCTTTATAACAACAACAACTACCGTTTGATATATACACACGTATTTATACATGCTGTTTAATTTGTAGCTTTTATCGTTTCCACGTTTTCCGTTTTCAAAATAATTACCTTTTTTCCGACTACGAAACCCTGACAGCCATCTGATAAAATTAGCTTCATAATCACAATCAACTATTGTAAGAAACTTGAAGCCTAACAGAAAAAACATTCCAGAAAAATGACTTAATTTATTGTAGCCATGATGGTTTTTTTACAATTTCTTGTATATTATTTTATATATTAAGAAAGATAGACAAAAGAAGTGATAATATAATTAGCACACAACGTTTCGGGATCCTTGTCCACATTTTTAGGTGCTAAGAAAAGCCTAGAGCGACACAACTGCACTAGTCAAATGACAAAACGCAAAAGCGAAGAAAACGCAACAATGCGAAAGCAGAAGGCTTGGCTTAATAATAAGGGATCATAGCAATAGTTGAGTTTCATAGAGTCTGTTTGTAAATTAATTGCTGTGATGTTTGTTTTCATGTGAAGCACCTCTGATATCAGTCTGGAATTGTACCTGGCTTCAATGTCTAATATCTTGGCATTTTGTCAATCAAATATATGTTTCGAATTTATGATATTGTAGTAATTGGTAATTAAGACATTCTTCTAATTGAAAAGTTGAATTGTAGAGGACTCATTATTAGTGGATATAGAGCGGACGCCGCAACAAACCGGCAAGGCAAAGAAAACATTATTGATGAGTCGAGAAGGTTCTACGCGCTCAAAACTTGCGAGACGAACGAACAGTCAGGAAATGTGCAGTCGGGCAGCAAACAGCGAATAGACCAGACGAAAATTTTTACAGTCGGCAGTCAGAACGAAAGAATGTGGTCCAGTCACAAATATGCTTTCAAATATTAAAAAGTAAAGCAATATTCAGTCGGGAAGGAGACAGAGCAACTAGTTGCAGTAAAGCATCGAGAACCAACCAATTTGTGTTAAACCAACTAACAAACAACTCCAATTAGAGCCTGTGAACATTTAGAGTCTGTGAGAACTTAGAATCAGTGATGTCCACAAAATTGTGCACGAAAAACTAAAAATGAGACCTGGGCGGCCGTAAGTAGAGAGAAACTTTAAAATTATTTGTAAACCGTGTTTAAAAGATAAAAGTCAGATCGTTCTTTAATTATTTAATTATCGATAAAATGAGATCGTTAATTCTTGATAAAATTGAAATTGTTAAACATCAATCTTTAGTATTATTTCTTCCGCAACAAATTTCGTCTATGTTCAGACGCTTTGATTTCCATAAAAAGTAAATGTAATTTTGATTATACAAATTCTGCCATTTGTCAAACCCAGTTCAAGACCCTGAGATCCCAATTATTTTGTGTATTTTATACTTGTTTTAAAATTGATAATAAATCTTGTTTAATAGTTCTAAATTAAGTTGTTCATTTTAGAAACGCCACATTTATATTAAATTTAATTATTACAATATATATATATATATATATTATTGTAAACTGGAGTTTTATTTTTATGTAATCATGTACTATCGAGATAAGTAGAACGATGGTACATGACATTTAGATTTATAAACCTACCTACTACCAGTTGACTAGACAACGGGTTGTAATATACATATTGTAATAATTAAATATAAACGATTAATTGATGGCTGTGGCTGAATAAAATAACTATGTGAAGAATTAAACAAAATTTATTAACAAATAATATAATATAAAATAATTACACCTTAATATTTAAAATCTCAGGGTCTTTACTGGGTTTGATAAATGGGTGACTTGAATTTAAATTTACTAACAAAACAATTAAAGAAAAGAAATAATTAAAGAAAAGAAATAATTGAAGAACGATCTGACGTATCTTAAAGAAATGGTTTACAAATAAATTTAGAGTTCTTTTACTTACGGCCGACCAGGTCTCAATTTTTGGGTTTTCTGTGCACACGTTTTTGGGGATATCACTGAATTTAAATTGGTTACAAAACACTTGTCGAAACTTTTGGGTCTCTCTTCTGGAAACTGGAAACTGCAACTCCTTCCGGATTAATGGTTAGATGGATCATTAACAACTTCCTCTCGATGACATCGGTGACGGTCTCTTTTTACTTATTGAGTTTTTTTTTACTGCGGCAGGAAATTATTAGGTTACTGCTTGTGGCTTTACTTATTGAGAAACTTTCCTGTAACCTTATTCGATGAATTACAGACTGAAAAACATTTTGTTCAATTTTAACTTGGAACCTTTTTGTTTCGCTCCTCCTCGCTGACTGTGTCTGTTCGTCTCGTAGAATTTTGCCTGCGTATATCTCAACAATGGTTCTATTGACTCGCCGCCCGCTTTGTCGCGGTGTCTGCTTTATATAGTCTAATAATGAGTTCTTTACTTTGCAATTATAACAATGGATTAATTACTAATTACTACATTACGCCCCAAATTCCGTTTGAGAAAGGAAATGTCTGGACTTTACTCTTCGAAAACTGAATTTTATTCTTTTCTCTATTCTACAATTTTGCCCTAATTTGTCAGATCGCTCGGAAACTTATACCTAATTACCATTCCTTTAAAATATTTACACATTCCCATCAAATATTGGTGCAACTTATTATTTGTTTGATTATCCAAATAGTCTAGATCCTACAATTTATTACGGTTTGAAATTAATTGTGCATTCCTTAAAACTAATGCCATAAAATAAAATAATTTTTTTTTTTTAAAAAAATTAATTTTTTTTTTTAATAATCTTTAATTAACTTAATTTAAATTCATTTAATTTATAATTATTATTCCTCTTAAACATCAATGCTGTCCCTTAATCTGAAGTAAGCTTTGACCTACTTTCTCCATATGTCAGCTGTTGTTTTGTTTACATCTACCCCCCTCAAATTTTCAACTGTCTCACGTGACAACAGCACAGTGCCACGCCCCCTTTTCTTTACACAACAAATATTACCTGAAACATCACATCATCTACATCAACACAAAATTTAAAATCAACCACGTGACAGCTTTAACAGGCCACGCCCCTTTTTCTCTACATATTAACCTATGTTCAAACATCATCACAACATCTACTTCAATACTCAAATTAAATTCACTCATGTGACAGCTTAACATGCCACGCCCCTTTTTCTCTTTTCCAACATTTAATTTACATTTCTTAAAATTATCTTAAACGTTTTCATCTTAATTCTACACCTTCTCCTCTATTTACACATTAAACTTCTCAAAGTCATCTTCAAAACATTTCAATTGTGAGTGAGCAATCATTCAAAACTTAAATTCTCTCATGTGACAGCTTAAACATGTCACGCCCCCTTTTCTCTAACATCACTATCTTTAGTAAACAAAAACATTGTAGCAACACGCCACGAAATTATCAAGAAAATAAAGAAACGTTCTCGGTCACGAATGCCGCTCGCCTATCCGCAAAACACATCCTAGTGGTCCCCTATCACAAAATGAATTAAGCGAGAATTTTGACCCCCCAGTATTTCAATGAAAATCATGAGAAACCCATATCCTAATGGTCTTTCTTTCCAACTTCCTAACATCTGCTTTTTCCTACACCAACTTTGGTTAGAACAGCATCAATATTCAATTTTGAAGAAAACAAGAAATAGCTTTAGTTTTAAACAGAATAAGCACCTAAAGGTGATGAAGACCAAATTGTTGAAAGGAAACTACAATTTGTAGCAAGAAGGTTCCCTAGGTGTGCTAGACCTATGATAGTTAAACATGACTATCCCCTCAGGTATAAGATGGAAGAAAAACAGAAACTTGAAAATCTAGGAAAAATAGTTCTGTTAGCTGAAGTAACCACGTTAGCCACACGTGTAATTAACAAAGAATGTTAATCCTTCTAATTATTTAAATCCCTTCTAAACTTTACATCTATCCAGTATCTCTGAACTCAAATATGCCTTGACCTGCATTCTGCCAGAATTCCCCAGCTGTTTCATGTTTACATTTGATCAGCTGTACTTTATTTTCGTCTTTCTCCTTTCCTAAATTCACCAATGTTAGAATCTTATTTCCAAATTCTATGTTTAAATAACATTCAATATGTCCCACAACTTGTTTCAAATTCTTAAATCCCATCTGTTTTATCATCATCAATTTTATTTCCATATTTCTCAATGTTTCCATAGCAATGCTCCCATCAGCTGTTCCCACTTCATCTTTGTAAACAAACACTTCTATCATATTTTGATTCACAACACCTCCCTGTAATTCTTCTATTCTTTCATAATTTTCTATTTCATTTACATTTTCCACTATCTCACCTATTTCTCCCACTATTTCATCTCCTTGCTCATCAATACCTTCAATATTTAACCCTTTAATCTCTCCTTCATCATCATCAGCCTTATGCTCCAACAAAATTAAATTCTTTTCAACATCTTCCTTAACTACCACCTTCATTTCCTTTACATTTTCATTAACTATCACTTCCATTTCATTAACATTTCCATCATACTTAACCTCCAATAACCCCACTTTATTTGCTTCCACCTTTTCACTAACTATAACTTCTATTTCATTAACATTTTCATCATATTTCTCCTCCCATAACCCCACTTTATTTGCTACTTCACCTGTTTCAATTTCCATGTTTACATTTTGGTTGTTTACTTTTTCTACACGATCAGATTTTATCCCTTTCCTGTCCTCTCTAATACTCTCAATAACTTTATCAAAGCTCTCATTATTTTCCTTTCTCCATTCTCTTACATCTGTCTTTAATTCTGCCATATTCTTATCCATGTTCTTACCCAAACCTGCAATATTTTTATCCAATTTTTCCCATTTTGCACCCAAATCTGCTAAGTTTTTCTTTATTTCTTTATTCATATCTGCTAATTGTTCCAATTTCTGATCATTTTTGATACCCATTTCAGCTAAATTTTTATTTATTTCTGCTAAATTTCTATCCCCTTTTTCACTCAAATCTGCTAAATTTTTATCCATGCTCTTACCCAAATCTGCCATGTTTTTCCTCACCTCTGCCCAATTTTTATCATCTTCTTCCATATTTTTCTTTAATAATTCTAATATCATCATATATCCACTATCTCCTTCCATTTTTCTCTGTGAATTATTAACTCTAGAGCCCATTTTCTCTATATTTTAATCTAACTTAAAAAAAACTAAACTTAAGCTATTATCTTTAACTTTAAATGCACATTTAATCATTTTTCTTTCTTTTCAATAACCCTCTAACTTTCACACGCGTAAAATTCATTACCAAAAGTTTCATGCACATCCTATCCAAAATTAAAATACTTTCTTGCACCAATACCGAGGTTTGTCAGATTTCGTTCTTTAATTATTCTACCCTATTTATCAAAAATCGTGCCACACGTTGATGCGCCAATTTGTAATAAACTGATTAAAATTGGCGTCTAAATAATATAAAAGATTATTAAAGGTGAACAATTAATCAAAATTTATTAATGAAGTTATATACAATAAAATTTCACAATAATATTTAAAAATCTCAGGGTCTTTACTGGGTTTGATAAATGGGTGACTTGAATTTAAATTTACTAACAAAACAATTAAAGAAAAGAAATAATTAAAGAAAAGAAATAATTGAAGAACGATCTGACGTATCTTAAAGAAATGGTTTACAAATAAATTTAGAGTTCTTTTACTTACGGCCGACCAGGTCTCAATTTTTGGGTTTTCTGTGCACACGTTTTTGGGGATATCACTGAATTTAAATTGGTTACAAAACACTTGTCGAAACTTTTGGGTCTCTCTTCTGGAAACTGGAAACTGCAACTCCTTCCGGATTAATGGTTAGATGGATCATTAACAACTTCCTCTCGATGACATCGGTGACGGTCTCTTTTTACTTATTGAGTTTTTTTTTACTGCGGCAGGAAATTATTAGGTTACTGCTTGTGGCTTTACTTATTGAGAAACTTTCCTGTAACCTTATTCGATGAATTACAGACTGAAAAACATTTTGTTCAATTTTAACTTGGAACCTTTTTGTTTCGCTCCTCCTCGCTGACTGTGTCTGTTCGTCTCGTAGAATTTTGCCTGCGTATATCTCAACAATGGTTCTATTGACTCGCCGCCCGCTTTGTCGCGGTGTCTGCTTTATATAGTCTAATAATGAGTTCTTTACTTTGCAATTATAACAATGGATTAATTACTAATTACTACAATATATATATATATATATATATATATATATATATATTTATAAATTGTTTAATAACTTTCACTTAAGTTCTTTCATTTATAAACGCCACATTCATATTATATTAAATTATTACAATATGTTTGGAGACTACAGATTGTTTGTTGTTGGGAAGATTGATATTGGACATGTTCCTTGATACGGAACTTGGGTGTTATGTACGTTCTGTCCAACCTCTTTGCTACATCAGATATGTAGAAGACAATTTTTGTACTGTTAATTCCTTTCAAATCAACCTTGTAATAATTACTTTCAATAATTATCATCGCAACTTACAATTCACCCCTGAACTGGAATTGAACCGTTCTCTTAATGTATTTGATGCCACTGTATCCATTCACAATACTTCCATTCTCAACAATTGGTTCAAAAAAACTACATATTCTGGCCATGTTCTCAATTTTCTTTCTGATCATCCTCCAAACCAAATGAGAGCTATGGTATACAATCTTGTAGACAGAGCTATATTACTTTCTAACTCCAAGTTCCATAAACACAACATAAATACTGTCCGAAACATTTTAATCGAATGAATACCCTTTACATTTTATTGTGAACACATGAACATTCGATTAAACAAAATCCAATATTCTACTGCCAATCGTCCCCAATCACCTCAATCCAAATTTTTTCTCGCACTCTCTTATTACAAATTTCTACATCACAAATTCGTTCAAAATTTTAAAGGATATCAAATATACATCATTTACAGATCCACTAATACCCTTTCCTACTTGATTAAAAACCACAAGGACCCACTTGACACCTACAGCAAACATTGTGTTGTTTAGAAAACCCTCGGTCTAATTGTAATTCTTGCTACATAGGGCAAACAAAACGTTCCCTTAATACCTGTATCAAGGAACATATGTATAATATCAAGCTTCCGAACTACAAAAATTCTGAAGTCTCCAAAAATACCACTGTGAACAAAAAGTAAGGTGAATTTATTTATAAAATATAAATTATTTATTTATTCTTCCAAATCAATTTCATCCCATTCAAAGTTATCCCCGTACGATAAAACGCACTTTTTCCAACCCTTTTTCCAGTCCTCGAAACAGTCGGAATAGTCTTTTTCAGGTATAGCCTTCAAGACCTTCTTCGATTCGGTTTTTATCTCCTCAATCGTGTCAAAGCGGCGTCCCCGCATTGGCCTTTTGAGTTTGCTGAATAGCCAGAAGTCGCACGGAGCCAAGTCAGGCGAATACGGTGGTTGCGGAACGATGTGAGTCGAGTTTTCAGCGAAAAAGTCGCGAAGAACCAATGCAGTATGACATGGTGCATTATCGTGATGAAGGAACCAAGAGTTGTTCGCCCATAATTCCGGCCGTTTCAGACGAATAGTTTCACGCATAACGCTCAAATAATATTCATTGTTGACAGTTTGGTCCGGCGGAAGGAATTAATAGTGCACCTCACCACGATAATCAAAGAAAACTGTCAACATGACCTTGATTTTCGATCGACTTTGCCGTGGTCTTTTCGGTCTTGCTTCACCTTTTGCACGATATTCACTGGATTGGTCGGTGGTTTCAGGGTCGTATGCGTAAATCCAAGTCTCGTCTCCGGTAATGATGCATTTCAAGTGCTCCTGATAGTCAGACAGCAAAGTTTCACACACATCAACGCGACGCTTTTTTTCCAAAAATTGAGCGATTTTGGCACCAATCGAGACTTGACTATGAAACTCAACAATTGCTACGATCCCTTATTATTACGCTAAGCCTTCGGTTGCGTTTTCTTTGCTTTTGAGTTTTATCAACTGACTATTGCAGTTGTGTCGTTCTAGGCTGTTCTTAGCATCAGAAGAAAGGGACAAGGATCCTAGAAATGTTGTGTGGTATTTATATTATCACTTCTTTCGTCTGTATTTGGCTATATTTCTTATTATTAATTTGCCAATCAGACGTAAATTTTTCAAATGAAACAGTTAAAACTTGCAAGGTAACTATTTCCCTTTTACTTTTGTTAGAATGAAAATAATGCAATTAATTATTATTATTACTTCGTATACAGAACTGGATCACGTCCATCTCGATAGACACCGGCGTGAACTTACTTGCTTTAAAGTTGGGTGAAAGATCATCGATAAATGATGTTAGAAAGCCGTACCTCGCGCAGCCTATCTCAGGAAAGTGATGCGTCACTTCCGGTACGCATTACGGTCGTGACTCATTTTGCAGTCGTGTTCTTAACGCGAATTTAATTTCGCTGGTGCGATTTCGTCGTGATTAAATTTGAAAAATTGAACCTATTTATTTTCCGTTAGCGAAAATAAAATAAATTCAAATTATGACGTATATTTATTTAAGGCATGTGCTTTGCTTCTTAGTTTGGAATTACTGTAACATCGTTTCAAAAATCAAATATTTTGTAAATAATTTCAAACTTTTATATATATTTAAATATCAACGTAAATACGAAACCTCATTGGTAATAGATTCCAGTATGTATTACATGTAATAGGTATATTAATATTTCAATATTCAAACTATAGATCGCTGAAATATTTTTTTGTGCTATATAAATTGATTTTTCGTATATGACTAGGGAATTCTGTTGATTATCTTTGATGTAATACTTGGGGTTAATGTTGACAGATTACAACATACAGAATTTCCAAGCATGGAATAATTCCATCCTGTGCTATGATTATTATTGTATTGAGATAAAGTTCCCTGAATTACTCTGCTTATAAGAACCATACGTCAGACGTTGATTACAAAAATATCCGATTAAACTGATTAAGCGATCTAACATTCTTTGTTCTCTCAATTATGAGCAACTCAACTTCATTTCTCTCGCTCTTCGATAACCCCAGTTTCTGTTAACATTCCCTGAGCTCGTCTGCTATTTCATTATTTATTAGCTTAACACGACAATAAAACGCCTTAAAAATAGTTTTCTACATAAACTGGTTTATGCTCGAGAAATGTCTTCATGAAAGAGTACTTTCATCTTGACCAAATGTGGTTTTCCATTCATTTTCTCAAGTGTACCAGTGGAGAAGCATAATAATGGTAGATCCATGTTTTGTCGCAATTTTTGTACCGACGAATGAACTCGTCTGTATTTGTAAAAATAGCCCCAGACCAACTGCTGAATCGAAAACACGATAACATTTATTCTGTAACGAGTAAGGGTTTTCAATGCGATTTACGGTCTGCGAGGGCTATTCTCTCGCAGGCAGTACCTGCGGGGCATGTTCTCTCGCAGGCAGAACCTTGGATACTATACGAAGGGGCTACCTTAGGGGATGCCTTTTCCTCTCTGTTTTTGAACTAAGGTTCCCACAAGCCGAGGCACCTCGGCCTGTTCTGAGAGGTATGTTCCGGGGTCACAGACCTTGGGCATACGGTAAGAGTTTCCACTATTCCCATTGGAATAGTCGGCCAGCTGCCTCCTAAACTAGTCGAGGTACGGAGAAGGGAATGCTGCGTCTCCACAGCAAACTCTTCTCCCGCTATCGGAAGGGCGTCGGACAAGTACCCAATGCCCGACCTACCTGATGCAGGTTTTTCTAGGGTTTTCCCTGCATTACTTTAAGGCGAATTTCGAGTAGGATCCTTAAACTATAGCCCGGGGGCACTAGTTAACCCTTGGCTACCTTCCTCTACCCTTCCGCATCCCCCCTTTCAGATCCCTTCCTATGCTATTAAAGGGGAGTTGCCACCATGTGGATTACCCTCATGTAGCCTGTAACCCTAAAAAATAGGGCTTTCCCTGCATTTCTTTAGGCGAATGCCGGGTAGGATCCTTAAAATATAGCCCGGGGCCCGTAGTTAAACCTTGGCTACCTTCCTCTACCCTTCCGCATCCCGCCTGTCAAATCCCTTCCTATGCTATTAAAGGGGATTACCCTCATGTAGCCTGTTGCCCCAAACGCCATAACTACCTCGCGGTTATTCTTTTGAGACATAGTTTTTACTGAAATATGGTAAGAGTTGTCCGCTATTGAAATAGTCGGCCAGCTGCCTCCTAAACTGGTAAAGGCACAGGAAGAGGGGAATGCTGCGATCCCACAGCAAAGCCCTCTCCCTCTCAAGGGCGCAGGACAAGTATTAAGCGCCCGACTTACCTGATGCATGTTTTCTAGGGTTTGTCCTGCATCACTTTTAGACGAATGCCGGGTAGGATCCTTAAACGCCCGAGGACCCTAGTTAACCATTGTTCCTCTACCCTTACGCATCTCCCATTACAGTCTCTTTCCGATGCTATAAGAGGGTAGAGGGCACTATGTCGATTACGCCTACATATAACTTGCCTGCATCTTCTTTACTGAGCCATTGGATAAGCACAAGGGCTCGAAAATTGAGCATAATTTTGCTCAACGATCCATCATCTTGGAAGTATGCATCCCGAATGATGTTAATCACTAGTGGACATCCGACGTCGTTTAAACGTCAAGAGTTTTAGCCGTTATAGCCGATTTTCCGTGAATGTCACCCATATCGGCTTTGATTTATTTAGGCATTTCAAATGGAACTCGTATTTTTCCATTGACATTTTTTTCACCGGTATTATAATGGAAAAAACGGAATTAATATGTCTGAAAATTTGTAAGTAGAGTTTTTAATGTTGGTCCTTCTCAGAAAACGACGTATTTAAATATAATGAGGCTCCATTTCTTAAGTCTTGTTAATATCCCCAATACCTTTCCTTAAGAGTCGTCATTAAACGATTTTGAAACCTGAAAGTATAATGCGAATTTTCTTTCGTATCGGCATATTACTCCTTATTATCTTATAAATAAAAATGAGTGAATCGAGGTGAAGCGAGGCGAGGCAAGGCAAGGCAAGGGTAGTGGGCACTATGTCCATTACGCCTATATATAGCCTGCCTGCATCTTGTTCACTGAGCCATTGGAAAAGCACATGGGCTCGAGAATTGTGCACAATTTTGCTCAACGATCCCACATTTTGGAATTTATGGATCGTTTCTGGTGTAGCCAAAGTATGCATCCCGAATGATGTTCATCACTAGTGGACATCCGACGTCGTTTAAACATAAACAGTTTTAGCCGTTTCCCTGCGATTGCTTATCCCCAACATTTCATTAGAAGTGTTAACCAAACGATGAACGACTGTAAGAGATGTAAGAATGTAGTTGGACAACGTTTACGGAATTTCCTCTTGAATAACGTCCTTATTTTTGTCCGATTTTGTTAAACCTGAAACATCGACACTTAAGGCTTCAATAACATCGTGGTTTCACAGAGTGGAAAACACAATGGCAACACGACCATATTTAGGAATAAAACTACTGCTTTATCCTACCCACAATAAGACTATTTTCTGGAGATCGTTGCCGTTCTGATTGCATTGTCAATTCTAATGACAAAACGGCTATAGCAATGGCAATGGTCCACGATTTAGGCTTCTATGCAATAGGTACATCGGGGTAATTGTGAAGTCAGTTAAACAAACCCATGACAACATGTTTAAGGAAGATAATACAGCCCGCATGTTGCTAGTAATACGGGATATGATCTTTCGAGAACTTCTCCTTCATCACCCTATATCAGGTAACTACTTTGGTCTCCGAAGAAGCTTGTATCCTTTGTACAGAAACACACCTAAAGTCTATTTGATTATTCCACATGTAGCAAACTCTATATGGATGTATTCACGTCTATTGACAAACGGTCGTTAATTATTCATACACATATGTATATATTAGTACAAGTATGAGAACAGTAGACCATGCATCGTAAAAGGGTTATTAATTAATCTTTAAACAATTAATTTGGCTGTCATTAAAATTACATTTAATGAAGTCCGCGAATTCATTTTCAAGGATAAGTCGTTTTGTTGTTGGTCAGCAGATTGCGTGGTAGTCCCTCGCCCCGTTGGAACAATAAAATATAAAATTCAACAGAACCCCAAAGAAACTTCATTGGGCGGCCGAGAGGCAACAGTCTGAAAGATTACCCTTGTCACTTGAAACATCTACCAAGTGACAAGTGGAAATATACCAATTAAGAGTGTTCAGATTCCATGCTGGCATGAGAAGTCTGGAACACGTGTCCGCAGACATTCTAATGGGAAACAATTTTATTGGTTACCAGCTTGGATAATGCCAACCAATGGGGTTTTAGCAGATATATCACTGATTGCCTAATTTTGGAATGCAGGAGAGAATTATGGAAAATCAAGGGTCGAAATTGGAGGATGATAGGAGGAAAATCGGGCAGTCGATTCCAAGTTTCGGGCCGCAGTCGTAACCCAGAGAATCTCAGAGTAGAGAGATGGAAAAGGGGGTGCTCGCGCCTGCCAGTGATGTACCCTGCACTAGCCTTCCAAAGACGCCCCGCTAACCAACGCCAGAGCCGATCAGCCTGGCGCATCAATCACACCAGCAACGAAACGACATCCGCCGGCACGGTATCGTTACACAAATTCGATTTATCCAGTACCACAATTGCCAGGAACCTATTTCGGTTGAAATGATAAAATAAATTGTTTAGCCACGTTTTAGTCCACCCGACAATTATTTGATGAACCCTGCAATTAAGAAAGAAAGAACGCTTATACAATAAAACCAAAGGCAAAAAATATTTATCAAAATATACGGATGGAAAAATGTCCATCAGACTGGGAATGGAACCCGTGAGCTTCACCACACCGGGTGGATGCTCTAACCGACTGAGACAATCCTGTCGACTCCCGACCCGGTGCGACATTATTACATTCTTCAAACCTCATGCGAAATCATTATGACATAAAAAAATTCTTTAGCTTTAAAATAATTACATAAAGGATGCAAATGAAATTTTAGTGAATTATGATGTAATCTCTTTATACACAGATACCACATTTCAAACTTATTAATGAAAATTGGTCATGTATTGAACCTTACACACCCATAAAAAGTAAATCAATTTATATTCTTTATTTATAAAAACCAATGGTACAAAAAAATCTTCGGATTATCAATGGGGTAAGTTGCCTCAACGTAAATATAGCGGGTATCGTAATGAATCACATCTTTAATAAAGCAAATACAATATCAATGATTAAACCCAAATTAATTGTTAAATATATAGACGATATTTTTGTCATAATTAAGAAACAAGAGATTGAATTACTCCTTGAACAATTAAACGTGATTAATAATAAAATTAATTTCACTATTTTAACAAAATGGATTAATTTTTACATATGACGATAATCAATGATGATATTAAATTGTTTAATTCATGGTTTACGAAACCTATCGCGAAAAATACTATTATATTAAACTATTTCTCAAACCAGCTATATATAATCATATTCTTAAGGTAGCAAATATATTAAAATCTAAAGCTATTCAATTAACTGACAAGAAATTTTTTAATAAAGTGAGACAAAATATTGAAACAATTATAAAACACAGATTTTTCAAGATAAATTAATTAAAAAACTGTGGTATAAAAATCACCTTAAATTAGGTAAATTAGATATTAAAAAAGGTCTAATTATTACAAATAAAATTAACAAACCAGTTGTGATTAATTCGGAAAAAATAAAACTATAGACATCGGAAGGAAAGCTTCTCAAACCAACATTACACAATTCATTATAGCTATAAATAATCATGAAAATATAAAATGATACCGTACAAAGTACCATAGTAATGATCACTGAAGATACGACCAAAATCCGTAATATAAAATCCACTTACATAAGTCTTATATTTGTGCACAAATAAAAAACAACCATAAACATATTTAAATAATTTGAAGTGAACGATTATATGAAACCAGTTATCCATATTAAAAACTAACTAACTAAATTGAAAGATAACATTGATTCACAAAATTTAACCAATGTACTGTAAAAATTGTGAGAAATTTTATATTTTTTATAGCACCACAAACATAAAATAAAAAATTTTATAACCATTAGCAAACATTAAACCCAAAATCAGAAAGCAATACAGCACTGCCATCTCACGCCAAATTGAATAACTATGAGTTTGGATTCCACAAAATAAGTATTCTACACAGGAACGATTTTAAAACTACCTTAGATTCGCTGAAGCTATTTTTATTAATCTCAAAAGAGATTAAATAATTAATTTCAGAAATGATGGAATCGGAACTAACACATATTATAATGATGTTATAAATAAACTAAAATCATTGTAAAAATTTAAATATAAATCTAAAAACAAACAATTCAATATTGTTCCTAATAAATCAATTGTCAATGTAAATTGTAAAAGAATTAATTGTAACCTTATATATATGTGTATATGTGAGTATATAAGTATATATATTTTGTAAAATTTATACTTTTATTTTATTTTTATTTATTTCATTATTTAAAATTATAAGTTCAAAACAACACATTTATCGACGGAAAATTTAAGAATTGTTCTAAATTGAGATGTTAATTACAATCAAAATTGTAGAAGGTCCAAGCTCAGTTGTTAGACATGAAAACACATTTTCATAAGGCAGTTAAGTGAAGGTGCAGTAAATATCTCCAGAAATTGCAGGCTGAACTCTACCGCAAATAAAACCCCATGTTTTGACCTCACGCTGCATATAAATAAATCGGTACTATCTTACTTTTACTGTTCTGTGTACGGCGTACGGCAATCGAGTCGGATCTCCACATAAGTTCAGGAACTCTCTCGGGATAGCGTAATAATCGTAGCCGAGTGCAGGAACTAGGCAGGATCTCCACAGATCATCAGGACTTTTGCCGGGGATGGAGTGTCTCGAGCTTCACCTCGTACTCGACAATAAGAATATTCGCTCCCATTCCCCCGATTGTCGCTTCCGATTATTAACTCGCGCTCCCCATTACAATAATTAAAACGCAGAATCCATCAGTAACACTGATGAAAAATAAAGAGTTTTCAATTACAAAACAGAACAAATCGGTAGTTAATGCACAATTTAAATATCCTGAAGGAGTTAATACGTCGATAATAGTTCATAATTACAATACAAGCACTTGAAAACAAATTCCTTCATTCTTTTAGGTCCAACAATACTAAAACCACACAAAACCAAATCGAATTCACTTCATTACAATATATATATATATATATGATTGTAAACTGTAGTTTTATTTTAATGTAATCATGTACTATCGATATAAGTAGAACGATGGTACATGACATTAAGATTTATAAACCTACCTACTGCCAGTTGACTAGACAACGGGTTGTAATATATATATATATATGTATTGTAATGATTTGCCTTTTTGTTACTCAATATTAAAAAAATAAACTTTATTACATTGAAACTACAAAAGATACAAAAATACATTAAAAAATATTGTTGGGCGCCAGCAGATATACATTGGTCTGCATAAAATTAAAATTAGCTCCGGCTTGATTAAAAAGTTCTCCTTCTCAACAGGGTAATGTGGGCGGTTCGGTGGCTATTCAAGAACAGAGTCTATTTCCGCACTGTGTAAAATAATTTCACTTTTGAATGTACTTTACATATATTGTGATGCTTACTTTACTTGTGGCGTCAGCACACGATCTCCTTCTTTGGCCTCCCCGCGATGGACGTCCCTCAAAACCTCTGCGTCTACCTCTCCCTGCGTCTCCCTGTCTGCCTGCGTCTCTTCTTGCGTCTCTCCGTCTCCCTGCTTTTCCCTGCGTTTCCGTCCCCGTCTGCCTCCGTCTCCTACCCGGGTTCGGAGTATTTATAAGTACTCCGCCCCCACAAACGATGTAAAAAAAAGGGACGCGAACCCGCGATTTCTTTTTTACCTTCTCAGGCAGAAACACGTGCACGCCTAATGTATTCATACTCAGGCCTCCTCAGGCCCGCGGCCCTTAAGGTTGTTATTCACTACAATATATATATATATATATTAATGCACAACTGATACCAAATTAAAATAGAACAATATTAAATTTCGCCACACGTTGGCACGCCAAAATGCAATAATCGGAATGAAAACAATTTAAAATGAAATTAATATTACACTGGAAAACTTTATATTGAAGGAGCATGAATAAGAACATTTATTTAAAATGACCAAACACTTAATTTATTATAAACAAATACTTCAAATTACAAAATAATTACTCGCCGATCTTTTACATTTATTTCATTCAAACAAACAATTTAAACTCTTGATCTCCGAATCTTTTCTGAGCCATTAAATAAAGAATAATTTACTTCCTTTTCAAACAATCAATTTACAACTTAATATTTTAACAAATATTTTTTAAAAAATCGAAATCTGACTAAATTTTACCTTTAATTTAATTCAAATGATTTATAACTCACTGTTTTGTTCTGGTACCTGGGCATTTGGATTCTTTCAGAAACACACTCTCACTTTAAACAAATAACGATCAGGCCAATTTTTTACACTGAATTTACAGTTTATAACTGTTGGACTTTCAATATTGGCGGCAGCTCGTAGTATTCCTCCTCGTCGATTCTCAAAATAATTTGGCGTAACACTCAGAAATCTTTCTGAGTCACTATCTGCATTAACACTTTCCCAACTTTACTTTTTAATAATTGTCTCGTTGATTTAAGTTACGAACACTGCTTTTTAATATTTTAAATGCTCTTGACTATTTCTAAACACGACCACTTGCGGTTACTCCTGATTGCTGAGTGCTATTTAACTTTACTTTCAAATATTTTAAATTGTCTCGACTACCACGTCCACTCTCTGTCGTTTTTTACCGTCGACTGTGAATTCACCAACTCACGCGCGCCATGTCTAAACAATACCTTGCCTGTTTTATTATTGTCCATTATTGTGTCTTTGTGTAAGTTTGCCGGTAACAATTCCAGTTCAACAGTTTATAATTATTAACTATTATTTGCCCTTTAATTATTACAATATATATATATATATATATATATATATATAATACTAATAATACCAATGAATACTAATTAAGGAGGCAATTAATTGTTTAAATAATTGGATTATTTAGCGGTACAAATTCTTAAAGACGACAATGACGGCATGCTCTTTATTGCGAGCTGCTAGGACTGGCTGAATTCAGTCTGGCGGATATTATGTTCGAGAGAGGGAGCAAAATTTAAGAGTACGAACAGCGCGGCCATCACTTAAAAATTCAACTGAGAGACTTATATGTTTTAAAAATCCAAGTAAAAAGGTTTGGACGGAGAGACACGTTATAAAAACCGCAATGCTGAAACAAAAAGTTTAGCGCCACGTTCAGATACATACGAGTACCGAAATAAAATTTTTCCGCATAAAGGCATAGAGAAATAATACGTCTGACTGTTGACCGGAGGTGTGGCTGATCGAGTTCCCGCAGAAATAATACAAGAACTACAACAGTGTGATTTGACCATGATGTGTAGAATCAGTGATTAATGGTCTGTTTAGTGAAGTGTGTCCCCAAGCTCCAAAAACTAAGTCTGGTACCAGCAGGACATTTGTAAGTACAAACCAAACTAATTAAATTCTGTAAACGGTAATTAAGGGTATTAGTCATATTTCGTTCTTTTCATTTTTGTTACATTTCGTATTTCCGATCGTTCCAATTTGGTTGAATTGTTAATTATTTAATTTATAATTTTTGATTGTTCTTACTTATCAAACCCCGTTAAAGACGCTGAGAAGAAGAATTATTAAATTTGATTGTTTATGAATTATAAAAGATTGTATTTTACTTTGAACGCCACCAATTATAAATAAAAACTCTTTGTTTGTTAATTTTGAAATGATTGAAATCGGCAAATCATTTGTAAAAAACACTAAATGAACACCTGTTAAATTAACCTTTGGCAAATTAAAAGTTTTTTATTGTAATTATTTTGTTAATTAATTCATCAAATAATTAGCTTCCATTTGCTCATTACTATATATATATATATAACTCCTTGGCTCGACAGTCCATGAAGGGCCTTGGCCTACCGAGACGGTTGCCAGACTGTCATCTTACGTGACACATTCTGGATTTAGGAGTGACACCTGGTCAGAGTGTCGATTCTCCCACAGCCTTAACCACAGTTTTCTTGACCAGATATATATAAATTATATATATTGTAATAATTTAATATAAACTAATGGCTGTGGCTAAATAAAAAATATTTATTTGAACAATTTAACAAAATTTATTAAAGTTTTAAATACAATATAAAAAATTACACTATAATATTTAGAATCTCAGAGTCTTTACTGGGTTTGATAAATGGGTGACTTGAATTTACAATAATTTATAATTACATTTAGCCTTTATTGAATTTAATTCGTCTAAACCTCGACGAATTTTGTTGCGGATGACAATAAGATTACAGATTGAATTTAAATTAACTAACAAAACAATTAAAGAAATGAATAATTAAAGAAAAGAAATAATTGAAGAACGATCTGACGTATCTTAAAGAAATGGTTTACAAATAAATTTTAAAGTTTTTTTACTTACGGCCGACCAGGTCTCAATTTTCGGGCTTTCTGTGCACACGTTTTTGGGGATATCACTGAATTTAAATTGGTTACAAAACACTGTCGAAACTTTAGGTTCTCTCAGCTGGAAACGGCTACTCCTTCCGAATTAATGGTCAGTCAGATTATTACCAACTTTCTCTCGGTGAAATTGGTGACGGTCTCTTTACTTATTGAGTTTTTTTTACTGCGGCATGACTTATTAGGTTACTGTTTGTGGCAGACAAACCACTGAGTTGAAACCTTTTACTTGTTTCAACCTGCAGCGTCTGTAGATGTATATTTGTCCGCCGTCCGACTTGCAACTAAACTCTTTCGCTTCTCCCCGTTGACTGACTCTTCGTCTCGTAGATTTTTGACTGCGTACGTCTCAACAATGGTTCTTTTGTCTCGCCGCCTGTGTCGCGGTGTATGCTTTATATACTCTAATAATGAGTCCTTCACTTTGCAATTATAACTAATTACTACAATATATAAACTATATGACAGTTCTTAGTTTGTCATCAGGTCTACAACTTGATACAATGCGCCACTTATGCATTACAATAAAAAAATTATGACGTCTATTGAAGAAATTGAGTTGGCAAGGTGATCGATGTAGAAAAGAGATTGAGAATCTATGCTTTACGGCATTTACATAAATATGCAAACGAGTAAACTGTGAATAATATGTTAGCGCACCTAACCTCATTACTTGACGCTCAAAAGATTAAACCATGCTTGTTGACAGTGTTACAAATATCGGGCATATGTAATATACATATTTTGCGACAATATATAATCGAATCCGGTCGTGAATTGGTTCGATTATTTACGCTTATTTAATTTTATTAGTGGGGAATTGTAAAAACAGCGATAGAAAGTATAAATGAATTCTCCGCAGTGGCAGCAGAGCTGTAATTGCAGTTGGCTGTCAATGGAATGTGTAATTTAACGCGACCCCGTGCGTACGAACGCATTCCAGCACAGCGCAGCGCATGCGATAGAATGCGGACTCAATCAAGTCAGTTCCTTTCTCAACTATAATCACTAGAAAGTCGAACAAACTGTAACAAACTCTTAGTTTATCGCAATTTTTATATATAATCTTTTTTTAAAAAATTGTTCAAAATAGGATATTATTATGTACAGTATATTATAAGGAATATCAGTTTAATCTTAACTACAGATAATACATTACGTCCTTCTGTTATATGGCTCAATATTTGTGCAATAATGTCTGTATTAATACCAATAAACTGCAACAGCGACTTTATGACGATTTCAATTGATTAGTTTCCTCATAATATCGGCCTGTCGACGAAGCATATTTTCCAGCATAAACATAGCTTCAATTTCGCTACGGAATTGAAAAGTATTAGAAACATCAAGTGTTAAGTAGGAGTAATAATGATCCAAGACCTCCGTGCTGCTACTGAAGAATAACTCATTCAACCAGTTGGGTGGATAAAATTAGTAGCCGCGAAGGAAGAGAGTCGTCAGCGTCAGTTAAGGAAATGGCGTATGAAATCATAAATCAGGCAGGTGGCCAAAGGTCATCACAGGTCCCTTCATGATTGGCATCAATATTAGTGTAGACAGTAGCTTTAGTATCGTTGTTCGGGCAAGCTCGATTTGCTTAAAAGAAATCATCGTCTAATATTTTCTGTAAGGTAATTGCTCGTAGAACTAACTCCTAAATGTGTTTATGTAGTATAACATTAAAAATTAAAATAATATTGATGAAAAATATCTGATTTTATTATAATAATATAAATAATTAATTGAACCTTGCCTCTACATTTTACTCGTGGATTTTATACAAAATTATTAAAAATGGTCATATCAGGTGAAGCTCTAGAACACAACGTTACGGCGTTGTGAATTAATTTTTTTCAAAATAAAAATATTAGAAATTAGACAACCCTTTTCGCTAACCTCTCAATAAATACATTCATGTTTAATGTCAGTGCACCAGTTTGAATAAATCATGAGAAATGAATCAAATTTAGATTGCGATTTAATAATTGTCTGAGCAAAGCTCCTGTTTGTTATGCAGACGAAACGCGTTGTTACATTTTCTTCAAATTGGAAATGAAACAAAGGTAATGTAATTTTTTTTATTATTATTCCAGCACATTTTGATGTAATTCTATTATTGTTTTCCCGGAAAATAAGAACAAATATTAGATGAAAAATTATACAAGTGTGGTGCAGGTGACAGACCAAGAGTATTACTAACCTTACCATCCGTTTAAAGTTATGGGAGGATGTTGTTGACCGACCGATCGTGAGTGTATGAGGGACGACGCCTCTGTAACTGACATGAAACTGCTCACACAATCACACAGACATCTTTCCTTTGTTAGTAACTGTTCATCAACCGCGGCTGTAGCATCAAGCTTATCGTCATGTTGTAAATTCATCCCTAATTCTCTCAAAATAAAAAGGACAACTACCAGAGCTAAGGAAGCTGCTAAAGAAAGGGAATAAAAACACGCCGTATTTTGAGCGGCGGCCGTGCCGTGAGCGGACAACAGTACCTTCCTCAATCCTGGCCGTTGAGCGGGCCGGTATAAAGTTTTCCGAAGAGCAACTTTATCAGTCTTGGTTTATTATTTCACATTAAGTGAATGTAGTCTGAAACTTATATGTATTTATAATTTCTATCTCTATGTATAACATGGAAACTGTTCCAAACGGTAGTGATTCGTTTAATGAATATGCTTAGAAATGATCAATAAATATACAACTCTTTTAATAAGTTTTATTTTTCTGACGTCCTTAAATAAATGAAAACATCAACCTGTATAGTTATAAATTTATTAATTTAAATTTTTAAACATTATAATAGAAAAAATATTGTCAAAGTTTCATCCCTAATTTGTTAGGACCTCTTCGGGTGTTGTAAAGTCAATTAAATGATCTAATTTCAAAATCCGTGTTTCTAAAATTTCCAACAAAGCAACATTTTACAAGCATGATAATTTATAATACCATAAGAACTGCAGAAGAAAGTTCATACGCACAACGCGAGAGGAAATCTTGTCAACGCACTTCTAAAAATATTTTATATTTATTACGTTTCCCGACCGGAGTTTGTTATCGTAGTCTGCCGTTCGTTGGCAGCAGCCGCGATGGAATAAAAATTTTACTTTTTAAGCATTACCCTGGCAAAAGTGGAATTGTTTACAGGATTAGGAGGGGATCTCTGGTTCAATCTGGAAAGCTTACGGGGGAAAAGGATAGACGCGGAGGTCGTGAGCCTTGCCGGAAACGGCCGTCGAATCGGTGTCGTCACATATGCGGGAAGTCTGATTCGCGGGAAATCCAGGTAGAAAGTCCTCATAGGAAAAGCTGTACTCACACTTCATTATTTACGTACAGGACTGTCTATCAAACATCGATTTTATTTATTTGATATTTTATTATAAAATTTTTAGTAATGTCAATTCTACGCAGCAGTACAAGAATCATGATACCAAATAATCTATAATTCACTGAATATGAGCATAATATATCAACTATGTTTGTGTAGGGATGACTTTTATACGATACTTGATTTTTTATTAGATTTTATTCCTACATTGGCTATTTCATTAATTAATAGAATGTATATTGTCTTTTTTCTTTTAATGGTATTCTCTCTATAGTGTATAATACATTGTATCATTTAATGCATCAAAAGATCATATCGTCATCAATTTTATTAGGTTGTAATTATCATGAATAATTGTAGACACAAGAGAAATATAGACGCAAATGTTCTGTAAATAAAATAAAATATATGATACTAAACTGCTCTATGTAAATAACGGTAAACGAGATTTGTTTTCTTCGAATAATAAATAATGATGCTTAAATTTGATATATAATAAAATATATAGTTAATTGCGAACGAAATGTGCTCAAGCGGGTCTTATAATCACATTTTTATTATTAAATAATAATTTCCAACTATTTAGCGTATTTATCACTTCTTTATTTAGATTTATGGCAGTACATAAAACGTGTTTTATTTAATACAATTCACTATTAAAATTATTTAGTGAGGAATTAAAGATTTTTTATAATTTATATAAGGAATTACAGATGCCATCAACAATGGGTCTAGTTGAATATCCTGTTTTATGTGACTTACTGAGTCCGTACAATCTTGGGTTTGGGTGTTTGTTGTTATTAATTATTATTTAATCAAGTTCAATCATAGTGTTGTTTCTAATTGTTTTATATGTTTTTGTCGATTCCGTCTTAGTGTTGTGCTCGACTTCATACATTATTAAAATTTGTTTCGTTTTATCAGTATTTGTTAGTAAGATATTTTTATGTAATTTTTTAAAAAGCTTTACTATCTATAAAATCATTATTTTTTGAACAAATAAGTTCTTTTCTCAGTTATAATTGGTTTTGGGAATGTTATTAATATAACTTTAAGTTACTTTCCCAATTTTATTTCTAATCAAGTTTTTATGATTGTGAATAGAATTTTTTTTATAAATATATCTTCAACTTAGGTAATTAAATTTATAATTTTCAGTTCAGCCACGTTGTCGCGAAGTGTTTCACCTCCTCGTCTGAAGCGAAATGTCGGCCTCCTAGGCGCTTCTTCAAGTCAGGAAGAAGTAAAAGTCTCTCCAAGGGCGTCATCTTCCTTCACGACTACGCGCGACCTCTTATAGCCCAGAAGACCACCACGCTGTTGATGCAATTTTGCAGGGACATCATCGACCGCCTTCCCTTCAGCCTGGACCTCGCTCCAAGCGACTTTCAGCTTTTCCCTCACTTGAAGGAACACCTATGAAGCCAACAATTTGCTTCAGACGAGGAGGTCAAACACTTCGCGACAACGTAGCTGAACACGCAAGGACAGGATATTTACCAGGACTGAATATTCAAATTGATCCCATGAAGCGACAAGTGCCTAAACCGATATGGAGGCTATGTCGAAAAATAACCTACTTTATGTAGGCTACTTTCGGTTGTACGAAATAAAATGTATACGTTTCACTACATAATGGGTGGAGTATTTTTATTGATGACACTAAGAGGTTATTCTTTTTCAGATTTCTTCAATGAACGTTCACCGTCTAATTTAATTTCGGTTATACTTTTTCTCTTCATTTCTGCATTCCTTCTTGAACAGGAGTGACATTTTCCTTGCTTAACACAGCTCCTAGAGTCAACTCTTTTTCTCCTTTTACCAACTCCATTTGGCTCCTAGTAATTGTCAATTACGAAGTAAACATGTTCATAATTAGTTTTCAGTAATTAGTGTTAAAGCAAGAAACGAGCGATTTATTTCAAAACCAAATTTCTGTTAAGAGGAGAAATGGAAATGTTATTACATTGTGTAAGAGTCAGAAGTTAATAAACCCGGTATATTGAGCACGTATAGATGTATCAACTATGCACATTATTATGCTAAATCTGTACGAGGACATATTTCATTGAATCGTGAATGTATTACAGATCATAAGAAAACGAGTTTTTATGTGGGCTTTCAGAAAGTAAGGAAAATGAGGGAACGCTTACTCGGCAGACAGCAGAACTTCACGAGACAAGAACTTGTCGCAAGCTCAACAAAGAACAGAAACCGGTTGAGGACAATCGCAGTGGGAACTGTTCCAGAGTGGGAAGCGGAAGTGCGTGCAGGAAGCCAGGAATACGCTTTCCCGCCGCTTGTGGCGCTCAGCACAACCTTTCTCCTTGCGACCATATAATCAAATTATGCAATAATATATCGTAAGCTTACACGATTAATCGAAATTGTAGTGCAAAATTGTTATTTTTAACCATAAACCTACATAAAATCACAATTAAAACCAACACTCAAATACAACTCGAAAATTATTACAATGATCCAGTATTATAGATAATTTATATTAAATATAATCTGACAATTATAATAAAAATAAAAAAAGACCAGCTTTTGCGTCAGAATTTGTATAAATAAATTATAACAAAGATTTATTGAAATACGACATTTCGTTCAATGACGTTTACAAGGTGATTGACTGAAGATTTCCCAAAATTGTGAACGAAACGAAGTACTATCATGAATTTTTATTAAATACACATTTTTCTGACATATTGGCTGTTTTGCTTATTTATCAAAAGATAATTGCCAGATTATGTTAAATTTTCGAGAAATATTTGCATCTAACATATTTCAAATATTTATCATTTTCCAGACATTTGATTATTTTGTTCCTTTATTGTAATTCTGTTATAAAAAAGGCATTCTTAAATTTTGTTACATATGAATATGGTGGAGTGGCACATCGATTACTCAAATCTTAGCTAAATTTGACTTATTAATTAGTTAAATCACGTTTACAAGTCGATTACCCGATGAAGTCTCAAAAAACGTCGTATTATAATGAATTTTTATTTTAATTAATTACAACACATTTTCCTGAAATTTTATATTGTTTTAATACAAGGGAACCGTACCGAAGCTAGTCTGTAGGCAACATATCAAACTTATGACACAGCTGAGGAATTAATTTTCTATTTGGAAGCAGACTTTTTAAATTAACACTAGAGAACTATAATGAGGCGATTAATGCCAGAGTGGGCTATCCCCTTTCTAAACCTATTCGAGACAAAGGGTTTTGATTCATATTTATGTCAACGTCTATCCCAGAATTATTTGTGCTGCCATTTCTTGAACGTTGAATACACTCAGACCACTCTGGCATTGAGAAGATGGTCACAGACTTCCCTAAATCCGAGTTACATAGTTTTTGCCAAAAATGTTGGAATTAACCGCCTCCCCTATTTTGAAGCTCAATTCTTTGTCCTACAGTATTTCTATTCACAAATACACCAGCCCAAACCTTTTCACTTCTATTTACTTAGTTTTTAAAAAGCCTTCATTAAGGCTTTTCCTTCTTTTTTTTGGAATTACCAAAATAAAGCGATTATTCTTTGAGATTATAAAAATATAAAACTTCTAAATTGAGGAGAAAATAGCCAAATAACAGAAAAAATTAGTGATGAAATAAATACCAAACAACGTTTCTGAAATCCTTTTTGCTTTCTTCAAGCAATTCATAAACGCAAGAGCCGCAAGTTTAGTTTTCCTGACTTAAAATTTTTTTAAAATAAAAATTTCGAATATTAGCGCGGAATGAAGTATACAACGACTGCATATTTTAAAATTATTACGTTTTCCCTATTGTATGTAGTAATAGGATCGGTATGACCAAACAGTGTGTGTTTCATTATAATATTTAAATAGATAAAGCACTTCAGTTAAAATTCTGGTACTTGTTTAAATATTGTTATTTCTAGAGTTATGTGTTGCAGTAAAAAAAGTTCCGAAGTAATGAAAAGTGCGACTATATTAATACTACAAATAAACTAATTACTACATGGAACCAGATGTTTGCGAGCTTGTGTACGGTTTTTAGCACAATTCCACGTGTAAATATTTATAATGAAATGACATAATTAAACGAGGTTTCCAAAATAAAATGTAGAGTTTTCAATAGATTAAGAAGAAGCAGATAATTATTGTCACAGTTCAGTAGAACTTAGTGGAGATTACTGTTACCAAACAGGAAGTGGATTTCATTAAGTTATATTAATTGTAAATGGATTTTTACCCGTACTTTCGTCTCTATTCAGCTAAATACTTTTTTTTGGTCAAATTTGTACTGCGTCGAAAGGAGTGTGTGTGTGTGTTCCGCGTTACAGGGGCCATATAAACTTATATTCCGTATATTATATCTATTAACAGTTTCTGAATAAATTTAATCGTTCAGTTTTGTTCATTGTTTGAATTAATATCACAAAGAACATTTTTAACTTATCTTGACGTTGTCTGTGAAACTCAACGGAATTAAATAAATCAACGTTCAAGGCGTAATTTTCCGAGAAATAAGGTCGACTAGTAAGTACAAACCGAATTCGCCAATACTTCTTACCACGCGCAGAAATACATTTCGAATCGTAGCTGGATTTTCATAACTCTGACACGTTCGCCAGATTCGTCGCATGCAGGTGTAATACCAAGCTGCTAGCTGATGAACACGATTTCCAGTCTGGTGCAGTGGTTCGCGTGATTCCCCTTCTGCTCCAGATGAATGAGAGGCTGAGCTAGTCGCGTGGCCCTGGGAATCGATATCCAGCCGATGGTTCGGGTTTCGGAGCGCTTCTCTGGACACCTGATCTGCAACGGCCACTGCGAAACACTTCATTCGGGACACGCAACTCTTGAAAAATATAAAAAAATAAAATCTGGTTATCTTTTGAAAAAAATTTTTTTGGTCTCCACGTCCATGACGTTTCACAGAACCAAATTTTGGAAGGTTGAGAAGAGTAATTATCGAGATCACGATACAGTATGATATAGTGCAGAACACAAGTATCCATAAAGCACTGGCAGTATTATGATAAACAATAAATTGTCTTGCGGTGAAGCAATGTCGATCTAACTTAGGATATGCTATAAGTTGATCACGATAGATGTTGAAAAGTGGCCGCGGACTCATTCGGACAAAAATGAGCCATTACTTATTTTCTAGTTGCTAGTTCAAAGACATTGCTAGTAAAACTGGATCTAAAATTAGCAGTATTTATTGGTGTCGGTAGGCGGTGGTCAAAGAATTGATGGCCAACGTTGCACTGGGTAACATAAAGTTGTTATTTATTAATACTCAGTTCTATTATTGAGCATTGTTTATTTTTATAACCTGATACATTTAATATTACAATTTTACGAAATATGTTACCGCTTCTGCTAGTTAATAAAATTAGTCTTAATTCCATTTCTCAAATCTAAAAACGACAAGATTTCATAATGAATACGAAAGTGCTTAACATAAATGATTGTAATCCTTGACCTCAACTCGCTCCTATTGTCGTAAATACTTCTCCGCCAAAATATTGTAGCTCTCCATCCATATTGACAAAGAAAATACCTGCCGCTCTTCTCTCTCTCTCTTTTTTTACAGTCATTTGTTGGTGCCTTCTCTTTACTAAATCTGTCAATTCCTTTATTTCTACGTTTTCAATATTAATAAAATCTTTCAGTATTATTTTAGTTGTCAATAAAATTGGAAAATTAATCTATTTGATTAGTATAAATGTAATTAATGTAACTTGGCAGTAAGTCAAAATTTGTTAATTAAAATTTACATATAATATACAAAAGGTTTTCTCCCTATGATCAGGGACATTTTCAGTTGCATAAAATTAAGAAAATGTGAATTTATTATAATTTACATATAATACACAAAACGTTTCCACCCTATGATCAGGGACCTCTTCAGTTGCATGTATTGAATATGAATTTATTAATAGTAATTTACATATAACACACAGAACGTTTCTTCCTTATGATCAGGGACCTCTTCAGTTGCAAATAATTAATAAAATATGAATTGTTAATTATATGCAACTGAAGAAGTCCCTGGCCATAGGGAGAAAACGTTTTGCATATTGTATGTTAATTTTAATTAATAAATTTTGACTTATGGCGCTCCATTAATTACAATTATATAATTTTATTTTATTGCAAACCATAAGCGTAAATTCATTCTTTAATTTATATTAAATTTATTTATATTAATTTATTAGATAAAAGTTATATATATATATATATGTATATATATATATATATATATATATATATATATATATTGTAATAATAAAATGGTAGGCTTAATTAAATGAAATGATTAAACAAGAATTTACAAATAAAAAATAATTTATTATCAAATTGTGGCTTTAAGAATCAAAACAATTACAATTAAAATTTTAATATCTTCAGGGTCTTTACTGGGTTTGATGATTAGGACACAATAAAAGAAGAATTTGACTAATTAACAATTTAAAATATTATTTGCTTAAAATTAAAATAATAAGTCGATCAATGAAAGAAAACTAGAAGAAAGCGAACGAATGATGCTTTGCTTTGATTAGCGTTTACAATATTATCATAGTTTTGGTTTTGTTATTTACTTACTGTTCGTCTGGTACCAGCATTCTTTGTTTCCCCTACTCAACACGATAAATGCAAATCGTTATTTACACAGATTCTAGTTCTCACCGAATTTACACGCTCACCGGCGAATAGAACGCAGACAAATTTCCGGAGCCTTGGATGGACCTCTCCTTGGTTAGCAATCGGATGTCGTCTTCCCTTCAGTGTAAAATTGTTCGAATTTGCCTTATTACTGGAACTGATGATTTACAGATTCTTTGTAGACTTATAGTGTTATTTTTATTGATTTGAAATAGACTGCAAGGTATCTCGGTGAAAAATTTGTTATAATGTGCCTCCCTTCCTGGCTGGCTGTAGACGTAAACTGCTCTAGACTTTCGTGCGCGCAAACACCATCTCGACCTTTTCGACAAAGCAGCCGAGCTCACTTCTCCATTATTGCTTTGTTCGATCAGACCTCTATAATGGATTTATCAAACAATTCAAATTTTATGTCCAAACAATTACTGGCCTAATTAATTGGCATTATGTATACATGTATATATATATATATATATATATATTGTAGTATTCTTTGAACTCAATTAATTAAAAGATTAATCACACGTTGGTGAAGCCAAAATGTAATGATCAATTTAAAGACAAACAATTAATTGTGCAAGGTTAAAAATGGGCCACACGTTGATGACGCCAAAATGTAATAATCACAATTTAATTTAAAATATGCCACACGTTGATTGCATTATTTAATCTTTACATGAAAAGATGTTAACAATAAATTTATTTAGTTAAACGAACTCATTAATTTATTACATTCAAAATAATTCAAATTACAAATAATTATTCGATGACCTTTTACAACATTTATTTCATACAAACAAACAAACAAATTTTACTCTTAATCTCAGAGTCTTTTTCTGGTCCTTTAAATAAAGAAAGGTATTACTCCCTATTTAAAACAATCAAATTTCATATGACGATTACACTTTTATGAAATATTACAAATTAGTATTTCCAATATTCAAAAATAAAAAATCGAAATCTGACGATTTTATCTTTAATCTAGCGTTCACAATAATAATTTAAATGAGGTATAACTTATTGTTTTTTTCTGGTACCTGGGAAATTTAATTGTTTCAGCAACACATACACTCAATTTTTTTTTAAAAAAAACAGGACATTCTTTCACTGAATTTACACTTCACTGTTACTTACGAGATTGGCTGTAGCTCGTAGATGACTTATTCCGCCAATTATGCCAATTTTGCGGTGATACAGATAATTCCTCCTCGTAGACTTTTAAAATTATTTGGCGGTACACTGAAACACTCAGCAATCTTTCTGCAGCACTATCTGGGCGAATGCTGTACAACTTTACTTTTAAAAAAACGTCTCGTCTATTTTTATTACGACCGCTTTCTGTCGTTTCTGACTGCCAACTGAACTATCCGTTCTACAATGCCTCGGCCTGTTCCATTATCGTCCATTCTTGTATGTCTTTGTGTCTGTTTGCCGGTAACAATTTGAGTTCAACAGTTCATAATTATTAAATATTAATTGCCTTTAATTACACAATATATATCAACGTATCAGATGCTACAGTTCAGATATTATTATTCATTTGATGGGAATTGTATCTATGATGCGATGGCGGGAAAACTTCGCAAAAATTACAATATTACAGGAATAAATTATAATTATCAGGCTTATACGAAGGGTGGTTCAGTAAGTAATGCCTCCTATTTTTCTTCTCCGTAAATAATTTATGTGAAAAATTTTAATTTGGCGCGATTCCTCAAACATTCGTCTCCAATCCAGTGCAGTAACAATTTCCTAAGTTAACAGATGGCAAAATGGATGACATTAACGTACGTATTAGACTGCGTTCTGTGATTGTATTCTTAAATGCGGAAGTTAAACGTTTATTAGCATTCTTGAAAGTCTGAAAATGTTTACGATGGTGCAACTTTTGATGTCAGCACTGTTCAATGATGAATTTGTCGCCGTAACGGAGCTGAAGGGCAAAAACCGTGAAAACGTCCGTATGTCGATGGCTTAGGAAGTCAAACCACGCTTTTTACCACAGAGGAATACATGCCCTTGTTAAAAAGTGGACAAAAATTGCGGAAAAGGCCGGAGACTGTATTGAAAAGTAAAAATTTAATCTTTGATGTTGTGGGTTTATGCTTAGTAAATTGTATTGAATTGTCTCGAAAAACAAAAGAGAAAAAAAATATGAGCCGTTACTCACCTTCGTATTATCTATAATGTGGTTTTACTTGTTTTATAAATATAAGGTCCATTTAACATGTGCAATGAGCTACCAATCAGATAGAGACAGGTAAACTGTCAAAATGAAGTAGTTGCCACGAAAAGCTGACGAGCGAGGATCGCAGGGTTGTGAGACACGAATGTGAAAAACATTGCAACGCGTGTATCTCCCACAATTAACTTTTTTTTCTTTTAAACTGGCATTATAGGTCGCATATACAATTCGCTATGTGACAGAGAGATTTTGAAAGGAAATTCCAATATTAGAAACAGTTCACGGCGGGGTTCAAGGATAATAAATGGGTTTCTTTTCGTCAGAACAGATGGTTACGTCGTGAGTGATAGTGAGGTTAAAAACCAAACTCTCAGTCGCCATCTAAAAAATAGAAGTCACCGAAGCAAACAAAGAATCCCAAGCTGGGAAATTTAGGAGAACTGATTGCTTAGAGAACAGTTTTATAGGTTCACATTTTGTTTGAAACAGTGATAGACAGTTGTTGTTTTTTTGTAAGGAGAAGGCACCTGAAACGCAGAGGAAGACGTCTGTTTGTGCGAATATAAGTTTTTAGGAAACTTTTTTCATAGAGAAACGTTAATGTGGAGATAGACATGTATTGAAAGTTTTTGTGGAGATAGAGGTGGTTGTTTGAACACTTTTTGAGGAGAACGAAGTTTATGTGTAGACGGGAATGATCTGTAAAGGTCTGGAAGGAAGACCGCATATTCCTAAGATCCAGTACACGGCATATGTGAAACTTCCAGAAGAACCACGGACGTTGCATGACTGTGGTTGGTCTGTCGTAAGAGCGTACCACCAATGTGGGTGTGAGGAGATGTAAGTATGTAAGATCTCAATTATTTCAAGAAAGATATTCTACAATACAGCCCATTTTAGAGTCTCGTGCTGACGATTTATATTTTATATATAACAAATATATAATAAATAAAAATACTAAGGTTCCCACATGCCGAGGCACCTCGCTCTGTTTTGAGAGGTGTATGTTCCGGGGTCGCAGACCTTGGGCATACGGCAAGAGTTGTCCGCTATTCCTATTGGAATAGTCGGCCAGCTGCCTCCTAAACAGGCCAAGGCATGGCGAGGGGTAAGCTGCGTCCCCACAGCAAACTCCTCTCCCGTCATCGGAAGGGCATGGGACAAGCACCAAATGCCCGACCTACCCGATGCAGGTTTTTCTAGGGTTTTCCCTGCATTTCTTTAGGCGAATGCCGGGTAGGATCCTTAAACCATAGCCCGGGGGCCCTAGTAACCCTTGGCTACCTTCCTCTACCCTTCCGCATCCCCCCTTTCTAATCCCTTCCTATGCTATTAAAGGGGAGTTGCCCAGTGTGGATCACCCTTATGTAGCCTGTTGCCCTAAAAAAAAAAAAAATTATTTCGAAAGAACAAGGCCATTTTTTATTTCAACATTGGTAGGGTATATACTGAAAGACAAATGTTTTAATCACACTCCAAATTCTGGGATCGACATTCTCCTAGTTTCCTGGTTCGAGTCTCTAACGTCAACACTATCCTATGGGGAATCGAAGTGATTGAAGATGAACACGTGCCTTCAATTAGCCATTAATACCAAATAACTACTAGCAGTTGTGTATTATTTCAAAATAGATGTGTGCTGTAAGAAACTGGACTAAAGCATAAATATTGGTACTGTTACTTGACAATTTAAACGCGAATAACTGAAGATAAATAACTAGTCGTGTCAAAATAAGATGCGCAGTCGTCCTCTGGCCTGAGGTTATAGTGGGGATTGGCCCGAGATCAGTTTAACACGAACCTGTATTAGAGAAATTTACTAGTGTGAGCAATATTCTGAAAATATTTACCCAATGAAATATAGTGTTCAGTTCAGGATTTGTAGAGCATCGAAAAACTCACCCGTGAAAGGTAAGAGATAAGTACAGTGTGTAATAAAAGACTATGTCGATGTATGTATATCTCGTTAGTAGGAATATAATGAATATTTTTAGTTAAATAGTTTATAGTAACATTACGCCAGCAAGTCTCCAAGGACAATATTCTGCTCCATCTTCTTCCTTCTCTTTCTACGACTTGCTATATCTCACGACCTATACGTAATTATACATCGACATGAAAACTACATTTGTGTAAAACGCATTCCAAGTAACGAATTTTTGTTGAGTATTTGTGCCGAAGGAAAGCTCATCTCAATTTGTTATATGTAACAATATTGAATATTGCTTAGGATTCTACTCTCTCTCTCTCTCTCTCTCTCTCTCTCTATATATATATATATATATATATATATATATATATATATATATATATTGTAATACCAATTAAAGAGGCCATTAATTGTTTTAATATAATTGGATTGTTAGCGGCACGAGTTTTGAAAGTAACAATCACGGCTCTTTGTCGGCTACTGTTGCCGGGGAAATGCGCGCGATAGGAAGTCAGTCTGCGGCGAGAAGCGAAACAGATCAGTCAAAACGAGAACTGAAAACGTAAAATGTGGAATTTTTTTTAGGGTAACAGGCTTCATGAGGGTAATCCACATGGTGGCAACTCCCATTTAATAGCATCTGGGATCTGAAAGGGGGATGCGGAAGGGTAGAGGAAGGTAGCCAAGGTTTAACTAAGGCCCCGGGGCTATAGTTAAAGGATTCTACCCGGCAATTCGCCTAAAAGTAACGCAGGGAAAACCCTAGGAAAACCTGAATCAGGTAGGTCGGCCATTAAAAGTATGAATAGCGCGGTTCAAGAAGTCCAACTGCGAGATCTATCAGTTTACATAAAACGTGAGTAAACAGTTTTGACGAATAGACTCAAATAATAATCGCAAATTTGAAAGCAAAAGGTTTTGCTTCACACAGACTGAACTAAATTTCGCATAGAGGCATTAAAGAGACCTACGTCCGAGGGGCGGCTGATCCAAAGTTCCAGGTGGCAGAGAACGAGAACATCGACCGTGTGTATTAAAAATTTAATGTGTAGAGTGAATAATGGCCTTTTTAGTGAGTGTTGTCCTCAAGCTCCAAGAATCTGAATTGGTACCAGAAAGACATTCGTGAGTACAAAACAACTATTTAAAATCTGTAAACGAGGATTAAAGGTAGAAGTCAGATTTCGTTCGTTTTTATTTTCATTTAGTTTATTTCATTTCGTTTATTTTCATATTGTATTAAGTTAGCTTCAATTAGTTTCAATTATTTATGTTAGTTATTTAAATTGGATTGTTCTTACTATCAAACCCAGTAATGACCCTGAGATAAAGAGAATTTCGACGTATTTGATTGTAAAATATAAAGTTGTATTTTTCCTAGAACGCCGCGATTGGAAAAAATGAAATAAAATATTTGTTTGTTAACTTGATGAAATTCGGCGTATAAAGTACAATTTGTACTTTTAAAGAATAAAATTTTAAATCTTAATAATTTTGTTAATTAATTCTTTTAATTAAGACCACCCTTTTAATTATTACAATATATATATATATATATATATATATATATATATATATGTGTGTGTGTGTGTGTGTGTGTGTGTGTGTCTGTGTGTGTGTTTGTGTGTGTGTGTGTGTGTGTGTGTGTGTGAGAGACTATCAATTCTAAAATAATTAACAGCCACACACGCGTGCTAAAAAACGACAGGTATACGTTACAAGCAATACTGATATTTTTCACATCACAGAGAGAAACCTTTCGTGCAATTTTGTCGTTTTATTTTCCATACCATGTACTTCGTTTCAGATAATGTCCCAGAAATTACCTCAGATCTGGTCTAAGAGAGACGTCGCGTGTTTCAAGTGTTTAGGAATCGTAGACCACGCAAAAACTCTTTCCTTTCAGTCAATAATAAACCACTACAGCGGTGGTATAATTGAGTCACGTTCTCGAATCATTACGAGAAATAAATCATGAGTGATTTTAAATCACTATGACAATAAATTCTAAAATATCTCGCTTTTTAGTGGTTGCATAGGCTATGTACCTTTTTGGATTCGGACTAATAAAGATGGTATATTCAAATATTTGTTTAAGAAAATTCTTAGACAAATAAAATATTAAAGTTCTTATTTTTATCTTAATTCGTTCCCAACAACTTTATTTAACAGCTGGATATAATAAAGGATTATCAACTGAAACGTCATGACAATATAATGATTTTTGCCATAATATCAACAAAAATGTATGAATATCGCTGATAAAAATTAAATATTAATTTCTTGCTATGCAATACAACTATTCTTCCCAATTAATAATTAAAGTCAAAATATTACCTACACTGCTTTCTGCATATTTTTTTTTGTGAAAAACTTGGAACACTTCATGGGAATCAATGGAATTAAGTTAATATAATCCGAAGTATAAGAACAAGAATTAATTAGGTTTGAATCACAAGTATAAAACAACAAGATTCGTTTTAAGTAAATGTAAATACGAGTACTCGTCTTATTGACTACGAGAAACAAAAAGGTGCAATACAGACATTTCTCTTATCTCACTGTCTTATCTCAGTAATAAAAAAAACATATCTTCCTGGTCAAGGAGCAACGATGTCTAGCCCCGATATTTATACTTTGGCCTGATAATTTGCTAATGTAATTTAACGCAATCTTCATACTTAAGAATCTAGTAATTTTAATTTATTAAACAAATAATTTGCGTCGTCATATTAAAAAAAATATTAATCTCGCGGCCCGCTAGATACACCGTGGTATCTTTCGGCCACTTTGGATTTTAATTTATATTTAGGATATTTAATAAAAAAATATAATGAATTTTCAATAATTTATTTCACAATAATTCAGATGAAATTATTGATGTAAAACAAAATGAATCTCCAGAGCAGAAAGAATTCTCTTAAATTTAAAGAAATCAAAATATAAAAATGCAACTATCGCGCTTAGACGAAGATGGTGTTCAGTTACTTGGAAATGCTTGTAGTGGTTCCTCCGGATCTTTTTTTGGTCCGATGCTCGTTGGTTTGGTTAGTTTTACCGCAACTCCCTAGTTGACAGGTTGATCGTCGAAGTTTATTTGTCGTAGCTGTGCTAGACTGAACCTAGCCACTCCTTTTGTTATTGAAAATTATTATCAGAAAATTTCTGGGACTAATCATTGTTTTTTAGGGAACAGGCTACATGAGGGTAATCCACATGGTGGCAACTCCCCTTTAATAGCATTGGAAGGGATTTGAAAGGGGATATGCGGAAGGGTAGAGGAAGGTAGCCAAGGGCTAACTAGGGCCCCCGAGCTACGGTTTAAGGATCCTACCTGGCAATTTTCCTAAAAGTGATGCAAGGAAAACACTAGAAAACCTGCATCAGGTAGGTCGGGCATTGGGTACTTGTCCCACGCCCTTCCGATAGCGGGAGAGGAGTTTGCTGTGGGGACGCAGCATTCCCTTCTCCGTGCCTCGACCACTTTAGGACTATTCCAATTCCAATAGGAATAGCGGACAACTCTTACCGTATGACCAAGGTCTGCGACACCGAGGTGCCTCGGCATGTGGAACCTTAATTCAAAAAAACCAGAAGGATGTGAAGGCATCCCCAAAGGTAGCCTCCGCCAGAGCTCTCTGGAAAGGTTCACCTGCGAAAGAATTCTCTAGCAGGCTTCCATCTTTCTCCTGAGATTAACCTCACAGACGGATGAAGTGATTTTTAAGGAAGTCTGCGAGGGAATCCTCTCGGCAGAACCATATAGGAGACATACGAAGGGGCTACCTTTGGGGATGCCTTTTCCTCTCCGTTTTTGAACTAAGGTTCCCACAAGCCGAGGCAACTCTGCCTGTACTGAGAGGCGTATGTTCTGGGGTCACAGACCTTGGGCATACGGTAAGATTTGTCCGCTATTCCCATTGGAATAGTCGGCCGGCTGCCTCCTAAACTGGTCTAGGCACGGATAAGGGAGTGCTACGTCCCCACAGCAAACTCCTCTCCCGCTATCGGAAGGGCGTGGGACAAGTACCCAATGCCCGACCTACCTGATGCAGGTTTTCTAGGGATTTCCCTGCATTACTTTTAGGCGAATACCGGGTAGGATCCTTAACATATAGCCCGGGGGGAATATTTAACCCTTGGCTACCTTCCTCTACCCTTCCGCATCTCCCCTTTCAAATCCCTTCCTATGCTATTAAAGGGGAGTTGCCCTACGTGGATTACGCTCATGTAGCCTGTTGCCCCCCCCAAAAAAAGTTATTTTTAAGGAAGCCTGCGAGAGAATCCTCTCCCAGGTGAAGCTTCCCACAGAGCTCTGGCGGAGGCTTTCTTTGGGGATGCCTTCACATCTGTCTGGTTTTTTGAACTAAGGTTGCCACATGCCGAGGCACCTCTGCCTATTGTGAGAGGTGTTTGTTCTGGGGTTACAGAAGTTGGGCATACGATAAGAGGTGTTTGTTGTTCCCATTGGAACAGTCGGCCAGCTGCCTCCTAAGCTGGTCGAGGCACGGAGAATGAAATGCTGCGTCCCCACAGCAAACCCCTCTCCCGCTATCGGAAGGGCGTGGGACAATTATCCAATGCCCGACCTACCTGATGCAGGTTTTTCATAGGGTTTGTCCCGGCGAATGACGGGTACGATCCTTAAACTGTAGCCCGGGGGCCCTAGTTAACCCTTGGCTACCTTCTTCTACCCTTCCGCATCCCACCTTTCGAATCCCTTCCAATGCTATTAAAGGGGAGTTGCCACCATGTGGATTACCCCCATGTAACCTGATTACCTAAAAAAAAGTTAATTTTACTTCCTTTTAAAACAACTGGTAGTTCCCTTCGAAACACAATAGGGGGCCCGACCTTAACTAACTGACCACCCTCAAATATGCGACTTGACTGCGCGCTTTTACAAAATTTAGAAGGAAAATTCTTTCTGCTTGCCAGAAAATTACGGTACACAACTTTAAAATATATGGTAGAAAATGGATCACTACAACACCGTTGCTTTTCGCGCGAAAGAAATACACAAGATGGGAAAAAAAATATTCAAACAAAAACACAAAAAAAGGTAAATTTGGAGAACGTAAAATAACATCTCACATGCTTTAAACTAATTAACTCAATAGGTTGATATTGCTACGGAACTTTGGTCAACTTTAAGTCTTCTTTCGTTAGGAAGTTCCTTGATCGGGGATACCGATCATTAAATGACAATTTCTGGATTATGATACATCACTTGGGAAATTTAATTACACTCTGAAGTAAGGCTAAGGGACGAATTACTCGCTGGAGCTCTCGATGGTTTTGGCGAGGCTATTCATTAATCCAGGTAAATTCAGCTGTGTGTCGCCGGTTCATTTCTCGGTTGCGGTTTAGAGTCGATAGTCAGTTCCTGGACACACGAACTCTACACCAACACGTTCCGAGGTCAAATGACTGAACCTCCCTACTGTCGCACTGAATGAGTAAAACAGAGCTCTTCCAACCCTCAGTTGCCAGTTTTCAAAAACATCCCCACATCAGAGATTTTGAATTGTCAAGTATAAGAAAGTTTCTGCCAAAATGTCGATTTGTATTGTCCCCCATGCATGCATACAAAAAACGAAGTTTTTACCAGCCTATGCAGCAACCGTACTAACACCCGTTAAACTTGCGTCTCCATATAAATAATGCCCAAAACGACCTATTTTCTATAATCTAATATTTACATTATTTATAACAGAAAACTATAAGGGCTTTTTCTCGTATATAAATATATTGTGACGATATCAAGAGTTAACCAGAATCTCCACAATCTTCTAGCGATGATACTTCCCCCCCCCCCCAAGTACATCCAGGAAAACACAGAATATTTTTTAATTGTATTGTCCATTGTTTTAAATTATCTGTCAATACTTCATAAAACTTTGCACATCGACACCATGCATAAACTGGATGTACAATGGACGAAAATGCTTAAAAAGTATGCATAACAGAAAAAGTTGAAAGCTGGGACACGAGGGGTAAAACCTGTGACAATCACGATTAATCGGGAAACCTGGCAACCACAGGTTATTTTATGAAACATTAATTCTAATTGTTTTAACAATAATTCTCAACAAACGCAGAAAAACACCGTGGTGTGACATCTGTACTTCCCCGTTCTCATGCTTTTGCGGAAATCCTAATTTCTGAACGCGAAAAGTTCATTAACTGGGAAAATGTTTTCGTTTCAAACTGGTAATCGTTTCCTATCTATAACAACTCCCATGCATATATTATTTCGGTGCTTTTGTCGCTGCGGTGGTAACATTCTTCTGCACGCCAAAGGTCGGCATTTAAATGTATTTTTATTTTCGCATTATTAGCAAAATTATATACCTAAAACTATTTGTCAGAGAGACTACTCCTATGCAATATTTTTTTCTTTGAGAATAATAATCTTCCTTATCTATTCTCCTCCTGGGTAACTTTAAAATATTTCGTGTGAAGCTTCATGAAAAGTAATGGTTCGATTCATTATTACAATTTTGTTAAATAACACAAAAATCATTAAACAATTAATTTGGCCATTATAAAAGTTAATACATAATACTCATTAGTCAGTATCTGCATTTTCAACGGAAAGAAATGTTTCTATATTCAAAGTGAATTGTAATGAAGCGAAAGTGTTGGCGGTGTAATTTTATAGCCACAAAGACGTGACGCAGGGAGTGAACCCGCGAGAATGTTCTAGATATAGCAGCCACGTGGCACGGAAAATTTTGCGAGAATGTTTATGTTTGGAGTGTGTAACTTGGCCGATTAGGGAGTTAGTAAACAATTAGGTTTGATAGGGTTCGTAGCACGTGTGAGGCTACCTTGTTGTTTTCTATGTCCAGCCTGAATTAAAAGCACGTGGAGCTGATTAAATGGATTGTCTCTGCCATTATCCTGCCCTTCCCTTATAGTCTTTTGTTTGTGAGGCCGATCCGTACACCGTGTGAACATTCTGAACATTTTAGCAACCAAGTCGCCAAACTGTTTGTTAAATTAGAGACTTCATAAATTTTTAATTATTGAAAGACAATTTAACATGTCAACTATTACTGCCAGATCTCGTGTTGCCATAGGCAATTTAAAATTGTGCGCAAATTTGCACAAATTTCTTGCACAAATTTAAAAGTTCAGTTGTGATGGCCCACAATATACTGTAATGATTAAAAAGGTCTTTAATTCAAGGAAATTCTTAAACAAAAAAATTAATTAAAATTTGAATGATAGTTAGCCACACGTTGAAGACGCCAATTTATGTAATGATTAATAGTGTGGTTTTAAATAAATTAATTTACCCCACGTTGTGGAAGCCATTTATGTAATGATTAATAAGGTGGTCTTAATTAATAGGAATAATTAACAAAATTATTTAGTATTTAAAAATTTACTGTCGATAATTAAACATTATATAACCTGATTTGCACGCCGAATTCCGTCAATTTAACAAACAAATATTTCAATTTTTATTATTATGAATTCGTGGCGTTCTATGAAAATATAGCTTAATAATTTTACAATTAATTACGTTGAATTTCTCATTATCTCAGGGTCACTACTGGGTTTGATAGGAAGAACAAATACAATGAACAAAAATATTAACAATAAAAACTCATTGAAGTTAACGGAATACAATATTAAATACAAAAGTAAAAGAAAACGAATGAAAAGAAAAACGCGAACTAAATCTGACTATACCCTTTAATTATCGTTTACAGTCATTAATAATTGTTTTGTACTCACGACAGTGCTACTGGAACCAGTTCGAACTCTTGCATCTTGAAGTCAACACCCACCAAACAGGCCATTATACACTGATTCTACTCATTAGATTTTGAACACACGGTAGTTGCTCTGGATCCCTGCTATACTGGAACCTGGTTCATCTCACCCTCAGCCAGTTGCCGGACGTAGGTCCCCTCAAAGTCTCTCAATGCGAAAATTTGTTCAGTTTGTGAAGCAAAACTTCTGCTTCCAAACTGCGATTTTATAAGTTTCTCCGTCAAAACTGTTTACTTGCGTTTTATGTAAACTATTATCGCGCCATTGGACTCCCTAGATAGCCCTATTCATAATTCTGAATCCGCAGACTTTTACTGTTTCTATTTCTCTATGTGGACCGAACTGCTATGTCCCAGTTCTCGACGTAGACTTTTTCCTTTCGCGTCTTGCCGCTGACTTTTCCCTTTCGCGTCTTCCCGCTGACTGCGTCCTCTAGGCGCGCGGTCTCCAGTCTCCCATTGTTAACAAAGAAAGACCGGCTGCGATTTTTGTCTTTAAGCACCCTTAACGCCAACAATTAAATTATATTAAAACAATTAATAACCTGTTTTATTGGTATTACAATACTTTACGAAAGTTTTGTGAAGCCTGAAATTCATTTGTATTGTTTATATATTTCAGATGATCACTTGATGCTTAGGTATTGTATTGTGATTATTTTTTTAATATAACTTGATGTTATATTCACTTTAAGTAATTAATTAAACCCCTCCTTTAATAATAAAAAATAATTGAAATGTCTTTAAGAAAGACAGTTTAGACATTTACTATGGGACTATTAGCAACGGGGGTCTAATAAATAAAATAATATTAAATAAATAGTGTATGTTTTAGTATAGTGGATCATACTCACCGGTTACTCCAATAAAATTACGAATAATACATAAAGGGATCCATAATTGTTGATTATAAATGCCCAATAACTATATGGAGCTAATAAATCATACATTTTTAACGAGTTCAGATTAAATCACTATATTTCGTGTATTACCTAACTCATATGACATACACCTTTTTAAAATGTAAAAAGTTCATTGGAACGTCTACCGCGGAGATTTTTTAAATAATTTTATCACAGGTTTATAATCATCCCTTAATTTGCATACAGCAGTTTTTGCTGAAGTTTGGGAACCCTGATCATGGGATCGCTATTTTTATGTATCTATAATGCCAGTCCGTATCGATAAAATTCCTCTGGCGCAATTATTACTGTCTTAGTAGCATAGTCAGATTATTACAAGAGCCTAAGGGGATATCTTCACCTGTAGCGTTGACCATGGCTGTTGCAATCTTTTGGTGGGTGGTTTATCTTCAGTGCTTGGAATTTTTCTTTTCCTTCATTTTTTCGAGCAAAGCAAAATTTAATTTCGATTGTATGTCAGAGATGTCCAAATTGACCTTGCTCTAGACATGCGTAATTCAAGGCGAAACGAGTGTGTCCTACGTTTCTCCAACTTCCAGCTGCTGTTTCTATGCACACCTGCAACTCAACAACACCTGCTTCTCAACGTTTCCATGGTCAACTAGGTGAGCAAGTATTTCAGCAATACTTGAGTAATTTCTAGTACCTACATTTGTGCACGCATTACGTTTCCCATTCACTTCACTTATGAAATATTTCACTGTGATTACGCATATATAAAAGCTAAAAAAAATGTAGACATTCTGAAAGAAAATTCTTTTAGCGACAATTTATTTATTTTGAAACGAATGGCCCATAACTTTAATAACGTTTATTACATAAGTACAAATTGGAAGCTTCAAAAATTGTAATAAACGTGACTAATGAGAGTTAATAAATGATTGTCGGGTTATCAAAAGGGTCAATTTCTTGTCAGTAAACTAAGTATCCACGATTAACATAATCGCCGTCGTCAGGTACATAATATTTCAAATGGCGATGATAATACTGTGTACGAGGGTGAGTCAATAAGAATTTTTTCTCTTTTGTTTGTCAAGACAATTAAATGCAATTTACACAGCATAAACCTACAATATTAATGATTAAGTTTTCACTTTCCAATTGAGTCTCCGTCCTTTGCCACAGCTTTTGTCCAACAAGGAAATGTATTCCACTGCGGTAAAAAACGAGGTCTTGCTTCCTAAGCCATCGACGCGATGACGTTTTCATGGTGTTTGCCCTTCAACTTCGTTACAGCGACGAATCCGAACAGTGCTGGCATCACCATACACATTTTTAGACCTTTCAATAATGTGAATGGGCATTTAACCTTCCGCATTTAAAAAATCAATCACAGAACTCTGTCTAATACGTCAGTTATTTTGCCACCTGTTGACTTCCAAAGTTGTTATTGCTGTGGTTTGGATACGAATGTTTGAGGAATCGCGCCTTATTAAACTTTTTCTCATAACTAACTTATTTAATGAGAAAAAAGGAGACAATAATTATTGAACCACGTTTGCAGTATCTGAAGTTAAGTGTTAATTCATTGCATCTTTGATCATAATTTTAGTGACCTTTTATTAAATATAGTGTAGTATTATTATATAGTTTTCAGCAGTTAATTTACTAAAGGTCAGCTGTTCAATCAATTTTTGTTCAATAAATATGTATTTTATATTGTAATGCCTTGAAGGAAAGGTTGATTGATGCGCTGGGCCGTCGGAAGCAAGGCACATTCAGGGTAGCCTGTCGCAAGATAAATCTGTTAAGGGATCGAGGGGCAGTTTGGGCGGTCTGGAGAATTTAGAAACGCGCACGTGTGAGTGAGGGTAAGAAGACAAGTGCAAAGACAAATTAGACCTGTCTCGATTGGCGGCGTCGGGGCAAGACAGAGCAGCTAGATATTTTGCTAGCTAAGGAACAGCATTTGCAGAATGTAAATCTCGGGATAATGGAGAAACTGTCAACGAGCAGTTGCGACGTAGTTTTTGAACAAAGTAAAAGAGAAGGGACTGGAATATATAAAGGGAAGATAAGATTTTTGAGAGTTAGTTGAGTTTTGGAGCTAGGAGGTGACGGAGTTGAGTTTTGGAGCTAGGAGGTGGAGTTAGAGTGGGAGAGGGAGCTGTGAGCTTCGAAGTTGGGTGTTGGTTGTGGAGGCGTACGCCGAGCACAGAGTATGGAGAAATTTTGCAGCCTGCGAGAGAAATAGCAAAATTATTCAACGATAAACATTTTTGTATGCAGAAGTTCAATCTGTTGTAATATCAAAATTTGACCACTGTCTTCGATGGTAGGAGACCAGGACACTGCATCCAGCGTCAAGTAGTTTCACCACGAGCAAGTGGGATGTCCTTCACGAACGGAGAATCAGCTATCGTCGAACCAATAATATGTGTTAGAGTCAGTGTTTAAACGTCCAGTCTATAAAGTGTGTGTGTAATGAACGAGCCAAATGTTCCTGAGTAATCGTAAGTTGAAATTTCATGGTATTAATATGTGTAAACGGAATTAAAAGATACAGTCAGATATCGTTCTTTTCTTTTGTGTTAATAAAATAAACTCTTTTAAATTTAGAATCAATCTGGTAGATTAAGTTCGTTAATAAGTTTCGTCGATGTTTAGACGATTAAATATTTCTGTTTAATTTAAAGATAAATGTTGGGTTCTTAGATTATTTAAGTGTTCTGTCCGTTATCAAACCCAGTAAAGACCCATGAGAGAAAGAGAATATGTTTCTTTTATTAAATTGTGTAATGTTTCAAGAATTGTTAAATAAAATTTGTTTGTTTTAAAGTCTATAATTTTTCATTTAAAAGCCCATCATATTTAATTATTACAATATATCTTTTACTTAAATGCTTCTTAAAAATTTTTTGTGCCGAATCTGCCAAATGATGAAAATAACTACTTTTTAACAATAAAAAAATTATGTAGCAAAAGTGGTATTCGAAAAGAAGAAAATCATTCTGTAAAAGAAAACCATGTGTATTCGTTCACTGGAATGTTTACCCTAGTGGTGGAAACATTTATTTCTTACAAAAATCTGGCCTGGTTAAAAACCGAGAATCATTTATTAAATTTAATAAACCTATTTTATTTATTTTTGTAATCCTATTAAATAGAAGAGGAATAACCTTTCACAGATTGCTAATATTATATCAATAGTCATTTGGATTGAAAATTAAATAATATGCAAATCGGTGATTATAAAGACTTGAACAATCTTTTTTCATCGAGACAACTTAATAAATAAATCAAGAATTACTAACGCAATTTTTTAAATTATAAAATTGATATGTTATTTTTTCGCATCCTCTTACAATCGCTACGAGAATAATTGTAATTACAGAAGTAAGTTACTATGAAACAAAAATTGTTATACTGTATATTTATTTAATTACACCCAAGTTTCGCACTTCGGCGACATGGAAATATAGATGTCGCGTGCGAGCCAATTGAATACATCGTCAGTCGGAAAGATTCGACGTCATGGAATCGAATGGATTTTGAATTTATTCACAGCTCCAATTTGCGCCGAAATTATTTTCTCGGCAAAATGCTAATTAATAAAATATTCTGTGCGCTCATAAATAATTAACTTTGAGCCAGAATCAAATTGCTTCAAATTTAAAGATTATAAGCAGCAATAAGACTTCGGAGTCACTGATAAAATCCAAATTAATTAAAACATAGATTATCCTACACCATGAATCGGAATTATGAATGGGATAGAATGTTCTCCCTCGCTTGTGCGCGATCTTTTACAACTTACTAGCTGGGTGCCCGGCGTTTCCCGAGATCTCATTTATCTATAACCATCCATAAGACTCCAATTTTGGTTACTTTTGCGCTATTTTTATGTAAAGCTCCTCGAACCCTATCCCTAAATGTGCTCACCTCCCATGCCGAAGGGGGATGAAGTCATTGACTAAATATATCGGCCGTTTTTACATGTCAGAAGATGACCACCCCCACAAATATGCGATAATGAAAAAGAATGTATTCCACGCAAAAATCGGCCGATTACATTGTCTGAAAATTTATTCCCCCGCACAACACCTCCCAAACCCGTCGCGTTACCCAGGTTGTCACAATTAGATTCAGCGACATTCATAGTCTCGGAATTGATTCGATTCTCGGTTGTTTTTGCGGGATTTTATTTAACGTACCTCCACCCCACCCCTAAGCTTGCTCCCCTCACAGGGGTTAAATTATACACAAACAAAATCGGTATAAATACTATCAAAGTAATTAACCCCAGGAAATAATTATCGCAAATATCGACCGTTTAACATGTTTGAAATTTTTCACCCCCGAACACTCCCGGTTCGGGGACTTAAACGGTCAAGTTTAATGTCATAATTAAACTCAGTGACAATCCTGATAGCTTCTGGTTTATTTTATCTAATGCTACTTCCACGCCAACCCTTAAGGGTGCACCCTTTCGAGTCCGAAAGGGGTTGAAATTACACACATTGAACATGTAGGGAAATTTTATTAATCTAATTCATCCCGAAATATATTTAATTGACGCATAAAACAGCCGGTCAACTCATCCCAACCCAGCCGATACCCGCGCGTTGTCCAGATTGTCATAAATAAATTCAGCTACATCCATTACCTTCGATTTGACTCGAATCTCGGTTGTTTTTCCGTTATTTACAAGGAAATTAATTAAACTCAGTGACAATCCCGATAGTTTCTGGTTTCTTTTTATGTAATACTACTTCACGCTCACCCTTAAGGGTGCACCCTTATGAGTCCGAAAGGCAATGAAATTATACACAGAGAACATGTAGGGAAATTTTTTTAATCTAATTCATCCCGAAATATATTTAATTGACGCAAAAAACAGCCGGTCAACTCACCCCAACCCAGCCGATACCCGCGCGTTGTCCAGATTGTCATAAATAAATTCAGCTACATCCATTACCTTCGATTTGACTCGAATCTCGGTTGTTTTCCCGTTATTTTCAAGGAAATTAATTAAAATCAGTGACAATCCCGATAGTTTCTGGTTTCTTTTTATGTAATGCTACTTCACGCCCACCCTTAAGGGTGCACCATTATGAGTCCGAAAGGGGTTGAAATTATACACAGAGAACATGTAGGGAAATTTTATTAATCTAGTTCATCCCGAAATATATTTAATTGACGCAAAAAACAGCCGGTCAACTCATCCCAACCCAGCCGATACTCGCGCGTTGTCCAGATTGTCATAAATAAATTCAGGGACATCCATTACCTTCGATTTGACTCGAATCTCGGTTGTTTTTCCGTTATTTTCATGAAAATTAATTAAACTCAGTGACAATCCCGATAGTTTCTGGTTTCTTTTTATGTAATGCTAGTTCACGCCCACCCTTATGAGTCCGAAAAGGGTTGAAATTATACACAGAGAACATGTAGGGAAATTTTATTAATCTAATTCATCCCGAAATATATTTAATCGACGCAAAAAAAACAGCCGGTCAACTCATCCCAACCCAGCCGATACCCGCGCGTTGTCCATATTGTCATAAATAAATTCAGGGACACCCATGACCTTCGATTTGACTCGAATCTCGATTGTTTTCCCGTTATTTTCAAGGAAATCCTCTCTAGCCCCACCCCTATCATGCCTACAAACAACATCGGTAGAAAAACTATCAACGTCAATGGTCCCGGCATTTATTTATTCCACGCTAATATCGATGATTTAACATGTTAGAAAATTTCCATCCCATCCACTCCCGCCGCTTATGGCTAAATGCCCAATTTGATGCTATAATTGAACTGGACGACATCCATAACCTTGGATTTGACTCCAATCTCGGTTGTATTCGCCTTATTTTATTGCAGCGTTCCTCCACCCAACACCTAAAAGTGCTCTACTGATAATCCCGACCCGCTTCTGGGGGTGGTAGACGCGTCTCACTCCAACAGTCGGTAGAAACACTATCAATTGGGGTTGGTAGACGCGTCTCACCCCGACAGTGTTGTTTCCCTGGTCGCAAAGAACCCGTGTACGAAATTTGGTGAAATTTGCTCCAGCGGTGTAGATTTGTATTCTCCACCCCAAACCCTAAGGGTGCACTTTTCCCAGGGTGTAGGGGATGAAAATTATATTCAGGAAACATCGGTAGAAACACCATCAATATCTTGGACCCCTAAAAATTATTATCCGACTAAAATATCGGCTGTTTTAGCATGTTTAAATATTTCAACCCCAGTCCACCCCCACTTATGTGGGTGGTAGACATGTATCACCCCGACAGTGTTTGTTTCCTGGTCGTAAAGAACACGTGTACGAAATTTGGTGAAATTTGCTCTACCGGTGTATATTTGTATAACGAACATACAAATATACAAACATACAAACATACATACACTCTTTTTTATTTATAAGATTCACCACATCTCCATCGTCTGTATCTCCCTTCCACATTCTTTACCAATCATGGACAGACACTCCTTGAAATAACTACTCAAATCCTCATTTCCTCCGCGCTTCAAAATTAGCCTAATATCTGGTCCTCTTTTGCTAGTCTGTCTTCAGAAATATTATTTCCATCCATATATTCGGAAGGTTTTGCTTCTTTCTCAATATAGTATCTTGACTGGGAATTGATCAGTGAACCGTTCCTCTGGGCTGTTCTTCCGGCCGGCAACTTTATAACGTTTATAGCTAACTAGCTGGGTGCCCGGCGTTTCCCGAGATGTCATTTATCTATAACCATCCATAAGACTCCAATTTTGGTTACTTTTGCGCTATTTTTATGTAAAGCTCCTCGAACCCTATCCCTAAATGTGCTAACCTCCCATGCCGAAGGGGGATGAAGTAATTTACTAAATATATCGGCCATTTTTACATGTTAGAAGATGACCACCCCCACAAATATGCGATAATGAAAAAGAATGTATTCCACCCAAAAATCGGGCGATTACATTGTCTGAAAATTTATTCCCCCGCCCAACACCTCCCAAACCCGTCGCGTTACCCAGGTTGTCACAATTAGATTCAGCGTCATTCATAGTCTCTGATTCGAATCTCGGTTGTTTATGCGGGTTTTTATTGAACGTACCTCCACCCCACCCCTAAGCTTGCTCCCCTCACAGGGATTAAATTATACACAAACAACATCGGTATAAATACTTTCAAAGTAATTAACCCCAGGAAATAATTATCGCAAATATCGACCGTTTAACATGTTTGAAATTTTTCACCCCCGACCACTCCCGCTTCGGGGACTTAAACGGTCAAGTTTAATGTCATAATTAAACACAGTGACAATCCTGATAGTTTCTGGTTTATTTTTATCTAATGCTACTTCCACGCCAACCCTTAAGGGTGCACCCTTCCGAGTCCGAAAGGGGTTGAAATTATAAACAGAGAACATGTAGGGAAATTTTATTAATCTAATTCATCCCGAAATATATTTAATTGACGAAAAAACAGCCGGCCAACTCATCCCAACCCAGCCGATACCCGCGCGTTGTCCAGATTGTCATAAATAAATTCAGGGACATCCATTACCTTCGATTTGACTCGAATCTCGGTTGTTTTTCCGTTATTTTCATGGAAATTAATTAAACTCAGTGACAATCCCGATAGTTTCTGGTTTCGTTTTATGTAATGCTACTTCACGACCACCCTTATGTGTCCGAAAGGGGTTGAAATTATACACAGAAAACATGTAGGGAAATTTTATTAATCTAATTCATCCCGAAATATATTTAATTGACGCAAAAAACAGCCGGTACCTCATCCCAACCCAGCCGATACCCGCGCGTTGTCCAGATTGCCATAATAAATTCAGCAATATCCATTTCCTTCGATTTGACTCGAATCTTGGTTGTTTTCCCGTTATTTTCAAGGAAATTAATTAAACTCAGTGACAATCCCGATAGTTTCTGGCTTCTTTTTATGTAATGCTACTTCACGCCCACCCTTAAGGGTGCACCCTTACGAGTCCGAAAGGGGTTGAAATTATTCATTGAGAACATGTAGGGAAATTTTATTAATCTAATTCATCCCGAAATATATTTAATTCACGCAAAAAACAACCGGTCAACTCATCCCAACCCAGCCGATACCCGCGCGTTGTCCAGATTGTCATAAATAAATTCAGGGACATCCATGACCTTCGATTTGACTCGAATCTCGGTTGTTTTCCCGTTATTTTCAAGGAAATCCCCTCCAGCCCCACCCCTATCATGCCTACAAACAACATACGTAGAAATACTATCAACGTCAATGGTCCCGGCATTTATTTATTCCACGCTAATATCGATGATTTAACATGTTAGAAAATTTCCATCCCATCCACTCCCGCCCCTAAGGGGCTAAATGGCCAATTTGATGCTATAATTGAACTGGATGACATCCATAACCTTGGATTTGACACCAATCTCGGTTGTATTCGCGTTATTTTATTGCAGCGTTCCTCCACCCAACACCTAAAAGTGCTCTACTGGTAATCCCGACCCGCATCTGGGGGTGGTAGACGCGTCTTACCCCAACAGTCGATAGAAACACTATTAATATCTGTGACCCCTAAAAATATTTATCCGACTGAAATATAGACTGTTTTAGCATGTTTAAATATTTCCACCCCCGTCCACCCCCGCTTCTGGGGTTGGTAGACGCGTCTCACCCCGACAGTGTTGTTTACCTGCTCGCAAAGAACCCGTGTACGAAATTTGGTGAAATTTGCTCCAGCGGTGTAGATTTGTACTCTCCACCCCAAACGCTAGGGGTGCTCTTTCCCCAGGTAGTAGAGGTTGAAAATTATATTTAGATATCATCAGTGGAAAGACTATAAATATCTTTGACCCCTAAAAATATTTATCCGACTGAAATATCGACTGTTTTAGCATGTTCAAATATTTCCACCCCGTCCACCCCCGCTTCAAGGGGTGGTAGGCGCGTCTCACCCCGACAGTGTTGTTTTCCTGGTCGCAAAGAACACGTGACCGAAATTTGGTGAAATTTGATCCACCGGTATAGATTTGTATTCCCCACCCCAAACCCTAAGGGTGCCCTTTTCCCAGGGTGTAGGGGATGAAAATTATATTCAGCAAACATCGGTAGAAACACCATAAATATCTTGGACCCCTAAAAATTATTATCCGACTAAAATATCGGCTGTTTTAGCATGTTTAAGTATTTCAACCCCCGTCCACCCCCGCTTCTGGGGTTGGTAGACGCGTCTCACCCCGACAGTGTTGTTTTCCTGGTCGCAAAGAACCCGTGTACGAAATTTGGTGAAATTTGCTCCAGCGGTGTAGATTTGTATTCTCCACCCCAAACGCTAGGCGTGCTCTTTCCCCAGGGTGTAGAGGTTGAAAATTATATTCAGATATCATCAGTGGAAAGACTATAAATATCTTTGACCCCTAAAATATTTATCCGACTGAAATATCGACTGTTTTAGCATGTTCAAATATTTCCACCCCCGTCCACCCCACTTCTGGGGGTGGTAGGCGCGTCTCACCCCGACAGTGTTTGTTTCCTGGTCGTAAAGTACACGTGTACGAAATTTGGTGAAATTTTCTCTACCGGTGTAGATTTGTATAACGAACATACAAACATACATACACTCTTTTTTATTTATAAGAAGATTAAGTGTAATAATTATTTATATTAAGCCCTTTCGTTCTGGTAGAAAAGGGATTATTAATGGATTGATTTATATGGTTTGGGATTTTGAGAACAATTGTTCCAATAATGTAGATTACGTGGATAATATTTTCATTGAATTTGTAGCAAACTAAATTATAAACTACGTTAGCATGTAGAGTTTTTGTTACATGTATTTGTCCGTGATTATTTGTTGCTTTATTTCTTCTCAATAATACAACTTCAATTACGGAATAACTGTAAAATTATGTTTATAACAATGTATAATATAAAATTTTTTAAAAGAGTATAAAAAGCAATGGTTCTGAAACACTTTTACTTTTGATTAAACGTCGTTATTAATGGAAAAAACATCGGTTAAAATAGTATGAACAACACCACCCCTAAATCTGCTACTTTCCCGTGGTGGAAAGGGTTGAATTTTTACTCATATTACATCGGTAGAAACACTATCAATCTATTTTACCAATAAACACATAACATGTTGGCAGTTTTAGAATAATAGACAATTCTCACCCCCAGCCCTTAGCAAGCTCACCACTAATGTCTAAAGTGATTTATATTTTCAACAACATCCGTTGAAATAGTATTCACGTAATTCTCCTCCAAGAACGCGCAAGAACTGACTATTTATCTTCCCTTCCAACCCCCACGCTTTCGGGTTAAATGGGCAATTAAAAATATTTATCCGAAATAAACTCACTGACATCCATAACCTTCGATTTGACTCCAAACTTGGTTGTATTCGCGTTATTTTTCTGTAAAAAAACCCCACCCCAAACCCTAAGGGTTCTGAATAAAGGGTGCCCTTTTCCCAGGGCGTAGGAGATGAATATTATATTCAGATAACATCGGTAGAAACACAATCAATATCTTTGACCCCGAAAATATTTATCCAAATCTAATACCTGCTGTTTTAGCATGTTTAAGTATTTCAACCCCCGTCCACCCCCGCTTCTGGGGTTGGTAGACGCGTCTCACCCCGACAGTGTCGTTTTCCTGGTCGCAAAGAACCCGTGTACGAAATTTGGTGAAATTTGCTTCAGCGGTGTAGATTTTTATTCTCCACCCCAAACGCTAGGGGTGCTCTTTCCCCAGGGTGTAGGGGATGAAAATTATATTCAGAAAACATCGGTAGGAACACCATCAATATCTTGGACCCCTAAAAATTATTATCCGACTAAAATATCGGCTGTTTTAGCATGTTTAAATATTTCAACCCCCGTCCACCCCCGCTTCTGGGGGTGGTAGACATTTCTCACCCCGACAGTGTTTGTTTCCGGGTCGTAAAGAACACGTGTACGAAATTTGGTGAAATTTGCTCTACCGGTGTAGATTTGTATAACGAACATACAAATATACAAACATACAAACATACAAACAAACAAACATACATACACTCTTTTTTATTTATAAGACTAGCTGGGTGCCCGGCGTTGCCCGAGATGTCATTTATCTATAACCATCCATAAGACTCCAATTTTGGTTACTTTTGCGCTATTTTTATGTAAAGCTCCTCGAACCCTATCCCTAAATGTGTTCACCTCCCCGCCCATGCCGAAGGGGGATGAAGTCATTGACTAAATATATCGCCAGTTTTTACATGTTAGAAGATGACCACCCCCACAAATATGCGATAATGAAAAACAATGTATTCCACGCAAAAATCGGCCGATTACATTGTCTGAAAATTTATTCCCCCGCCCAACACCTCCCAAACCCGTCGCGTTTCCCAGGTTGTCACAATTAGATTCAGCGACATTCATAGTCTCTGAATTGATTCGAATCTCGATTGTTTTTGCGGGATTTTATTTAACGTACCTCCACCCCACCCCTAAGCTTGCTCCCCTCACAGGGGTTAAATTATACACAAACAACATCGGTATAAATACTTTCAAAGTAATTAACCCCAGGAAATAATTATCGACCGTTTAACATGTTTGAAATTTTTCACCCCCGACCACTCCCGCTTCGGGGACTTAAACGGTTAAGTTTAATGTCATAATTAAAATCAGTGACAATCCCGATAGTTTCTGGTTTTTTTTATGTAATGCTACTTCACGCCCACCCTTAAGGGTGCACCCTTAAGGGTGCACCCTTATGAGTCCGAAAGGGGTTGAAATTATTCACAGAGAACATGTAGGGAAATTTTTTTAATCTAATTCATCCCGAAATATATTTAATCGACGCAAAAAACAGCCGGTCAACTCATCCCAACCCAGCCGATACCCGCGCGTTGTCCAGATTGTCATAAATAAATTCAGGGACATCCATTACCTTCGATTTGACTCGAATCTCGGTTGTTTTCCCGTTATTTTTAAGGAAATTAATTAAACTCAGTGACAATCCCGACAGTTTCTGGTTTCTTTTTATGTAATGCTACTTCACGCCCATCCTTAAATGTACACCCTTATGAGCCCGAAAGGGGTTGAAATTATACACAGAGAACATGTAGGGAAATTTTATTAATGTAATTCATCCCGAAATATATTTAATCGACGCAAAACACAGCCGGTCAACTCATCCCAACCCAGCCGATACCCGCGCGTTGTCCAGATTGTCATAAATAAATTCAGGGACATCCATTACCTTCGATTTGACTCGAATCTCGGTTGTTTTCCCGTTGTTTTCAAGGAAATCCCCTGCAGCCCCACCCCTATCATGCCTACAAACAACATCGGTAGAAATACTATCAACGTCAATGGTCCCGGCATTTATTTATTCCACGCTAATATCGATGATTTAATATGTTAGAAAATTTCCATCCCATCCACTCCCGCCTCTCGGGGCTAAATGGGAAATTTGATGCTATAATTGAACTGGACAACATCCATAACCTTGGATTTTACTCCAATCTCGGTTGTATTCGCGTTATTTTATTGCAGCTTTCCTCCACCCAACACCTAAAAATGCTCTACTGATAATCCCGTCCCGCTTCTGGGGATGGTAGACGCGTCTCACCCCAACGGTCGGTAGAAACACTATCAATATCTGTGACCCCTAGAAATATTTATCCGACTGAAATATCGACTGTTTTAGCATGTTTAAATATTTCAACCCCCGTCCGCCCCCGATTCTGGAGGTGGTAGACGCGTCTCACCCCGACAGTGTTTGTTTCCTGGTCGCAAAGAACACGTGTACGAAATTTGGTGAAATTTGATCCACCGGTATAGATTTGTATTCTCCACCCCAAACGCTAGGGGTGCTCTTTCCCCAGGGTGTAGAGGTTGAAAATTATATTCAGATATCATCAGTGGAAACACTATAAATATCTTTGACCCCTAAACATATTTGTCCGACTGAAATATCGACTGTTTTAGCATGTTTAAATATTTCCACCCCCGTCCACCCCCGCTTCTGGGGGTGGTAGACGCGTCTCAACCCGACAGTGTTTGTTTCCTGGTCGCAAAGAACACGTGTACGAAATTTGGTGAAATTTTCTCCAGCGGTGTAGATTTGTATAACGAACATACAAATATACAAACATACAAATATACAAACATACAAATATACAAACATACAAACATACATACATACATACACTCATTTTTATTTATAATATTAAACGTCGTTATTAATGGAAACAACATCGGTTAAAATAGTATGAACAACACCACCCCTTAATCTGCTACTTTCCCGTGGTGGAAAGGGTTGAATTTTTACTCATATCACATCGGTAGACACACTATAAATCTAGTTTACCCATAAACACATAACATTTTGGCAGTTTTAGAATAATAGACAATTCTCACCCCCAGCCCTAACCAAGCTCACCAGTAATGTCTCAAGGGATTTATCTTTATAACAACATCTGTTGAAATACTATTCACGTATTTCTCCTCCAAGAACGCGCAAGAACTGACTATTTATCTTCCCTTCCAACACCCACCCTTTCGGGTTAAATCGGCAATTAAAAATATTTATCCGAAGTAAACTCACTGACATCCATAACCTTCGATTTGACTCCAAACTCGGTTGTATTCGCGTTATTTTTCTGTAAAGCAACTCCACCCTAAACCCTAAGGGTGCCCTTTTCCCAGGGCGTAGGAGATGAATATTATATTCAGATAACATCGGTAGAAACACAATCAATATCTTTGACCCCGAAAATATTTATCCAAATCTAATACCTGCAGTTTCAGCATGTTTAAGTATTTCAACCCCCGTCCACCCCCGCTTCTAGGGTTGGTAGACGCGCCTCACCCCGACAGTGTTGTTTTCCTGGTCGCAAAGAACCCGTGTACGAAATGTGGTGAAATTTGCTCTACCGGTGTAGATTTGTATAACTAACATACAAATATAAAAAAAAAACATAAGATATAAAAGCTTTTTAAAAGAGTATAAAAAGCAATGGTTCTGAAACACTTTTATTTTTGACTAAACGTCGTTATTAATGGAAACAACATCGATTAAAATAGTATGAACAACACCACCCCTAAATCTGCTACTTTCCCGTGGTGGAAAGGGTTGAATTTTTACTCATATCACATCGGTAGAAACACTATCAATCTAGTTTACCCATAAACACATAATATTTTGGCAGTTTTAGAATAATAGACAATTCTCACCCCCAGCCGTAAGCAAGCTCACCACTAATGTCTAAAGGGATTTATATTTTCAACAACACCCGTTGAAATAGTATTCACGTAATTCTCCTCCAAGAACGCGCAAGAACTGACTATTTATCTTCCCTTCCAACCCCCACCCTTTCGGGTTAAATGGGCAATTAAAAATATTTATCCGACGTAAACTCACTGACATCCATAACCTTCGATTTGACTCCAAACTCGTTTGTATTCGCGTTATTTTTCTGTAAAGCAACTCCACCCCAAACCCTAAGGGTGTCCTTTTCCCAGGGCGTAGGAGATGAATATTATATTCAGATAACATCGGTAGAAACACAATCAATATCTTTGACCCCGAAAATATTTATCCAAATCTAATACCTGCTGTTTTAGCATGTTTAAGTATTTCAACCCCCGTCCACCCCCGCTTCTGGGGTTGGTAGACGCGTCTCACCCCGACGGTGTTTGTTTCCTGGTCGTAAAGAACACGTGTACGAAATTTGGTGAAATTTGCTCCAGCGGTGTATATTTGTACTCTCCACCCCAAACGCTAGGGGTGCTCTTTCCCCAGGGTGTAGAGGTTGAAAATTATATTCAGATATCATTAGTGGAAAGACTATAAATACCTTTGACCCCTAAAAATATTTATCCGACTGAAATATCGACTGTTTTAGCATGTTCAAATATTTCCACCCCCGTCCACCCCCGCTTCTGGGGGTGGTAGGCGCGTCTCACCCCGACAGTGTTGTTTTCCTGGTCGCAAAGAACACGTGTACGAAATTTGGTGAAATTTGATCCACCGGTATAGATTTGTATTCTCCACCCCAAACTCTAAGGGTGCCCTTTTCCCAGGGTGTAGGGGATGAAAATTATATTCAGAAAACATCGGTAGAAACACCATCAATATCTTGGACCCCTAAACATTATTATCCGACTAAAATATCGGCTTTTTTAGCATGTTTAAATATTTCAACCCCCGTGCACCCCCGCTTCTGGGGGTGGTAGACATGTCTCACCCCGACAGTGTTTGTTTCCTGGTCGTAAAGAACACGTGTACGAAATTTGGTGAAATTTGCTCTAACGGTGTAGATTTGTATAACGAACATACAAATATACAAACATACAAACATACAAACAAACAAACAAACATACAAACAAACATACAAACAAACATACATACACTCTTTTTTATTTATAAGACTAGCTGGGTGCCCGGCGTTGCCCGTGTACTTATCACACAGAGTAAATTTTATTTATTTGAAGATTACATATCTGGGTGCCGGGTGTTTATATCTATAAATCTGAATTGAAATTTAATTTGTAGGTCTAGCTGTGATTTAACCGACTTCAACAGCGTCAAAATTTTGTCTATTTGGTTTTTACGCCCCTGGGTAATGGATGATGACGGAATACTAATTTAAGGATTACCGGAATGATGACTTTGTGTATGTTATTGGAGGGAAGACGTTTTGAGAGGTTGCAAAATTTCTTTAGTCCTCTAACAATATGGAATGTATACGTTGTATATATAAAATCGTAAAACAATCTCGACGTCATTGAAAAATACACCGGGTAGCTTAAGATAGTCAAAACTGTGGGAGCACGCAAGAAAATATAAAATTATTGGGGTACCTTCAGTAAAATAGACATATATTTGTTAAAGGAAGAGTTACTTTCTGTAGCTCAAGAAATCGAAGATTATTAGTGGTACCCTAATAGAGTGATTATAGTTATGGAACTTTGGCTGAGGAAAAGTAATTTTAATTCCGGTATCGTAATAATTCGAAAAGTACCTCCCGTATGTTTAAACAGTCAATTGTACTTCCGGTACTTGACAATGTATAAAAGAATTGCAGTTGGGTAAAACAAACAAAATTACATTGAGTATCTTAATTAAATCGGAAATAATGAGGGTAAATTAAAATAGTTAAAAATACTCCCGGTATAATAAGAGATTAAAAAAAAATCAGCCAAAATATTGAGAGTGAATTAATACTGACGATAGGGTAAAATTTTTAATTTATTTAGGTGATTTGTGAGACTGTAGACTTGTCGATACAGCTTTAGGTAGACTTAAGAGAAGCAATAAAATTGCTGGAATTTTAAGAGTGTTCATAACTGCTGCACTATAAACAAATGAATAATACTATTGGCAACTTAAAAGTTGAAAAATAAGGCAGGTCATACTTTCAAAAATTGTAGGTATTGAAAAGGAAAAGGAAGTTTTAAAGAAGGATACAGGGCAATATGAAATTGTTGATAAAAATATCAATAATGAAATTAAAATTTTAATTATTCTTAGCAATTTATAGGAAATTGAAGTAAAACAACAGGTTATAAAAATATATATTAATAAATTGTTTATATTTTCATAATTATATAAATATGTATTTTATTGAAACATATATAGTTCAAAATAAAATATAATACTCAATATGGTAATAATATAGATGTGATTACTGGCCTACTACCAAGGTGCTTGAGTGTCTAATTTAATTCACAGGTATTGCTCCCAGACATAATTAGTTTAAGAGCGGATACTTGTGGTGATCTGCACTATAGCGATAATAAAACCATAAAAGATATTTTTTTTTTTTTTTGTTTTTTAAGAGGGAAAACAGTGGAAATCCTTCATGGACACCTGAGTGGGGTCCGCACCTCTCAGGTAGTGTGAGACTCTTACTCACTAAAACCACTTAACCCTTTGAAATCGACTTTGTTTTTGTCCCGCGATCGTCTAAGGGCGGTGTCGATTCTAAATTACGTCAGGGCGTCTCATCATTGTTCTTTCATTCTTCCGGCATCGCGCTTCTTAATCTCCAGGATTGTCATAGATTTAATGGTAACTGATATTATCAGTTGTTCCGTAAACTATAACGTAACATAATTAAAAAAGTGGAACGGGAAAAAAAGTAATAAATCAGTACTAACGAAAAAAAAACCTGTACGTATGAAAAAACTAATGTATAGAATCAGAGCAGAGGAAATGAGTCCGAACACTCCGTAACGAAATAAACCTACTAAATTCAGCTTATTCCAGAGAGTCGGCTGTCGGTGCTCCACAACAGATTCTAAACATAATTCTCCAAGGTATAAAAGTTACCGGCTGGTGAGTAGATTAAATTCAAGTGCAATGAATAATTTAATTCTTATACCTGAAAAAAATTATAATGTCTGTAAAAAAATATGATTATGTTAAATTTTTGTTTAATTAATTACTTACAAAATTGATTATAATTGGCACATATGTAATATACGCATTTCGTACGCGGTAATGAAAATAGTAAAAACATAATATTTTAGTAAAGTTCAAATCAAATAATTTTTTGTCGTATTTAATCCAAATATTTTTAAGTAAATTGTGGAAAGATTTTATGTTGTACCTTTCAGTAACGTTTGTAGCATTTTATGATTCCTTTGGCTGATAGTTGGAATTCTGGGCGATATTTGAGGTGGCTTGATGCGAACGGCTATTTTACTGTAAAATATTTTTGTTAATAGACATTTGTGTTAAAATATTAACTTCCAAAATTGAATATGATTGGCAATTTATTAATATACACATATCTTATTCGGATTTTAAGAAAATATAAAGAAAATCGTTTTACTAAATTTAAAACCATTTAATTGTTTGTCGTAATTTTATGAAAATTTAATTTACCTTTTAATAACGTTTGTAGCATTTTATGATTCCTTTGGCTGATAGTTGGAATTCTGGGCGATATTTGAGGTGGCTTGATGCGAACGGTTATTTTACTGTAAAATATTTTCGTTAATAGACATTTGTGTTAAATTATTAACAACCAAAATTGAATAGGATTGGCAATTAAATAATATACACATATCTTATTCGGATTTTAAGAAAATATAAAGAAAATCGTTTTACTGAATTTAAAACCATTTAATTGTTTGTCGTAATTTTATGAAAATTTAATTTACCTTTTAATAACGTTTGTAGCATTTTATGATTCCTTTGGCTGATAGTTGGAATTCTGGGCGGTATTTGAGGTGGCTTGATGCGAACGGCTATTTTGCTGTAAAATATTGTAGGGATATAGCATGCTACATATTAATGGAAGTAATAATATGTAGAAATTTATTTATTTTAAAAGAGGTTTAACATTTTAATTGGGAGTTGTTAATTAATTGAAATAAGTATTTGATTAGTTGAAAAATGATTATTGATTTCAATTATTAATAAAAATTGGTTCAAACAAACTTTCGTAATGAATTATAATTTAAAATTTAAAATATTTGTACAATAATCTCTATTGTTCTTTTTATTATTTTATATACTGGTGATTGCTAATATTTGTTTTCTTACCTTAAATGTCATTATGATGATGCAGCATCACTTTGCGTCTTGTGAAGTCCCTCTCATGTGGGATAGTATCATGGTAGTCTTCATTGTTTATAAATTCTGAAGTGGAAGGATTCAGAAACTGTAGACTATGTTTTTAGTTTCGTTTCCTGGAGCATGAATGAATAAATTCTTAGGTGATCCGACTCTTGAGCAAGCTACATATAGTTGACCGTGGGAGAAGCATGGTGATGTCAAATTTACTCCGCAGAGCTTAATTGATTGTCCTTGCGACTTATTGATTGTAATTGAGAAGGCAAGTCTTACTGGAAATTGCAATCTCTTAAAGTTAAATGGCAAATCTGTAGGAATTAATGGTATCCGTGGGATAAATACTATTTCCCCCTCTCCTTTTCCTGTTAATATAGTAGCTTCGATTACATTTTCAAGCATCTTCTTAACACACAGTCTTGTGCCGTTGCAGAGTTTTGGAGGGTCGAGATTGCGTAGTAAAATAATCGGTGAACCTTCTTTCAGTAAGAGCCTATGGGGTGGTAAACCAGGTGGATCCAGTGAGTTTAGGAACTCCGGTGGGAAATTAACTGCCTCGTCGGTATCTATTACTGTATCAATAGAGTTGTACTCTGATACGATGCCTGGTAACATGGTAAGTATTTCATTGTTTATTTCGTGGACATCGTCGTTTTTAGGAGCGAGAATGGCTCTTTCTCGCAACCAATTCAAGTTTTGATAGTTTTGTTGAACTGCCGGATAGACCGCCTTTATTAGGTCTGAGATGGACGACACCAGATTACAAAAGTCGGTTGAGAATTTTAGATTACCTGAATAGTCTAGGGGTAATCTACCTTCTCCCATCTCTAAAAGTTTTTTTGAAAAAGCCTGTGCTGCGTCATCTCCGAACTGCACTCTCATATTTTGATGTAACGTTAACTTTTGCATATGTCTCCACAAAAAGGACTGTTTTATACATGCGTGGATTTGATCAGCTGGTGTTGCGTTTGGGATGATGGGCAGCGTTTGACGAAAGTCTCCACAGAGGAGTACGAGAGTCCCTCCCATGATGTTCTTATTTCCTTTAAGGTCTTTCATAGTGTTGTCAAGGGCCTCGAGAGATTTCTTGTGAGCCATAGTACATTCATCCCATACTATTAATTTACATGTTTTCAGTACCCGAGCTTGACCACTTGACTTGCTTATGTTGCAAGTAGGAAATTCGTGTCTCGCTATGTCTAGCGGCAATTTAAGTGCAGAATGGGCAGTTCTTCCTCCATCCATCAATGTCGCTGCAATTCCTGAAGACGCAATGGCAAGAGCAATTTGACCCCGAGACCTGACTTCTGCCAGAATTAAATTAGTCAAAAATGTTTTCCCTGTGCCACCAGAAGCATCAAGGAAAATAATACCACCGTTTTCTTTGAATATATTGTGCATTATAATTTCGTATGCTTTTCTCTGATCCTCATTTAGAAGAGGTCTGTTTTGCAGGACATAGGAAGTAAGCTGCTCCACATTGTAGCTCTTTTCTCGGACGCAATCTGGGTGGAACACGTCTTCTTGACTTCGTAATGGCTGAGGCATGCCGAGTTGTTGCATTGTTTTATTCGCAATGGCCAGACATTTATTTTCTAGAATAATCAAAGCCATATTGAAAATATCTGGACTAAAAGAAATTTCTAACGTCGGATTTTCCCTTCGGACTTTGCGGAGTATATCTTCACATAATGCCTCCTTATAACTTTCCCATAGAGTAACAGGATTCGACGGACTGCACATAGTGAGTATTATGGCAAATAGATTTCTTATTTGGTCTGGCATGGAGATTAATTCGGCTTCTCGCATTGTGTCATCCCAGCACTGGTCTGTTTGTAAGAGACCTAATTTTTGACAGGTTTCTCTGTATGATTCGCATAGTTCTCCATTTACTGTTTTTAGGTAGGCAAAAGATGTTGGTCCTCTAACGTAGTGAAGAAGCATCCTAAGAAAGAAACATTCGGCGTTATTGGGATGAACTGTATACACACGACCCAAAGCATCGCTTGCATGTACATCATGTCCAGGTACTGACTGGCCTAGTTTTCTTTTAGAGAAAACTTTCCTAGATGAATTCCATGTGTAATACCGAGGTATTTCGGGATACAATAAGGTTCTGGCGAAAGCATCTTTCTGACAAAGTTGAAAGAATGCAGTTAAAGTTGTGTTTGGTGGTTGATCAATAACTTTCGGAGCAGTCTGTGTGGTGAAATAAACTCGTTGACCATTTTCTAAATGAACACTAAGGTGAACAACAGTAGGATATCTTTCATGTATGGGAAATCCTAGTATTCGCCAAACTGCTTCGTTGCTACTAATATATCTGCCCAAGTGATATTGAGTCACTTCATCATTTGTTGCGTCGTTAGTAATGCAAAATGAAGCCATATCACTACCTTTGTTTATATACTTGCACACGTATTTGATGGATTTGACACTGTTACAGTATTCGACATTGATGTGTGCCTGAAACATTCTCGACAGCAGTGGGGAATAAGGCACTACCCATCTATTGTCGATTTCTATTTCGGTATTCTTGCGTATCTTGAGTTTTGCCGTGAAACCGCCATCTTCTGGAGATCGCCGTCTGTACAGAGGATATCCATCACTTCCGGTTTGCGTGTCTTTAATAAATTTTCTTGGATATTTCTTAGTACACCTTCCGTCTTTCATACAAGGACAATTTCGATTAAGATTGCCGCATGGTCCGTGTATCATGTTTGAGGTTATGACAATAGATAGGTCAGGATCTTGTGTTGGGTCAGGCAGTTCAGCTGATATAATATCATCAATTTGTGAGGGATGAATTTTGTCCTTCAACCATATTAAATTGTGTGAATGTGGCAGTCCACGCTTTTGCCACTCTATTGTGTACATCCAACATCTTGGGATTCCAAATACATGACCCTTTGTTATAACGTCCATTAATTTCAACTGCTTTAGTTTGAATACTCTCGCAATCAAATCATGCCGATCACTGGGTAATTGACCATTGGTAAGTATTTCCTTGATCTCCAACCATGTAGGATTACATGTGAAAGTGATAAATAAGTCTGGTCTCCCGTATGTCTTTACGTACGTCATAGCATCCTGCGTGTATTCGTGCATATGTCTGGGACTACCAGTGAATGTAGATGGCAGTATGACTAAAGAACCTATGTTTTCAATGTCCCCATCATTTGTAATAGCATCTCTGAGGTGAATGTATTCTTCAACTCTGAGTTTACGCTGATTTAGACGAATATAAAGAAGACGTTCAGTTTCGATTTTTGCATACATATCAACTACGAATTGATGAAACAAATGCCTGCAGTTTAATATATGGTTCGGTTGAGCATCTCGAACCATTAGACGGTATGCATAGAAAAGCATCGCTGAAACTTTCTTTGTTGTTGGTTGACCTGTTCTTGGGTTGACCAGTCTGAGATTAAAATGATATCCTTCTTCACCACGGGGAAATATGAGTGGGTATTGAAGAGAATCATAGAATCGATGTGTTTCGGAAATACGCTGTAGTGAATGACCTCGTCGTTGAATTATGATATCTCGACGATCAAAGCCATCGGCTGACATAACCACTGCTATTTCATGTCCTTCAGGAGTATTAAAGCGCCGTTCGTGTTCTCCAGCCGGTCTACGATCTGCTCGTATGACAACTTTATATTCATCTGTTGGCATATGTTCTAATGCTGTTTTGAATGTTTTTATCAGATCGTTATGCTCATGAAACATTGTTTGTAAACTTGACACTATATGTCGTCTTGTTCCTGAGATGTAGCCGCACCTCTGGTTAGTTTCCGTTTCATCGTTTCCTATAAAATATATTTGTAGAAATTTAGGTTGTTGATCAGACAGTGGGAGCAACGATCCCGCTTTATGATAAATCTGACCTTGTACTGTGAATGTTGTTGCAAAGCCAGGATTTTCAACAACTGATGTTGCACCGAATGACGTCATTTGGAAAGATGAGTTGTATTTCCTGATATTAGTGAGAAAATGTTTTGATTCTGCTGTATTTCCGGCTGTGTATGTCAACAGTTCATGTGGTGGCGTTTCTAGGTTGCTCAGTTTTACTTTTCCATTTTTGCAGCAAATACCAGCAGTTTCAGATTTAAATTTTTTTGCATGGCAGTAAGTACAAACTGTTTGCATTTTACCTATAGTAACAGTTGGATGGTGTGTATAATCTTTAAGTGGATCATAATGGAATGCTTCTAATTTTAGGGTAAAATGATGTGCAGTCCGCGATCGTGTGGTACTGACTCTCAGATTTTGAAGGCGGGTTTTGCGCTGCTGTTCGGTTTCCGAACTTCTAGATGTAGTTGTTCTTTTTCTTAAATCTTGCAGTCTGGTTTCGCGCTGGTGTCCGGTTTCTGAACTTCTAGATGTAGTTGTTCTTTTCTTTTGATCTTGCAGTCTGGTTTCGCGCTGCTGTTCGGTTTCCAAACTTCTAGATGTAGTTGTTCTTTTTCTTAAATCTTGCAGTCTGGTTTTGCGCTGGTGTTCGGTTTCTGAACTTCTAGATGTAGTTGTTCTTTTCTTTTGATCTTGCAGTCTGGTTTTGCGCTGCTGATCGGTTTCTGAACCTCTAGATGTACTGGTCCTTTTCTTTTGATCTTGCAGTCTGGTTTCGCGCTGCTGATCCGTTTCCAAACTTCTAGATGTAGTTGTTCTTTTTCTTAAATCTTGCAGTCTGGTTTTGCGGTGGTGTTCGGTTTCTGAACTTCTAGATGTAGTTGTTCTTTTCTTTTGATCTTGCAGTCTGGTTTCGCGCTGCTGATCGGTTTCTGAACTTCTAGATGTACTGGTCCTTTTCTTTTGATCTTGCAGTCTGGTTTCGCGCTGCTGATCGGTTTCCAAACTTCTAGATGTAGTTGTTCTTTTTCTTAAATCTTGCAGTCTGGTTTTGCGCTGGTGTTCGGTTTCTGAACTTCTAGATGTAGTTGTTCTTTTCTTTTGATCTTGCAGTCTGGTTTCGCGCTGCTGATCGGTTTCTGAACTTCTAGATGTACTGGTCCTTTTCTTTTGATCTTGCAGTCTGGTTTCGCGCTGCTGATCGGTTTCCAAACTTCTAGATATAGTTGTTCTTTTTCTTAAATCTTGCAGTCTGGTTTTGCGCTGGTGTTCGGTTTCTGAACTTCTAGATGCAGTTGTTCTTTTCTTTTGATCTTGCAGTCTGGTTTCGCGCTGCTGATCGGTTTCTGAACTTCTAGATGTACTGGTCCTTTTCTTTTGATCTTGCAGTCTGATTTCGCGCTGCAGATCGGATTCCAAACTTCTAGATGTAGTTGTTCTTTTTCTTAAATCTTGCAGTCTGGTTTCCCGCTGCTGTTCGGTTTCGGAACTTCGAGTTGTAGTTGCTCTTTTTCTTAAATCTTGCAGTCTGGTTTCCCGCTGCTGTTCGGTTTCGGAACTTCTAAATGTAGTGGCCCTTATTTTTTGATCTCGAAGCCTGGTCTGGCGCTGATGAAGAGGCTCTGATAGCCTGGTTTCCGCAGCTCGCTGGCGTAGAATGCGAAGCCTTGTAATTCTATCCTCAGGACTCTCATGTGCTCGTTTCTTTTTAATTTTTTTAGCCGTTATTTGTATTTGGCCAATTGCCTTACGTTTTCTGGGTGGCATTTTTGTACCAATTAATACCTTTAAAGAGTAATATTAAATTACTATTTATTGATTAATATATTACGTTTATGAAAAAGAATGTAACCCTTTTTATAGTAAAACTAAAAACTACCAAAACCACAATTCTTATTGTTATTGAGATTTAAAATTTGATTTCGTAACAAAAAGTTATAAGTTTGTGTAAAATGATAAAACAATTAAGCTGCTTCGAAAAGGATATCACCTCGAAAACGTTAGGTGAAAAGAATTCATATAAGTATAAGTATAATACTCGTGTATCAATACTGTTTGGGAAATGTGTTCTAATTTGTCCATTTTCTATATAGAGATGTAAGAAGAAAATGCTCACGTTAGTATAAAGTTATTACATAGAGTTTAAGCAGTAAGTATAAAATAATAAAAATGAAATAAAATTTGCAATATTTACGGAAATAGAAATTAGGTGTGAATGAGAGAAATTTTATATAAATAACGAATTGGTAGATAATATAAAATGTGGAATTAATTTTGTAGTATTTGTGGAAATATGAATTGATTATTAATAATATGGACTGTAAATTAAATGCAGAATTTATAAGTGATACTATAGGTATTGGAAAATATAAACCAAGGATTACATTCGACAATTTGGTTAAATCAGGAATTAGAAATAAATTATTAACCTTATAGATAAAAGTAAATTGTGGAATAAAATTTGTAGGTTTCATGGAAATAGTAGTAAGCTACGAATGGGACTGACAGTAAAATAATACATAATTGGTACATAATAACACAGTAAAAGATAAATTGTGAAATTAAATATCTGTTATTTATGAAAATAGGAATTGAACATGATTGGGACGGACTCTAAATTTAACGCTTATATGCTGAAAAATATATCAGATATACGAAAATATTAACTAAAGAAAAAATTTGCAACATTTATAGAAAAGGGGAATTATATATAATTGAGACTGACATAAATTGAAAGAAGAATTGAGAGCTATATATCCACTTATAGTAGATTATTAACAGTGGAAGAAAATTTATAGCAGTTATAGAAAAAGTTTGCACTTTGGAATTCAAATGACGGTGATACGATTGCAAAATTTATAAGTAATAATTACATTGTTCTTCGTAAGTATTAAGTAAGGAATGAATTTGTACAATTTGTGGTAACAGAAATTCGAAAAGAATGGAACGAATTCTAAATTCAATAGAGAGTTAGTACACAAAATAACATTTACTCCAAAATGTAAACTGAGGTATTAAATTTGTTGAAATAGAAATTACATACGAATGAAACAACCTGTTAAATAAATTTAGAGATGGTAGGTACTATAACAGTTATTTGAGAATATTAACTGGGAAAGAACATTTGTAACATTAGAGGTACGAAAAAAGAATTAGGGACACGATTGACCGAAAATGGAAACCATAATTTATAGGTAATATAAAAGATTTTGTAAAATATAATCTGCATAATTAAATTTGTAGAATTTGCGGAAATAGCAAATAGAAAAGAATATAAATTGAAAGTAGAGATGGTACATAATATAACACTTATTTAATAATTTTAATTCCGGGAATTTTTTTTAGATTTGTGGTAATAGGAGACAGGTAGGAACATGAATGAACGGTAATAGAATGGCCAAATATTGTAAGTTTTTTTAAAAATATATGAAAATAATTACATTAGCAGAAACATTCTATGAATAATTCAATTTGAAGAATTTGTTGAAATAGCAATTAGAAGGGAATGGTACGTACTGTAAATTAAATGTAGAGACGGTAGATAATATAACGGTGATTTGAGAATATTAATTGGGGGAGAAAATTTGTAGGTTTTGTGGTAATAGTAGTCAAGTAGGAATATGGATGAACGGTAATGAAATGCACAATTAATGTAATAGCGTTTGAAATATATATAAATAAAGAATTAAATATACAGAAAAAAAGGTAATTAATTAGATTTCCAGAAAAAGAGGTAATTTGGATAAGATGTTAATGGAAGGTACTGTAAATTAAATGTATATATAGTAAATAATATAACAGTTATTTCAGAATATTAAGAGGGGGAGACAATTTGTAGGTTCTGTGGTAATATTAGTCATTTAGGAATATGAATGAACAGTAATGGCATGCACAAATAATGTAATAGTGTTTGAAATGTATATATATATATATATATATATATAGAAAAGAATTAGATTTCCAGGAAAAGAGGGAATTTGGATAAGATGTGAATGGAAGGTACTGTAAATTAAATGTAGATATGGTAAATAATATAACAGTTATTTGAGAATATTAAGGGGAGGGGGGAGAAAATTTGTAGGTTTTGGGATAATATCAGTCATGTAGGATAATGAATGAAAGGTAAAGTAATGCACAAATAATGTAAGTGTTTCTGAAATATATAATAAAAAAATTAAATTTGGAGAAAATGAGGTAATTTTGATTAGATGTGAATGGAACGTATTGTAAATTAAATGGAGTGGTGGATAACGTAACACTTATTCGTGAAACATGTACTACATGAATAATTTGGAATATTTATGGTAAAATTAGTCGCATACGGTCATCAATGACCTCGAATGGAATGCACAATATTTATATATAAAAAAAATTTGGAACACATTATATGAAGAATTCAATTTGTATAATTTGTGGAAATAGCAATTAGAACTGAATGGAACGTACTGTTAAATAAATGTAGCGACTGTCGATAATATAACACTTATTTGAGAATATTAAATGGGGAGAAAATTTGTAGATTTTGTGGTAATAGTCAGGTAGGAATATCAATGAACGGTAAAGTAATACACAATTAGTGTAATAGTTTTTTAAATATATAAAAAAAAGAATTAAATTTGCAGAAAAAGACGTAATTTGGAAATGGATGTGAATGGAACGTATTGTAAATTAAATGGATTGCTGGTGGATAACATAACACTTATTCGTTAAAAATGTACTGCAGAAATAATTCGGAATATTTATGGTAAAAGTAGTCAGGTACGGTCATGAATGACCTTAAATGGAATGCATAATATTTACATATAAATAAAATTTTGGAAAACTTTATAAGAAGAATTCAATTTGTAGAATTTGTTGAAATAGCAATTATAAAGGAATGGAACGTTCTGTAAATTAAATGTACAGACGGTATATAATAGAACGTTGATTTGAGAATATTAACTGGGGGAGAAAATTTGTAGGTATTGTGGTAATAGTAGTGAGGTAGGTATATGGATGAAAGGTAATGGCATGCATAAGTAATGTAATAGTTTTTGATATATATAATAAAAATTAAATAAATTTGCAGAAAAAAAGGTAATTTCTATTAGATATGAATGGAATGTACTGTAAATTAAAATTAGAGACTGTAGATACTATTACAGTTATTTGAGAATACTAACTGGGGGAGAAAATTTGTAAATATTGGGATAATAGTAGTCAGGTAATATATAACAGGTATTCGAGAATGTTAAACGGGAAAGAAAATTTATACGTTTCTTGGTTAGAGTAGTCAGCTAGGTTTAGTAGTGACGGCTAATTGAATGCAGAAATAATATGTAATGTAATACTTTTTGAAAAATATTAAGTAAATAATTATATTGATAGAATAAATGATGATTATAATTATAAGTGAATCGAACGAACTGTAAATTAAACGGGGAAACTTGTAAATAAATGCATGGTTGGTGGAGAATGTAACACTTATTCGAGACTGTTAACCTTTTTAAAAAAATTGAATGATTTATACAATTAGGAATTAGGTATTACTGGGAAGGACTTAAAATTGAAAGCGGTATTGGAGTTTTTGATAACACTTATCGAAAATATTAACTGTTGTAAAATATATGTACCTTTTAATGACTGTAAATAAAAATGGAGAAGTTTTAGTAAATGAGTTGTAGAAAATTGTAACTGTGGAATTAAATTTTTATAATTTGTGGTATTTGGAAATTAAGTGTGAATATAACGGTCAGTAAATTAATACATATTTGTTGGATAATATAAACGTTATTTGAAAATATTATATTTTTAAATAATTTGTATCATTTATGGGAAGTGTTGTGATGTAGGAATGAGAAGAACCGTAAATCTCAATCAGAATTTATAGGCAACATAACAGATTTTCTAAATAATAAGTGTGGATTTAAATTTGCTGCATTTATTGAAATTATAGTTAGTTAATAAAGGGTCGGACCTTACTTTTAATGCTGCGGAATTAAATTTTTTGGATTTATATTAACAGAAAACAGCAATAAATTGGATGGACCGAAATACAGTTTAATATATGTCGATCGTCTTAGGTTAGAGGATGTCTTTGGAATAATAATAATTTCCATAAATATTACGAACACAGCATATTGGACAGATGATGGTATATCGAGATATCATTGATAAGTGAATTCAGAAAAGAATTTTTCGTTCCTGTAGAAGCTTTTCCGGAATGGATGTTGAAGTAGCATTTAAAATTATCTTCACTATGATAATTTGTACATTAAAATATTTCGTAAATCTATTTTTCTCATAATGTATGTGAAGAAAAATATTTTTAAGATTCATTTATTGGATGAGTCAAAACATGTGAAATGGAATATAGAAGGAAACAAATAAATATTTTGGCAGCAACGAAAACAGTATTAGCATAGGTAAAGTACGAAAAATATATTCTAAACGTGCGATAAGACTATATAATACTCGAATTATGTTTGATGAATTACGTTTTAGAATAATGTAGGGAATAATAGTATAGATAAATGACGATGAAAATAATATTGCGGAAAAAAATCAGTTGCTTAATCCATTGAAAAACAAACACTGATAATGAAATAGTTTGTGGATTGATAACCGCTCCGTAATAAACGTGCAGCATAATGATATTCTAGAATTTACCTTAGAATTCATAACATGCAGAACAAAAGAGTATTTGTAAAATATTCTTACAAACGCAAACATAGGGAAAAGAATTTGAGATAATGTCGAGATAGTGCAATACCATAAGTGAATAGAGAAAAACTCATCAAGCACTGAACCTAATATTAAGAAACATTGAGCTTGACTACTCGCTGGAATATCGAAAAGACATTACAACATTGAAAAAAGATAAAACGCCATTTTTAAAATTAATGTACCAATCTTACATGTACCAATGTTAAAGTAGTTGATATGACTCTTAGAAGAAGTCAAATAAAGTAAAATATTACAAAGTTGAGGAAATTATGTGTGAGGGGAAGAAGTTAAGCATGAAGTTATGAAATAACAGCAAATATATAGAAATGAAATTTTGGTGTAATGAGAGATAGTTTGAAGTATAGAGAAAAATCAAATTATAAGGAATGAAACAATTTAATTACATATCGTATAATTATATTAAGGTAAAAGCAGTTGGAAATGAAAATAATAATATAAAAGGGGAAATGGTGACGTGGAAGAAACTAATTTATGTTATAGAGTTATAAAAATGCTTGAAAGTTGTTGAAGAGATTTATCAGAAAAAGAAATAGTTGAATTTATTTTAGTAGCTATAGTAATAAAATAGCAGTTAAGATTAATGTAAAGAAAATTGAATTTACGTAGAAGACGACTTTCGTAGTACGCGTAGGTCGTCAATGCTCTTAATGCGTTGACTGCCGAGAAGAAAATATTTTAGTGTTCGCTAATGTTATGGATAAAAAAATTGTGAATGAACTTGGGAAGTGAAATATAATGGAAGGAAAATTGTTAAAAGAGAAATTTGTGGGAATAAATAGAAATTGTTTTTGGGACGTTTGAAAACTTGGAATAATGCAGTTTTCAGTTATAAAAACTATATATAAACCATATATGAATTACGGACGCGTCGTATAAGAAAATAATTTGAGAATTTACTTCAATACTTTATGACTTTCAGGATAACAGATTTGTGTACAAAATTTGAGAAGGAATATATTGGCAATAAATGTAAATAATGAATGTAGTTAGAGATGATAAGGCAAAAAGAATTTGAATTATATATTTAATATTTATAAAGGAATAGGAAATGTTACAGTCTGTGTATTACAAAAAGGAAATTTCCCAATTGATTTTAATGTATGATAAGTTCGAGAATGAATTATTTTTTTCAAAAGCTGTATCTTCATATAAGCATGATATGAAGGAAAATTTTGGTAATATAATATGATAAAAATGCAGAAATATAAAATTTGTGAAATAGAAACAAAAAAAACTCAAGTAACAACAGTACGACGCAAAAACATTCAATTGCAAGAAAATATAATAAGGGATGTAGGAGAAAAGTGAGTTTTTCATTAAAGGAAATATTTAATAAGTTGCAGAATTAATAAATAATGTCTAAATACAGTCAAATATAGGAAACATTATTTGTAGCATGGAAGATAATTATACATATTCGAGTATTCGCAATTGTTTTTACACGGAAAATACGGATGTAAAATTTAAGCATTTATTTAGTATATTTATGTGTTCAGTAAACTACGGATTTAAATTTGTAGGTATATATTTACAATATTTAAGTGTTTATTTGAAGGGAAGAATAACTAAAACGCAAAGTAGAATTTATTTATAGTTGATAAATTTATTTATATATTTCTGTTTCATGTGTAGTACTATTTAGTGCCTAATGAAATGTCGTTACAGAAATATAAATAAATGATAAACGAAAAGTGCGGACGATTATTTGAAATATTTCAGAATTTAGAATTCTTGTGATATGAAAACAAAGATTTAAATTTTTTTAGTTCATAAAAAGTTGAGACTACAGGATGAAACAATATAGACATTATTTTAACAAAAATTGTGACATGGTTTACTAAAATTCGTATAACTGCACACATAAATGGATGAAATTTAAATATATATTACATTTAATCGTAAATTAGTTCAAAGCAAATGTTAAATGGGAAGTATTGACATTATTCATATGTTTAAAATGTTTGTTCAACTACCTTAAGGGAGTGTGGCTACACTGCAATGTGTCGTCTTTGAATTGTATCTGCGGTGTCCTTAGGAGATTCGTTTGTAGCTGCTGCCGACGTGGTAAGAGAATCCTGTGAAATTGGGAATGAAATGTGTAAAAAGTACGGTAATTATTTCAAAAATATTATCATTTGAAATTAACTGCAAATAGACAATGTTTTTTAAACATTTTTTAAAGAAAAGTCATAGATTTTCAAATAATGTACTGGAAATTAATAATAGTATGTAATTTTACAAAGTAAAGCATTGAAAACATAATTACAGACGTGAAATATACGTAAATTATTTGTGAAATTACCTGAAGTGTGTTTATGTTCCTTAGTCAATTTTATTTTTGGAGTCGGTGGAAAACTTGCTCGTAATACTTGCAGAGACAACAAAACCTGAAAGAAAGAGATAAAAATACAACAAATGGTTGGCCTACTTGCTGTTTGATTGCAAGAAAACGACAGGTTGCCGGTAATATTGTTTGATGTTTGCGGCTGCTTGTAGAAAATAAAATCTGGAAAAAAAAATATATTGAAAAATGTGGAATGTGGTTTGATGGCACAAAAGGCTACTATGTAACCGTTTGTGAAAAGGCCCACAAAAGCTTCTGTAAATTAATCGATGGAAACCAGATGCGTTTGGAATGCTTCTAGTCAATCGACTGACAATTTTTTGTTCTGTATCAGCTTCCTAGCGTATTGGAATTAGAGTGGGGTTGCTTCAACAAAATATCAACCAATTGTAGCTCTTGCTTCCTTGAAACAGTAAATGTCGGAACATTTAGTTTGAATTATTTTCTATATGGAATGGCATTGGCTGGTTTGATTCAAAAGCAAATAACACCCAATCATGACTCCTGTTCCGTGGAACAACTAATGTATCCCCTTTAAAAGGCGGTGCTTGGAAAAGGAATTTATAGGATTTGGACATATTTTCGTTTTAACGAAGAACTTGTATTCGCTTTTAACGGTTTCCTCAACATCTGCAGACTTACGACGTGCCTTACTTCCCGGAAGGCCTATTAAACGGCTCAGGCCGATCTTCTGTGGGAAAAAGCATTTGAAATAAATAAATTTTAGTCCATAAGATGAAATTAAATGCGTAGAAAATCAATATTTTAATGTTCGATAAGATAATAAAGTTTTCGTCTTTTGTTCATTGATAATAACAATTATATTTATAAATGAAGTGTAATAATTATTTATATTAAACACTTTTGTTCTAGTAGGAAAGGGGTTATATGGTTTAGGATTTTGAGAACACTTGTTCAAGTTATGTAGATTACGTGGATAATATTTTCATTGAAGTTGTAGTAAACTAAATTATAAACTACGTTAGCATGTAGAGTTTTTGTTACATGTATTTGTTCGTGATTATTTGTTGCTTTATTTCTTAGCAATAATTCAACTTCAATTACAGAATAAATGTAAAATTATGTTTGGATACAATTTATAATATAAAACCTTTTTAAAAGAGTTTAAAAAGCAGTGGTTCGGAAACACTTTTGTTGTCCAAGAAACGTCGTTATTAATGCATACATTTATATGGAATTACAATTATTACAGCATGTGTTTTAGTAATATAAAGTATGATGATAATATTTTATTCGTGCTTAAAATATTCGATTTCGTTAATCTGATGTGTCCTTTATTAATCCTTGTCCGCAATTTGATTTGAAATATTGTATAAATATAAAACTCTTTAAACCTGCATAAATTGTTAAAATAAAACCTTTTTATGTCAGTGGAAAAGAATGTGGTTTGGAAAAGAAATTTAAAAATGCGGAAATGTTTCGTCTTATGGAATAACTGGTAAATACTTTTAACAGTTTCCTCAAGATCTGCAGATTTACGACGTGCCTTATTTCCCGGAAGGCCAATTAGTAAAAGGCTGAGGCCGATCTGCTGTGGGAAAAAGCATTTGAAATAACTAAATTTTAGTTCAGATGATGAAAGTGAACGCGTAGAACATGAATATTTTAATGTTCGATATGATAATGAATTTTTCGTCTTTTGTTCATTGATAATAATTGTAAAACATTCGATTTCTTTACAGCTGACGTGTCCTTTATTATTCCTTGTCCGCAATTTGATTTGAAATATTGTATAAATATAAAACTCTTTAAACCTGCATAAATTGTTAAAATAAAACCTTTTTATGTCAGTGGAAAATAATGTGCTTTGGAAAAGAAATTTAAAAATGCGGAAATGTTTCTGTCTTATGGAAGAACTGGTAAATGCTTTTAACAGTTTTCTCAACATCTGCGGATTTACAACGTGCCTTATTTCCCGGAAGGCCTATTAGTAAAAGGCTCACGCCGATCTGCTGTGGGAAAAAGCATTTGATTTAATAAATTTTTGATGAAGTTTTCGTAAGTGTAATAATTATTTATATTAAGCCCTTTCGTTCTGGTAGAAAAGGGATTATTAATGGATTGATTTATATGGTTTAGGATTTTGAGAACAATTGTTCTAATAATGTAGATTACGTGGATAATATTTTCATTACGGAATAAATGTAAAATTATGTTTATAACAATTTATAATATAAAAACTTTTTAAAAGAGTATAAAAAGTAATGGTTCTGAAACACTTTTATTTTTGATTAAACGTCGTTATTAATGGAAACAACATCGGTTAAAATAGTATGAACAACACCACCCCTAAATCTGCTACTTTCCCGTGGTGGAAAGGGTTGAATTTTTACTCATATCACATCGGTAGAAACACTATCAATCTAGTTTACCCATAAACACATAACATTTTGGCAGTTTTAGAATAATAGACAATTCTCACCCCCAGCCCTAAGCAAGCTCACCACTAATGTCTAAAGGGATTTATATTTTGAACAACATCCGTTGAAATAGTATTCACGTAATTCTCCTCCAAGAACGCGCAAGAACTGACTATTTATCTTCCCTTCCAACCCCCGCCCTTTCGAATTAAATGGGCAATTAAAAAAAATTATCCGAAGTAAACTCACTGACATCCATAACCTTCGATTTGACTCCAAACTCGGTTGTATTCGCTTTATTTTTCTGTAAAGCAACTCCACCCCAAACCCTAAGGGTGCCCTTTTCCCAGGGCGTAGGAGATGAATATTATATTCAGATAACATCGGTAGAAACACAATCAATATCTTTGACCCCGAAAATATTTATCCAAATCTAATACCTGCTGTTTTAGCATGTTTAAGTATTTCAACCCCCGTCCACCCCCGCTTCTGGGGTTGGTAGACGCGTCTCACCCCGACAGTGTTGTTTTCCTGGTCGCAAAGAACCCGTGTACGAAATTTGGTGAAATTTGCTCCAGCGGTGTAGATTTGTATTCTCCACCCCAAACGCTAGGGGTGCTCGTTCCCCAGGGTGTAGAGGTTGAAAATTATATTCAGATATCATCAGTGGAAAGACTATAAATATCTTTGACCCCTAAAAATATTTATCCGACTGAAATATCGACTGTTTTAGCATGTTCAAATATTTCCACCCCGTCCACCCCCGCTTCAGGGGGTGGTAGGCGCGTCTCACCCCGATAGTGTTGTTTTCCTGGTCGCAAAGAACACGTGTACGAAATTTGGTGAAATTTGCTCTACCGGTGTAGATTTGTATGACGAACATACAAACATACATACAAACAAACATACAAACAAACATACAAACAAACATACAAACATACATACAAACATACATACACTCTTTTTTATTTATAAGATAATGTGATCACTTAGGATAATTTCTCTTTTAGAACTTGTCCAAGTCGTTAATCATCTGTCGTCAACCTGAACGCGGCTGTTTTAGAAAGAAAAATGAGTATATTGCGTCCAAGATTTGGATTCCATGAAAGTTCAAACACAAATTGTACATGGCTGTAGGGAATTCATTTCTATAAAATAACAACGCCATATTTTCTGTTAGGAAAACGACTTGAAAAAGTTTGATTAAAGCAAGAAACGGAATTTATCCTGAGAATAAATTTCCACATATGTACTGACTGTATAACTCACGATTTCGAAACTGATTTTTAATCCTGTCAGAAGTTGGAATGTATTTTTATGCAGTGATGTTGGGGAAATTTTTAAAATTAAGTGAGCAATTTTTTTTTTGATATTTTTGTTTTAGGGTAGAGGCTACATGACGGTAATCCACATGGTGGCAACTCCCCTTTAATAGCATAGGAAGGGATTTGAAAGGGAGGATGCGGAAGGGTAGGGGAAGGTAGCCAAGGGTTAACTAGGGCTATATTTTAAGGATCCTACCCAGCATTCGCCTAAAAGTAATGCAGGGAAAACCCTAGAAAAACCTGCATCAGGTAGGCCGGGCATTGGGTACTTGTCCCACGCCCTTCCGATAGCGGGAGAAGAGTTTGCTGTGGGGACGCAGCATTCCCTTCTCCGTACCTCGACCAGTTTAGGAGGCAGCTGGCCGACTGTTCCAATGGGAACAGAGAACAACTCTTACCGTATGCCCAAGGTCTGTGACCCCGGAACATACACCTCTCAAAACAGGCCGAGGTGCCTCGGCTTGTAGGAACCTTAGTTCAGAAACGGAGAGAGGAAAAGGCATCCCCAAAGGTAGATTAATTTCTATGAATGAATTAAAGAATGTCAAAAAGCTTTGACCATTGGACAATAAATTTTAAAAATACGTAATTTTTTATCGATATATATAGAGAATAACGTCTAACGATAAGCTGTATTTATCTATAATTGTAATGATTACAAGGCACGAAAAAATTAAATGTTTGTGTGAATTATTTCTTATGCTAATAGTCACGTAATACTACCAGTTAGATAAGTTTCCTGATAAAACTTTTGAACCGGTATTGAAAGTCCCAAGTTACGCGTAACTATAGCATTTGCGTAACTCGTCGAAAGAATAAAGTTAACCTGAACTTCGCGTTGTTACACGTAGCTGATCAATCAGTCATTACATTAATATTTAAAGAACTATTCCCATACAATTTCACTGATCACGTGACATACCAATAAAAGTTTTAATATGGTGAAAATTATAATTCTATATAGCCTGACGCCGTCGACTTAAAATTACATGGCAATTCGCATTTTAAAAAGATGTCGGGACTCGTTTTAATATTTCAGTTTTGGGATAACGTTAAATAAAATTACAAGTAATGCTTAAAATTGTATCTGGTGAGTAATTTTTTTTCTTGAGTATTTGTTTAATATGATATAAAAAGGAAAATAAATACAGACATACATTTTCTCATCTTTCCGAGAGACATTGTTTTATTGAGCCATTATATGTATAGCTTGAACGTATCCATTTTTGGAGGACAGTTGCTTAATAATTTTGCTATCAAAACGATATTGCACGAAAAATGATATGTTTTACGATTGGTGAGCAGTTGACCGGAGGTGCGGCTGATCGAGTTCCCGCAGGAATAATACAAGAACTACAACCGTGTGTTTTGACCATGATGTGTAGAATGAGTGATTAATGGCCTTTTAGTGAATTGTGTCCCCAAGCTCCGAAAACTAAGTCTGGTACCAGCAGGACATTTGTAAGTACAAACCAAACTAATTAAATTCTGTAAACAGTAATTAAGGGTATTAGTCAGTTTTAGTTCTTTTCATTTTTGAAGATTTCGTATTCCGTTCGTTTCAATTTGGTTGGATTGTTAATTATTTAATTTATAATTTTGATTGTTCTTACTTATCAAACCCAGTTCAAGACCCAGAGAAGAAGACTTATTAAATTTGATTGTTTGTGAAATATAAAAGATTGTATTTTACTTTTTATCCACAAATTATAAATAAAAAATATTTGTTTGTTAATTTTGAAATTATTGAATACGGCGTGCCAACCTAGGGCAAATCATTTGTAAAAAAACGAAATGAATACCTGTTAAATTAATCTTTGGCAAATTAAAAGCTTTTTAATAATTAATCATTTTGTTAAGTAATTCCTTTAATTAACCTTTCTTTTGCTCATTACATTTTTGGTTCCAGAACGTGGGGCAAATTAATAAATTATTTATTTTAAACCATTATAATACAAATTGTAAAGATTACCGATGTGTAATGTAAGTTTTATTTAGTAATTTTTTTCTTTTATATTATTGTCGGAATAACTTTGAGAAATGTAAAGCACAGTCAGTGTGGCGTAAGACTGGAAAGGTTGCTACTTTATTATTGTCGGAAAACCGTATGTAATACAGAATTTTGACGGAAACATCCAGTGTTGGGAGCCTAAGCAGAGTAGTCTTGGAAGCATAAACGTTAATGTTCTATAGAGGTCGGTCTTGGGCTTAAACCATTGATAGAGTGAATATAGTATTGGAGACCAGTAGAGGATTTCTCGTGACTAAATAAGAAATTCAGCAAAGTCTAAGCTGAACAAAGGCTGAATATATCACATTTGGCAGTAACGTATTTCTACAGCAAATGTGTGTGACAAAGTTCGTGAGAGGCGCAAGAATTTTTGTGAAGTGAAACGATATAGCAACGAGTGTTATGGCCTGCAAATTAAATATTTTCTTTAAAAATATAATAACTGTGGAGTGCACAATACGGTACAAGAGCAGCTCTAACTAAAATGGTATGTAGAAACTTATTTTTGTAAACCTTTAAGTAAATATAATTTACCGTCAGATTTCTCTAGTTTCTTTGTTATATTCTTATACAATTTTGTAATTGTAAATTTAATTTATATTTTTCTTTAGTAACTTTTGGTACTTATTGCAAATCACTATAATTTATTAGAGGCCCTGTAAGCGGCCCTGAAGTTTTGATTCTGATTAAAGCTGAGCCATAAAAAGGTACAAAATTTGATGGAAATCGAAATTGCAGTAATATAATTTTTTTGTTATCTTTAAAATTTTTTTTGTTTAAATTCAAGGTAAAATCCTGTTAACTTAAAGTTCCAATACCACATAATCCGGTTGAAGAGTAGTGGCATTTCTATTATTATATAATTTTGAATATTACATAATTTGGTTCCCACGTGTTGGCATTTTATAATTATATTAAACTGAATACCACAAAATATTGATTTATTTACAGTCGCATCAACACCTAAGGTTATTAGCGACTTAGTATGGGAACTCATTTTGCATTGTCGGGTTTCACTCACAGACACATACATACATATGTCCCCTAGCCGGGATTCGAACCGGGGACCTCTGTGAAGCGAGGCAGTTACGCTTACCCCTACACAACAGAAGGCCGGCTGTGGTTTCTTGTAAGGTTCCCAAAACCACGCCAAAGACCTGGCATTTCACTCATTGGGCGTCTAGTGAAGATTAATGGGAAATTAAAAGACACATAGCCCTTATTTGTCTAGAAATAGAAAAATAAACAAGAAATCGGATTAAGTCTTCGGCTAGAAAGGCTGAAGTTGAGAATCATACAGATTCTTTTTAACCTCATACTTCAGTTGGATTATCAGGTTACATCGCTCATCCCAAAGCTAAAGAATTACTCAAAAATCTAACTGTGTGATAGAGTTTGACAGTGGATGTCGAGATACTTATGTCTGAAGAGATGTCGTAATGAAATACTATATTGTCCTATATTTAGTTTCAGTTTTTTCCATTCTATCTTTATTTTCAGTACTACTTTCTTCTAAGAGTAATTACAAATTTTAAATTCGATTTTTTAAAGGACGGTGTCACTAGTATTTGGCAATTATGCCAATTACGTCCAAAATACTAAGACTATAATAATTATTCAGTTTTCAGCTTAGACAGTTTTCATGTTAATTTGTAGTTTTTCGAGCAATATTAGACTATATATTTTTTATTTTATGACAACGTTTCGGTACGTGTTTGTACCTTCATCAGGTCTTTCCTGCTGAGAAATTGTACAAAATAAAGTTGATAATTTTTGCACGTAGTTTTACAACTGTAAAACAGTTTTCAGAAACCTGAACTCTATGCATCACTGAACAGGAAAAATCTTCCTTCATGAGAAGTAAAATCTAAACAATTAATTCTATTAAAGCCGCGTTAGATAACAATTATAAAATCTCAATAGTTTCTTATATCTATTCAATTAATACCGTCAATCGTTGATTTTTAATTTTAAATTATATATATGTTGTGGTGATTACAAATTAAAGACAATTAAATAAAACAAAGTTAAAATATGCCACACGTTGGTGACGCTAATTTGTAGTAATCACCAATTAATGAAAGTTAAATCGCCACGTTAATGCAACAATTTTTAGTAATTTAAATATTAAAATGATAGGATATCAACATTTTTTAAAAAACCAACAAATTAATTTATTAACGCACAAACAATTAAATTTACATAAGTTATCAAATGAATTTACAATAGTTCTTAAGAAATTATCGTCAATTTAAAATGTTAATGAATATTTGACAATAAAATTTTACTCTTTCTCAGGGTCGTTTTCTGGGCCTTTGATAAAAAATACTTGTTAAAAATTTAATTTTATCAAGTTACCATGGACTTACTTCATCAATGGATTTACAATGCAAAAAATAAACATAAAATATGACTTTACATTCTGACCGAAATTCAACGATAATTACCTTTACTTATGGGTTTACAAATATGAAATCAGTGAAATTTTAACTTCCGGTCTCTGGTACTCAAGGCAATTTGGCTCGTTCGTACACACACATACATTTATTGCACCTATAGACAGGCCATTTTTATAACACTGATTCCAATAAACACTTTTGGTTTGCAAAAATGGTTCACTGTTCGTTTAGAAAATGTTATTCTCTCGTTCCGAATTTTATTAGCGGCTGAATGCAGTTGCCTGCCTCCCACAATCGAAGACAATGGTCCAAATCACGAATGTAATAGTTTAGACTCTGCGCTTTAAATCTTTAGCGTTGAATATTTAAGTATTTATGTCGCAGACTGCAACTTGTAAAAAAAACACAGTTCTAATTGTTTTAGCTGTTGTACTATAAGTATCCAGATACTATTTGTTCACAGCTATACTTCCACGACGACTGGCGCACACACTCCGTCTAGCGAGCCAACCTACAATACCCCAAACATGTGGCATTATTGCCACATTCTTGTGTACAACTTGTGTGTTTTCTGCCGCTAACAATGAGAGTCCAAATTTTTTTGTTTAATAATTAATGATTTACTTTTAATTACCACAATATATATATACAAATATTGTAATACCTATTAAACAATCCATGAATTGTTTTAATATAATTAAATTGTTAGCGGTACGAATGCGTAAAGGCGACAATCAAGGCGGTATTTTTCCTTTGTTTAACAATGGAAACTGAAAAACCGCGCGCTTAGAGAACTGAGTATGCGCTTGGAGAACGGCTGTCTGGAATCGGCGATGAAAGGTGAAGGAGTCTAAAATCTGCGTAGGAGAGATGAAACAGTTAAAAGTCGACGGGGAGATATAATACATTTCAGTTCACCTAGAACAACAAACGGTAAAGTCTGCAGATATAAAGTACTAATGGCGAGATTCTGTATTTTTACATGAAGCAAGCAAGCAAATATTTTTACGGAGAGATTTACAAAATAATTTGCACACGGTGAAGCAAATAGTTGCTTCACGCTGATTGAACAATTTTCGCATAGAGGGGACCGGCATCCACGAGCTGACCAAAGGGGGCTGCTCATCCGAGGTTCCAGATAGCAGAGGACGAGTATTTCAATCGTGTGTATTAAAAAAATTTCAATGAAGTGTAGAGTCTGTGTAAAAATGGCTTTTTAGTGTGGTAGTTTTAAAGCTACAAGAGAGATCTGGTACCAGACAGACATTCCGTGAGTAACAAAACTTTTATACAAATTTGTAAACGATAATTAGAAATGTATGGTCAGATTTCGTTCAGTTTTCGTTTCATTCAGTTTTCTTTTCACTTATCATCATATTGTTTTAGGTTAACTTTTTATATTTGAATTGTTAATTGTCAGTTTATACATTGGTTTTGTTCTAATTAACAGAGATATAGAGATCCGACGTATTTGATTGTAATGATATAAGAATTGTATTTTCATAAATGCTACGAATTAATAAATGAAAAATTAAAGTATTCGTTGTTAAATGGATAAAATTCGGCATGAAAAATAGATCTTTTACAATGTACATTTATCAACAATAAATTTTTAAATATAAATAAACTTTCGTTAATTTATTTATTAATTAACCCTAACAAGGTGTTTATTACATAAATGGCTTCACCAACTGGGGCAAATTAATCGTTAACCTTTTGATTATTAGAATATATATATATATATACATTTAGAAGTCTTTAATTAAATAAAAGAATTAATTAATTTACAAACAATATTTTTATTGTGGCAATAATTTAAAACAATTACAAATTTAAAATAATACATCTCAGGGTCTTCACTGGGTTTGATAATGGAAACATTAATTATGTTTAAAAATCTTATTAAAAAAAATCACAATTAAAAGAAAAAGAATTTATTTGACAATTAAACTGGAACGAAATTTAAAATGAGAACGAAATTAAGAAGTAAAGAGATTAGAACGAATTAACAATTTAAACGGAGAACGAAATCTGACTTCTATCTTTCAATTGCGTTTATATAATTAATTATTTTGTTACTCACATTTGTCCAGCATTCCAGCATACCTTTCGTTTTCTAAATACCCTATTGCGGGATTTTTACACTGATTCTAAAATTCGCAGCTTTTACACAGATTCTAATCAAAATTTATAGGATGTCAGGAACTCGGATGCTCCTCCCTTTTGTTGTCAGCTATCTGTTGACTGCTTGCCTTAGGTGAATTCCGTGGTTTGTAGATTTGCCAGTCTTTACTGCTTTGGACTCAAACCGAAATTTTACTATTTCTGGCCGGCTATGGACACAAAACTGCTTTTACTTAGCAAGTTTCGACGTTATGCTTTCGTGAATGTTTTACTTTGTCCTCAGAAATGTCCAGGCACCAACCAACTCTGTTAAATTCTCCTCCAACTAACAGTTATACCATTGACGATGTCTTTCCGCGAACTCCTCCTCACAATATTTTCCTGCGAACTGAACTCTCGTCTCGCGTGCATACGCCATTTTCGGACCTTCCGACAAAGGAACAGAGCTGGGCTTCATTGTCGCTATAGAAGCGCCTGCCGCTACAAAGGATTTCTCAAACAATTAAAATTTTTATGTTCAAACAATTAATGTATATATATATAATGTATATATATATAATATATATTACACTATTTTTATTTCTTCACGCATTATTATTGAAGTAATTAACATTGTGATTAAATTTACATCAAAATTTACTGTGTATATAAGTTTAAATTCATGCCAAAGAAAATAGATACAATGAGACGCTGAATACTTACTGTTGGATCCTGTATTTTGTGACTTCCAATAAAACAGAATATGATGTGGCTATTAACTAGAAAAAGTAGGAGGCAATGCGACAGCTTACATTTTCGGGATAAATTAACCACAAATAGTGCTCCTTGTCTGTCGCCTTCTCAATCTTCCAAGTCGCTTGCCGGCCGATTGAAGTTTACCCGGCCGTCAAGACTCTCCAAGTCACGGACTCCGGCGGATGTAGAACTCATTCACAGAATTCACGGGACCTTTTCTCGTCTAAAGGACTTCATTTACAACTAAATTATTTAAATTATTGGTAAGGTTCAACTAAATAAAATTATTTACAGATGGCCAATTCATACGTCAAACAAATATAATTTTATTGGCTTAGCTCAGAGTATAAAACATTTCATCAAGGACTTTGGTAGTATACGAATAAACAGAATTAGTTAAGCAATTAAAATTATTTTCATAACTAAATAAAAAATCAAAATGTTGCAATTTACATTTATTTTTTTTTAAAATAGGAAGGCGATACACGTTCATGCAGATTGGCAGCTATGGAGGACGTAATATACATAATCAGCGTCCAAATTAGCAGCATAACCGCGGAAAAATTCATCATGGCAGAAACATAGTCCACTACTCCCAATGAGCATGGACAGACTGTCAAACAATTCTCTCACACGTGCTTCCAGAACGTTCGGCTAGAGCTGATGAAACATACTGACTTAAAAAATCACTCCATATTTATACAGGTCAACCCCACCACCCGAAATGTATCTCTCGATGCGAAATATGATCGACGCCTCCTAATTTGTTCCTTCTATTCCAAACCTTGCCTGTAATTTCGTCATATAGACTTTTATCCTCTACCGAGATAATTGGCCACCTGTCGGCGGTCGCACAGTTACAGTTTATATGCGAAATTTAATAATATATTTAATTATATGTTTCGCATACGACTTCTGTTTTCGTAAAAGGAACCAATATATTTTTCCTTAAATCCTTGCCGTTAAATATCGTTTCCGAAGTACATAGAAAATATTTCGAAGCAACGAACAATGGTTTTGATATTATTCCAAAAAAAATTATTTTTTGGTACACAGTGCGCACATTTTACTTTTTCTTAATTGCTACTCAGTTCCAGAAACACTTATTGGTTTTATACTTTTTATTAAGTAGAAACGGTTAAGTCATGGGAAATCAATGGATCATTCCAAAAAGCTTCACTGTAGTTAAAATTAAGGTCTAAATAGCATAGAAAACAACGATACTTATATCGAAATAAGTTAATTATGACTTGGTTATAAAAATTAAATTTTGGGCATGACCAAACATGGATGTACCAGTTAAGTTAAAAACATTTTTCTATTTTTGGACGATGTTCTTGAATGATTTATACCTATTCTATCGTTAGCAACTGGCAATTGAATTACGAATGAGTTTATTTTAATCTTCTATCAGAAATTCCGATTCATTAATAAATAAATTAAGTCTACGTTACCCGGGAACATAAAATATTTCGTGCAGGTATATTATAGCTAATTATATAATGTAATATGCAAAAAATATAATGAACAACGTTAACAGGTTGGGACCAAACAAAAATTAATGAAATGATAAAAAAAACACTTTGTGGCGTCAATTAATGTGGAAAACAGATTTAAAGGAAAATATAGTTAATAGGATTTATACCTGAATTATGACAACTTTTAAAGATAAAAAAAATTCATACGAATATTGATTTGAATTTCGTTTTTGTGCATATTTTATTTTAAATAATCGCCACGACTTTTAATGAAACTCAATTCTTCAGCTCTTATTGGGCATCTAATAATTATAGTAAAATTTGCAATTATCACCAAATTATATCGAAATCATAAGAGTTACAAAATTATATTTATTAAATATACAATAACAATCAATATAAAAAATCTTAAATCCAGTAAACTGTACAGGAGTTTAAAGCAATCTAAATAAATCTGACGGTACTCATATTTGTATAATGTTTAGAATAGAAGATTTTTACATACCAGTTTATTAGAGCTGCTCTTTTACCATATTACTTATGCACTTCATTATTTTTATTTTAAAGAAAATTTATTTCAACAGGCCACTACGCTGTTCACAACTTTGGTTCACTTCGCTAAATTCCAACCACCGAGTTGAATATGCACCTCCTACTTTTACTACGGATCAAATCCGACCTCAGTATTTATCTCGCGTAAGAATGTCTGTAAGTTTTAGAAATTTCGTTTCTGGGACAATCCTAGTATCGTGGCTGTTCGCTGGTACTTGTTTACTCGCGAGAACAACCTTTGCTATGTTTATCTATATTCCACTCTCCGCGTTCTTGCGCCACAATGACTGTTATTTACAATATTTGGCCTCATTATTACGCCGACAATAATATTAAAGAAAATTATTTAAAATACTTTCTTTACACATTGGAGGTCTCTACAATATATTATCATTGTTTTTCAATTTTTTACTTTTAATTTATATTTATAATATTTTATCGTTAATAAATTAGTAAATTTATTTTTTCTATTTAAATTGAAGATTGTAACTATATATATATATATATATATATATATATATATATATATTGTAATACCAATTAAACAGGCTATTAATTGTTTTTAATATAATTTAATTGTTGGCGGTACGGGTGCTTAAGGACGACAATCGCAGCGGGTAATTTTAATTGTATATACTCTAATATTTTATGTAACAACAAATAATTGTAAGATAAAAGTTTTGTCTAATAAATCAAAAAAAAATCGCAGCGGGTCTTTGTTTGTTAACAACGGAGACTGGAGATCGCGAGCTTAGAGAACTCAGTCTGCGTCGAGTCTGAGTTGAGCCTGGGTCGAGAAAGGATACATAAAAGAGTCTGCGAGAGATACAACGCAGTAAAGTCTGATAATCTAAAAGCATGAATAGGGCTATCAAGGAAGTCAAACGGCGAGATATAATAGTTTACATAAAACGCACGTAAACAGTTTGACGGAGAGACTCATAAAAATCGCAATTTGGAAGCAGAAGTTTTGCTTCACAAACTGAACAAATTTTCGCATTGAGAGACTTTGAGGGGACCTACGTCCGGCAACTGGCTGAGGGTGAGATGAACCAGGTTCCAGTATAGCAGAGATCCAGAGCAACTACCGTGTGTTCAAAATGTAATGAGTAGAATCAGTGTATAATGGCCTGTTTGGTGGGTGTTGACTTCAAGCTGCAAGAGTTCGAACTGGTTCCAGTAGCACTGTCGTGAGTACAAAACAATTATTAATGACTGTAAACGATAATTAAAGGGTATAGTCTGATTTCGTTCGCGTCTTTCTTTTCATTAGTTTTCTTTTTCTTTTGTAGTTAGTATTGTATTCCGTTAACTTCAATGAGTTTGGATTGTTAATATTTTAGTTCATTGTATTTGTTCTTCCTATCAAACCCAGTGGTGACCCTGAGATAATAAGACATTAAACGTAATTGATTGTAAAATTATAAAGCTATATTTTCATAGAACGCAACGAATTAATGAAATAAAATTGAAATATTGATGGAATTCGGCGTGCAAAGCAGGGATTATAATGTGTAATTATCAACAATAAAATTTTGAATACATAATAATTTTGTTAATTATTCCTATTAATTAAAGATTTTTTAATTATTACAATATATATATATATATATATATATATATAGTCTTAGGCTTCAAGATATAAACTGTATAATTCGACATAATATAGTGATTATTGCGTAAATCAGAATGCTATTTCGACTGCTAAATTACACAAACGCTAGTATATGTGTTTTATTTTGTGACTGATTTAAATCAGAATTATCAGAAATTGTTACATAACAATATTTATAAAATTAAACTTTTTACATATTTTGTTTTAGTTTTAAATCTTTGTGAGTTTCCGGAGACAACTGTGTATTCGTGATCCCAAGTTATGAATGTATTCTGAGATTACAGATCTAGTTCAATAACGAATGGTCTACGTCTGTTTCTATCAAGTATATCATGGCGAACTATTACAAATGTGTATGTGAATACCCTGACTAACCGTAGACAACTGAATCACGAATATTTGTCAGGAATTATTGTGCCTTACGTAAACCAAATCGAATGGTACAAGAAATATAGAAGGAATTCTTAGTAGGAACACAAGAACAACTGAGGGACATACACCAAACCAATCTGGTAATATATTTATAGAAATTATTGCAGGAGAATCAAAATCGACGTACAAGTCGCCCAGAACCTAAATGTTAGTCCTGAAACGGTTTAATCTCTTGGTTATTGGTTTGGTTCCAGGATATATTTAAAATTTCGATTCTTGGGGTTTAGACGAAGCTTTGTTTCATTGGTGTCGCGCTCATAGCGACCGTGTAATATGCGACCCTACTCATATCGTGCCCCCTTCCCGTATCACTAGTCCCATAAACTACGTATGTGGATTACATAAGTTATATGTCAATAAACCTTAACCTTAATTAAAAATACAATATTTTTCGGTCCTGTTATGGTCTCTCATCAGACATATACAGGGAATAGTTTCAATTTATAGATATAGCAATACAAAGATATCAACCATTATCATAAATTTTATTAAATGCAATTGTAAAAATTATGATACTTGAAGATTAATTTTTCCAAATTAGAGTATTGTGAATAAATAAAATCACCAATACGTGAGAAACAATCTAATAGTTCGCAAAAGAATTAAATCCTAAATTACCAAATCAGTATGTTTCGTTCCTCGGGCGTAAAAGTCAATATTAAGAAAATATATTTGGTATTTTTGAATTGTAATGAATATCTAACAATATTAAAAAATACAAGGCAATTATGTGAATATAAAGTTTTGAAATAAAAAAACGGCTTTCAATAATTTTTTGTAACATAACGCTCTTCTAATCTTATAAATAAAAAAGAGTGTATGTATGTTTGTTTGTATGTTTGTTTGTATGTTTGTTTGTATGTTTGTTTGTATGTTTGTTTGTATGTATGTTTGTATGTTCGTTATACAAATCTACACCGGTAGAACAAATTTCACCAAATTTCGTACACGTGTTCTTTACGACCAGGAAACAAACACTGTCGGGGTGAGACATGTCTACAACCCCCAGGAGCGAGGGTGCACGGGGGTTGAAATATTTAAACATGCTAAAACAGTCGATATTTCAGTCGGATAAATATTTTTCGGGGTCAAAGATATTTATAGTCTTTACACTGATGATATCTGAATATAATTTTCAACCTCTACACCCTGGGGAAAGAGCACCCCTAGCGTTTGGGGTGGAGAGTACAAATCTACACCGCTGGAGAAAATTTCACCAAATTTCGTACACGTGTTCTTTGCGACCAGGAAAACAACACTGTCGGGGTGAGACGCGCCTACCACCTCCAGAAGCGGGGGTGGACGGGGGTTGAAATACTTAAACATGCTGAAACAGCTGATATTTTAGTCGGATAATATTTTTTAGGGGTCCAAGATATTTATGGTGTTTCTACCGATGTTTTCTGAAAAATATAAATCCCTTTAGACATTAGCGGTGAGCTTGCTTAGGGCTGGGGGTGAGAATTGTCTATTATTCTAAAACTGCCAAAATGTTATGTGTTTATGGGTAAACTAGATTTATAGTGTTTCTACCGTTGTGATATGAGTAAAAATTCAACCCTTTCCACCACGGGAAAGTAGCAGATTTAGGGGTGGTGTTGTTCATACTATTTTATCGATGTTGTTTCCATTAATAACGACGTTTAATTTTATAAGTAAAAATGAGTGTATGTATGTATGTATGTTTGTATGTTTGTATATTTTTATGTTTGTATATTTGTATATTTGTATGTTCGTTATACAAATCTACACAGCTGGAGAATATTTCACCAAATTTCGTACACGTGTTCTTTGCGACCAGGAAACAAACACTGTCGGGGTGAGACGCGTCTACCACCTCCAGAAGCGGGGGCGGACGGGGGTTGAAATATTTAAACACGCTAAAACAGTCGTTTTTTCCGTCGGATAAATATTTTTAGGGGTCACAGATATTGATAGTGTTTCTACCGACTGTTGGGCTGAGACGCGTCTACCACCCCCAGAAGCGGGTCGGGATTATCAGTAGAGCACTTTTAGGTGTTGGGTGGAGGAACGCTGCAATAAAATAACGCGAATACAACCGAGATTGGAGTCAAATCCAAGGATATGGATGTCGTTCAGTTCAATTATAGCATCAAATTGGCCATTTAGCCCCAATGGGCGGCAGTGGATGGGATGGAAATTTTCTAACATGTTAAATCATCGATATTAGCGTGGAATAAATAAATGCCGGGACCATTGTCGTTGATAGTATTTCTACCGATGTTGTTTGTAGGCATGATAGGGGTGGGGCTGGAGGGGATTTCCTTGAAAATAACGGGAAAACAACCGAGATTCGAGTCAAATCGAAGGTAATGGATGTCCCTGAATTTATTTATGACAATCTGGACAACGCGCGGGTATCGGCTGGGTTGGGATGAGTTGACCGGCTGTTTTTTGCGTCGATTAAATATATTTCGGGATGAATTACATTAATAAAATTTCCCTACATGTTCTCTGTGAATAATTTCAACCCCTTTCGGACTCATAAGCGTGCACATTTAAGGGTGGGCGTGAAGTAGCATTACATAAAAAGAAACCAGAAACTATCGGGATTGTCACTGAGTTTAATTAATTTCCTTGAAAATAACGGGAAAACAACCGAGATTCGAGTCAAATCGAAGGTAATGGATGTCCCTGAATTTATTTATGACAATCTGGACAACGCGCGGGTATCGGCTGGGTTGGGATGAGTTGACCAGCTGTTTTTTGCGTCAATTAAATATATTTCGGGATGAATTAGATTAATAAAATTTCCCTACATGTTCTCTATGAATAATTTCAACCCCTTCGGACTCATAAGGGTGGGCGTGAAGTAGCATTACATAAAAAGAAACCAGAAACTATCGGGATTGTCACTGAGTTTAATTAATTTCCTTGAAAATAACGGGAAAACAACCGAGATTCGAGTCAAATCGAAGGAAATGGATGTCGCTGAATTTATTTATGACAATCTGGACAACGCGCGGGTATCGGCTGGGTTGGGATGAGTTGACCGGCTGTTTTTTGCGTCGATTAAATATATATCGGGATGAATTACAGTAATAAAATTTCCCTACATGTTCTCTGTGTATAATTTCAACCCCTTTCGGACTCATAACGGTGCACCCTTAAGGGTGGGCGTGAAGTAGCATTACATAAAAAGAAACCAGAAGCTATCGGGATTGTCACTGAGCTATTAATTTCCTTGAAAATAACGGGAAAACAACCGAGATTCGAGTCAAATCGAAGGTAATGGATGTTGCTGAATTTATTTATGACAATCTGGACAACGCGCGGGTATCGGCTGGGTTGGGATGAGTTGACCGGCTTTTTTTTCGTCAATTAAATATATTTCGGGATGAATTAGATTAATAAAATTTCCCTACATGTTCTCTGTGTGTAATTTCAACCCCTTTCGGACTAGGAAGGGTGCACCCTTAAGGGTTTTCGTGGAAGTAACATTAGATAAAAATAAACCAGAAACTATCAGGATTTTCACTGAGTTTAATTATGACATTAAACTTGACCGTTTAAGTCCCCGAAGCGGGAGTGGTCGGGGGTGAAAAATTTCAAACATGTTAAACGGTCGATATTTGCGATAATTATTTCCTGGGGTTAATTACTTTGATAGTATTTATACCGATGTTGTTTGTGTATAATTTAACCCGTGTGAGGGGAGCAAGCTTAGGGGTGGGGTGGAGGTACGTTAAATAAAATCTCGCAAAAACAACCGAGAATCGAATCAATTCCGAGACTATGAATGTCGCTGAATCTAATTGTGACAACCTGGGTAACGCGACGGGTTTGGGAGTTGTTGGGCGAGGGAATAAATTTTCAGACAATGTAATCGGCCGATTTTTGCGTGGAATACATTCTTTTTCATTATCGCATATTTGTGGGGGTGGTCATCTTCTAACATGTAAAAACGGCCGATATATTTAGTCAATGACTTCATCCCCCTTCGGCATGGGAGGTGAGCACATTTAGGGATAGGGTTCGAGGAGCTTTACATAAAAATAGCGCAAATTGGAGTCTTATGGATGGTTATAGATAAATGACATCTCGGGCAACGCCGGGCACCCAGCTAGTAAATGATAAAATTGAGAACGAATTTTCTAAATACATAATACAACCGAAATAAATATGTTTTGCATATAAGATTTTATTTAGAGTAACGTTTGGTTTTGTTGACATTTAATATTAACAATGAAAACATTTTTGCCTCATGTTAAATTAAATGTTCGACAAGAATGTATCATAAATATTATTTAAATTATCATTTTTGATACTCATATCGGAATTGTTGTAACATATGTGCTATATTTAAATATTGAACGATATTTTTTTTTTCTCTGTCTAAAATGTTAGTGATTTTACAACTGAAAATGTGGTTAGTTAGATATATATGTTTGGACACGTCTGAATATTTTTGAATTTTGAATTTCAGATTGTTTTATGTTCATTAATTCTATATTTTAATGAGCATTTCGTTTGTCCAGTATAAGAAGCAAATGTAATGTAGACCACTAATTTTGTAGCTTACATTGTGTTCATCTGCCAGCCTGCTGTGGTGTAGTGGTCAGCCCCATTGCATCGCATCTAGAGGTTACGGGTTCGAATCCCGGCAAGAGCATGGATGTTTGTGTTCGTCCTGGTCACGAAAACTTGGGTTAAGGCTGAAGGAGTAATCGCCACACTGACCACGTGCCACTCCTAAATCATGTAACATCCTGGCAGTCGCCTCGGTAGGCCAAGGTCCTTTACCTTAAAGGTCTGTCGAGCCAAGGAATAGTTATAATTGTGTTCATCTAAATTGTTAATTTTGTCTTTTTATAATATTTGACTAAAAGTCAGTGTCGGTTTCAGCATTAGGTGAAAGTACATCATGCTCAATATATAACGTTTCAGAAACTATTCAGGGTTTACAATATGTGAAATTGTTCCAATTATGTAGATGGTATTTTACAAATGTTACAGGCGAATTCTGGGGTCGGCTTCCCGAACCTCGTCGATAATTTCTGCTGATGAACAAGTGATGGAAAAATATGAGGACTTCATTTGCGTATGGCCAAGGTTCCATACAAACGCAGACTGTGCCTCAGCTCAGATTATTATATTTACTGCTTATTTATAATTTAATATAAATATTGTAATAAACAAAAATGAAAGTTTTAATTAATTTAAAGAATGTACCTCACGTGAAGCGCCATTTATGTAATAATTAAATGGAAGGCTTTTTATTAAATGAAAATATCGAATTCAACAAACAAAATATTTATTTTATTTTGTGGCAACAAAAGATGATTACAACAAAATTTGAGATCTCATTCTCTCAGGGTCTTGACTGGGTTTGATAATGGACACAACAAATTGACTTTAAAATCTTATTAAAGAACAGTTTACATTTACCTAACAATATGTCGATAGAAAGAAATTAAAAAGAAAGAAATTAACTTTGAAGGCACTTAAAAGAGAACGAAATCTGACTCTATCCTTTAATTACGTTTACAATTAATCATTAGTTTTTGTTTTGTTACTTACATCTGTCCAGCTGGAACCATCATTCCTTTTGGTTTCGGAAGTACACTATTGCAAAATTTTACACTAACTCTAAATATCGACTCACAGAATTTACACTATTGAAGTCAAAACTGATAGGCTCCCAGGAACTCGGATGGTCCTCCTGAATGTCAGCTATCTGATGTCTGCTCGCCTTATACGAATCCTATGATTCGTAGATTTGTTAGTCTTTTACCGCTTTGGACTTAAACTGCAACTTTAGTATTCCGGCTGGCTATAGACGTAAACTCTCTCAGACTCTCCTGGCTGGCTGTAGACGTAAACTGCTTTTACTTAGCGATATTTACGATGTAATACTTCCGTGAATGTTTTTACTTTGTCTTAAATTCACAACTTTGTTTAATAATACAGTAACCACGGCTAGTCTCTGCTCTAGTATTATTTGTTCCGTCCTCTGAAATGTCCCGCCACCAACTAACAGTTATATTACTTGTTCTGCTCCTCACGATGTTTTTCCGCAAACTTAACCCTAGTTCTCTCGAGTTTTAGCGCGCATACGCCATTTTTGACTTTTCGATAAAGCAAGTGAGCTCGCTTTTTCCATTGTCGTTTTGTTCGATAAGAATTCTCAAACAATTCAAATTTTACGTCCAAACAATTAATGGCCTAATTAATTGGCATTACAATATATATTTTTCCAAAAATGTCGAAATTCATTATTGCAGTACGCCGTATTTCATCTTGATAATGTATGTGGTATGTCTGAAGTAAATCGTTGCCTCGGTGATATGTTTAATTAAAAAAGGAGGTCGTACAAGATAAAAGTGTTGTGCTATTGAAACCCAATGTATTTTTCACTCATGTTCCAGGCAAGTCAATTTATTGTGGTTCCTTTAGAATGAATGGGTCGTGAGATATAGCAAGCCGTGTCACAACCACAAGTGAAGAAGAGAGAATGTTAACGGGAGCATTGTCGTCAGTTGGGAATAACTCCTTACGGAGAAACGAGAACTACGCCACAGCCATTCTTAAATAAAATTAATCATATTCTTACGAACAGGATATACAGACAGCAATAAGTTGTTTTTATCACACCTTTTTACGGATGAGTTTTTTGACTTACAACATATCCTGAACAATATATTTCTATGTATCAACGTTTCCAGTACAGTTTTTTTACACTACCAATTGTCATAACAAAGGTTCGTGTTAAACTGAGCTACAACCTAGCCCCATTACAGGGGAGTGGGCCACTGCGCATCTTATCTTGACAGGACTTGCTATCTCTCGCGACCTATACCTACCAGTCGTTAACCTCCAAACAACGTTAAACTTTATTAAAAAAAATAATGAATTATCAGAATATTACTATAGATTCCTATAAGCTAATCATTCGTTTAAGATTTCTTGCATTCTGTTTTTCCAGAAAAATGTTGATATTCTATTTCTTTTTTGTGGTAATTACCGTTACACTTTGTTCAGTCTTGACATATTTGACTTTTCAGGTCTTTATGAAGTGTCATGAGAAACAGTATTTTTTTTATTGATTTATCTGTATTATTGCCATATTAGAAATGCTGCTGCATCTACAGAGTTCAATACCATAAACCCATATTGTTTTGTATGAGAATATTTTATCCAAGTGTGAATTGTAACCGAGAGTAGCGTGCGTGTGGTAGCAGGGATCAATGTTACAATCCCCGTGGCTCAGTCCATCTTTTGCATGCCTAGATTTTAACGAAAAAGCCATAGAAATGTTGGGTTCCTTCCAAATTTATAAAAAGTACCCATAATTGTCTAAGCGAGGCAACTTGGAAATAGATGTAGTTATCAATCCAATTGATTTCATTTCCCAGCAGTGTACGTTCACTTGGGTAGAATGTTCGCTAGAGTATGGCTGTGTGCAGCCCGTGACCTCCGCGAGGCGGCAGCACGTGGAGCCGTCGCCAAGGTTGCCGCAGGAGCGCTGCCGTCGCACTCCAACGCCAAATATTTTACTATTGCCCGCCAAACAACGTAATTGTACAATTTCAGCCTGCTTTGTCATTTACGTCGATTTTTTCCCCCGGAAAATATTGTACGATGTTTCAGGAGGAATAGTAAGCTTACGTAATTTATTTTTAATAAGTTTCCAGTCTTAAATTCAACATGGACTTCGATCGTACTATTAAAATATATCTTTTGATATGTACCAAGGCTTTTGTTATATTAGTACTGCACACAATCATCCACTGACAGCTGAGACAGACTGAATTGTCTGATCCTGAAATTTTATTTCATTTTGTTGCCGTCAATGTCAAGGGACAGATTGTAAAGAAAATTAAGAATATAAAAAAAAATGCCATTAAAATTTATACAGTCATTTAGCATTGTCAAATATAAATTATAACTTAATTACTATAATTACAAATCATGGACCTAAAATTAGTTACTCTTTTATTAAGCACAATATATTTTTTCACATTAAATCTGAAATATTACTATACAGTTGGTATGAGATTTTTACATATTTTAAAACACAATTGTACTTACTAAAACTCATGTAAAGAATAAAGGTATTTATTTATTAGTATTTTGTTACAATATTATTAAAATTTGTTTGATTTCCCAAGCAAATTTGTTATACGAGATTTCTGATATATGGCCTATTACTAGTAAAACTATTGTTCACCCTTATAAGTAATTACGAGTATGAAAAAAAATTAGAATAAAGTATGTAGACAAAAGGAAATAACAGGTATCCATACTCGGGGTAAGAGAAATTATTTATAAAAGAGGCACAGACCCGTGTGTTAAGGGAACGATACTGTTTCATAAGATCCATGAATATATAAAGAAAGTAGAGAATAAGTATTTGCAGTATAACTAAAACTTATCTAGTTAAAAAACCGCTCTACTGAATGACTGACTTCTAAAAGAAAGTATATTCTACCTTTATAATATCTGTAAAAATAATGTTTAATATTAATTATGTTATATTAAAATATAAATTTTATTTAATTTAATTATATGCTATATTTCAATTTTATGACTGACGATTTCCCATTTTGTACTGTTGAAAATTATGGAAATGAACATTATATATCTATGTCAATTGATAATATTATATTATGTATATTTAGTGCAAATTTAGTCGAAATTTCATTTTCTACAAATGCATTTCCATATGCGTTTCTGTGCCCCATTTCGAAAATTACCCGTAGTGCTCTTTTTTGTAACACAAAAACTTCATTCAGGTTGCACATTGTTGTTGCTTCCCGGACTCGTATTGCATAAGACAGAAAAGGGAAGATGACACCATAATAATCCAAATGTGCGAACAATCAACTCAACTTCCCGCATATATATAGAGATGATTCGAATGTTGAAGAAAAAAAGCCAAACCGAAATAAATGTATGAATCATTCATTATTACTACATCTGAATTGTTTTAACCGACTATAGATAGAAACACGTGTCGCTGACACCATCAATGTACTTGTGTACTTGTTCATTTTTTTAGAGTTACTGTGTACATGAGGGTAATCCACTAGGTGGAAACTCCCCTTTAATAGCATAGGAAGGGATTTGAAAGGGGAGACTTGGTAGGGTAGAAGAAGGTAGCCAAAGGTTAACTAGGCTTCCTGGGATGTAGTTTAATGATCCTACCCGACATTCGCCTAAAAATGATGCAGAAAACCATCAGGTAGGCCGGGCAATCGGTACTTGTCCCACTCACTTCAGAAAGCGAGTGAGGGGTTTTCTGTACGGAGGCAGCATTCCCTTCTCCGCGCCTGGACCAGTTTAGGAAGCAGCTGGCCGACTATTCCAATAGGAATATCGTACAGTTGTTACCGTATGCCCAATGTCTGCGACCCCGGAACATACACCTCTCAAAACAGGCCTAGGTGCCTCGTATTGCGGGAACCTTAGTTAAAAAACAGTGGTAGGAGAAGGCATGCCCAAAGGTAGCCCCCTCCATCTCTCCAGAAAGGTTATGCCGTCGAGAGAACAGCTCTCACAGGCTGGGTCCCGGAATAGCTTTATTTTGTTCATTATTAAACTGAAAATACTTTCATGTTTTATTTTCATACTCGTACTTACAAGTAACATAAAGCCAGGGATTACGAGGATTTCTATTTATCATATCGATACATCATTATGGAACAGGATGGGGACATTCTTTAAACATGCCTCAGAGCGTTTTGATGGATTGCTGCACAGGCCTTTTTTTAGGGTAACAGGCTACATGAGGGTAATCCACATATTGGCAACTCCCCTTTAATAGCATAGAAAGGAATTTGGAAGGGGGGATGCGGAAGGGTAGAAGAGGAAGTTAGCCTAGGGTTAACTAGTGCCCCCGGGCTATAGTTTAAGGATTCTACCCGGCATTCGCCTAAAGAAATGCAGGGAAAACCCTAGAAAAACCTGCATCAGGTAGGTCGGGCATTGGGTACTTGTCCGACGCCCTTCCGATAGCGGGAGAAGTTTGCTGTGGGGTCACTGAACTCCCTTCTCCGTACCTCGACCAGTTTAGGAGGCAGCTGGCCTACTGTTCCAATGGGAACAGAGAAACAACTGTTACCGTATGCCCAAGATCTGTGACCCCGGAACATACACCTCTCAAAACAGGCCGAGGTGCCTCGGCTTGTGGGAACCTTAGTTCAAAAACGGAGAGAGGAAAATGCATCCCCAAAGCAGGCTGCACAGGCCTACATGGCAACTAGATATGTAGAATTGTCCGTATTATTCAACTGGGACAATCAACACTTAACATGGCACGTTCCATTAATTCCTTTGTTCGTTGTCTGTAAACCGAATTATTGTAATTTTAATCAGTATAATTACTTTTATATTTATTAAATATAATTACATTTTTTCGTGTCGAATATATTCCAAAACATCAAAATATGACCTGTATAATATTGTTTAATTATTTGAAAACATGTATTTTTTACAATAACTGTGTATCCATTACTATGTGGAGCTTCTTTTCTTGTCTTTGCGCTCCTAATGGCCGTTTACGTAGCTGATTTATTGTTTATTGCCTTGAATAAGGCTTCAAACTTCAGTTATATTTAAAATTCTGAATGGTGTAACAAAGCCAGTAAGGCGTACGCAAATACAAATGTGTTCGAAAGACTCATACGGTATGGTTTAAATATTGATATTAAGAATTAAAAATATTTAAAGTTTAAAATGTATGAATATTAATATTCATGTGTTTTAAAAAGTATACGACTTCTCTGCTGAAATTATCTATGTTATCAGCCATTGACGTTGCCATTTCGAAACGTGTTATTTCGCGCTGTTTGGCACCCGAAATATTATCGGTAAAAATACTCCACATTTAAAACGTTATTTATATACAAATGAATTATTTTTTATTTTCTGTAAATATGAGTGCAATCTCACGCAAATCGCCCACTGGGTGCAAATATTCAACATATTACACTCTTAAGAATTTTGTCTCTGAATACTATAAATTTTTTAGATCATAAATTCTTAAATAAGAGAAAATTAAAACCGGAGCATGAATGAATAATGTCACGATTCACGTAACACTGCTTTCAGGAGACTCGCAGCTCAGGTTCCGTGGCGGTTATCCAGGTTGTACAAGGAATCAATACTGTGACAAAATTAGATTCGAAGGTTGTCGACAATGATACGGATTTAATCGGAATCATTATGATGGTAGGTTCAGAGCGTTCTTCACGTATGTTGCTTCTTTAATTTTTCGCTCAGAATCATTTCGTCACTTCAAATGTATCAAAAACTTCTTGAAGGAAAATAAGTCACGTTTCGTCGATTGATGAGCGGATAATTTTATATTTAGTAGTTCCTCTTTAATTTTTTGTGATTATTTGTGAACTTTCTGTGCATTTCGCCAGCTTTTGACCATTCAGAAGAAGCAGCAATACGCCAGAGCTGCGTGTTGTTAATGTGGAGGCTGTTTAATGATCTGTACGCGTAGTAAAACAATAAAATATTGCGGTAGCAGTACTCACGAGGATATGAAACTATTTCACTTTTGTCGAATGAGGTAGAATCATGATAAATAAATGTATGTACGCGAAAACCGGGCTTATAAATTTTCTCAGCGCGCACAAAATAAAACGCTCGAGACGGAGCGAGATCGTTCGGACGCCGTCAAGCTTTAATATTTGTTTAAATTGTTATTGAACACTTACCATATTTTGTTTATGGACAGTAAGTAGATGCTATGTTACAGACTTATTTTCTAAACTAGACTAAAAGGTTGGAGAGGTCTGCTACTTGCTAATACTTATCAAATTACAGTTACGTACATGTTGCAAGGTTAATATATTATTATAACTAACTCCTTGGCTCGAGAGCCCATGAAGGGCCTTGGCCTACCGAGACGGCTGCCAGACTGTCATCTTACATGACACATTCTGGATTTAGGAGTGACACCTGGTCAGAGTGTCGATTCTCCCACAGCCTTATCCCCAGTTTTCTTGACCAGGACGAAAACAAACATCCATGCCCATGCCGGGATTCGAGCCCGGGACCTCTGTGTTGCGAGGCAATGACGCTGACCACACCACACCACAGCAGGCCGGCTATATTCTTATAAGTATGCATCTAATCGATTGTACTCTCCAAGTACGAAGGTACGAAGGGCGTTCTGTTTTCATTCTCCATCAGTTATGTGGCTAGATTATTACTAACTAGCTGGGTGCCCGGCGTTGCTCGTGTACTTATTTCTATAAACTCGAAAAAGTATTTAATTGAATACTTAAATATATTCCTTGAGTATTTCAGGATACAATTGTCAATTGTCACTCAGTCTTCATACATTACGAAATATTACATTGATGAAATTGTTAGCTAGACTCACAACTAATATAGCACGAAAATTAACTTACATTTTCCGCAAAGATGGTAAAGTAATTCGTATTCTTCTTTATTACCATTCGATGGAGTATTGCTGTATAAAATTATACTTTTTATTTAAAGAACATATTTCTGCTTTATTTCATTCCTAATAAAGGAAATATTTCCTTTGTTCGTTGAGTAGTAACGTCTTTCTCTCGCGTGACGTCATTGTCTCTTGGCGCGCAGTAATTTAATATTTAATTATCACGGTTTTTAATTATAATTCTTTCCACATGTATGCTAGGCGTTTCTCACCCCCACAGTACCGGTTCTCGATTTTGGCAGAATACGTATACCAATTTTTGTTGCATTCTGTCCACGCGATAAAATTTGTATAAAGAACAACGTAAATACATACATACATGCATACATACATACAAATATACATCCTTTTTTATTATATAGATTTTTATTATATAGATTAATTAATCACGGTCGCCCAGTCTTAACCAGTGATGGTTCTTCGCGGTTCGGTTCCTATCCAAGTAATTAGAATCGAAACGATATGTGCTGGTCCAATCAGCGCTGCATGGTGTAGCTGTGCAGTTGTTATAATCTGAAGACCCGTACAAACCAGGTATGTTTGAAGGCTTGAAGGTATTACTCCAAGAGTGCCAACAATTATAGGAATTATAATGGCCTTCTTTTCCCAGATCCGTGCAATTTCAATTTGAAGGTCTTTGTAGCACGTAATTTTTTAATTTCCCTTTTCTTGGAGCCGGTTGTGTCTCAGGACTGCTCTATCAATAATATAGACATGCTTCCTCGACCACAGTGATGGCGGTTCGTTTGGATTCGAAAGTCCAACATGATATTGACTTGCTCATGGTTTGTGCTCCCACCAGTTTTTGTTAATCGGAAAACTGTACTTTTATAAATTCCAGCGGACAATAGTGGCCATCTTGTAATGCCGCTCAAGGTAGTCGGTTTGTGCGATCTTTTTGCATCAACATATAATATGTTACACAGTTTCATCAGTACCTTTGCTATCCTTCCAACTCTTGTAATTAATTTAATTTGTTCTTAGTGCTTGTTGTCGTACGAAACCCTCAGGGTTTTTTCTAGAGTGTTCATTTCATCAACCATTGCCACGTATCTTTATTGTTAACATTTTATTGTATGTTCTTCCTTATTTCTCCGCCTTTCTCTTCTGTTCTTGGCCATTTTCTCATTGTAGTATTTTTTTTCACTACATTTTATGTTCACTTCTTTCGATATATATCCCTGACTTGCTGCAACATATTCTGATAAATCTAGTCTTCCCTGTTCTACTGATTGTTGTACTTGTATCATTTCTCGTCCGCCTTCTCTACGTGGTAAATACGATCTGTCTACATCACTTCGTGTGTGTAGTGCACGAAGTTTTTTCAGATTTTTCGGTTCCAGATTTTTCAATCAGCTTGAGTCCATGTGGCAATACCAGGAGTGTGATAATATAAATAGCACAAACCGTTTCTGGGATCCTTGTCCTTTTCCTCAAGTGCGAAGAAGAGTCTAGAGCGACACAACTCCACTTGTCAATTGAGAATACTCAAAAGTGACGAAAACGCAAAGACAATGGCACACCGGAAGGGTTAGAGTAACAATAAGGGAGCAACGACCATGGGAAACAGAAGGTTTAGAGTAATAATAAGGGATCATAGCAATTATTGAGTTTAATAGTGTCTCTTTGTACATTAACAGCTGTGATGTTTGACTTAATGTGAAGCATCTTTGAAATGAGTCTGGAATTGTACCTGGTGTCAATGTCTAAAATCTTAGCATTTTTCCAATCAAATGTATGTTAAGAATTGATTATATGTTTGATACTACAGATTGTTTATCAATGGGAAGTTTGATAATAGATATAGGTTCTTTGATACGTCTATCAAAGGAACGTTTTGTTTGCCCTATGTAGCAGGAATTACAATTAGAGGAAAAGATTTTGTAAAAAACAAAATGTCAGCTGTAGGTATCAAGTGGGTCTTTGTGTTAATCAAGTAGGAAAGGGGATTAGTGGACCTGTTAATGATGGATATTTGATATTATTTGAATATTTGGATGAATACATGATGGAGAAATTTGTAATAAGGGAGTAAGAGAAAAAAATTTGGCTAGAGGTGTTTGGGGACGATTGACAATAGGATATTGGATTTTGTTCAATCTGCTGTTTATGTGTTTAATAATATAATTTAAAGGGTGCTCATTCGAGATTTCCGTCAATACTTAGATGTGTTGATGGAACTTGGAGTTAGAAGGTAATATAGCTCCGTCTACAAGATTGTATACCATACCTCTCTTTAGGTTTGGATGATGATCAGAAAGATAATTGATAACACGTCCAGAGTATGAACCAGAATGGAAGTATTGTTAATAACATCAAGTGATATCAAGGAAATTAAGAGAATAGTTAAATTCTTCGCACCTGACGAAAGGAACAAAGATCCCAGAAACGTCGTGTGGTATTTATATTATCACGTTTTTTTCTGAATTGGATTTCTTATTCATTATTTTCAATCATATGTTATTTTTTTCATTTTATTTATAAGCTGATGGAGCTACAAGGCTTTTAATTTCATTACCTTGCATCTTTATTCCACCCATAGTTTTTCTGGGTTTATTCCTAAAATTGAATATTTTCCCAGGCAGAATTCCATTGAAATTAAATTATTATTATTATTAAAATAAGGTTGCAAAGTGTAAGTAGTTAAAACGCGTATTCATAGTAAACTACAAGACAATATTGAAGTTCTTCGACGCTGTACAAGTTTCTATTAATCGTCCACCGATGTTACGTTCAGAGAGTGAAGCTTTAATGTGACGCAAAGCATGTTTTTCAATTCGTCGCCAGACTAAAAGCACATTCATAATAAAAGTACTGGAATACGGCGCCTTTCACATCTTCCTGGAGTTCAAGAATGGCACGTCCTTGATAAAAACTCCAGGCGTTTTCTGCGAAATCTAAAAAGCCTTCATCCCTCCTACAATTTGACTGCTTTTCAATATCTTCCTCACCGAGATCTGCTCATGACATTATAATCCAGTTAAGTAACTTTTAAGTATCACGGTCTGTTATTTTTTTTTCTTAATACACTTTGTTGGCAACCGAGTGCACAATTGCATGTAACTTCTCCATTGAAGCCAAGATTCACTGCCCATCAGATAAACAATCCTGGCCGCAATACAAATCCGTAACAAAGGTAAGTTGATCGTGAAAAATAGAACCGTTACCATCGTACGGTTCGTGTCTAATGTGATGCGTGTAAGTTTGGAATGCAACAGTTTTTGTGTCCCTACAAATGTTGTATTCCAAAGAGTACACAAGCCCTATAGTTATTATTAAACATGAATATTCATTACCAATATTTAACGGGAAATTAACTGTTACCTATTTGGTGGTATTGAAATACAACTCTTTTCTTTCATCAAGAATATTTCTAGAAAATCTCTAAAACAGATTTACTTGAACTGAAAAAAGTAAAATGTGTGACGCATAATTAACCCAATTAAGTGGTGTCGCACTCGTAATGGGTGTTTTATCCTGATTTATGCTATCAATGATTTCCACAAATTCTTCTGATTATTGCTGAGATGTCGTAATATGAGGCCAGGACCGCTTCCATACCAATATTCCCACCCCTCTTGGTAAAAAAATAGCAAAAAATTTCTCAAATAACTTAGAAAAGAAATATTGTAAAGAATTATTTTTGTAGTCTGGGTTCTTACGTTAAATCAAAAATTATTGCCAATAAAGAAATTTTTATGTAAGTTTATTACCGTTAAGCATGAAAAACTCTTATCTCAGGCACTGTGGTTTTTACATAGAAGAGATCTGCTGCCCGTATCAAATGCGCACTGCTATTCTGTGTTGTGTTGCTTGCTGTAGCTCTCGTACCGACGTCTCCGTATCTCACAGTCGGCAGAACGGGTTAAGTGCAGTGATGACTGTAGTCAGGACTGTTGCAAGGCGTCGACTCAGGGGTTGACCACTGACTAAGGCGTCGGCCTCCGGGATTGATTGCTGGCAAGCCGTCGTACTAAATTGTGTGGCTTCGATGAACTCTTTAATAACAAATTGTGCCCCTTTCTTACGATGAGTCTACCTCGGACTATATCAGAGACAACAACTTGGAAAAGTTTACAGCAGAACTCATGAGATTCGTAGATCGGTGACACTTAAAAGGTATACACGTAACGCAATACGGAGCCTCTCATAATCACATCCACCAGTTGCGGTGAGCGCAGAACAACTGTCCAGTTTCAAAAGCTTATCTCCGTTCCCTCCATTATAGCCTCCCATTCTTTTACTTTTTTCATTATTAGAAAACTTCGACGAAATGTCAGTTTCACTGATTCTTCCATTGTCACAAGAGTTATAGCACGCAGCTGCAGTTCCGTAGTCAACAATGGCCAACTATTCTGTCATGTTGAGGCCAACAATCGAGACAGGACACGAAAATTACATGGATGTAAATATTTATCTCCTCCACCCCACGCAAGTGCACGATTTCGAATTCTCCAAACCACAGCAAACAACACTTCCGAGACAAAGCAAAACTAAATCAAAATACACGCGTTACAATATAAACTTATGCTCCTGCTGTGAAAATTTACCGAGCAACTAAATCTGTAAATTTACATGACACGGAAAACTTCTGGTAATCAATAATTTGTGTAGAGATTTATTTTTCCTTTCATCATCCGTTGAAGACGATTATTTATTTATTAGCGACTGCCTGTCTGTCCCACCTAAACCGTATTAGCTCATAGTATTAACATATTACGATTTACGGAAGTGGAACACACATACATGATGTATTATGTAATATTGTTTGCTTCTTAAATTTAGTTCATTGCACTCTATTCTGAATGCAAATACATTAATATTGATATTTTCGCTACTAGTTGTTGTGGGGTAGGGTTATAATGTTAAAAAATCAAAGGAAAGGTTAAATATGTTTATTTCCTAATACGGAATAGGGACGTAAGTTTTTTTTATGGTAACAGGCTACATGTAATTGACATGGAGGCAACTCCCCTTTAATAGCATAGGAAGGGATCTGAAATGGGGGGGATGCGGAAGGGTAGAGGAAGGTAGCCAAGGGTTAACTAGGGCCCCCGGGCTATAGTTAAAGGATCTTACCCGGCATTCGCCTAAAAGTAATTCAAGGAAAACCCTAGAAAAATCTGCATCTAGTAGGTCGGGTATTGGGTACTTGTACCACGCCCTTCCGATATCGGGAGAAGAGTTTGCTGTGGGGACGCAGCATTCCCTTCTCCGTACCTCGACCAGTTTAGGAGAAAAAAAAAATTTTGCACGTATATATACAAATTATTTGGGTTACGCCAACAAGAGAAACAATCGGATCTCTTTATCTCAGGTTTTACCACAGAGTCAATACGAGTGAAAGGTTGAGACACTTGCCAGTTACCTTTCATAAAACTGTCGCATCACTTTTCACTTTTTCCATGGAACAGTCCCCCTTGCCGTCGTCACTGCTCGAGGTCACGTCTTTCTCTATCAGACGACGGCACGTTGAATAATTTCTCTACATAGCACCTTGGCTGTCAGTAAAAGTCTCGATCTTGTCGACCTTTCTTGTTGATCATTCTGGACCATGAAATATTATTGGTCCAGGCTATCACGTGCCCTATGACGTGATACTTTTGGAGACATCGCGTTCTTACGGATGCACACCTCACTTAAAACCAGATGTCCATCACTACGTGCTTCTGCCCATAATCCAAGCATTACTTCCTGGACAATCAGGCGCCGTGGCCGAGAAAGTTATAACTAGCCAAGTCTCAGCCCTTGCTAATAACTCATATAATTAAATATATATTTACCAATCATTAAACTATAGCGCTAAATAATATATCAACGTTTAAGGCGCTATAAAACATTTTTAATAAATAAAGGCCATAATACCTTTCCCTAATCATACAATATGATATAAATCATACACATGTCATATATGGCATCAAAATAAATTAATTGCTATTGGTGTTAATAAACATTCAAAAAATTTGTAATGGATATTTGAAATTATAATTTTCAGAATTGCTATCAGGATTATATTACTTTCTTCACTTTAATAGATCTTTTTTAATATAAACACGATAATAAACTGCTTTATGTACAACTATTGGTAGGCCTACTCGTGAGACAAAAAACATGTGTACCAATGTTATGAAAACTAAATTAATAAGACTAAATGAAGCCGTGAAAATATTTTATCATTAGAAACATATTTTAACAAAACGAACCATAAGGCCATTAACTGTAAGGCGTTTCAAGGATCAATGCAGCAATATTTTTTTTTATATAAAATTGAGTATACTGGAGACATAGAAGTGCACAATAGTCAGAACGGAGATTAAATTAACTAGGACGTAATATAAAATGATTTTTTTTCCACCTTCTGTATCAAGATTTGTAATTTACTGATACGACTGTTCGGTTTTAGCTGTCAAGACCCATTTCCACTATTACTCACTGCCATTAAGACAACAATTCAGAGGTCTCAAATGATTATTTAACTACTCCCCTCGTAAATTCCTTGCAAAGGTGCCGACGGTATAATTGGAGCAATTAGACTCACCAGGGTCCAATTAGCGTTCTCCGAAGGAAACGTATGCAATGGCGCCAGTCCCAGAGAAAATAGCGAAAGACAGTTCTTTACGGTTTTACTACGTTTAATCCTATTCATAATATTTGGTACACATTGCATGCAGTTTCATTAAGTTGTAATCAGTGCATAAACTTGCAATAAACGGTTTATTTTTTTAGGATAACAACAGTTTTTTTGCTTAAGCGTTATTGCATTTCTAGTAGCGGAATGAGGTGTGGCGAGATCTGAAGATTACATTATTGATCAACCTGAATCACGAATATATAAACGTGAATATTATCGTGTAGTGTCCCCAAGAGAACACCCTGAAAATTTGGCGCCGTATTTTGAGCGGCCGTGCCAGGATCGGACAACCTCCCTTTGTTCCCCCGGCCCATTCCTCAATCCTGACCACTGAGCGAGCAGGTATAAAGTTTCCGAAGAGCAACTTTACTGTTTCATCCCACCCACCATTTTTATTTCTTCCTCTGTCTGACTAACATACACAGAAAAAAATATTACGCATGTGAAAAAGAAAGAATGTTTTACTTAACAACCAAAGTTCAAATTAAGCTATTTTGCAGATTTCAATCTTAGAGGTAATGATATTCTATAAAAGTTTATAACGTTTATAAAATATTTTGATACACAAATTGCCTATAATTATACAAAAGAAATCTCTGTATAAGTATTTTTAATTATTTACAGGGCGGGGAATAAAGCATAAAGAAATGGATAATTAAAAATTTAAATAAAATTTACTATCAAATTGTTTAAAAAGTTTTTTTTAATTCTAAACAAATTCCATAAAACGAGTAGTTTAGAAGTATCAGGTAACATAAATACGCATTAAACATTTCTATCAGGAATTAATACAATGATTTTGTGACCGTAACGTTTGTAGAAATTGCAACACCGGGATGAACTTCTCCGAATTGAATGAAAATTTAATGTAGTAACGACCTGTGTTGATACAAATAAACGATTAAAATTACAAAGCAAAAAAAAACAGTCTTACATGTCGAAAATCCGTATTATTTAATATTGTATAAGCTATCGAAAAGCGTTCAAAACGAGTTATAAATATTTTAATCAGTTGTTCTAACGTTTTACTTCATATCTTGCATATGAATAAGAACCCCAATTGTCACCATTATAATATTCTCCAATCGGCTGAAGAAAGTTGATCAATCTGGAGGCTGTTTGATGTATTGTACATTGAATGTAGTTTTGTGATTTATGAAGAAAATACTTATAGTATTATTTGTAGATAGTTGACTTTACTTAATTGACGTTTATAAGTGTGAATAATGCCTTGAAATGCCACTTAAACACAAATTCTCACTATCTACGCAGTTACCTAACCCAAACATGCAAATAAAGCTAAATCGACGGCATTCATTCAAATGTACGCCCGAGGCGACGATTGAATTCCGATTGCCTCAAATAGAGCACCGTAAACGATACCCCACTTATGATTGCGACTCAAGTGTACTGGGTTAGTTTTGTAATCAGCCGTCACGCAATTTTCCTACTCGAAGAAAATAAACGAATAATAGTAAAGTAATTGAGATAACTTAAACGATAAATTGGACAGCTAATCTAGGTTTCCACAAGAGATTGTAATTCATGTTTGTAGAATTGCAACATCGGGATGAACTTCTCCGAATTGAATGAAAATTGAATGTAGTTACGACCTGTGTTGATACAAATAAACGATTAAAATTACAAAGCAAAAAAAAAACAGTCTTACATGTCGAAAATCCGTATTATTTAATGGCACCTCTGGCGCTGCAATACAGTTCTATACGACGTGGCATGGAATCGAACAGATTTTGAATGCATGGATTCCTTTACGGCTAAAGAGTTCTACATTTCTACAAGTTACGGAGTTTGAACGGGGAAGAATCATCGGCCTTCGTGAATTCGGGTTTCCTTACGTGCAGTAGTAGCTCGTATGGAGCACACGGATGCGAATTTGGAACCAAAAGAGATCTTCAACTAGGAAATCTGGAAGTGGACGCCGAAAAGTGACGTCAGCACGGGATGATAGACGATTAGTCCGCATGGCGGTGACGGACCATACAGATTCATCTCAACAGTTGGCAGAACGTTAGTGAACTGCTGTGTGCTTCAACAATTCTTCGACCTCTTATGCACCGTGAACGACAGGCAACAATTTCCCTTCTGCGGCTGCTGCAACAATGGACTCGTGGACATAGAGACTGGCGTGCAGACTGGCAACAAGAAGTTTTTTCTAATGAATACCACTTTATTTTTGGGTACAGTGATGTCTACATTGTGTTAGACACCACCTTCCGGAGTTATCCAACGTCATAGTGGACGAACCGCCAACGTTATGGTCAGGAGTCCGGTTACGTATCATGGACGATCTCAAGTACTGGGAACAGCATGAAGTGCTGGAGACCAAAGTCCTTGCCTTCCTTCAAGGCATTTCTGGAGATGTATTTCTACAAGACAATGCCCGCCCACATATTGCTGATAATGTTCAATACTTGTTTTCAATGCAACAAAACCAGCTTCTTCCTTGGACTGTCTATTCGCCTGATACGTCGTCGATTGAACAAGTGTGGTTGGCGTCTCGCTCGTGATCCTCGTTCCACATATGAAGTTTGGGTTCGCATACAAGCAATCAGGTATGCTCTTCCTGAGGCACACATTAAAAATTTGTTTGATTCCATACAAGCTCGTATACCAACACTTATTGCAGCGCGTGGTGGCTTCATAAATTACGAATTTTTGACCCATTACTTTTTCCCCTTTATAACTTCATTACATTTGCACATTAAATTTCATTCAATTCGGAGGAGTCCTTCATGGTGTTGTAATTTTTACAAACCTGGGTATATTAATATATGAAATTATTCTTCCGATGTCACAGAGAGGAGTGGAAATCAGTTCTGTGGTTGAAATATCAGTAGTTCCCTGGGTGCTTCAATACCAACCCCAATTTAACTTTAAGTTGTAATAAAATTTTGAAAAATTGAAAAAATAAACAAAGGATTTTAACCGCATTGAATGGATGTTTGTGCTCGTCCTGGTCACGAAAACATGGGTTAAGTCTGAGGGATAATCGACACTCTGACCACGTGTCACTCCTAAATCGAGAATGTGTCGTGTAAGTCTGGCAGTCGTCTCGGTAGCCTTCATTGGCTGTTGAGCCAAGAAGAATAGAAAAAAAAAATTTTTTTGAAGCGCATTTGATTGAGATCGACTGTTATTTTGCTTTAACAATTCTTCCATTATAATGACTAATTTGTGAAAATATGCAGAAACACATAGAAATGTTATGCATGCAGATAGGAAGTTAGTATTGCAGGTCGAGTTTGCTCAGTATTCATCCGCGATTGTACAAAATAGTACAATACTTTATGCAAGGTTAAATTACTTATAAAATAAATGTTGTAACAATAAAACTTGGGGAAGTAAAAACGTATTAACCGTGAAAGTTATTTGGCGAATAGCTCTGGTCCCATAAGAGAGACATTTTGCTTACATAAGTACAATAACGGATAAAGACAAAAATTATTGGAGTAAATCTATAAATTCTAGTTAGAAATTACTACTGCTCAACGCCAATTGTTAACTTATCAAATAAATTATTATTTATTTATAGGAAAATTAGAAAGTAATGAAAGTCTATAAAGGCGTTTTTAGTGCAATTTAATGATGCTCCTAAATGTACCCCAGATAAAAATATGGAAATTAAGGAAACAACACTTTGCTTACTTATTTACAATTGTATAGTTATATACAATAATATTAGTTTCCGCTATCTCAGCGAAACAGTAGGATCCCCGAACTCACAGGTTTAACCGTGGCTAGGAGCATTGAACTTTGAGGAATTGGCAGTTTCCGTAAGTGCATCTGTCGACGTCTTGTAGTGGTTGAATATGGCCGCTCTTTCACATCATCTCTTTCACAGTCGAATCTTTAGTTCCTCTCGCCCAGGTGACCATTACGAGAATATCCGCATACTCTCTTGGTCGATCTTCCTTGGACGACGAAATTTCATTGGTGCAGGCAATCTCGTGTTTGACAAAAATTCCTATTTTTCTGAAGGCGCCATGCTCCAATCTCAATTTCTACTACAAATTTCCTATCTGGAAACCCCATGTACACGTGGAATATTTATGACCGTATTTTCAGGTCTTGCACGTGCTCCTTTACAGATTACAAAGATTAACTACGCGCCAGAGTCACACGCTTATAATTGTCAAGTTCTCAGCCCTTGTTAATATGTTTAAATTAGTACAATAAAATAAAATATATTATAACTCTATCCTCAACTAATTTTTAAACTACTGGGTACCAAGGCTGAAAGAAGTCTGCTATTCGTGTAAGGTTAACTTCGTAATTAATTATTTTCCATCAAGAAATGACGAAATGTAAAAAAAAAAGTAATGGTGAATGTTCGGCTTAGAAATTGAGTATTCCTCAGCGCATGACTCAGTTCAGGCTGCATCTCTTTGGACTTCAAAATAAAATAAACGCAGATAAGAGCACAATTTTTCAATCACAAGGGTTTTAATTTCATATGGAAATTTTATTATATAGCCAATAATATCCGTAAGATAGGAGTAATAAAGGTGTTAGTAATTACCGTAAATAGTTTGTATTCCTATTTCATCTACAGTGCGGCCACATGTGTCTCCTTTTTTTACCAGATGAAGAACTGTCTTCATAAAAACGCATGGAGGACGATTCAGGATATTCAGTAGAAGTGAATTGAAGGCCGTTAGTTCTCCATTAAAAAGTATTAATCAGTTTTATTATATATATATATATATATATATATATATATGTATGTATTTCCATTTTCTTGAACATATCATCGTAAATTGCCTAATATAAACGGTCACCAATAATACGTTAATGTCTCCTAAAACCAACATATATCTGTTTAGTATCGTTCTTATGAACATTTATCAAACTTTAATTTGAACATTCGATTTTCACATTATTTGTCCCTTTCCAAATTATTATTTAAAATTGTAAGCGGACACGGAGCTACAGTCTTATAAGTAATCATGCTGTTCCACTTCCTATCAGCGGATATCGTTCTGGCCAATGTCACGTAATTATGACCGATTAATATTTTATTATCGTATTTTTATATGTATTTATATATATATATATATATATATATATAGATAGATAGATAGAGAGAGAGAGAGAGAGAGAGAGAGAGAGAGAGAGAGAGAGAGAGAGAGAGCATCTTCAATTATTAATTTTAATTTATTGTTTTCTTTGTATAAAATCATCAAATGAGAAACAACAGTTGGTTATTTTACTTAGGACAGACAATTAGAAAACCCCTTCTGATTTAGGTTTTGAACTTAATTTGTGATTATAAATAAGTTTATTTAATAATGTAGTTTTGATTCCAATATATCCCTTATTACAAATTAAGCAAAGTATATAGTATACCAAACGTTTTATTTCTATTGTCAAACTTCTCTCTTTCAATGAAATAAACAATTTTGCAATATGAACAATAGGTTTAAATTTCAGTAACGTCACTTTCTTAAAAAAGGTTAAATAATTCTATAACAATTAATTGATCGTAAAAGTAAAAAAGCTGTATCAACCATCTTGGTTGATATTCAATTCTTCTCTACTTTCCTAAACCGGAGAATTAGCGAGATTGCAAGGTTTAAAATATTTTAAAATAGAATTTTCCGCAGATTGTAATAAGGGAATATTGGCATGACTTTTACCTATTTAAATAACCATATTCGTAATCACAAATTTACTTTAAAGCGTACGTCATTGTTCAACCACTCTACGATAATAAACCGTTGTTTCTCATTTGAAGATACAACTATTTTCTACAAAGAAAACAATAGACTGTATTTTTATGAGATGAGAGCTACGCAAGAATTCCAAGGCGACGGTCGCGTCCCAGAGTCCACAGTCTTCCATAGGGTTTTAGTTTCATAGAGCAGATTAATATTAACCAAAGTACTAGTCATTTGTTAATAGGAATATTGTTAGTTTCCGAAACAGCCGTTAGATCTGACATTTTGTCTTTTCCTGTGTAAACAATTTGTCCATCGTGCAAGACTTATCTGGGAAGAGGTGATCCCAAATTTAAAATCAAAACGAGATCGCAACAAAAGACGTAGGGAAATTCTCATTCCTAAACAGATCGATAAGCCATTGGAACAATTTACCTGCAGCAGTGTTTGAGGAGAATCTTCCAATAATAATGTTTAAGAATAATATAAATAAAACAAGGAAGCCTGCGAGAGGATTCTCTCACAGGTAAACCTTCTCAGAGGGCTCTGGCGGGGGCTACCTTTGGGAATGCCTTCACAACTCTCTGGGTTTTTTTTAACTAAGGTTCCCACATGCCGAGGCACCTTGGTCTGTTTTGAGAGGTATATGTTTCCGGTGTCGCAGACCTTAAACTATAGCCCGGGGGCCCTAGTTAACCCTTGGCTACCTTATTCCACCCTTCCGCATCCCCCCTTTCAAATCCCTTTCCTATTCTATAAGAGGGGAGTTACCACTATGTGGTAACCTATACATAGCCTGTCTACAACCAAATATATATATATATATATATATATATATATATATATAAATTAGGCTAGATACCTGAAAAGAATTTTAGGAGTTCCACAAAATTCAAGATCGAGGCTAGTGTACGAACTTACCAGTGAGACCTTCCTAATAGAGGATTTAAGATATGATCTGATACTACCAGCTGGTTCCAGCTTCAGAAAAGCTTTTACAGGATCTGTATGAGAGGAAACGGAACATACCAGAGGACTTCTATGCAACATCTGCTATGCAGGACAGGACATGGATGGAAGCCAACCATGAACTACGCCACACGAAGACGAGACTGGCGATCCATGGCTTTCACCATAAAGTGTGCTTAAACAAAGTATATCATGAACCAAAAGACGAGTGTGTGTGTGTGAATTGTGTTTAGAAGCTTGTGAGAGATATCATACTGTAAAATGTAGGAATAGACGTAAATCTATCGTAACTTACAGCAAGGAAAGATTGTAATGTAATGCACGACATGTGTGAGCTTCCAATATATTATTATTATAAATAAATTAGTTAAGTGAAGTGAAATACTTTTTTATGTAGTTTAAATAAGTTTAGGTCTATATTATTCTTTAGGGAAGTGAAGTGAAGTGTGGAGGGAGTGAACAAATTTTGAGGATAAATTTCTGAGACTTCTTTTATTATTATTTTTTCTTTCAAAATGGTTTTATTTGTAATACTTTCGTTTATATATTTGTTTTAGACTGCCTCCGGGAACGATCTCAAATGCTGTTCGTAATATACATGCAAGACTTGTGAGTTAATAAGATCATTGAGGAAAATAGCGAGAAATAACCTACTGGACGATGCGGGGACCGAACCCTATCCGGAATTTTGAGATTTTGTAACAGCGAGGACACGAATTTCTTTTGTAACCGCTTCTTCCCTGACAGTGCGATATTTGGATATTGAAGTTCATTGTCCTCGAATGACAAAGGAGCAGACGTCCTGAGGAATTCGAGAATTTGGGAATTCTGAAACGCAGTTGAATTGCGTGTCATTGGCGTGTTCCTCCCTTTGTATTATTTTCGCCAGTAAGTGCGGAGTGTGCGAGGAAAGCAGCTGCGTACGCAGTGCGTGCCTCAGTTCGTTGGCCCCACCACGTTGCGTCAGCACACGAGCCACTTCCACAGAGGTCCATCCTCTATATACACATTCTGCACCATGTACTTTTCAAAATATAAACCAAATTAAATCATCCAAAAAACTTGAATCTAAGAAATATATATATATAATTCTTAGCCCCAAGTTGGAGTGTCAAATTATGTAATATTCCAATTCAATTAAAAACAAAACTGCCACCACGTTGCAGCCAAATTATGTGATATCCAAATTAATGAAAGGAAAAGGTAATTTATATGATTTTTTCCTTAAATAAAACAATTTTTTTAAAAAATAAAATAATATTTAATACAATTTTAATTTTTATACATCAAATTTTTTTTTTAAAAAAATGGCACAGCTTTAATGATACTCATAACCTTAGAGCTGCTTACTGGGCCTCCAGTAGTGATTTGCAAATTCCACCAATAGAGTTACAAAAGAAATACAAATTCAATTTTACAATAACAAATTTATAAAAGAATCTAACAAAAACTAGAGAAATCTGACAAATCTAGAGAAATATGATGGTAAATAATATTTACATAAAAGTTTACAAAATAAAGTTTCTACATAACATTTTATTAGCGCTGCTTTGGTACCGAATTTTGCACTCCACAGTTATTTTATTTTAAAGAAAATATTAAATTAACAGGCCATAACACTGACTACTATATCATTTAACATCACAAAATTTTGGCGTCTCTCTATCAACTGTTCACAAATTTCACGTCGTCCTATTTTTTTAGATAGTTTAAAGTTCCAAAAACAAGCTTCAAAACATTATCGTTTACAATCTAAACCAGACTCATACTCTATGACCAACAGTGGTCAGCCTTTAAAAAGACTCCTTCATCAACTTTATCATTTGAGCTCCCAAAATACACTGGTCAAGCTCCCAAAACACTGAGACTCGCCATGACCACCCTGGTCAGGCACCAAAATCACACTCGTCAGGCTCCCACAGCACACTGTTTTCGCCAAAGTTCTGTGCGTATGACTTTGCCGTCAATAATCGCGTATAAACATGTTCAGTCTCTGCATTATTGCGGCAAACAATGCTCTGGCCTCAATAATTACTCCGACAATAATATTAAAGAAAAATTTCTCGTTGAAGACATTTATGTAATAATCAACCATTAAGCTTTAATTAATTTAATTTATTTAATGAATTTGCCCCACGTTGTGGTAGCCATTATGTAATAATTAAATAGGTAGCTCGTTTAATTTAAATGAAATAATCAACAAGAATTTAAAACATATTTATTTCCACTTTGTTGCTTTACTCACAAACAATTACAATTTAAAATTTTAGATCTCAAGGTCTCTACTGGGTTTAATAATGGACACAACAAGTCGTTTTAAAAACAACTAATTAACCCAGTTTATAATTCACCTAGACAGTATGTCTATAGGAAGAAATTAAAATAAAAGAAATTAAATCTGATTAACAATTAAAATAGAACGAAATCTGACTTTTATCCTTTAATTACGTTTACATAAATCATTGTTTTTGTATTTTGTTACTCACATCTGTCCAGCTGGTTCCAGCATTCCTTTTTTTTTCGGGAGTACACTATTGCAAAAATTTTTACACTGATTCTGGTATTGGCTCACAGATTTTACACTCTGTAAGTCCACCTTGATAGGCTCCCAGGAACTCGGATGACCCTCCTTTTTGTCAGATATCTGATATATGAATCCTGTTATTCATAGATTTGCTAGTCTTTTTTACCGCTTGGGACTTAAACTGTAACTTAACTACTCCTGGCTGGCTATAGATGTAAACACAGCACTCTTTTCCTGGCTGCTGATAGACGTAAAAAGTTCTAACTTAGCGATATTTACGGGATAATACTTCCGTGAATGTTTTTACTGTGTCTTAAATTCACCACTTTGTTTAATGATACATTAGACAACGGCTAGTCTCTGCTCTCTAAAATCATTTGTTCCGTCCTCCGAAATGTTCCGTCACCAACTAACTATCGCAGTCTCGAGTTTTAGCGTGCATACGCCATTTTTGACTTTCCGACAAAGTAACAGAGCCTGACACCATTGTCGCTTTGGAAGCTCCTGCCGCTACAATTAAATATTATGTCCAAACAATTAATGTCCTAATTAATTGGCATTATAATATATTTATATACTCTGTAAGTTGGCATAGATCAAAAAATTTAAAGGTACCGAAAAATACCTACCTCCATATATATACATAATTTATATAAATTAAATATAGTCTTGCCATGATTTAAAAAATATTGTTTTGAGTATTTTAAATGAAGACTAACTAAAATGTTTCACACGCATTTTTACAGAAGTAAACTGTCTAATGAAATAAAATTAAACGTATTATGGTTTATGTAATACGGAATAAATGAACCTGCGGCGTTTTATTTCAAATATACGCAAGATAATGCGTGTATTGCGTTCCTATAATTTAAATTACTGTACGCATGTACTGTACAGAAAACACGAACTTGAAGAAATTAAAAAAGAAGAGAGTAAGATCATTAGGAAAAAATTATAGGAGGAAGACGTACCCAAGATGGTTACAGGCTACAATCAATAAAAGCAACAGAAAAATTTTGAAACAGGGAAATTGATATTAGGAAAAGGCGAATGAAATTTTTTGGTCATCTCAACAGACTACCCGAAAATCTATTGACAAAAAGTATAATAGATTATATAACCTCACTTCAGAAATCCACACTTTGGCTAGACGAAATCCGAAATGACCTCAAAAACGCAAACAGACGATCAAAAGAAAATTTTAGAAAGAGATATCTTCAGACACAAAGTAGATAAATGGGAAGTTACATCAGAGCAACCAAAACAAAAAAGTACAGACCAAAGTGGTCTGTGGAACGTAAACGAGACTTCTCAGAAAGACTGAAAACCTATTGGAACAACAAGAAGAACACAAAGAAAAGTTGATCGAGTTATTTTCTTAACGTTTTTCCATTTCTGGGGAGATCATTAATTCAATTTCGCGAATAATAAAAATAAGGTATTATACAAAAATAATACAACACGAAAATACATTAAAATTGACTCCATTTTATTTGAGTACCTTTCGATATACCTGCTGTTAGAGTATTATTACCTTACTAATAGACTTGAGAGCACGAAACGTTAATCACTGGTTGGTTGATTTAAATTTCAACGTGCTATAGTTTACTCGGTAACAATGAGACTCCTGTACGTATTTATGATGTTTATTACCAGGATCGTCCAATGGTTGGTACACCAGGAACTCGTTAGACGACAGGAGAGGCTGGTATTACAATCACGGTTTGGCACACATTCATGGGTGGTTTTAAAAGGAGATTAGAACACAGGTTAAAACAATATTAGGTAGGAAAATTTCTATCTCATAAGTACGGTTAATCCTAGCAATGGAGAGAGTTCTAGCTTCTTCCAATTCCCGAAACACTTCTGGCACTCTACCTTTGGCGTTTAGCTCTTTTAACATAATCTATGCTTGAAAGGTTCTCTTTATTTTTGGCAACAGAAAAAATTCACAACTGGCTATGTCTATCGAGTATTGGCACTGGGTATTCATTACAGCGTTGTTCTTGGCCAAAAGTTGAGAGCAAACAATGAAGTGTGAGCAGGTGCATTATCGTGATGCAAAAGCCATGAATTGTCACATCCGGCGTTGAACTTGTAGGTAGTACTCATTGATCGTTTGACCTTGTGGCAAGAACTCATGATGAACTATGCCGTTAAAATCGAAGAATACAGTCGAGCAGAACCTTCACATTCGACCGGTCTTGGCGATCCAGAATGCCTCCACTGAGACGATTGAGACATAATTTCGACTTTCGACATCGTATCTGTTTCATCAGATGTCATGACACCTTTCGCTTTTTTAACGACTACTGAGCACCGCCGTTGTTGTTCGAAATTTAATAACTTTGGAGAAAATTTTGCGCTCACACGTTTCATACCAAAAACAAACAAACAAAATCATGGCATCAGCCACGATATGCCAACATCAACAGCGATTCTGTGATTGTGATTCGACAACGTTCTAGCGTTTTCATTGATTGTTGATGTGCTGAGACGCCCAGGGCGCTCATCTTCAACGTCATAACGGCTTGTACCACTCGTAAACCCTTTCTTACTCATAGAAGACTCACAAAAAGCAACATTTATAAAACATCGCTACACTTTATTCCATTCTTATATATAATTTAATACAAATTTTCTTGATTCATTATTTAAAGAAATAAATAATCTCTGATTGTACCAAAACACATGTAACCTTTTAACAGCTGACATCAGCCTGAATATGCGATATGGCTAATAATGTACAGCTACTTTTCAGACACGTTTACCAACATAACAACGAAAAAATTGCGTGAATCGGATTAATACAACCCGCGAAATAACAAAATTCCCGTTACGTTTTGAATACATCTCGCACGTCATTCACGCCCCTTCCAAAACACGAGCTACTCTCCGCTAAGTGACTCAAATTTAAACTTTATTATAAGACTAATCCAGACTTAATTTAACTTTTACGTTAGCCTTTATATAAAAACTATAATGCAAAGATTTTGTTGTGCGTTTTAACCAGCTTAATCCACCACGACTAACTTCGTCAACGAAGTCTCGATTAATTATACAAATAATAAAAATCTTCATTCTTTTCTATGAAACAAAACAAACTAGATTTTCTGTGGTAAGTAAATTTTTCAAGTATGATTCACTAAAACAACTAAAACGATATTATATTTAAATTCTTTCACAAGTTTCGAAAACCGGTAATTTGATCTAATAAATAACTTTAACATAAAGAATTTTTAATACTGTAATACAGCATCCGCTTGACAGACAAAGCGGATAATTTGACTGACAGTGACTTGTTTCGAAAACTGCATGGTAAAAATATTTAGTGTAATTATTGGCTTATTACTAAATAATATCACGCAATATAGGATGCTATAAAATGTTATTTTTGAATGTATAAAGTTTAGATGGTACACGTTTCATTGGTTTGTCTCTAACATACAATCAGTGCCAACCGTGAAAAATGAAACGTCTTTAGTTTCGCTACCTGAAATAATACTGATGAAGGGTTTTACCTGTAAATTAAGAAACTTGACCGCGTCATTTTGATTCTGCGTTAACATCTGCGACACCAACACCAAAAAATTATATATTATTTTTCGATGTTTAGAGAATGACCTATCAGCGAATCGTTTCGGCACTCTTGACGGCAACTGGAGTATATAGATAAGGTGAAAAATTCCGAAGGCCGTATCAATGGCTGCGACATGATAATGCAAGGACACATACCCTAAATTTTTTTCTGGATATTTCGCAAAAATCAGTGGAAAGTGTGTTCCTCGCTCCCCTTGTATTCCGTATTTAGTTCCATGTGACTATTATGCCAAAGGTGAGAAACAGCCTTAGTAGATAGCCTGTACAAATTAAAGGGGAATAATTATCTAAAACGACACTTTATTGAAATGTTGTACTTAATCAAATGAAATGATACAAAGGGACAAAAAAGAAAAATGATCTAATTTTGAAACAGCTAAAATAAACATTAATTGTATATCGAGGTCGAATTTTCTGTCTTTCATTGCAAAACAAAAATATGGTTGTCACTGTACGAGCTAGAAAAATATATCAATGCAGAATCACCGAACATTCTCAGAAACGTTTACATCAAAAAGAGAGTTTCGGTCAGCCGTGGCGCACAGAAATATCAAGCAACCAACGCAAAAATCTGGCTGACCAGAGTCCAGTCTGTCCATCTGCACATTAGGCTGTCGAACAACGAAATCTTTGATAAGATAATTCGTAATTCCAATTTCTAAACGACAATTGCAACTCAGATCTCAACTAAAGTTAGTTTCTCAGCCAAACTGATGTATCAAACATTCAAATAAAATACTGAAACGAATCCCTCACTCAAATAATGTTTCGTGCTACTCCAAACGACAACTAATTCGTTAAAATACTTATGCGACCATCCACAGTCAAATTCTTATTTGCCCTTCAAACGACAAGTAATCGGTTGAAATATGTAAACGGCTCCGTCAGTCAAGAACATGTTGCCTCGTTGCTTTCCTAACGACAATTAATTTAAGTCTCGGCACCAGACGGCAAAGTAAAGAACAACATTTATAAAATTTCAGGTTCTCCCATAAAATAAATATGGTTGATTCCCAAACTCAGACCACGTGTAGCATGTCTAAAGTTTTTTCAATACTGATTGTCACAGAAAGTTTTACGCTGTATGTAATGGAATCAACAGTAGTGAATACATTCAAAGTTAGAAGCAGGAAATTCAACCAACTACAACGTAACTTACTTCTCTCTCTTCGGAAATTTTCAAACCACAAAAACGTGCGATCGAATTACAAGTGGAAAACATTACTTAGGACATACATTTTAGAAATTTTAAAATTCGTATAACGTAACGGAAATTTATTTGTTACCAACGCTGAAGTTCACAATAATTATACTATAAACAGTTTGATCCTGAGAAGCAAACATCGGCTCTCACTTTATGAAAGAAGAATACACTATTCAGGAATAAAACTTTTAATTGACCTCCCCCAAACTACAAGCCGCCGGCCTGCTGTGGTGTAGAGGCCAGCATCATTGCCTCGCATCACAGAGGTCCCGGGTTCGAATCCCGGCTTGGGCGTGGATGTTTGTAGTCGTCCTGCTCAAGTAAACTGGGGTTAAGGCTGTGGGAGAATCGAAACTCTGACCAGGTGTCACTCCTAAATCCAGAATGTGTCATGTAAGATGACAGTCTGGCAGTCGTCTCGGTAGGCCAACGCCCTTCACGGGCTGTCGAGCCAAGGAGTTAGTAACTATAAAAGTGTTTAAAGCTACTGCCTATTAGTAAAGAATTGTAAATCCCTTCTCTTTAATGGCGCTTATTATTCGACCGATGAATTCATAAATCGGTAGGACCCTAATGTTTATTAGTTCCGTTAAAAGTTCTAGGTAATATACTTGAAACTGATATAATAGTTATTGTTTGTTTGTATGTCCATCTGATACGGCACAATTATTTTTTACATATTAAGCATTGTTACGGGGAGATAAATCCAGAATGGCAGCAAAATTCTTCTGGAGTAATCAAAAAGTGTAGTGCTATAGCGAAGTTAAGTGATATTTGTGAAGAGTAGACAATTTCATCTTTATTTTTCATTTCATCCATTTAATTTGATTTACTTTATTCCATTAGTCATCGTACGAGGAAATAGGATACGTCATTACATAAAATTACAGTATAATAATTGGATGCTACACTAATAAATAATTAGAAGTTAACATAAAAATACTAAATTTCGGGAACACAAATTTCCCTGTCCAACATAAGTAAAATATCTATAGTAATAATAACAAAAATTATAATTCTTTAACTATACTAAGAGTATAACATAATATTTAAAGTACTAATAAAGAAAATTCAATACATACTAGTAAAAATTAATGATTAGAGAATTAACTATCATAAAATATAAAATTATACGTCACACAAGAATAAACACGAAACTTGACACACGCATACCAGGAGAAAACACAAACGACGGGCAACTCACTTCACGAAACAGACCGATGAGGAATCTGCAAACTCCATGGACGTACATGAAACAAACGAACAAAAGAGCAGAAAAGACCAACAGAGACTCAGCAAGTTATGTAATAAGTAGTTGTTATTAACATTGCAGTTTTAAAAAAAATATTATTATGGGAATTATCAAAAAAATCATTTAGTGAGTAAAACGCGCCTTTCAGTAGATTACATTAAATCGCAAAACTTACTTTACTTGGCTCTTTTAAATATTTATATGCATATTTGGTATTATCTTATATGCATAGTTTATCATATATTTATGTATCTCTCATTGAGTTTATTCTCCCATTAATATATTTTATGTTTATCATATAATCGTAATTTTGACTTTTACAATTTCCTCAGTTGAGAACTACCGAAATAAATAATTAATCTATGACTATTACAAAGTCTTGGACTTGGTACATCAGTCACAGCGATTTCCGTTACCGTCCTACTCTTTGCTTGGTCACTTTCGAATCCTATAGGACTGATTTTTACGTCAGAAGGTGTCTTTGCATTGAAACCCACTTCTTGCCATCTTTTCGTGTCTTTCCTGTCGACATAAATGTTCGTCCGGATGTACGTAGTGATATAGTCTACTTCAAATTCCCTTGGTTCGCAAGGTGTATTTTAATTTGTTTATCCCATCTGGTAGTCTTCCGGTTCGTATTAAATAACAATATATAGTCTATATATTTAGGTATCCAAATGAAATTCAGGCCTCGAGCAACAATTTTGTACTACCCAAAAGCGGGTTTCTGTATTTATTGCTGTCGATCCTAAACACCATATTGAGTACAGTTTCGGTTGTGGGATTAGTAAATATCCTACATCAGTATCGTCCGGTTGGTTGGATCGCAAAGCTGAATCTTTAGTTCTCGTCGTTACAACATCTGAAGGTTAGTGTCAGATCCAACACGAATCCCAGATGTTTTGCTGTATTCTCCTGCGGCACGATATCTTGATTCAACAGTGTCTACGATTATACGATTTTAGGCAATCTGAGGATTGTCGGATGTGTAACAAAACGTAGGGTGAATTTATTTATAAAATATAAATTCTTTATTTATTCTTCCAAATCAATTTCATCTCCTTTAAAGTAATCCCCGTCCGATAAAACGCACTTTTTCCAACGCTTTTTCCAATCCTCGAAACAGTCGGAATAGTCTTTTTCCGGGATAGCCTTCAAGACCTTCTTCGATTCGGTTTTTATCTCCTCAATCGTGTCAAAACGACGTCCCCGCATTGGCCTTTTGAGTTTGCTGAATAGCCAGAAGTTGCACGAAGCCAAATCAGGCGAATACGGTGGTTGCGAAACGATATGAGTTGAGTTTTTGGCAAAAAAAAAGTCGCGAAGAACCAATGCAGTATGACATGGTGCATTATCGTGATAAATGAACCAAGAGTTGTTCGCCCATAATTCCGGTCGTTTCAGACGAATAGCTTCACGCAAACGACGCATAACGCTCAAATAATATTCTTTGTTGACAGTTTGTCCCGGCGGAAGGAATTCATAGTGCACCACATCACGATAATCAAATAAAACTGTCAACATGACCTTGATTTTCGATCGACTTTGCCGTGGTCTTTTCGGTCTTGCTTCACCTTTTGCACGATGTTCGCTGGATTGGTCGGTGGTTTCAGGGTCGTATGAGTAAATCCAAGTCTCGTCTCCAGTAATGATGCATTTCAAGTGGTCCTGATAGTCAGACAGAAAAGTTTCACACACATCAACGCGACGCTTTTTTTCCAAAAAAATTGAGTGATTTTGGCACCAATCGAGACTTGACGCGTTTGAGACAAAACATTCTTCAAAATGGTTTGGGCTGAGCCAAATGATATTCCAACACTATCAGCGAGATCTATAATTGTCCATCGACGATTTTCAAGCACCAAATCTTTGATTTCTTGGACGTGGCCCTCGTCGGTAGACGTTGATGGTCGTCCAGAGCGATGTTCGTCTTCAACGCGTTCTCGGCCCTCTTTGAACTGGTTGTACCACTTATAAACGATTTTCTGTGTCATAGTTTGATCACCAAAGGCCTTCCGCAACATTTTCAACGTGTCCCCACAAGAATATTCGTTCCGCAAACAAAATTTGATGCAAGTTCTTTGTTCAACAAAATCACCCATTGCAAAAATCGAAAAATTCACTTTTGGTTGTTTACTAAAACACGTGCAACTCGGAGATAATTAAACCTTTTAACAAATAGACGCTTGGCAAATATTATAGACAGTCCTACCAATCTAGTAAAAAAAATTACCTGCCTTCCTAATACCCGGGAGTTTTAAATGTCAATTTAACTTTACTTTTTGATCACTTGGATATCGGGGAGTAGGAAAGGAGGTGAAAAGTGTGAGAGAAGAAAGAGTTGTTGTGTTGTGGTCCTTTTCTGCGGGTTAGAGTTGTAGGAGATGTAGTGTGAGGTAGTTGAGGATAGTAAATTGATAACTCTAGTAAATAAACAATACGACTAGATCCGGCATTGGAAGCACGAGTACACATGGACCACTGAGACTATCATGCTGAACACAAGATAAGTAATGCATTTTGATTTGAACGTTTAATTAAATCAAAGACCTAGAAATATAACATAACAGATGGAAGAAAATTGCCCCAACTTTTTTGTCAACGCACTTTGCAATCCATACGAGGAGGAAATTTCGATAAAGATAGTCGCCGAAACGTTTAGGGTTCGTGAGTAATCGCGGTAGCCAGAGTGTTTCTGAAACACTCTCGAAATCCTTAGTGATTAATGGAGATTACTTGCTGCGTTATTTAAATTTTGTCTGAGAACAAATAAGCTACATTGTCTCCGTGCATTTCTATGATTCATTGGTACGCCGTCAATGTAAATGTTGTGCAGTGTCGGTGAAGGCAACGCTGCAGTGGAACGCGACCCTGTACAAATCGTGTCTGGCTGGCCTTGCAAAACCATTCTTACGAAAAATCTCCTTCCAGTCGAGTAACAATTAATTGTGTCAGACAATCCGCAAGTTCTTAATGAATCAATTTATATGTGGATTACTAGAACAGAGTTCCTGCACTGAGGCTCTTCGCCCCTTTCGTCGGAGTATGTTGGTTTAGATTTATTATTCATTACATTAGTCCTCATAATATAAGATAACATGAAAATTATAAATTATTACAATTACAAAGTTTAAAAAACAAACATTGTACTTTACAAAAAACTTATATAATTTAAAACTACGTTAAAAATATTAATAAAACAGTAATTAGTATTTAAATAAATGTTAAGAATATTAATTAATCTTCAATTTTCATTCGACGGAGTTGCCACCATGAAATCGTACATCGTTTTCCGTCGAACATGAAAAAGAAAATAAGTCGGCAGTAAAATTCTAGAATATTATAATCGTATAATAATAATATAATTTGATAGGATACCAGCAAACTATTTTATTAAAGAGGATCTAATCTGCCCTTCCTAATCTACGAGCTCTTTCAGCGAGTAATATGCTCCATTCATTAACAAAGAAGTAGATCTCTTTATAAATAAATTTTGTATAGTATAAGTTTTTATTTCGTCAGGAAGACTATTGTATAGATTTAACCCGGAACAACGAATGCTTGGTTGAAATAGACTTAGGCGCTGTGTTTTTATACGGATTTCAGAGCGATTTCTAGTGTTGTATGACGGATTTGCTCCGTTTAGGGCTATATGAATTGAAGTTTCTCCAGACAAACTTTAAAATTTCTAGAATATACGAACAAGGCCATGTTAAAACTCCAAGATTTCGAAAAAAAGGCTTGCAACTGGCATTCCAATTTGCACCCGATATGGTTCGTACTGCCCTCTTTTGAAGTTTAAAAATTTGAAACGCGTGATGTGAACGACCCCTGTTTGCTATGCCGTAAGACATGACACAATCAAAATATGCATGATATACCTGTTTAGATGTAGATATATCGCTTTCCCGAGCTAACACTCTTAATGTGAAGCAAATTTTGCTAAGTTTGCCCCAGATTTTATTTATGTGGTGATTCCATTTCAATTTATGGTCTATCAACAGACTAAGAAAAGGTGCATGCTCCGAAATGTTCTCCGAATCTGTTTTTGTTCGAAGTGAAGGTAAGGATTTAGTTTTCTCTAGATTAAGAGAAAATTTTATTGCAGTGAACCACAGATTCAAACAGCTCATCGCAACCTCTACTTTCTCACGCAACGTTTACGAGTCGCTGTACTAATTTTGTGTCGTCAGCGTAAAAGACTGGTTTTAAGAGATCTAAATAATTCGTTAAATCGTTAATGTTGAATTTAAAAATTAAGGGTCCCAAAATTGAACCCTGAGGAACATCGTTCTGCAGATGCTCATTCCCATCCGAGTTTACAATCGCAACTTTTTGGCGCCTGTTTTGCAAGTAAGATAGCACTAAAGGAAGGGGAACTCCTCTGATTTCATAGAAATTTAATTTTCGGAGTAAAATGTCATGATATATAAATAAAATTCTTTGGAAAGGACAGCAAAAATTCAAGCCACTTTAAGTCTTTGGTCGAGTGCGTCATGAATACTTTGAACGAAGCCGTATGAAGCCGCGTTGGTGGATTTACCTCTAATGAAACCATGCTGTGATGTGGAAATAATTTTTAAGTTTTGTGAGGAAAGTTGAAATTCTCGTGTGTACTGCTTTCTCGAGAATTTTGGAGAATATTGGCAAGAGCGAAATAGGGCGATAATTGGAGACGTCTTGTGTAGAACACTTTTTGTACAATGGTATAACTTTCGCGTCTTTTAGAGCATCCGGAAATATTCCAGACGAAAAGCACAAGTTAAATATGAACTGCATTGGAATTGCAATTTCGTTGCAGCAGTGTTTAATAAGTTTGCTGTTGACTCCATATATGTCACATTTGAACATTTTAAGTTTTTTATTAAGTTAATAATCTCATTTTTGTTGATCGGGAATAGAAAGGAAGACTTATTAACCGATGTTCTGGAATCATATAACAGTTCACAAAAATTGGACGTATTACGTTTCTGTATACATATTTTTATGTAACATATCACGAGAAACGTTAATAAAATACGAGTTAAATTCACGTGCTGCTTCTTTATTTGCTATTGTAGACCTCTACCCGCGTTCCTTCCTTCATCTTATCCACAATGACGCAGCGCGTGAATGGCCTCCAGCGAGTCAGGCCTGAATCCGGATGAACACCCAAGGTGACATCAGATTTGGTGAGTTGTTCCGTGACACGGTGAATGGGCACCGATGTTTCAAGTGGCAAGGCGTGAGGAACGTGCGTGAAGTTTTACGAAGCGTGAAAGGTTAGTGTTCACGCACGTCTGCAGATAAGGACCGCGGTCTGCTCAAACTCAAGACGCGATGATTGCAAGACAAATACAGCTTCTTTATCACTAGATGTGGAGTGACGTGTCTGGCGACGAGTGGACGTCTCAGGTTATTATTCACTAACGCGACTTGATAAGAGGAATTACGATTTCATGACAATAATTAATTTGCTATCTGTGATATATCATTCCAAATGTTAATTTACATTGATACATGACTTTAAAAAACTTTTTTTAGGTGTAGACAGGCTATGTATAGGGTAATCCACATAGTGGCAACTCCCCTCTTATAGCATAGGAAAGGGATTTGAAAGGGGGGATGCGGAAGGGTACAGGAAGGTGGCCAAGGGTTAACTAGGGCCCCCGGGCTATGGTTTAAAGATCCTACCCAGCAATTCGCCTAAAAGTGATGCAGGAAAACCCTAGAAAAACCTGCATCAGGTAGGTCGGGCATTTGGTACTTGTCCCACGCCCTTCCGATGGCATTATTGTGGGGTCGCAGCTTTCCCCTCGCCGTGCCTTGACCAATTTAGGAGGCAGCTGGCCGACTATTCCAATAGGAATAGCGGACAACTCTTACCGTATGCCCTAGGTCTGCGACCCCGGAACATACACCTCTCAAAACAGGCCGAGGTACCTCGGCATATGGGAACCTTAGTTCAAAAAACCAGAAAGATGTGAAGGCATCCCCAAAGGTAGCCTCCGCCAGAGCTCTCTGGGAAGGTTCACCTGCGAGAGAATTCTCTCGCAGTCTTCCTTGCGTGACTTTAAATAAAAATATATTCTTGTCTTTGCGGCGGGGGCTACCTTTGGGGATGCTCTCACATCTCTCTGGTTTTTTTGAACTAAGGTTCCCACTTGCCGAGGCACCTCGGTCTGTTTTGAGGGGTGTATGTTCCGGGGTCGCAGACCTTGGGCATACGGCAAGAGTTGTCCGCTATTCCTATTGGAATAGTCGGCCAGCTGCCTCCTAAACTGGTCGAGGCACGGAGAAGGGAATGCTGCGTCCCCACAGCAAACTCCTCTCCCGCTATCGGAAGGGCGTGGGACAAGTACCCAATGCCCGACCTACCCGATGCAGGTTTTTCTAGGGTTTTCCCTGCATTTCTTTAGGCGAATGCCGGGTAGGATCCTTAAACCATAGCCCGGGGGCCCTAGTTAACCCTTGGCTACCTTCCTCTACCCTTCCGCATCCCCCCTTTCAATCCCTTCCTATGCTATTAAAGGGGAGTTGCCCAATGTGGATCACCCTCATGTAGCCTGTTGCCCTAAAAAAAAAAAAAAAAATTGGCTACCTTCCTCCTAGAGTAAAGAAAATCCCTCGCAGGTTGCCTGCGAGAGGATTCTCTCACAGGCAACCTGCGAGGGATTTTCTCTCGCAGGCAGAACCTTTTAGGAGAGATACGAAGAGGCTACCTTCGGGTATGCCTTTTCCTCTCCGTTTTTGAACTAAGGTTCCCACAAGCCGAGGCACCTCGGCCTGTTTTGAGGGGTGTATGTTCCGGGGTCGCAGACCTTGGGCATACGGTAAGAGTTGTTCTCTATTCCCATTGGAATAGTCGGCCAGCTGCCTCCTAAACTGGTCGAGACACGGAGAAGGGAATTCTGCGTCCCCACAGCAAACTCCTCTCCCGCTATCGGAAGAGCGTGGGAGAAGTATCCAATGCCCGACCTACCTGATGCATGTTTTTCTAGGGTTTTCCCTGCATTTCTTTAGACGAATGCCGGGTAGGATCCTTAAACCATAGCCCGGGGGCCCTAGTTAACCCTTGGCTACCTTCCTCTACCCTTCCGCATCCCCCCTTTCAAATCCCTTCCTATTCTATTAAAGGGGAGTTGCCCAATGTGGATCACCCTCATGTAACTGTTGCCCTAAAAAAAATTATTTGTTTATTGTTCCTAAAGCTACTGCAATTAGAAACCGAAAGAAAATTACCATATCAAAGAATTAACTTTGATTTAGATGAGAGGTAAAAGTGGTGTCAATAAAATTCCTTGTAGACCTACAGGTAAAATTCTACGGAACTAAGAGCCGTTTTGTCGGGCCTCAGTAAATAATTGAAATGTAAAATTTGCAGTAAAAATATTTCCCTTGAAATTACAGAAATGTTACACTTTAAACTATTCCCCAAAAATACAAACACAAAACCAAATGAAATTTTACGGTACCACATCAATGCAAGGTTTACACTGTGTTTTAATTTTAATAAATTACAAATAAACGTATATACCAATTTTGATCAATCTTCAATTTCACTTCCACAGCATTTACACAAACCACAAATTTTAAACAAATAAAACTTTTAATTTTGTAACTTGGCCGTTACACTACAAAAATACACTCTCACAAACACAAATTTGAAACCTATAGGATTTTACTCGTCGACTCAAGTCAGTTCGCACGCATGATCGCCAATAATATCGTCAATGCCCAAGATATTACTATGATCAAAATAATTGTCAGACCACGAGATATTTTGCCAGTCGGCACCAATCATGCTCATAAACAAAAATAGTAGAATTCAACTTTATCTGATGCCGAAATCTCTAAGCCATATAAGATTCACCGAAAAATTTTTCTTTTTAACTCCAACAATGCAGATCAACTCCTTCAAATACTTTATAACTTTACTTTTCGACACTTCAATACTCTTGGCCCGAGTCCGGACGACCTCGCCTAATGGCGACCTCTCTCCTCGACGGACACCATAAGCAAATTGAACGTTTTTACTACATCTTATTCACCCCTCCCACTAGTATTGCGCTATCTAGTGGTGACAAATTCCTGAAGTCCAGTTTCCCACCCGGTAACGACGACCGGATAATATGACATTCTGCACCAGTTACCATCAAAACAATACATAAACGCAAAAAAGTCTGGGAATGCTCTGAATCCGTCGTTCTCATGGTACATAGTGACTGTTCGAATTTTATTTCTACTACATGGCCATTATCTTACGAAACAAACTTTATAATTGAACAATTATTTAAAAAATTATATTAATAGAAACATTGGTGTATACAACAATATAAAATTAAAATATATTTAAAAGTTTGTTAGGATAAATTTTCACTAGCGTTGTCCTGATCGTTATGAAAGTTTGTAATGCAAAAACTAATCAATATAATATATACAAAATCATTTTTCGTACATTTAACCGAGAAACGATGATAAAGCACATTAAACTGTGATTACAAAACTCGAGTAAGTGGGTGATAAAGTAATTTATGACCTTTTACAAACACTTTATGTATAGAATTTAGAAAGTAACGTTTCGATACTAATTCGTATTTTCCTCAGGTTTTCTTCCTATAGTGGAGATATTTACAGATGATTAAATTTGAGGATTAAATGTGTAAAGTAAACAGAAACAAACAACTTAAAGTACTTTAGAGTAATCAGGTTTATGGGAAAGTTCGTATTAAATTCAAAACATCGAAATAAATAATCGTATAGTACACGCTCTTCTAATTTATTACTTTCGCCGTAACAGCTTTCCGATTCGTCTGCTAGATAAATATTTTGAGGCTAAAATTCTGCCAAAGTGAAATTTTAGCGTCTCCGCCTTTCCGGAATGTTTTATCAGTTGGCTCTTTGCCAGGCGCTCGGTAATGTACGACTGCAAAACATACTCGTAGTTAAACTTACACGTGTTAATGTAAGATATCTGCTATGCAGCTTCATAAATTATGAAAGGCAAAATATATTCGAGCTCCAATCTTATGAACGTTATTCGTCTAATACTAGTTCAAATTAAGAAAATAATTTTAATGAAGAGTTTCCTCTTGACACACTAAAGTACTGTAATAATGAATTAATTACAATAAATACACTGGCAATATTTATGCTAAATATTCTGTAGTTACAAATATATAGTGAATGTGCTTATAGATGGAAATAAAGATTCGTGTAACGAAATTAAGTTTTAGACAAATAGGTAACAAATTAATTTAATCTAAAATATTACATTAAATATTACGTCGTTGTCTATAACTTTAGTTCATCCATCGCCATATATAATTTGTTATTCAGGTTAAATGAGGTTGTGTGCGCTGTGGTATTGACTGATCGGTAACGTGTTCGAGTTATGTTCCGTTAGTATCAGAAGGAGAACAGACCGTAGACTTCGAAATACTGACAAGCTCAAAATTAATACAGTCCGTTCCATTTTCTGTGCTGTTTTAAGTCAGTGGATATACTCTTGCTGTGGACATTGTGCACTGCGACAGAATCCTCTCCCTTTTGCAAGCATTCAAAGGTCGTTTTAACTGCTTATAAAATAATTCTTAAATTTTAAAAAGTAATTTTTAAAGCAATTTTCCTAGTAGAGTTTTATCTTATTACTATACTTGATCACAACGCTCTCTAATAAATAATACAAATTCATTTTCGTTCTATTTTTCAACAACTTGTTTTTTCTTTATAAATTTTTAAATGCACCTGTAGTTCTCAGCGTAAACATAACTTTTGTAACGGGAATATCTCTACAGTGAAAGCAGAATAGGGATTTGTTTGGATGTGGTCCACACCGAGCGTTTGACTAATGTAGCACGAACGCGTGCGTGGATCGATGTCGGCGTTTCCATGGTAACACGAGGCACCATGTTGGCATGGGGCAACTCTAATTAGCTCTGAGACTCTCCGGGTGTACGAAGCAATCAATTATTTTTGTCTCACTGGTGCACTTCATTTAAGATTCTTTAGCACAATCTTCACGTTACGAGACTCGCGACTGTGGTGGAATGTAAAAAGAGTTGATTTTAGAAATGGTAACTGTAACTGCATATAAAAACTTATATTAGCCGATGATAAGGTCCTAAAAAGTTTTACATTTCAACGATATTGCTGGGAAACAAAACAAACAGTTACGGCGTACTGATAAATGTATATTTGAAAATAGAAAAAAATTGTGCCATGAATGGTAAATGTCTTTTTATTTTAAATCGTAGTTCTTTTTTAAAAAAAATTATTTAATCCATTTACTTATTATGTTTTCATCACCCAAAAACATGGTACCTAATATTTTCATATTATTCCTATTTTTTAAAAATTTTTATTCATAGGTGTATCAATTGCCTTTCTGTGCACTGATGGGGAACTACTTTGTAGTAGTTTCTCATTTATGCACGCACACACAAAATCCGTTCACCCACCTGGGTTCAATGGTACCTAACATTTATTTGTTATATTTCTGTAAATTTCGATGAACTTTGTACATGTCTGTACAACAATTATATTAATGTTGAATTTGTGATTTTATATCATAACAAAGTTGATAAACTATTTTGGTTATACTGAATTTTGTATGTTTAAACATGAAAAAAACTACTTTCAAGGTAATCATGCCTTACTTTGGAGACCCGAAAACCTATTAATATGACTCGTTACATTTTTCATATGAATGTGGAACCACTGTGACTTCTCTAAGTTCTCTTCAACGCATAGCTTAATGTTTCCAGAAAATTTGAGATCAGGTTTCTAAGATTGTGTTTCTATAAATTATTACGTAAAGCAGTACACAAACAGTGAAACTTATTGGCATTAACATGTGAATAGTGAAGTCGAGTTTCGTAATGAAAATTGACCTCCCTTTTCGGATTTGAAATTGTTATTTTTATTATTATTTTAGAGTAACAGGTTACATGAGGGTAATCCACTTGGAACAACTCCCTTTAATAGCATATGAAGGAATTTCAAAGGGAGGATGCTGAAGGGCAGAGGAAGGTAGCCAAGGATTAACTAGGGGCCCTGGGATATGGTTTAGGGATCATATACGGCATTCACCTAAAAATGATGCAGGACAAACCCTAGAAAACCTACATCGGATAGGTCAGGCATTTGGCACTTGTCCCACGCCCTTCCGATGGCAGGACGGTCGCAGCAGGTGTATAGACCAGTTTAGGAGGCAGCTGGCCGACTGTTCCAATGGCAAAATCGGACAACTCTTACCATATGCCCAAGGTTTGCGACCCCGGAACATACACCTCACAAACTGACCGAGGTGCCTCGGTCTGTGACAATCTTAGTTCAAAAGCAGAGAGAGGAGAAGACATCCCCAAGATAGCACTCTCCGTCTCCAGTAAGGTTCTGCCTGCGAGAGAACAGCTCTCTATCTGGTGAAGTTGACAGAAGTATCATAGAAAAAAATTAATCTTAACTGTCACAGAAACAATAAAAATGTAATTAAAAATAAAAATACTAGAAAAGATGAATAAATATTAAATGAATAGAATCTCGTAGATTGTTAAAATTTCATTACTCTATACTTCACTAAAACTGAAATATATTAAATCATGAAAATGAATACATTCATATTTAAAAACTAGTAGTGTCCATTTATTAGTTTACTGATTCAGAACTTCTCTGGAAAAGTATCTCACACATTAGGCAACCAGTTCCAATTATTGAATAGCGTCAGATCTTTAAAAGGTCACGTTGGCAACATTGCTCGAAATGTTGGCGCTCTGCTGCAACAGCTGGGCTCATTAGTGTTTGGAAAATTATCAAACAGAGATACACGATTCTACAACGAGCAAATGTTGACCTGAGCTGGTGAGTTGATCTGATCGTCCGGGTCGTATGATCTCTCGCCCTTTGCCTGTCAAATTGCAGGCTTACGGGATTAAACCACGAATTCGATGATCTTCAACCGAACTGCTCACGCACCATTGCCAATTTACCGCGCGAAGTGTGTGAAAGAAAGAATGACCCGACATTGGGTCTCAAGAATCCGTTGAAAAACAATTTGAATATTGTCATTTTCTAAACAGAAATGGCAAACACTACTTTTATTAATTGTAAAAAAAATATTGATTTTTATCCGTTGTTCTCTAACTGTTTCTGACACTTTTTGCTAGACCTATTTTATTTAGTTGAATAAAAGAAGAGAAGAAAGAGAAGGCTATATATAAGGGTAATGCTCATATTGGCCACTCGCCTCTTGTAGCATATAGGAAAGGGGCTGTCGGGAAGCGGAAGAGGGTTAACTAAGGCCCCCGGGCTACAGTTTAAGTATCCTACCCGGCATTCCGCCTAAAAGTGATGTAAGGAAAAGGAAAAACCTAGAAAAACCTGCATCAGGTAGGTCGGGAATTTGGTACTTGTCCCACGCCCTTCCGATGGGGGGAGAGGGGTTTTCTGTGCGGGTGCAGCATTCCCGTTTTCATGCCTTGACCCAGTTTAGGAGGCAGCTGGCCGACTATTCCAATAGTTAAAAACTGAAAATAATAAGTCATGAGTTTTTTTTCCTGTGTATTCTTCAAAGATATTTTAAAAAATCATGTTTACTATTCCGAATATTAAATAAATTTGAGGTTGATGAATTTTTAGTTTTTATTTGCTTTATGAGTTAACAGGCTACAGAACTTACAGAAACGTGTATTCTTCTACTACCCACCTCTCGTTCATTTTTCCTTAGACTAATATTCTTTTTCTCTATATTTTTTATACAATCCGAAGCTTGTAATTATGACTACAAATCGAATTTCTTTATCAATATCCAGCCGATTGATCATTTTTCAGCTGTTCTTCTCTACCGCGTTTACCAATGCAGATCGATTCATCGTTCAGTAATTAACGACGTAATGCGAGTAACTAAGTAAAGAGATTTTTATTGTTTAATTACTCGTCTCTGCTTTGTTAATATATCGCTCCATATTCATTTCGCTGTCGTAATTTTACTTTGCATTATTCGGTTTGAAATTAATTTTCATATTTAATAAATGAATAATAAGTGCAACATCAATTTCTTATACACCAGTCGTTAATCAGAAAATATTTTAACCTGAGCATTATTTAGGATAATAATTTAGTGAACTAAATAATGAAATATATTGGAACTGCAACCCAGTGGGATAAAGGATTTGTAGCTGATGATTGGGAAGGTTCATTTAGCGGCCTTGCTCTCTCTGGATGGGCAGTGTCTCTTTTATCCATTCCCTCGACAATTGTCTGCAATTGTGTCATCCCATTGGCACGTACAACACCCACCACTAGTGGCCGTGTAGCTTTAATGAAATACTTAGCTAGCACGGCCGACGCTTCCAGTACTGATAGTCGAGCTTCAGATTGAATCACGTGATGCAATAGCGAGTTCCGTGCTGCGAACATATATCAGTTACAATAAGAAATGCTTAAAAATAAACAAAATATTTTTCCTCTAACGATAATAACATATAACATTGTTTTTATTATATAATTGGTAAGAATTTCAACAATATATTTGAAAATAGACTCTGTTTTAAAAATTCTGTGATGATGTAGCGCAGAAGAACATCTCCCAAATTAATTCCATATTAATTTTTAATATTTTTGTATAAACGCCGTGTACCCAGAGCCAATCTGTGGCTGGCTGGAAATTACAGCTATAAAATTTGGTGCGTAGGTGACGGGGTGTCGAGATGAAATCGTGCCTTCAGGCAAAACGGTAGATTACGGGAGAACCCTGCCTCAGGGATGACCTGACCAAAATCCCCGAAGGTCAACCCTTCCAACAGGCGAGAGTAAGCTCTAGAAAGTGTAAAATCGACACAGATTGGCTGAAATCAAACACGTGAAGAGGTTTCCACTCTCTGGGGGAAACGAAGAGAATCGAGCTGGAAGGTTGACAAGCAAGGAAACAGGACAATTCCTATCTAACAACTTGGAGAACGAGGAAGTCTAGGAAGGGAGAAAGTGTAGGAGTAAAAAAATGTTCGAAAGATGTTCTTGGAGAGGACAGCTCATAACTACAAGTTGGAGTGAAAGGTAGGAGTTCAAATCTACAACTTTTAGTGTTATGTAGAATTCTCATGTAGAAACTTGGAGAAGATAAAAAGGCCTGACCGACTTCTGTTTAGAGATGTTAAGAATTGTTACGTCGACGAGGAAGCGTAAAGGAGGAAGCTGCCATAGATTACTGTGAAGATTTTCCGGCTGGGGAAGTCGATTACAAAATATGAACAGGTCTGTTTCTCTCTGCACGTTTATACCCTCACATAATACCCCTCTCCTTTTTGGTTTATGTTTCATAAAATCGCCCTGAGATTCCCCGTTTAATTTATCAGAAATTTATTTCAATATTAAATGCAGTTAAAGTCAATTACCTAAAATTTAAACTCAAGAGACTAAATTTTATTTACCTTGATGCAATTTAAAAGGATTGTTTCGAATTTTTGTAAATCCTTAATTATAAATAAATTAAAATTAAAAGTCAGTCAAATTTTAATTTCTTCATATAAAAATAAAACCTCCAGCGTTATATTAGAATGAATTATTAAACAATTATTGCAATTGACTTTTAATTTTTGAGATGTTTCTGATGAATCTTTTCTGTTTCTTCTGTGCTCTCCGGACAGAATTCCCATATATACGCCTGAAGCAAGGTTTTCCGAGTAATGATCATAAAAAATGTTAGAAATAATAAAATCTACTTTATATATATATATATATGTACGCCACCCCACCTGAACAAGGTTTTCTTATATATAATAAAAGCTAGTTAATTTCAATTGTGATGAATCTAAATAGTCCAATGTTCAAGATTATAGTTCAGCATCAGCTGTACTGCGTAGTTCAGCTAACAATCGTCTAATTTATTAACGACGTTGATGGAAAAACAAAATATAGGTTTTTAAACACTCAAAATTTTATAAATTCAGACACACAAAATAGTATAAATTCAGACACACAAAATAGTAGCTTTAATGATGAATTTTAAGTATTTAAAATACAATTTTCTTTAATACCGTTGGGCACCACCAAGTCGATTGCAAATATTTTTACCACAAATGTTAAAACATAAATTTACAAAACATTACATTTCCCCGGCTTTAATTTTATAATTAAATGTGTGAGACAATTCTCTCATCAGTATGTATTGGATAAAGAATTTGTTACTTAAAAACAGTATTTCCAAATATTACTGACTATAAATTAGATTCATGAAGACATTTAACAAAAATTAAGATTATGATTTTTGTACAGTTTTTGTTGAACTGTCCTCAAAATTCTGAATATTCCACCCACAGTTTCCACACGGTTAATTTGGTGCTAACTTGGATCGGTAATTGATCCTCTGCGACGTTCAAGGTTCGATGTGAAGTATGATGTCTTGAGAACATCAACGCGGACCTGTTTCCACCACGCACCTCTTGAAAACAGCAACGTATTTTCTCCTGTTTTCGGCCTGTCACAGCGAACAGGATGTAATCATTCGCCCAGTACGAATGATCATGTAGACGACTCCAGCACACACATCTCGCTTTGTAGCAGCTCCCTCAGTTATCCAACTTTCCGACACGTTTCATAATTCTTTATTGAAACTGTAAAGTTGCATTTATCAGAGCCAATCATTTTCGCAACCGAATCTGGTGACTTACTTGCTCATGGCGACCACCGCCGTGCGTGACCTTTCTTGCTTAAAGTCCATCAAGATGTTAAACAAGTTTACAAATAAATGGATAATTACTCAAATTAGCCTACTTGCTCACTTTATTTGAATTAAAGAAAAAACACAACTGCCTTCCTCGTTGTCGAACTCATGAAACTATTTCATTACTCAAGAAAGAATAACATTTTATTTTTTATGTATGTTATAAAAATTTATTAATGATATTAATGTATTTTTCCATTACAAATGTTTCCGTAATTCTTTCTTTCTTACTAGGCTGTAATGAACATGTGGCAAATTTGAACAACTAAAAAGCAAAATTGTTTGCAATATTATTACCATTCATTACCAAATAATATGAAATTTTATATAAAATTTTCCATCGTACATACTGTCATGCTTTTATTTGAGAAAATAAATAAAATTTAATGTTCTGAATGTAAGTATTAAATCTGTATTTCAAAGTGATTATACGTTATTAGATATTTCCAGATATGAAAAGGATTTAGCTCAATATTATTTCCGAAAATGTACTCCTTGTTTTCCCGGCAATTAGCTGTAATCCGAGGTTATTCCAACACTAGCCGTTAAACTGGCCACAAATAAATATTTTTGAATAGCATTAATTAGTGTATTTTTTCTGGAAATAGAGCTTAATAATACTAGGTCTAAGATTGTTTTGTCTGTAATGATTAAGTTTTTGTTAAAATTTGTATCAATATGATTCATTTAATACTCTACCCGTTTCAGAAAACTTAGACCTAACCTGACAACAATTTATGAAAAAAGTACTTATTTCCAATGGTCTAAAAATGCAGAAATCTATCAAATTTTTTCTTTCTTTATGTTTTTTTTTTTTAAAAAAACATAATTGTTACATTACCTATTCCTATAATGCGTTTTTACTACATATTGATCCTACTACAATTAAAAGAATCTACACTACTCAATGCCCCTTATGTTTGCTTATGTTTAAAAATGTTTGTCGGGTTTATATGTATAACCAAGTCTGGATACTGCGTGTCATACTTTGTCAAAAGTAGTGGGTCCACGAGCGCGGGCAAATGTTGCAGGATTTTATGGCAGAACGCGGCTCATAGCGGAAGTGGAGCTGCTGACGTCATCACAGCGTCATTGTGATCGTCACTACAGCGTAAAGACATTCAGGTGCATCATTGCATGGCACAGGCCAATTTTTGATATCAAATAAGTTTAACAGATATTGTACGTTACTACTTGTAAAATTAATTACTCAGTATTACCAAAATTGGTAGCTGAAGTTGTTTCCTTGATATTTTTAAATTTTCTTCCTAGTTTTCAAAAGTAGTGTTTGTTCCATATAGTCATTTTCTGTTTCACGTTCGTGTAATAATCAGCTTGTTTTTGAACGACTGTCGGCAAATGTGTTATCTGAATTGCTGTTATCATCACACTTCCGAAATAATCTGAAGCACGATAAGGAGGATAGATCATGTTTGGGAAGTCATGAGCCGTGAAACGAAAATTAAGTTATTCACTCCCTAATTTCACATTTTGAGTAAATAATGAAACGCTCAAAAATGTGGTAGAAGAAATGCAAATATTTTGTTAATTGGCAAGTAGGCACACAGACCTAAAAAACACTTTAAGAAAAAATATATTTATTAAAAAATATCTTTATATATATTTTAATAATTAATATATCTTTAATTTTAAAAAAATCTGAAACAAAAAATAATTAAAATTTGAATGATAGTTAGCCACACGTTGAAGAAGCCATTTATGTAATGTAAAAAAGGTGGTCTTAATTAATAGGAATAATTAACAAAATTATTATGTATTTAAAAATTTATTGTTGATAATTACACATAAGCCCTGCTTTGCACGCCGAATTCCGTCAATTTAACAAACAAATATTTCAATTTTATTTTATTAATTCGTGGCGTTCAATGAAAATATAGCTTTATAATTTTACAATCAATTACGTTGAATTTCTCATTATCTCAGGGTCACCACTGGGTTTGATAGGAAGAACAAATACAATGAAGTAAAATATTAACAATCCAAACTCATTGAAGTTAACGGAATACAATATTAACTACAAAAGAAAAAGAAAACGAATGAAAAGAAAAACGCGAACGAAATGTGACTATACCCTTTATCGTTTTCAGTCATTAATAATTGTTTTGTACTCACGACAGTGCTACTGGAACCAGTTCGAACTCTTGCAGCTTGAAGTCAACACACACTAAACAGGCCATTATACATTGATTCTACTCATTAGATTTTGAACAAACGCGGTCGTTGCTCTGGATCTCTGGATTAGGCCACCCTCAGCCAGTTGCCGGACGTAGATCTCCTCTATGCTAATATTAGTTGATTGTGAAGCAAAACTTCTGCTTCCAAATTGCAATGTTTTAAGCCTCTCCGTCAAAACTGTTTACTTGCGTTTTATGTAAACTATTATCTCGCCGTTGGACTCCCTAGATAGCCCTATTCATAATTCTGGATCCGCAGACTTTTACTGTTTCTATTTCTCCATGTGGACCGAACTGCCATGTCCCAGTTATCGACGTAGACTTTTTCTTTTCGCGTCTTGCCGCTGACTTTTCCCTTTCGCGTCTTGCCGCTGACTGCGTCCTCTAGGCGCGCGGTCTCCAGTCTCCCATTGTTAACAAAGAAAGACCGGCTGCGATTGTTGTCTTTAAAAATCCGTACCGCCAACAATTAAATTATATTAAAAACAATTAATAGCCTGTTTAATTGGTATTACAATATTATTAAGAAAAAATATATTTAGTCGTCTATATTGAAATTCCATTACCATGTGTGGTACTCAGGATTGTTTATTATATTTAGAATTGAAAGTTCGTCCTACAAAAAACCGTTACAGCTACTGATGCACTGATAAAGTAAGGAACGACCAACTTTTTTGAAAGTGATCCTGAGGCTTTGGAGCACACTAACATCATTTTTCTAGTGATAGGTTACCGCTTTGATGACAGAGCAAGGTAGCTCTAGGTTCCCCGGGCTGTATTTCTAGATCCTGCCGGACATTAGCCTAAATGTGAAACATGGAAACCCCTTGTAGGTGAGGCATTTGGTACTTGTCCCACGCCCTTCCGATAACAGGAATTGGGTTTCCTGTGGAGCCGCAGCATTCGACCAGATTTGTTGGGCAGCTGGCCGACTTATCCAACAGGAACATACACCTCTTAAATCTAAACTAGGTGTAATGTCTTACAGAAACCTTATTTTTGAATTTCTAGCTTAAAGTCGGGAAGAGTAAAATGTCTAGAAGGGAAGTTATTCCTTCCGGGACTAGAGTAGCTGCCTTCCCCATACTAAAAAGAAAATCTGAACCAGTTTTAGCAAGCTCAGTGAGGAAGTTGTCGTGGAATACAAGGATAACAGTATATAAATTAGTCAATCAAGAATGTAATAAGTAACAAAAAATTTGATCTCAGGATCAAGATGATGAACCACGTCAAACAAGTCCCTAGATTTTCAGAGCCTTCACTTCCAAAATAGCGTGTCATTTTTAATTGTATAGACAAGTAAAAAAAATTACAGACAAAAATATTTTTCTAAGTAATATGCTTTTGACAAAGTCGTTTCATATTTTTAATTTCAAAGTGACATTTTTTATGTTAAAACGGGGTATAGCGAAACATTATAAAGTAGCAGTTAAATTACTGTATATCAGTTACCTGACTTACTACTACTTACGTAACAACCAATAAAACTCTTACTCAATCCCAGTCTGATACACACGTCTCTTTGTAAATGTTGCAACATCATTCGTATCATTATTGTCCAATGATCTCGCACACGAGCAGAAATGTTGCGTTACAGAAATCCATCTTCGCGCTGAAGAATCATTCGTACCGGTTCGAACTCTGTTGTTTCCTAATCCTGCATCTTTTAATTGGGCATTGTAACTCTTACAGAACGATTACGAAAATATTGCGCTCGTCGGGATCATCATGGGGTTAACACGACAGTCCACCAGGAGGCACTCCTCGACTCAGGAATACAAAATTGTTTTGAAATTCTAAACACCTTCTTTATTTTATCACGTTCCTCTAAACTTCCTCATTGCGTGGGGTTGCAGTGTATTTTCATTTGACGAGCTTGGTCAATACGATGTTTGTTGCCAATGAATTTAAAACTAAAAAACCAAAAAGTATGACGCAAAATAAGGAAGTGTAAGGTAATTGCTCAGTGCGCATTAAATTTGTAACGCTTAGATTTCATAACTTCTAGGCTGTCTTAGCCTTGAGAATACATTTTTTACCATATGGTTCAGCTTTTGTCTACCTAAATGTACCACAATCTTTAATTATTTACCAATGAATAAATTGGGGTGAACACAGGTGTGCGTAAAAAATTCTGAATTAATGACAGTTTTGAATTCAATTCATTTTCATAGAATTAACTATGAAACAACTTTTTAAAATATTCAACAATTTGTAATAAACCTTTATAAGTTGTCAAAGTAATATTCTGCAATTGGCAGATATAAATAATAGTTACAATACTTTTGTAACGAGTCCCAATCTAATCCACTGATCATACCACAACAGTATTATCATCGTACAACTCTGTCTCTTTTTATAAAGAAACATTGACAACTTAAAAGGGTTTACTATAAAGTCAGCAGAGAATGACCTGTCTATCAAATTTTTCGAACCTGATGTCGCAAAATAAGCGACGAAACGTTGTTTAATTTTACATTATTAAATTATTTTTTCTGACTTAAAATTGGCTGATGTGTAATTATTTATTAGTTTTCTCAATAATCAGAATATATGTATATATTGTAATGATCAACTGGAAGGCTTTAATTAAAAAAATTAATTAATTAAAAAAACAAGTTTTATTTTTCAAAGATACAAATTATCAGCCTCACTTTGCACATTTAATTTCCTCAAATTTACAATCCAAATTTTATATTTTTTAATTTGTGGCTTTCTAGGAAAATACAACTTTATAATTTTACAACAATTACATCTAATTACTCTTTCTCTCAGGGTCTTTACTGGGCTTGACAGTAAGCACAAACAAATTTAATAAAAAAATTAACATATCAAATTGAAATGTACGGAATATAAATTCTAAACACAATAAAGAAAACGAAAACTAAACAAGATAACGAAATCTGACTTATACCTTTAATCCTCGTTTACAGACTTTAAATAATTGTTTTTGAACTCACAAAATGTCTTTCTGGTACAAGATCTGATTCTTGGAGCTTGAGGGTACAACTCACTAAAAAGGCCGTTATTCACTGATTCTACACATCATTTTTAATAAACACCGTCGTAGTTCTCATTGTTATTCCACCTGGAATTTTAGGATCAGCAGCTCCCTAGGTCAGTCCTCGGACGTAATGTCTCCTCGATGCCTTTATGCGAAATGTTATTACGCATCTATTGCGATTTTATATCATGAGTCTCTCCGTCAAGAACTATTTACTTGTGTTTTATAGAGTTTAATAGATATCGCAGTTGAACTTCCTGGACCACGCTATTCGTACTTTTTAGGTCAGCCTCCTCTCTCCCTCGAAACGTTCGAAGTGTTTCTAGTGACGAAAGTTAGAATGGTAGACCTGTGTTTCGAACAGTAAGAACCTTTAGTCGTTTTCAGAAAAGAAAGTACATTTGTTTCCGTCAACTGTAAGATTGATTGAAAGACGTATTGACAACGACCTACTTTTAAAGATCGAAGATTTTCCGACTGTATTTGACGTTGTACCCGTGTGGATGACATCATCTTCTAGGCCTGGAAAATGATGATACAGTTGTGTGTTGTCGAAACGTCGCGTTTTAATCAATGTTGTACACAGGTCGAAATCCGAGAACTTTTTTTTACAAGGACCTATTTTGTGTAGTGATTTAAACTGAATACTTTATTGTAAACGTATAAGTAATATTGTTGTTTCGCTGAATTCACTTACCTATGAATCAATAATCGCAATTATTGTCCCCAAAATCCAATTTACCAACTGGGAATACATATTTCACCCGGTTGCCAATAATTATTCAACTAAAACCTCGACTAAATGAGAAAGACCAGAATTTAATTATTGCTAGGCTATAAATTTAGTGAATGCTGATTAATAATGACCATTTTAACTTCACGGACAAAATTTGAATGCTACGTCAAAACTTTACGTTATTTACTAAGTGTTTTTATTTATGTCATTTATTTTAGTTTATTTAATCTGAAAAGACACTTTTTATAATAATTATTCTACTGTTTTCTGAATTTAGTTTATTAGCTTTGTAATGGGGCCTAATTTGTTGAGTTCGGCACAATTGACAAACTGAATATCTTTTATATTACAATAATAACAGAAAAATAGTTCTCGATTACAAAATCTGTTTAAATATATTTAGGTTCCGTTTCACATAATTCTCCATAAGCTATAAACTTAAATTGAAGAATAATAGCCATTGTATAGGTGTTCACGCCATCACGTGAGTTTAGTTTGACGTGCCTCCACCAGGTGTTTTCTGTTCTTGGTCGTGTGTTACGACCAAGGTGTTTTTAATGGTTGTTCAGCTTCCGAGCACTCCACTTGGGCCCTTAAGAGTGTTTATTGCGTGCTCAGCTTCCGAGCAATCCACTTGCGCCATTAGTGTGTTTATTGTGCGTTCAGCTTCCGAGAAGTTCACTTGCGCCCTCAGTGTTTGTGTGTCCAGCTTCCAAGGAGTTCACTTCCGTCCACAAGTTGACCGAATCCGCTGCTTCCGTAACGTTGGTGCTTTTACTTCCAAGAACCTGTTGTCCATCTTTCTCTGAGCTTTAAATCAAGTGAAGCCTCATTTCATTGCGCATCCGTCGTTGGTTTAAGTGTTCGGAATCAGGTGATTCCGTTACTGACAGCCGTTCATTCTGAAGCGGCTGAACTGAGTAAGCTGTCTGCACTAAGGGGTAAACGAACCCTGCGTTTTCTTAGTTTGCAGTGATCTTACAATCTTTTTCTTTACATGTAGTAACTTCAGGACCAATTGAGTGTAGAATTAGGACGTCGAAATCCCATTACTAAAACCAGTTTCTGGTCCTTCGTTGGTTGGATTTTATCGTCGTGTTTGGTGTACAGTGTACAGTTGTGTTCTCTTTGAGAATTTGTGTTTCTGTTACGTGCTTCAGACATTCACGTTGCTAGTGTTAAACATGTATGGGTCCGAAACACGTTCCCATTATGGCGGCACGTCTTCAGCTCGGTACTGCCAAACCAACTGAGAAGCAATCGTCGCTACTAATTTTAAATATTTGAAATGTTCCCTGAAAGGCGAAGTTGCTGTGGTGATCTGTGGCTTCTAGATTACGCCCGACAATTATCCATTATCTTATGAGGCTCTTACGCTCATATATCAAAACAATCGTTGAACCGCCAGTTTGTATCTGCACAAGTTGCTTGATTTTAAACGTGTGTGAAATTGTTCAGTAACTAAGTTGATGGAGTTTGTAAACATTCATCAAATGGTCTTCAATGCTCTACGAGCTTTGGAAATTGACGATTTATCCCATTTCTTAATTATGTCCTTATCTCCAAGTAATCTAGATCCTATCACCCGAAAGTTGTTTGAAGCACAACATTCTGAGTCAAGTATCCTGTCTTTCGAGATACTTCTCGAGTTCGCCACCAAAAGCCTTGATGCTTTACAGATTCCACTTACCGAACCTCGGTGAAGGGACATCGTCAACGTTTGATGTTTGTTAAGACGAAAGCTGTGAAAATGCCGTCGGATCAAATCTAGAAGAGTCCTATTAAGTGACCTAAATGTATCGGGGCCCCATTTCTTGTTCCGCTGTACCGTTTATCAGGGTTTGTCTCCTTCGGACAGATTTTTCTACATATTGAAGCCAATCGATGTTTATCTTGCTTAGGCAACGATCGGATTGTCGTATGCAATTCCAAGGGTTCTTGCTGTCATTGTCGTAGTAGGCGACACCGCCCGTCGTTACATTCTTCCATGGATCCAAGTGAAGCCAAAGAGTCGTTGAAATCGGTTGCTCATGCTTTGAAGTCCGGTAGAGTTCCGGCGAAGATGTCAAATAATGTAGTAGCCACCACGCTCTTGACTCGAGATACAATTTTTCCATGTCGACATGTTAGGAACTGTGACCGCTACGGTACATCAGCCTCGCGGCACCCGGCGGTCTCTACGCGCCATCCTCGACTCTGGCTCTCAGCTGTCATTGTGTCCGACAATGCGCTTTATTCACAACTCACAGCCTCTCATTCGAGAAACTGTACAACGCAAGACTGGCCCCTTGTCCGTTCCATAAATTTCCGCTGCTACTCTCAAGATAGTACGGATAACTCAAATCTGCTCTTGCCATACTGAACGCGTCCAACTTCAAAAGGGACAACTGGTTTTGAAGTCGCTACGTCAACTTACCCGTTCCTAGACTCAGTCGGGTTGACATGGGTGGGCGGGAGGTTGCACCACTCCGATTTAGATTACGGAACTAAACATCCTTTCTTACTCCCAAAGTAGTTGCATTTACCAAGCTAGTTTGCAAACATTTTCATTTAGGGTGGTTTCATTCCAGTCCCAAGTCAACGGCAAGTCTAATTCGAAAGCAGAACTGGATTCTTTCTCTACGAAGTCTCCCTAGAAGGACCTTCCGTAATTGAGGGACTTGCCTACGATTCAGAGCCACCACCTATCAACCTGTGATTACTAATGTTCCTCGACTTCGAGTAACGATCGCCCGTCCCTTTTCCCTCGTGACCGTAGACTACGCTGGACCTTTCAAGGTACGAGAATCCAAGTTGCTCAATGCCAGACTGACCAAGGGATACTTATGCATATTCGTATGAACAGTTACTAAGGCGGTTCATCTTGAGTTTGTCTCAGATTTCACCACGTCGTGTTATATTCCGGCATTACCTCGCTTTGCAAGTCGTCGAGGCATTCCTACTGAGATTTATTCCGTCAATGGTCATAACTTTTTTTTGGTGCGTCCCCTGCTCTGATGGAAATTGCTCGCGTTATAAAAGAACAACTTTATATTTGCGACCATATAGCCTCCCATGAAATCAAGTGGTTATTCATTTCTCCATACTCTCCTAATTCTGGCAGATTAAAGGAGGCACAATAAAATCTGCTGCGAAACGGCTCATTGTCCGTTAACGGGTGTCTCTCCCGCTACTATCGAAGAGTACGAAACTCTATTCGCCCGAGTTGAAGCCATACTAAATAGTCGACCTTTGTGTCCCTTGTCGGAGAAACCCGATGAAACATTTACCACTCTCATCCCGGGCCATTTACCGATGTCCGTCCCTGAGAGGGATATTCTGACCCAGCATCATCCACGAGACCGACGGAAGTCCCATCATCAGCTAATAAAAGTGTTCTGGCGGCGTTGGTGAAAGGAGTGCTTGATGAATTTAATGCACGACTAAAGTAGACCACAGGAAGAGGTTCTCCCCAGGAAACCGATGTGGTCTTCCTAAAGGGTGTCTCAACGCCACTCGTGTAATGGCGTCTTGGACGTGTCGTTTCCTTGTTTCCTGGTCGGGTCGGTTCCGCCAGAATCTCCTCTGTTCGAACTGCTACCGGAACCTACACCCGATCAGTTAATAGCTCAATCCCAGTCTCAGTAGCTTGCGACGACCTCTAAGAGTCTCGAACAATCTAATTCACGAGATGAACATTTAGTTGTTATCGAAAACGGTTCTTTTCTTGGTGGGTGATATGTTCACGCGAGTTTAGTTTGACGAGTCTCCTACAGGTGTTTTCTGGTCGTGCTCGTGTGTGTTTATTGCGTGTTCAGCTTTCGAGCAGTCCACTTGCGCCCTTAGAGAGTTTATTGCGTTCTCAGCTTCTGAGAAATCCACTTGTGCCCTCGTTGTTGATGTGTCCAACTTCCAAGGAGTTCGCTCGCGTCCTCAAGTTCACCGGATCCGCTGCTTCGGTCTCAGTGCTTTTACTTCCAAGAACCTGTTCATCTTTCTTTGAACTCCATATCAAGAGAAGCCTCATTTAATTGTGCATCCGTCGTTGATTTCAGTGTTTGCAATGAGATGATACCGTTCATTCTGAAGCAGAACAGAGTAAACTGTCATCACTAAGGAGTGAACGTACACGGAGTTTTCACAGCTTGCCGTGATATTGCAATCCTTATTTGCGCCTGCACGTGTAGTGACTTGAGGAACATGTGAGTGTGGAATTTTGGCGTCGAAAGTCTAATGTTAAAGCTTCCTTCCTGAGCTAACAATAGGCAACTGCTAAATATATCCGTTAATAAACCTAATTAGTTGCCAGGCTACTCAGATTATTCATGGATTCATACTGTACATAATTAACTATCTAATCGTGGCCTCAATTAGTCATAGCCTCAGAATAGGACACTAAGAATAAAAAGTTACAAAATAACTTGTTTTGTTTCTCACATTACTGATGATTTCAACTACTCTTTTCCTGATACATGCCTCTCAATACGTCTTGGACTATTTGACACGCATTTCCTCGATTCCTATATATTTGCGAAACGTCTTGATAATCAGTCAGAATTAGGACCGTCGACGCACCGCACGTGACGCTTTCGGCGTTCACAGAATCGTAGGTCGGATGGACGTTTGTAGATCAGAACTGGAGTGGCCTGTTTCTGTAGATCCAACAGTGTTAACCTGGAGTTGTAAGGGATACAGCACTCTAATTTGTTGCACAAAGTTATGCCGATCTTCGCTCACGCTCTTTATCGACTGGAAGCTGGAAGACAGTGAGTTGCGAGGGTTAGTTTACTGAGGACACGTTTGACGGACACGAATATTTCTATTATAAAAATCGTACATTCGCCTTCAGGGATCAAGGATTAGCAGTTCAGAGAATAAACGTTGGGTGCCCCAACACACTGATCTACTTACCTCACCTCTGTCACACAGAGATTGTTATCTAATTAAGTAGTATGCGTCTGATTCTGGAACGAGAATCTTCGAAGATTTTATCTGTGAACAGTGGATTTACGGTGAAAATTTAAATTGGCACATCGAGTGCAACACGCACAAGGCGTTCGGCGTTTCAGTACTCAGATAACGCTGCGTTCGGGAAATAGCAAATGAGATTTTGTTTCACGGCCTCATTAGTTTTTTTACCTTTCTTTATCTTATTTGTCGCCTACTTCGAAACCTCTCAGTTCGTATCCTGCGTCGCACCCGGACTTATGTTTCGGCGGGAGCATATCTGATTTTTTAGCGTGGAATTTCAGCATTCATCTGTTTATTTTTACCGTTAACTTCATTTAATGAGGTTCGTCACTTGGTATTCCCAATCTGATAATCCAGCGATTGGTGAAAATTGCCTCCATGGCACAATTCGTATGGTTCAACGTTCGTAGAAACGATAAATGTCAGGTTTTATTGCCGTCAAACGTTTGGTCATATTCTGGAATTTGAATGATGGGAGTATGAGTAGGATTTAAGCGAATATTGGCAGAGTGGGCTAAGGTGTTAGTGGAGCAACAGAGCTGCCATTCATCGCGTTGATAAGGCTATGGCCTTGAGTCGGGCCGTTACACGGATGCAGCTTTCCAACCGACCACGGAGAGGAAGCCGGTTTCGCAAGCTCTTCCTATGAGATAAGCACTCTTGATTCAGCCCTCGGTAAATACTATTACAATCAGAAGATAACCACGCTTCCATGGCACTTTATGGTTCAAATTAGGACCGTTACCCTAAAATCTGGAGGTACTTTAACTGTAACATCAAAAGGCTAGAACTTAAAACTTAGAAGTATGTTTTCACTTATATTAAACACTTTCCTAACTTTATGATTGTATATAATATAATGGCTATCATCGATGACATGATTGCAAGTCAACGGCGATAAACGAGCTTTAACGGCATTTTAGTATTACTATAATATTCGGTACAAACGCCAGGCTTCAATGATGAAGAATAATACAATATTTTTAGCAACGAATAAACACTAGAGTATGTTTAAAGCTTTCGATGGCATTCTGCAAAAAAAAATCATAGATCTGTAACTTCCATGTTGGCAGTTAAACCGAAAGGGGTGATAGAAAACTGAGTGATTACATTTTTATAAATCACTACATAGCTGGAATGTCGTATTCAGAGAACTGAGTGAGTATATTTTCTGTTATATCGTGCGATGATTTGTGTTTCAAACTTTTATTTAGGCATGCAATTACTTCAAATTCCGCTTACAATTCCCAGACTGCTCTGATCTGAATCTGTAGGTTGTAACTGCCTTCTATCTCATGCAATTGTTATATATACAGGGTGAACCAGAACTCCACCAAAAATCTTTCAGAGGTTGTTCAGGGATATTTCCTGAATATTTTGGTCTAAGAACATTTACACTCAAACTCAAACACTGCTTGCATTTGTTAGACATCTTGAGAACATCTACTTCCAATATACCTCATGAATACGACAAACTTATTAAAGAAAAACGATGCAATGTGTCACACTCAACTTTTTTTTCGTAAGTAACAAAAAGTATTCTGTATTATTATTATTTTCTTATTAGCCACCACCCTTGTCCAATTTTTTCCCACCTGGACAAGTTTTTCATAAAGTAAAGCATTTTGAGTAGTGCGACCCACGTTCTCCGGCGTTTGGTTTCTTGCCGTAATTAGCTTTGTATCTGTATTACATGAAAGTAGTGCAAAAAAGTGCAAATATCGACGGTCACAAGGCATGACACTACTTGACTTCTTCTTTTTGGGGCTTCTGAAGTTCCTAGTTTACGAGACTCCGGCCGATACTCGCACGCACCTGGTTGATGGGATTATTGCGGCCGCAGAAACAGTACTCCTAACTTTTGGAATTCTTGAGCGTGTAAAAGGCAGTCGATGGTGTGTCGCTGAACAGTGCCATGATCATGGTGTTTGGGATTATGACCAATACCTGAAAGGTAACAGTTCTGTATTTCTTACGTGCTGAACTGAACATTGATAGAACAGATTGAATACACTGTGATAAAAGTGTACGTGTTGCATTACTCTGTGTTTTGTGTTGCCTGTTTTGGTTATTGCATATTACAGGCTCCACTGTTGTGAAGGTATTTTCACAGAAACAGGGGTGAATAAATGATAATTACAAGTAACGCCCGTGGGTCCCTTATACGGAAATACTCTGAAGGTATTCCCGAAAAACATCTGACAGTTTGTCGGTACAGTTCTGGTTCGCCCAGGATATTCCGTAGACATCAACGATATAGTCCTTTTTATTAAAAACTCTTAGACTGATTAAAAGTCGCTCACTATTACATACATTTGGGAACATTACAGTGTTCACTTTAATCATGCATAGTAGAAGTGGTTTACTTCTTCACCATTTTACTTAACGTAAAGTACTTAACAATATTAAAATATTAGTAAACACCAAAGTGGTTCTAAATTAATGTCATAATAATTCAGAATACTGAAAAATAAATTAGTTGGAGTTCAGGTCTATTTTTCCATTTTTATTTTTAGTTCATCGCATATCGCTGTTAAATTCAGATCCATTGAAATTGGCATATTTCCATTTCTAATTAGTATATGATCCTTTTCCGTTCTATAAACCGTTTATAAATAAATAAATCTCGTTATAGTTATATAAATTCTCGATAGAAATTGGTTTGTATCGGGATCTCTCAACATCCCCTGAAAGTTTGTCGGTGTAGTTCTGGTTCACCTTCTAGATACATTATCTTTTATCCGTTCGAATAAATTACGAGTAATTTCAATTGATATAATTTTCATGTTAGATATTATATTTCTCGGCCACATCCTTTCACATTAGTAATACTAACACCGACGACCGTCAGGCATTCACAATAATCACTGTATTCTGACACGAAAGTATGTCCGCATGTCACAGATAAACTCCGTAGTAAAATCCAAGCAGAAATTATATGTTGTAAGAGACGTGCGAGAGAGTAAGCTTGAACATTATAAAACGTTGCCTTTTCATATCAGACCAAAAGGATAATGCCTGATCAGCCTGGAAGAAGCAGGACGAATCTAGAGCATGTGATACAACCACTTGGACTTGAGTTAGTTCTGTAATTGTCTGTGTCTAGCTCTACGGCTTTTCTTGTGCAGCTGCATCTTAAACTGGCAGAATTTAGTGCTACATGTGTGCCGTACTGCCCAACGTGGCTTGGAAATAAAACATTAAATAAAATTTAAAACCACGTTTTAATTTCCAAATAAAATAAAGACTAAGATTTTTTCTGATATCTATGAACACTAAAAAATTTTATGGCTAAAAATAAAAGTGTAGGGCGCCCATAATAAATTTCATATAAAATTCATCACAAAAATTTATATGATGTTTTTAAATAGTTCGTTATAGAAAGGTGGAAAGATTATCATTTTTATTAAACAGTTATTTTAGTTTCAGGATTTTTATACTCCTGTATTTTAAAATTATAAATATTTGGATGGTACTATTACTACAGATTTAGTTTTATTTATGGAATCCATTGGTCCTCTACTAAGGAAATTCAAATATAAAAATCCATTAACAAGTACAGTACAAAAATACTATAAAGTACTCATATATTAAAATACAAAAAATATGGAAGGGAAATTCGATCAAACTTACAATTAAAAGATTAAATTAAAAGTTCAGGTAGAATGAAAATTTTTGTACAATAAACTTAACTTCACTATTAACACTAAACTACACAGGTGAAACTTTTGAGTGAATCTGGACAAATTTGGATAATGTTATGAAACAAAAGAAAACGCAAGGCCAGTTAGAAAGATGATAAAAATTTCTAACAAATAGAACGCTGATTCAGCTCTGTTGCAAGAAAATGGACTTCAATTGCTTTGATTAGAAACCGAGTAATAAGCACCTTTGTAGCTATAGGATTTTACAGACTTTGGTGTATTGGTTAAAATATATCAAATTTTTTATATCTTCTGATACACTTGTTATAAAATTTTACTCCAGAACAATGGAGACTGCTCTCGTAAACGTTGAGGTTATGTTTATCTTATCTAATTACTGTTTCTGGTTCCGGCTAGGAATAGTCTAATGTTACGTACAGAAAAATTTAAAATTTATAAGATTTAGATGCAGGGAAACGTTGGGATTTCTTGGTGTATAAAGAGATGTTAACATTATTTCCTTTGGTAGTTTGAATATTTCAGAGCTGCGAGCGTGTTTTGCCCCCCAAAAGTTATTCCAATGGACATGGTGGAGCGACAATAAGCAAATCTGTTAAATTGAATTATTGCAAACAAACTCGATTTTAACGAGCACGTCCGATTTTGCTCGTAATAACCAAGGCTAGTTATATCAGGTTTTTTATTTCATTTTCAGATATTTTTTAAAAAATACGCTTTTAATTATTATAAATAATCTAAGATACATTGCGTAACGTAACTAAACTGAAATATAAAAACTTCATATAATTCGTTCTGCTTGTGCTTTCAACCGTCAATAGGTAGACCGCAACTACGTTGAATTTTAAACCACTCGATTAATTTACGGTGTTAATTGCTCGATTGAAATCTTCTCATTTTTCTTTGCATTTGTCTCGTAGTATTATAACGACGAAATGTATAACTGTTTATTCTTCAGTAACGTTTTAGAAAATCCAAATTTTTCCACACGTAAACATTTTTAATGTCGCATTCGATTTATCTCGTGTATTCAACTTTTTCACTGATCGAAAGACAATTTGGGCTTTCCTGACTCCCCGTGTCCAAAGAATTTATAACTGAAGAAATTTTTAGCAATCTCAGGCTTGTAAAGGCCAGGGGGAAATGTTTTCGGTAAATTCCCCATCATAAAATGTTTTATTGGGAGTACAAAGATTTTTAAACGTTTGTAACGCGTGTATTTAGGTTTAAGTTTTTCTTTGTCTCGAAAGTGTTGTTTGGTCTTGAGAATTCGAAACCGTGCACGTGTGTGGGGGTAAAGGAGATAAATATTTCCATCCAAGTAATTTCGTGTCCTGTCTCGATTGTTGGCCTCAACATGACAGAATGGTTAGCCATTGTTGACTACGGAACTGCATCTGCGTGCTATAAATCTTGTGACAATGGAAGAATCAGTAAAACTGACGAAGTTTTCTAACAAAGAAAAAAGTAAAAGAATGGGAGGATATAATGGAGGGGACGGAGATAAGCTTTTGGAACCTAGACAGTTGTTCTGCGCTCACCGAAGCTGGTGGATGTGAGTAAGAGAGGCTCCGTAAAGTTGTTGTCTCTGATATAGTTCGAGGCAGAATCGTCGTGAGAAAGGAGCCACAATTTGTTAGTGAAGAGTTCACAGAATAGTACCCCACAATTTAGTACGACGGCTTGCTAGCATTCAATCCCGGAGGCCGACGCCTTAGCCAGTGATCAACCCCTGAGTCGACGCCAGTACGTCGGTACGAGAGCTACAGCAGGCAACACAACACAGAATAGGAGTACGCATTTGGTACTGGCAGCAGATCTCTTCTATGTAAAAACCACAGGTGCCTGAGATAAGAGTTTTCATGTTTCACTTTAATAAACTTATATAAATTTTCTTAATTGGTCAAATATTTATTTTGATTTAACGTAAAAACCCAGCCCACAAAAATAATTTTTTACACGTTCTTTTAGATTTCAAAAGGTACAGTCTAGAATTGCCCGCAATGAATCAGTCACGATATACAAAACCATATTTTATAATAAGGAAATAGAAAAGAAGTTCGTTACAACCGAGCTCACTGTATCTAAATTTTCAATGGTAGCAAATTTTAAGGTGTACCACGAATTTAATGCGAAGTACCCACATTCTTATAACTTTTCTGTGCCCATTCTATCATTTCCCAAAATATTATGTTTTCATAAAAGTTATTATTTTTATTTTCTCTAGAAATTGGAAGTCACGAAACGGAAAACTATAATAAGCAAGGAGCACTATAAAGGATTATTTATTTCATTCACGTTTCCATTTTCTCTTCATAACTCATCAAAGAATATAGTTACGGCTATTGTGTGCGTATCGCTTTAAAAACAATTAAATTTTCTATATTTCTTACGCTTAATGCACCATTCCACCTGTTATGCTTATAGAGGTACTTAAGTCCAATGGTTGAAATGGGCGATTTGCATTTTCAAAACGAATACCGGATGGTAATGGTATATTAAAGGGTCGAAATACTGCAAATTCAACGCTCTTTAATATGCAACACTTGTAGAGTTATGAAGACAAGTGTGTAAAATACGTAAATTAGGGTTTTTAATGGTTGTAATATAATTCACAGTATGTGCGCAAAATTTCAATTCAATTGAACACTGCTAGGATGGACGTGGAATTGGTTATGAGATTTAGACCCGGAGACAGAAAGGAAGTTCAGTTAAAGCATGTAATAAAAATTGATTTAGGGGAAGAGAAATGTATTATAAAATCTATCCATTGAGGCAGTCCAAAAGAATACGGGCTTTTTCACAAAGTAGTTATGACACTCATTCCGAGGCTCCATGTCGTCTCGTAATAGGCAGATTGTTTCCGTATGTCATGAATAAAACTTAACAGTCGTCCTCAAGATACAGACTGTCACCGACGAAGAAGATATCGCCGTGTTTCAGGACTTCAGCATGAGATATTAAGTCACATATTTTCAATTCAAATGGAAATTATTTCATATTAGTACATTTTAAGAAATAAAATTCAAGACATAAATAATTTTTAGACATTGTATATGTATATGTAACATATCCACTGCTGATGACAACAATGAGCAAGTCATTGTTCTGACTCTGAAATGACGACTGAAAATTAATGAAGTGACAAACCATGTGCACATTAGTTATGGTTCTGCATATAAAATTATGCTGAATTATGAGATCAGCAGAATGACGCGGTGAATGCTTGATGCTCATCCGGAAACGTTTTTTCTCGGAAAACTTGAGGAGCGGTGGACCTAGTGTATTGCAAAGCAGGGTTACTATGCTGGAAAATTATATCATTGTAAATTTTCTATTGTTTCTTAGAAAATTGTATACACAAATTACATTTAGTTTGACTTACCCTCGTATAATAATAATAATATTGATGGTTCCCATTTTATGGGAAAGGCGAACTTATGAACGAGGGTCAGTGACTTTATATCGCTCTATTAAACCGAAACTTATTTTTTCACCTTCTTTTACTCAACCGTAGTAAGTAATTTTTTTACATCAGATTCTCTATGAAAACAGCGAAGTCCCGGACTTTACATGCAGAACGGCGTTTTTGGGGGTATCGCAATGTAAATTCTTCAAATCAATAAACGTTTCAATTGCCGCGATTAACAGTACGATAGACGTGACATACATTAATCCACAGTATTTGCAAAACGTCAGCCGCGAATGAGCTTGATTTACTACAAACTTTTATTATTTTATTTATTTTATCGTTGCTACGTGATGATTTTTAATGACACCACACACGGGCGATCCATGTGGTCTGAATCCATTTGGCCAGAGTCAGTTTTATCTCAGTCCAAAATAAGTGACGAATAACGACCGAAACAACAAGCCGAGGCTGTTAAACGATGACAACGCTACAAAAAAAATTACACAACGATTAGAAGTAACTTTATCCGATTTTCGTCTGTAATATTTTATTAAATTTCTGGCTCGTTGACATATCTTGTTTAAATAAAAAACGAAATATTTACCTACATAAATGTTGTTAATAGACTATTAAGCAAATGTTTCTTACGCATGCTGAATAAATCGTAGCTGGTTTCAACAGACTGCAATCGTGAATCGTAATTTTCAAGATAACATCTGCAGGGCTTTTAAATGTTTCTTAACATCTGGTAATTTTTTAAAAGGGACTTTGAACCAATTAAGAAAATATTAATAGTTAACACAGTCAGCAGCTTTTTCTGTAGTTTTCCTATCTGTTGTTTGGTCTATTGTTTGAAACAATTCCACAATATCGACGATAACCCTCGTGTCTAACTTTTTATCAGACATTAACGATATTTATACTTTTCAATATCGGCTGAAATAAAATCGCTACCACTAGCAGCCATTGCAATGCACGTCCTTCTTCGATGCCACTGTGTCCAACGTCTGAATGCAGACTGAGCGGTTAAGTTCAGTCCAGAGCCACCTGTTCACACACGACGCAGCCAAGAATCGGCGCAGTGGAATTGGACCGGCCCTAAATCCAAACTACGTTGCCAAGGCCAGAGGTCCATCCTAGTGCCCCCACACACGGCGAATTTTTGGATTGACGCAGTGCCGTTTAGACGGATGGCTCGACTCTGTGAGGCTAGCTTTACCTTAACGCTAGGTACCGGTAACGAATGAATTAAACGAAGCATATTATCACATTTTTCAAACAGCATAACCCTGAACGTAATTTAAAAAACTATCATTTTTTTCGGTTGCCCAAAAGAATTTGTATAAAATGTTTGGGAGAAATCGCTTCAAAGGTTCAAGGGTTGTTTGCAACCTAGTTGCAAAAGTTTCTTATACATATTGTAAAGAATTATTTTTTTGTGGGCTTGGTTTTTACGTTAAATCAAAAATTATTGACTATTAAAGAAATTTTATATAAGTTTATTACAGTTAAGCATGAAAAACTCTTATCTCAGGCACCTGTGGTTTTTACATAGAAGAGATCTGCTGCCCGTACCAAATACGTACTGCTATTCTGTGTTGTGTTGCTTGCTGTAGCTCTCGTACCGACGTCTCCGTATCTCACAGCCGGCAGAACGGGTTAAGTGCAGTGATGACTTTAGTCAGGACCGTTGCAAGGCGTCGACTCAGGGGTTGACCACTGACTAAGGCGTCGGCCTCCGATATTGAATGCTGGCAAGCCGTCGTACTAAATTGTGTGGCTTCGATGAACTCTTCACTAACAAATTGTGGCCCATTTCTCACGAGGATTCTGCCTCGGACTATATCAGAGACAACAACCTGGATATGTTTACAGCAGAACATATGAGATTTATAGATCGGTGACACTTAAAACGTATACACGTAACGCAATACAGAGCCTCTCAGAATCACATCCACTAGCTGCGGTGATCGCAGAACAACTGCCCCAGTTTCAGAAGCTTATCTCCGTTCCCTCCATTATAGCCTCCCATTCTTTTACTTTTTTCATTATTTCATTATTCTGTCTACATAATCCTAGCTCATTTATTATTTTGTAGATTATAATGTTAAAATCATATTAATAAATGTCATTAGTGTTGAGATTGAGGTCTTTTTTATAAATTCGGATTGCATTACCTAAAAACAGAAAATAGTAATCAACCTCAACTTTAAGTTCAGATATGTCAATAAATGAGAAGAACGTAATCTTTGAGTCATCACCTACCTCATCGTTTATAGAATTTTTGTAGTTCATTGTGCATGATAAAGATTCTGAATGTACTTAAACTGAAACATTATTTCATTAACGCGTTAATAAGTATAATCCCTACTGCATGCAAAGTGGGCAATAACAAGTAGTCAAGGAAAAATGGCATGGAAATTCTTCCTACATAAGTCAAAAAATTGCCTTATAATAAAATTAATTTATTCACTTCAACAACCCAATTTTAGGTCACGAAAGAAATTTCAACAAGTGCTGTTAAATACACTGTAAGCAGAGTTACAGAAGGGAAAATAAAAAAACAAATAGCATTGGGCCAACAGAAAATTATACTCACCTGACAATTAGTCATGTGAAAGAATTGTTCAAGGAAATATGACTTGAATGAAGGCCTCGGCCCTGCAGACTCATCGCATGTGAATGCCAGCGTACTCCATTGCCACTGACGTGGCATAAATCCTCGAAGCGAAGTTCTTTAGTTTAATTCCTGCTTCTATTTTTCATTAGTTTATGACATTTACGTTTGTTACAATACATCAATCAAAATTAAGTTATTTTCATGCTTATGACCTAATATTAATGACGCTTTGATGAGCATCTCGAATTGTATTTGAGATTCTTTTGACTTTAAATATTTGTTTGAAAAAATCATTCTGGATTTTTCGTGACTTCAGTCCTCGATCTTCCATACTGGAAAAGTTAGTGTTACGAAAATTAAATTGTCTACACTACGCTGTTTCTGGCAAATTAAAAGTGTTACATTCGGTATTTTGATCTCACAAAGTAGCTCAGAAACCTATCTAAATACCATCTATACGTTTACGCAATATTGCAACATTTGATCTCCGGGGAAGAAGCGATTTGTACCTTGCGATCTCATAGGGAATCAGTTCACATCAATACGCCGTAAAGTGAGAAGTGATGTGGGACCTTTTATTATCGTTTAGTTAGTAATCAGGCAGTCAGTCAAATATAATGGATGTGATGGTGAATTCAGATAAAGTTGATGAATAAGTGACTTCTGAAAATTTTTTTTTAGGGTAACAGACTACATGAGGGTATTCCACGTTGGGCAACTCCCCTTTAATAGCATAGGAAGGGATTTGAAAGGGGGGATGCGGAAGGGTAGAGGAAAATACCCAAGGGTTAACTAGGGGGGCTATATTTTAAGGATCCTACCCGGCATTCGCCTAAAGAAATCCAGGGAATACCCTAGAAAAACCTGCATCAGGTAGGTCGGGCTTTGGGTACTTGTCCCAAGCCCTTCCGATAGCGGGAGAGGAGTTTGCTGTGGGGACGCAGTATTCCCTTCTCCATGCCTCGACCAGTTTAGGAGGCAGCTGGCCGACTGTTCCAATGGGAATAGCGGACAACTCTTCTCGTATGCCCAAGGTCTGTGACCCCGGAACATACACCTCTCAGAACAGGCCGAGGTGCCACGGCTTGTGAGAACCTTAGTTCAAACACGGAGAGGAAAAGGCATCCCCAAAGGTAGCCCCTTCGTATCTCTCCTACAAGGTTCTACCTGCGAGAGAATATCCCTCGCAGGTACTGCCTGCGAGAGAATAACCCTCGCAGGCCTTTCCTTACTTCTGAAATTTAAAAGATTGTGAACTATGTAGCCAGAGATACAGGTAATATGCTGAAAGAGACTCTGCCGTGAAGAGTGGCTGCGTACTAATAAGCAGTGTACCAGTGTACTCAGGCTCTATTCCGAGTTTTTACGAATATTTTCCATCTTATTTCAGTAATTTAAAATTTTGATTTAATCATTTTTATATTACAAATAGTTAATTACGCTCCCATAATCAGTTAAAGAATGAAATTACAGGAAAGTTAAACATAATGATGAAACGTTAAGTCGATTTCCTACTACAAAAAGTCACGGGTCGTGTTGACATTACACCATTCATCACCCGACGCAAAGTCTCTACAACAACATTCATAGCTACAAAGACAAATTACAATGTATATCAAGTAAATGAAAGAAAAGGAACGAAAGTTGGAACGAAGGAGAGAGTGGCGAGTGGCCAAAAGGAACCAGTCTACTCAGCCACTGAAAAAGGAGTAATATCAAACTGTATCAAATGAAAAGTCACAAAACTTTATCTTTGAACGAAGTGACGACTTGTACTTATAATAAAGAGACGTTGATGCGTAAAACGAATGCAATTTTTTAATTTGATTACGTGTCAATGAATCTCGATGTAGTTCTCTGAATCTCACATTAGGACGTTGCATTGCCTCAGCAACTATTAGATGTCCACTTTATTTATATCATTAAAACATGAAATACAATTACATATTTTGGAACAAATAAACGCAGTACATTGTATAACGAATTTTGTTAATCTTTTCTTACATCCCAGGCAGTTGTTCTTACTCCCTAAATACCTGAGGCTGTGTACAAAACAAATAGCCTATTCACCTTGAACTATACCTGAAATGCTTCTCTAATATTCTAAAAACTTGTTCCAAAAGTCATTAACCAGGAAGTAATAATTATCAGTGTTAGAAACGGTCGTAATGAGCCACATCTGCTATTCAGTTCGACTTGGGGGCCACATAATGAAAGCTTTTAGAGCAGAGTGAAGGTAATTTACTGTTAACTTCTTGTCCTAATGCATAGAGACTCTTTAACATGAGGTTTATCCACTCTGATCTCTCCAAACTGGACAAGCGAATATCAAAATGACGTCTAAGAATACGAACTTAGGTAGTAATCTCTGTCTTTCATGGCCAATAATTTGTAGTTGCCATTTCACTTCAAGAGGAAATTTGTAAGACCTCATTGGAAACAATTTGTGTAATATTAGAAATGAAAAATTTATGTCTGTATTGAAAATTAATTACATAGACAAAACAAGTGATGCTATAAATACCACACAACTCAGAGTTTTGTCAACTGACTTATGTCTCTCTATGCTCTTGCGATTTTTCTGCACCTGAAGAAAGGAACAAGGTTTCCAGAAACGTTGTGTGGTATTTATATCACCACTTCTTTTGTCTGTATTTGGCTATCTTTTTTTTATTAATTTGTGGAAAAAATTTAATACTTTCAGTATATTTAATTCAACCGTACAGTTATTAATTTCTGCAAGTATCTTCTAGTACAACGAGAACTGGAATACATAAAACAGGAATTAAACTTTTTCAGAAGACATCCGACAGCTGAACGATGTAAGCGAGCCCCCGTCCCCGAGAAAACCAAATTAAAGGAAATACTCTTGGACTCCAAATTAAGTGGATAAATGAAAACGTTCCAAGGGGTTGCCGACATGCTGTCACGCAGCGGTCAGCGTCATAGAGGTCCCTGGTTCGAATCCCGGCATGGTCAGTATAACTAGGGTTAAGGCTGAAGGAGAATCGCTACGCTGACAACAATCCACTCCAAAAAATCCGAAATGTGTCATAGATGACTGTTTGACAGCCGTCGTGGTAGATCGTGTAGATCGAGAGGAAGAAGAAGTTCCAAGGGGTTGGTTAACACATTGATAACTTGTTCACCAAAATGTTGCAAATTATCACGAAGAAGTACATGCACCTTATAAACATTCTGAGACGTGAATACGTTATATACTTTGAAAGCAAAGAAATGGATACCAGGTCGAACGAACGTTTTTGCTCCATTGGAAGCCAGAACATGAAAACAAGAGGGAGATACAAGTTGATATAAAAAGACAGACGAAGACATAAATATATGCGTTTTTTTGATAGAGTAGCATAAGTTGTTGGTAAGTGGTTAAGACGTTAATAAGTATATATCAGACAGTCGCCCGATATAACGTTTATGTTCGAGGGTAATCAGCCACTATTACACATTATTAAAGTCCATTTACAGTTCATTGCTGCATGCTAAGAGAGCAGGTTAACAGTCGCCATGTTTAGAATGTATGATTGTTCAGCACGAGTCTATGATTTTGTCATGTAAGCAAAATTGAATCAAAATATTTACTACTTTGATTACTATTATTAATGGGAGCTTGCCATTTTCAGTAACCACTTTAGAATGTAGAGTAATATTTCTTTAATTAAATATATTAAAATGGTTTCAAGTTTTAATTTCTATAAATAGTTTTCTACTTTGAGAAATAAACTGTAATATTGTTTGATCCGAATCATTAAACTATTACAAATTTCTTAATTTTATTAGAAACTAATAGTTAATACGTTTTAGCTAACAATGTTACAAGCCAATAATTTTAGACAGTAAATTGTTCTGATGAGAATGTTCCATCAGAACATGCCTGGACGAGTTTCAATAAAATAAATCATAATTATCTCAGTAAAATAAATAATGGTGCTGCGTCGTAACCCAAGATTATACGGTACAACTATTTATTTACAATACAGATTTATCTAAGGACTGAGAACAGTCACTGGAGTTTCAGTTTCCTGATGACCCGGCAAGATGCTTGAGGGGAACTGCTTTCTAGGCAGCCGAGCTCGGTGATCTCACCTCTACAGGCCAATTATCTTCCAGGTAACACTGAAAATGCGTGTCCAAGAAGCTCCATTTCTTCCCGGTTGGTTTCTGCTTACTAAGAAGATCAAACAGGTCATTCACTGTCGTGAATAAATTCGAAGCTCTCAGAAAGATATGCAATTATAACATATCATGTAACATATTAATTAAACAGAATATTTTATAAAAAAAACTGAAATTATTTAGGCATTGAATAATTTACATAGCACTCATTTTTATTAATTTACTATAAATATTACACCCAAGGTTTAATCACTTACCAATTAAAATACTTGTACGTGGAGTGATCGTAAACTAAGTTTACAAAACCTGCACTGAAACTTGTACATTTTATTTCATAGAACCAATGCAGCCAGCCGATAGTTCATACAGTACCTTATTTTTGGACATAGTCTCCATATCAGTTTAGGCAATGACCGCTTCGTGGAATGAGTTTGAATATTCCCTCCTGGTAAAAATCCTGTCCTTGCGTGTTTAGCCACGTTGTCACGAAGAATTTCAACTCAATGTCTGAAGCGAATTGTCGGTTTCCTAGTTGCTCCTTCAAGTGAGTAAAAATGGTTAGTCTTTCCAAGAGCGTCATGTACCTTCATGACAATTCGTTACCTCATACCGACCAGAAGACCACCACGCTGTTGACGCAGTTTCGACGGATCATCATGGACCACCCTCCCTACAGCCCGGATCTCATTCCAAGCGATTTTAATAAAAAGTTTAAAATTAATAATACTTTCCATATTTCACTTTTCCAATTATACCAAAGAAATGGAAATTAATTTATACACAGTTTTGATCTGGCATTGAAGCTGGCGTTTATTCAGATTATTCTATTGCAGTTATAAGCCTACACTCATTAAATTTTCTTCACTAGCAGTCAGCTAAGTATAACAATTCGTATTGTAAAGACGAAGTTCCAGAAATGTCGGCAATTTATTCACAGTAAAATTTTGTGTACGATAGTATACTGTCGGATATATTTTCGTCACACTATTTAATTAATATTTATGTTTCAGGTACTGAAATTCAGAGAGAGAAAAGCTTAGAAAATTTTTCTATTGGCAGAATAATATATGAGGCATAACAGTATACCTCAAAACGTATCAGTATAATTTATGGCTGCTACAGTTTCAAAAACAACAATAGCCAGTTTTATTTTCACGTTGGATTTCATTATATGAGCAAAGGTTTGATATTAAGCAACCTAACTAGATTCACTTCATATGCAGTGGAGCTATGAAATATAATATTTAATATAGTAAGTTCTAGTCATTATACATATGACTTCATGCCGGTGGCGGAAATCCAGGTCCAGGCTGAAGTCATAGAGCGATGAGTTATTGCCATTTATTAAAACGGCAGCAAAACGATTGAAAGTGTAAATAAATGTGTTTAAATTAGCAAGTCCATTTAATATGAAAAATTATTATATAAAAGTTCTACAATAAAGTACTTTGATTAAATGGCACCTAATTAGGTAGCTTATGGAATTTTATAATCAATCAGTAAATAAAATAACAGGTTTTACAAGGATTGTGCGACTAAAAGTGCGGGTTTTTATTTATATCAAAATGTGGTTACATTATGAATTACACTAATCAATTTTGCATTACGTATTCATATTGTACTAGTCGTAAATCATATTATTATTTGAAATGAAAAATTTACTTCCGATATTATCACTTCTTTTGTCCGTAATTGGCAATCTTTCTTATTATTATTCATAATATTATTTGCATTTCGTACATTGGTAATATTCTATTGTCAATTCTCACGTTTGAGTTATGTAAGTGTATATTTCTTCAAAATGGGCATTATGCATTTTTAAGAAAAATATTCCCTCGTTTCGGACTGTATAAATCACTAGCGTGAGGATTTCTGAGGAAGAAGCTGACGTCACCAGTGCGGGGGCGGGTATTGCGTCACGAAACGTGAGCCAAGCTATTGTAATAGAGCTGCTGCCGTAACAACAGCGAAATGCTTCTTCCTTCACTATTCATCATACACGACCTTTAAAACCCATAAAATGAAAGAAGTTAAATCTATACATATTTTCACTCAAAATGTATTAATAACTTGAGTTCAATACAGTGCCACAATTAATTTTTTTTAGGTTCGATGACATTAAACGTAGAGACCTGAATGGGAAAAAATTGATATTAATATGTCAGAATTATCTTTTTATGGATAAATAACTCATAATGTACATATACGAAAATGCAGCTTTGCACAATTTAAATTTCAGTCATATTTTCGTTATGCATAATAAAGGAAAAAATTAAGTATTAATAATTACATTCATGAAGATTATTATAAATTGCTTTCCTCATCCCTACAATATTTTTCCATCCAAAGACACAATAATAATGCAACCACGGTACGTGTTAAGATTTTTTTACTTATATATTAGTCCATAACTTTGACGAGAATACATTTCGAAAATGGATATTAATTACCTTTAATAATTATCAAAATTTTATATTTTGACAAAGAATAAATTCAAGTCGCCGTTACGTTTTTGCTTCGAGTTTTCGATTTGCCGCTGTTTTATATTAAAATTGAATTATCATTTATGGTCTGTAATTCCATGAAAGTTATTAAAAAATTAAGTATAATAGATTACAATCAGTTTTTAGCACGATATTAGAGCGAAGGCCGGAGGTTTTTTTCTTTCTGTTTTCTTTAAAAAATTACTCTTGATTATATGTATGGTGCAAGAAGCCGAGGGTGTTCACGCCTCATAGCGGTGAATGTAATCCGCTTTCCTCGTCCTAGTAAATGTTATCGGACTCAACCATTGTTCTCCGTCTCAGGAAGCAATTATCTCACATTGTTGTGTCAACTTGCTGGTTACACGTTTGTTACATTTACGAATTTTTAGTGACAACAGAATATGAAGAAACGCAGAATGTTTTGAATTAGTTACTACAATTAGCTTTCTCTGCCCTAACATCTAAGATTTTCTTTTAAAGATATTACGCATTGAAATTCATAAAAGGAAGTAATTTCCTTAAAGCGAACTTACGAACAGAATAAGTAAACTATTATTAAATTCTCAAACAGAATACTTAATAACGGAACTGAAAGCGAAATTAGGTCACTGGTAATAACACGGAATGGATTGAGCTGGGTGAGAACGAGTCCTCCACGAAGACCAGGATCGATAAATCAATTCGTCTCGAATGTGAAGCGCCGAGTATCGATTCAAGTTTGACTTATCCTGCATTCACTTTTCAAAAGTGCTGTAGTATTGGTATTGCATCATATTCCTTAGACCCTTTAGTGAAAACAAACTTACAATGTCATTTTATTTCAATCTAGTTATTCAACTACATCTGTTATATAATAATTAATATCTCAACATATTTATTGGTAATAGCAATAATTAATAATTAATATTTAATTATTTAATTGTATTGTTGTGGCTAAGAGTCAAACGTTTCTGTATCCCAAATTTTACGACTTACTTTATAGTCTTACATTTATTTATGGTTAGGAAACTGGGGTTAAGACTGAATTAAAATCGACACCACTGATTACGTGTCAGTCGCCCCGGTAGGCCAAGGCCCTAAACGGGTTCTAGCCACAAGGAGAATGAACGAAGATTTTTTTATGGTTTTAACATTACGTCTTATTTCAATGCTCTTTATTCACGTGCACACCGGTATATACATCGTTCATATATAGTAGTGATTCAAAACACAGAAGTTGTAAATTTATATAATCTTGTCATCTAATCAATTTTCGCAGGCTTCCCCGTGAATTTGTTGTTGGAAGAGAGATGTTCCGTATCGATGGGAGTATTACCGCTGGATTTTCCTTAGGAGCTGCGATGAACACTTATTGAGCGTTCGTTAGAGAGAATTAATTAGAGGGAGTCACGCAACATTTTTATCCGGAAGAAAGTGCTTTCAGAAAATAGAGTAATTTTATGTCTCCAATCTGATTGACAGAATATTATTGGATATTAAAATTATTAATTTTCGGCTTGTTGGAAGATATTCTGTCGTGTTTAATCTGCAAGAACCTTCGGTTGTTCCACAGAAAAAAAATCTGCATGAGACCAGAACCATAATTGGACATATTGAGCGGTAAATGTTATGTAAAACTAAATCAGCCATTTAATATGTTGCTTTGGCATGATACAGTACTTAAATTTATGTTGTTCTCATAGATGGGCCATAATGATCCTGAGAATTGATTTTGTAAATTAAAACAATTGTGTTGTGAATTTGATTTGTTTGACTTCTTTAAATAATTATAATAAATAAATCCAGTACAATATATATATATATATATATTAGACACGCAGGATATCTGTGTCATGTCCCACGATGTACAGCGCCGTAACTCCCGTCTTCAACCGACACCATCAGCCTTCTATCCAGTAAATAGCACGACTCCAGCGCTGCACTGCGGTTAACCTTTTCCCATCACCGAGATAGAACTGATCGCGCCCCCTCACAGATCATAAATATACTTGCTCCCTTAGGGTGAAAATTTATATAATGGGGTTTCACCCCACACGAGGAAAAATTCCCCAAACCACCAATTACTCTTAGTTGGTGGAGACAAGCATAACTGCGAATACAATCTAAACGCGTTGCCCTACGCGTGCACCGAACAAACCCGGATCCTCGTAAAAGTTACGAGTTCATTTGTTTCAGAAATGAACAGATGAGGCTCAAAAGAAATATCTAGCAGTGTTATGACTCCGTCTCAAAGCAATAGGTGAACAGGAAAAACGCAGCCGTGTCATAGTTACCCCGTATGCGACGCTACACGACTTAGTATTATCGCAGCAAAACGATCATTGCATTGTTATCATATAAAGCGTACAATGTTCTTAAATTCTAATTTTTACTCGGATAATATAATTTCCTCGTCGGAAGCAATCAAAGATATCATAAACCCCCCAAAAAGGAACAAAACATTGAACATCATTAGGGACAATATCACGAAGATGAGAAATAGAAATAAAAACATCTGTCTAACATGGATCCTTGCGCATAGAGGAATTCCTGGAATCCTCAGGTCCGACAAGTTGGCAAAAGTAGCATCCAAAACCATACACAACAAAGAAAACGAATTTCAGTGCAACAGCAAGGAAACGTGGAAGTTCTGTAAAGAAAAACTCGAAAACAGGTGAAACGAAAAAAGGAGAAGGAAGAACAACGGACTAATTCACAGTAGTACACTACAAAGATATAACAATTCCCAAAACCGTAAAAAGAAAAAAACAGGTGATGCTATCTAGAGTAAGAACCCTCCACTCAGTTTGTATCATGCGTTCCTATTCTCCAGATCTACCCAACCAACCTGTGAAGAATGCAGTCAACCACTAACTATTCCCCATATACTATTCTATTGCAGCAGGTACAACTCCATTAGAAGAAATACACTCGAAAAAAAACACCACATCTCAGACCTGTGTACTTCAACGACAGCTGCCTTGGACATCATTAAATTTATCGAGGAAGCAAACATAAGTGAACAAATATAGAAACCCAATTGCTAATAATATTAAGATTGTATGTAAATAATAACGCTAAGAAACTATTGTAAATAACATACGGGTCGCCAATGACCACGATGTCGACGCGACCGTTATAAACTTTAATTTAAATATATATGTATATATATATATATATATAAATATATATATACATAATTTCTTTGTCTGCATTCATTATTCTGCGTATGGAACTATATTTCGGTGTAATAAATGAGGAATAACGATTAAATAAACTTGTTTTATAGGGCATACGGGGAAAAGTACAGGAGATCAATAGCATCTCCTGCATTTCCGACAACCCACCATACTCTTAATGTCAATTGGGCCACACTAGACACTACCTTGCTTGTTAATTTGGAATGTCATGCGTTATTTGTAGCCCACGTCTTGTTCCAACTTCCGTAATACGCCTGTCGTTGACCTTTGTAAGGTGACATTAAATTTATATTAAATTGTATTGAACGGTAATAAAAACGACAAAAGTGAAACAAACAACTAACACAAGATTGATGTTTCACTTCTTCAGATATTGCTGTATACCTGTCACAGTTTCAAATTCGTCATTTACTCAGAATTGTTATTCGACCATTTTTCGAAAAATGAACTGATAAATGGCGAAGTATCAAATATCATATGTCTTTCAACTTGACCAGTTTATTTATTATTGGCACATATCGTGCTTATAGGCGAAATGAAGAAAACTTCGTATAATATAAATAAATGGTTTGAGCCTCGGCCTGTTTTGAGAGGTGTATGTTCCGGAGTCACAGACCTTGGGCATACGGTAAGAGTTGTTCGCTATTCCCATTGGAATAGTCAGCCAGCTGCCTCCTAAACTGGTCGAGGCACGGAGAAGGGAATGCTGCGTCCCCACAGCAAACTCCTCTTTCGCTATCGGAAGGGCGTGGGAAGAGTACCCAATGCCCGACCTACCCGATGCAGGTTTTTCTAAGGTTTTCCCTGCATTTATTTAGGCGAATGCCGGGTTGGATCCTTAAAATATAGCCCGGGGGCCCTAGTAACCCTTGGCTACCTTCCTCTACCCTTCCGCATCCCCCCTTTCAAATCCCTTCCTATGCTATTAAAGGGGAGTTGCCCAATGTGAATCACCCTCATGTAGCCTGTTGCCCTAAAAAAATAAAAAGAGTAAAAGATGTCCGCATGTACGGATCAGCAAAGGCTATTCTCTCGCAGGCAATACCTGCGAGGGATGTTCTCTCGCAGGCAAAACCTTGTAGGAGAGATACGAAGGGGCTACCTTTGGGGATGCCTTTACCTCTCCGTTTTTCAACTAAGGTTCCCACAAGCCGAGGCACCTCGGCCTGTTCTGAGAGGTTTATGTTCCGGGGTCACAGACCTTGGGCATACGGTAAGAGTTGTGCGCTATTCCCATTGGAATAGTCGGCCAGCTGCCTCCTAAACTGGTCGAGGCACGGAGAAGGGAATGCTGCGTCCCCACAGCAAACTCCTCTCCCGCTATCGGAAAGTCGTGGGACAAGTACCCAATGCCCGACCTACCTGATGCAGGTTTTCTAGGTTTTGTCCTGCATCACTTTTAGGCGGAAAGGATCCTTAAAATGTAGCCCGGGGCTCCTAGTTAACCCTTAGCTACCGTCCTCTACCCTTCCGCATCCTACATTTCAAATCCTTTCCTATGCTATTAAAGGGGAATTGCCACCATGTGGATTAACCTCAAGTAGCGTGTTGCCCTAAAAGAATTGAGTCAAAGACTATTTATAAAATTTATTACAAAAAATATCTAAGTTACAAAAACGACGATGACGTTTATTCCTCTTCTGGGACCTTTTCAGGTGTAACTATTTAATGTACAAATAAAGAAAAATTATATATGAGTTTACAAAGATTCGTTTAATAACAAATGCAAATTATTTTACTCACAATTTAGTATACAATCATTCCTCTTATTAATAATTTTTACAAAATGGTTGACTATTGTCACAATTATTAATGGAAGAAAGGATTGTATACAAAATTTTAAGTAAAATAATTTGTATTTTATAAAAACAACTATTTGTAAATGCATATATTATTGCTCTTTAAATTTTGGATTAAAAATTGTTATACCTGAAGTCGTCCTAAACGAGGGCGAAACGTAGTCGTGATTAATGTAATTAGAATTTTTTTTAATATAATGCATAAATAGTCTTCTGACTCAAGGCCATTTATTTATTTATATTATTGTAAGAAATTTAATATGTTATTCATCATTATTATGGTTTTGTTGCTTGGTCTGAAGTATTGTCTCCAATATAATTTTGTCTAATAAAACTTCCTATAGACCAGTAAGTCGGCGACACGAACACCGGACAGCTGACATATTTGAATTTTTCAGGATCCGATAGCGATTTTTGGTGGCCTGCCTATTCCTACGCAATCTGTCATACCGACGGAAAATTTTATGTCCCACCATATGCATATCTGCAGATTTCTTAAATCATTTTTCTGTACAGACTGATAACCGCTGGGAATTTTTTTTATTAAGCAATCGAAATTGTAATAAGACATCATACAGCACACGAAGAAATTTCTTACATTATCGACATCAGTCGGTAAAAAGGGCTAAAATAATAATAAAAAATTGTGTATAGTTTCATGACGTGTTTTTTTCTTAGTGGAGTTTAATTTTCTATATTTTAATGGTATTTAACTAGCATCCATATTTCTTTCAAGCTTCGGAAGATTTAGTAATTTTATAAATAATTAAAATAAAAAAAATTACGTCTGATTGAAATCAACGAGTAGGAAACATAACCAATTTATACAAAAAGGGTAATATAAATACCACACAACGGTTCTGGGATCCTTGTACCTTTCGTCAGGTGCTAAGAAGAGCCTAGAGCGACGCAACTGCACTTTTCAGTTGACAAAACTCATATAAAGAATTCATTCTTTATAAATATTTCTCTGCAATTTTTAAGTAACAGTTTTATTAACATTTTTAATGAATGAAATTATTTCATAAAATCAGATATAATTTAAAAAGCTTGCTATCAAATTGAAATTAAATAATGTGTTGGTGAATCTTCATTTATCATTTAATTAAGCTTTAACTTGTGTCTCCTTTTCAATATTCATTTTAATAGTTCTAATCAGGTTAGAAAATAGTTTTTCAGTAAATCCAGATATCGGTAGAAAGTTTGATTTCCCGATGAACAAAATGACTCGATGCGTAATATTGTATTGTTTCTTGTATTATTCACAAATTGAAACACAAAAAAGGTTCTTTTGAGACATAATTGACTAACATAAGATATTGCTAAAGATTTTTTGCTACAGTGCACAATTTAAAATTTCAATATATCTTTTTAATTTTGATGATATCACCAATGGAGGAATTTCTGTTACGTATTACCGCGCTTATGTGGGTTGTGGAATCAGATGTGGCAACTTGAATGACGGTGCGCGCTTCCCTCTTTCACTCGGGCCTGTTCTATTGCGAAATCATATTTGCTATGACGTTGCGTGTTATTTTCGTTTGTTTCGTGAGAGGTGCAGCAGGCGTGACGTTTAAGTTGACGGATGCTGCTTGAGTCACTCCGCCTCCTCGTGTCCTTTCAAGGAGACGTCATACCTACTGACCTATATTCAGCTAATAGCCAAACAACAGTGAACGTGGACAAAAGAAAAGGAAGGACGACACTGTATATTTTTTATAGTTCCGGTAGTCGTAGTATTTTCAAATTGTAAAGATGTTAGTTATACAGAAAATTGAAAAATATGAAAAACACCAGCTTATTAATCAGAAAAAAATTATTATGAAATTTAAAACATTATATTTGACAATCACAACGTTTCATCCATAATTGCGACCTCTTTACGTGCACAATTTCAATTAATTCAGTTATTATTTTTATATTAAAATTTTTTCATCGTTTCATCCGTACTTGAGACTTGTTTACGTATACAATTTCAATTAATTCATTTATTATTTTAATAAAAAATATTATTACTGAATTTAATTGAAATTGTACACGTAACGAGGTCCCAACTAGGGGTGAAAAGTTAAGTACTTCGAATATAATCCTTTAAATTTGATAATAATTTTTTCAGTGCTTTTCACATTTATTTAAAAAGAAGTAAGATTATTATATTTGTTCAGGTTATATATTATCAACAAAACAAAAGAATAAACATTTTCGGGGTTCAAACTGTACTCATAATATAAACACATTATCCTAAGTCGAGAGTAAATATGAGAAAAATCCGATTATAACTTGTCGTTATATATAACGATTATAAATCAACAGAAAAAAGTCAAGTCAAGAAGGGGTAGTATTAACGACTTTTTATTTCGGGAAATTTTTCCTGCATAATGAAATAACCAAACAATATGAGATTGACGTAAAGAAGAGAATAAGTCATTTAAACACTTCTTCAAGTGCACAATGTTAGTTGCTTTTACTTTGAAAATGTTTATTCTCGGATAAAAGGGATTAATTAAGCAGCAAATACTCCGATCAACTAAGCTGGAAAAAATTATCGCTGTAATCATTATCTAAATACGCTTAAATAGGTAAATAAACTTTGTTAAATGGTAATACAAGACGAACTCCTGAATTTAAATATTTTATAGAATTTGAAGAACACTTTCTGGAACAGTATGCTTACTGCTGGAAGTATTTTTATTCATAAGAGGCACAACAGGTGGCGCTGTTGTAAAAAATAGATATCGATAATTGGAATCGTGCCCGCTTTGCCAAAATCTCTCTACATATTTTGCTTCCCGCTGGGTCCGCTACCTTCACATTTTCTCCTAAAATGACCAAGAAAGGCGAAGAGAAGTTGAGGGGGAATCATCACACTAGTCACAGAACACCTCTAAATTCAGAATGTATAATGTACGCTGATAATACGGAAGCCGTATTCATCAGTAAACGTCGGAGTAAGATTATATACAGAACTAAAATTAAACAGAAACTCAGCCGCTTCTTCACAATATTTTGGATTATACGTCACTAACGTCGCGGTAACGAAATCATGGGCCTGGCAAAGCGAGCCAAGGCCATTCCATCCCGGAAATAGCAACCTTCGTAGCTCTGCGTTGTCTAGATCCGGCGTTAGTGTTAAATTCACTATTGATAGCGGGAATGATTTAAGCCACCTTCAGAAACTTTAAATGACAACGCTGCCAAAAACTCTTACCCGCGTAATTTTTGCGTCCATGACTGTTGGATTCCCCAGGCCAATATGTAACTAATAGGGTGTCCAATTGCTAGAGTCGCATGAAGTTGGATGCAGCACATTTCGATATTAGTGATGCGAATAAATTGAAATATTACACTATTTATGGATCGGACATTGGCTGAGAAATAATAAGGTTCCCATATGCCGAGGCACCTCGGCCTGTTTTGAGAGGTGTATGTTCCGGGGTTGCAGACCTTGGACATACGGTAAGAGATGTTCGCTATTCCTATTGCAATAGTCGGCCAGCTGCCTCCTAAACCGCTCAAGGCACGAAGAGGGTAAAGCTGCGACCCCACAGCTAACCCCTCTCTCGCCATCTGAAGGGCGTGGGACAAGTACCAAATGCCCGACCTACCTGATTGAGGTTTTTCTAGGTTTTTCCCTGCATCACTTTAACCCTTGGCTACCTTCCGCATCCCCGCTTTCATACCCTTCCTATGCTATTAAAGGGGAGTTTAAATCAATTATTAGACTTCAAAGGGAGATTCGGCGAGTCTTTAAGCATGATGCTCCAACAGATAAAAGTATAAAGAAGTGGTACGATACACTTTTAGTTATTGGAACATCCGACGAAATTATTGAAAATGTTCGAGCCGCTTATGAGCGAAGCCCGCGGAAGTCATTAAGAAGAGTTTCGCGGGAACTTCAAATACCGAAACCAACATTACATCGAATTGTCCACAAACGTCTCAAACTGGGCGTATACAAAGTGCAACATCCTGATAGACCCAAACGAGAGGAATTCATCAATACGATGCTAGACCTGATCCTGATTTCATGTCCAGGATTTTCTTCTCGGACGAAGACACTTTCAATGTATCAGGGAAGGTAAACCGGCATAATGTGCGGATCTGGGGATCGCAGAATCCTCACACTACACAAGAGCACTTTCTTGATAGTCCCAAGTTGAATTTTTGGTGCAGTTTGTCACAGAAGAAAGTCAGTGGACCGTTTTTCTTCGCCGAGAAAACTGACTGTGGTACCACACATATTGACATTTTGGAGCAGTTTTTTTTTTCACAAATTGAACAACTGAAGGCTAACATCATTTACCAACAAGATGGCGCTCCTCCACATTGGTTGAATGAAGTTCGTACGACTTTGGACAACATTTTCCCCGTTCGTTGGATTGGTAGGTGAGGACCGATGGCGTCGCGTCCTCGTTCTACCGATTTAACACCGCTCGATTTCTTTCTCTGACGCTGCGTCAAATAAAAAGTGCGACCTTCGTGACCTCCTGAGCGCATTAAAGAGTCTATTCAAAGCATTTCAGAAGACATGCTCCAACTAACTTGGCAAGAAATTGTTCATCCCCTTGACATCGTCACAGTGACTGTAGGAACTCACACTGAGATGTTATGATGTGCGTATAAAAAAACTGGGTGAGTTTTCCTTTCATATAAACTTTGTTGTAAGTTTATATCTTCAACTGTTTACCTGCCACATACCGTTTAAATTAGGGACCACCCTGTATAGTGTAGTAATAGGAACACAAAGTTTTAGCCAAGGGATCAGGTGGAATAGAAGAATAGGAAAGGAACTCCAACGTATTGATCATAATTTACGACGCACGCAATTTTATTAGTATCGATATTCAAATACAAAAGCATTCTGTCAGTCTAATACAATTTTGGAAGAGAAATGTATAGGCCTACATGTACTAATGTGACATTATTCGCGCAGAAGAGAATAGTCTTGGTGTGCACGTGCGAGCTGGTATCGCTGCCCCAGATCTGGCGCTCATTGTATTAGGAGCTACACAAAAATAGCCGCGCTTAATAACGAGGTCCGTATTTGCTGCGTTTCGTATAAAAGCACAACTGCTCCATATTATCAACCTAAGGCACCTATTTTCTTCAATTCCTGCAGCACTCCATGCAGATTGAGCGCGTTAACAGCGTATTGGCAAGTAATAACATTTCGAATAGGTCTCCGTCGGCTTGTGCAGAAAGAGAAGTAAAATTTTGATGCGAGTATCCGAGGGCACGAAATACTACCCAAGCTTTATAGTTGATAAACCGAGCATATCTCCTTCACATAATTGGAGGAATTTATTAGAAAAAAGGAAACACCTTCAGTTAAAAATATGAACTGGCGGGAAAGTATTCAATCAATCTCCGAAGCGAGCAAATTGAGGATTAGTCTCAATTTCACACCCTCGCATCTATAGTTATTGAGATAGATAACCAGCAGGTCTAACAGGCCCAGCTGACCCAATTTCTACAGTCTTTGAATTACATCGCAAAAACCAAACGATATAAGTAGCGTGGTTTCGAGAGATACATCAGTATATGTTTACAAATATATGGCTGTCTTTAAATACAAGAGAGTGGCAATTTTTTCTTGCAGATTTTCTACATAAAAATTTTACTATTATTCTTTCAACCCTGTTTTATCAGTCGAAAATTGAACACTTGTACTAAATTTTTCCACGAGTATTTATTCAAGATGAAGTATGGCCCAAGTCTTGAAACTTTTAGCAAATTCATACTCAACTTATTGATAAAATTAAAAAAAAAGGATCAGATTGGGAAAAACTCGACCGGCCCGAGAATTGAACCCTGTACCTCCACTAGGAACGTAATGAACTTTGGCTGAACTTTGAAAGCATTTCTTTTTTTCTTCAATTCGGAAAGGAATTATAGGTAGTAAACAATGTATTGCTATATTTTTTCCGTCGATAACTAAGACTAAATATCGATATAAGTGAATTATGACGTGTATATAATTTTAATCTTCGTTTCCAACTCATTCAGGATTTCAGATTCAGTTTGGAATCAGTAGGATAAAAGGAATTTCGTTGTACCAAGATCGATTTGGTATTCGTTATCGATAGAAAAAAAATTATAGAATCCTGAAGGTATCAGACCAATTTTTTTAAAAAAATTAATAATCAAGAAGGTGATTATGACTTCATCCGAAACTTCATTGACGTACTTAAATTTTTAATAAATACTGGTTTTAAAATTTAGCACTCGTGTTTAATTTTCGACAGATAAATCAGGAGTGAAAGAATTATAGTAAATTAAATAACAATCAGACCTACACAAATAATTCTAATATATGAAAAAATTCAAGTTCCAGCTTCAATTATAATATTGTCCATAATTTCATACTAGTGTTTACGTTATTACAATTATATTTATGTTATTCTAGAAAGTTGTATGTAAATCAGATGCGCATCAATGTAAATGAAACAATTATTCTAACAGGTAAATAAATGATGGAATAGTTTCTATTTCACTGCCAACCACTCATACCGTCGGATCTCTGTTTTAACTTTAAGACATTTAAATGTGACTTGCGTTTTACATCACGATTAGCATGTCATAGGGGCGACTCAATGACCTTAAATCTACTACGGAGTGCATATGAGATCGCTATGTTCCTCCCGTCGACATCTTTATGTTGTTTTATCCATGGTGTGTGCTTCCAAGAATTTATTTGTCGAGTTGAAACTAAAAATATTGAATGTAGCCAATTTTGGAGTTAAATAGGAAAAGGAGTAAGTAACACCATAATATTAATTTTACAAGATTGGGATAACTAGTTAAATATTTTATTAATAAATTCATCAGTTCCTTAAACTGTATGAAATATATTATTTATGTAATCTCGTCTTCGGCTAAGCCTTCCATATTCAATTAAGTGGTTTGGAAAAATGTTTCTGGATTCTCTTTACTGTATAGAAGAATCTGCTTTCGTCTGGGGAAATTAGATTTATATTGAAGTATCTAATATTAAACTATTGTTAAGAAGCCAAACGATTATTTAATTCTAAATCAATCTCTGCATACCGAATTAGGTAAAATGTGACTGCTCCATGTGAATGCAGATAATAACTATGATGTTAGTCTGAAAAGGTTCCGATCTAAAAAAGATACAAGACATTTTATCTTAAAATGTATTTTCATTTAAAGAGCGACGGCTTTCCCGGTGAATCTGTTTTAGATCAAATTCTCGGGTCTCAACCCGGGCTAATTGTGTGTTGAATAAAAACGTTTCGACGGCAAGCTCCGCCGTCATCATCAGGTTAACCTGATTAACAATTGGCCCGGGTTGAGACCCGAGAATTTTATCTATATTTTCATTTCTCTACACAGTGTCCTTAGAGTCTCCAGACATCTCCCAGCGATTCTCTCATCTCTTTAACCCGTCCAAATAACACTCGGCATCTTTCTCTACATAATAATTGTTTACGAAGGTGATGGTCTCCTTATTTGACGAAAATCTTTGTGATCCGAGCGCAAATTAGCTTCGGGACCAAAACAGGTAGCTTGGTGCTAGGTCTGGTGAGTTACGGAGAGGCTGCTCAAGAATTCATGAATTTTCACCATGGCAACCGCTGAAATCTCAGACGGCGCATTGTCATGGAGAATCAGATTTTTTCTGCAAATGTGGCTGTTTTTCTGCAATTTTTGCCTTCAGCTTGTTAAGTAACAATGCATAGTAATTTCTTATAATTGTTTTCCCTTTTTGAAATGATCGATTAAGATAACAATCCCACAAAACCGTCGCCATCACTTTCCCAGCCGAAAAAAAGTTTTAATTATAGTAAAACTTTCTTAATTTGATATACGACTGCTAGGTAAGTAACTACTAGTTAATTATGTTTCACATCTGTTAATTTACGCTTTTCTTTATTACCTGAAGGTTTACTAAACATAAACTTCCAAACGGGAAAATAATTAAACTTAATTAAATGTATTCTGCATTTCAACATGTGTGCGTCCGTTTGTGAGGACATGTTTCCTAGAAACAGCAGTTGGTAGTTCGACTTGGACCACACGAAGGTAAATACAAGACACTCCGCCTCGCTACTGGAGTTTGAAGCTCAAACAGTGGTGCCACTGTATTTGCTTTCTGCTCCAACTGAAAAGAGTTTGGACAAGTCATTTCGTGGTAATGTAGCAGCAATGCATGTTTGTGTTTTATGTAGGGTCCTACATTCACGCCGGACAAAGAATAACTCATAGATTTAACTGAAAGAGACACTGTATTGTATTTAAATATTTCCAGTAATTATATGTGTATAGAAATATATCATACTCTTGGTACATCTCCAGAGAATCCTAACAAGACGATTACCCTTCAAGACTAATATTATTTTCATAATTTATTAGCTAGGCATCATGCCCAGTATTTTAACAAATGTACTTATTGTCTATAATAAAATAGTCAGATGGTAAAAAATTGTACAACTGTTTAACGATGATAATTTGAGTCTTATTATAAAGATAGAGCTCCTGGTCTATACTTTTTTAGTTGCAATGAATTTCTTACTCATTGGGATTTTTTTATAGAGAATCTCCTGAATTGTTTGTAGTACATGGAGTATATGAATTAATTTTGAAATTTTAGAATACAAATCGCGATAACTAATTATTAATATATATTTATTAATCATTATTATTTATTATTTATTATTTAATATTTAATAATTATATTTTGTTATTTAATAATTATTAATTTATTATTTAATAATTATTATTTATCATACCGAACAGTTTTAATGTTAAGTTTAGGTGTAATTATATACAGAAGTTTTTTTTATAAAAATATACACTAACTCAGTCTGTTATCTAGTTAAATAGATGAACTGGCTAAGAAAAACATTTAGTTTTTTAAATATTTACACTCAATTATATCAATTTTAAATGAAGTTATTACAATTTTGTATCGCAACAGGTAGTCGGCACTAGCAAAAACTGATATCCGCAAATACTGTACCGCTGTGATCAAAAACAAAGGTGAAATTATCATTTAAAACTCCCGGGTATTAGGAAGGCAGGTAATTTTTTTTCCCTAGGTTGGTAGGACTGTCTATAATATTTGCCAAGCGTCTGTTTGTTAAAAGTTTTAATTATCTCCGAGTTACACGTGTTTTAGTAAACAACCAAAAGTGAATTTTTCGATTTTTGCAATGGGTGATTTTGTTGAGCAAAGAACTTGCATCAAATTTTGTTTGCGGAACGAATATTGTTGTGCGGACACGTTGAAAATGTTGCGGAAGGCCTTTGGTGATCAAACTATGGCACAAAAAAACGTTTATAAGTGGTACAACGAGTTCAAAGACGAACAGCGCTCTGGACGACCATCAACGTCTACCGACGAGGGCCACGTCCGAAAAATCAAAGACTTGGTGCTTGACAATCGTCGATGGACAATTAGAGATCTCGCTGATAGTGTTGGAATATCATTTGGCTCAGCCCAAACCATTTTGAAGAATGGTTTGTGTCTCAAACGCGTCAAGTCTCGATTCGTGCCAAAATCGCTTAATTTTTTGGGAAAAAAGCGTCCCGTTGCTGTGTGTGAAACTTTTCTGTCTGACTATCAGGACCACTTGAAATGCATCATCACAGGAGACGAGTCTTGGAATTACGCATACGACCCTGAAACCACCGACCAATCCAGCGAACATTGTGCAAAAGGTGAAGCAAGACCGAAAAGACCACGGCAAAGTCGAAAACATTCTGGATAGTCTCGTTAAAGCCATTTTACAAAACAGTGATCTAAATATTTTTAAAGCTGATGTGAAGAAACTAAGGCATGATTTGATTATTATAAAACTTTATACCCTCCCCCAATCGTGGTCAGGCGATTGCGGATCGAGTCACTTGTAGGTCTCTCCTTTTTTTTAACGAAAAGATAATAAAGATAAATTATGAAGAAAAAATGTCTATTATGTGGAGAAACAACTTATTCATTGTATATTTAACGTATGATGTTAATTTTTAAGAAGTTTGAGCTTGATTACAGACTACAAATACTTTTTTTAGGGTAACAGGCTACATGAAAAATAATAATAATAAAAATCTACCTTTGCGAATGCCTTCACATCTCTCTGGTTTTTTGAACTAAGGTTCCCACATGCCGAGGCACCTTGGGCATACGGTAAGAGTTGTCCGCTATTCCTATTGGAATAGTCGGCCAGCTGCCTCCTAAACCGGTCAAGGCACGGAGAGGGTAAAGCTGAGACCCCATAAGTAAACCCCTCTAACGCCATCTGAAGGGCGTGGGACAAGTACAAAATGCCCGACCTACCTGATGCATTTTTTTCTAGGGATTTTCCTGCATCACTTTTAGGCGAATTGCCGGGTAGGATCCTTAAATCATAGCCCGGCGGCCCTAGTTAACCCTTGGCTACCTTCCGCATCCCGCCTTTCAAATCCCTTCCTATGCTATTAAAGTGGAGTTGCCACCACGTTGATTACCCTGATGTAGCCTGTTAACCTAAAAATAAAAAATGCAGATGACCATGGCGGCGAAAACTATTGCTAAAGATTTTGACGAATTAAGAAAGGATAATTGGATGACTTATTGGTTTTAATTATTTTATAAACTTTCTGGAAAGTCTCGTTAAAGCCAGTTTTACATATATGTTTTAAACTGAAGTGAAGTAATTAAGGCATGAGTTGATTATTATAATACTTTATCCCCACCCCCCAGACATGGTCAGAAGATTGCAGATCGAGTCAGGTATGTCTCTCATTTTTTTAACGAAAAGATAATAAAGAGAAATTAGGAAGAAAAAAATGTCTATATTGTGAAGAAACAACTTATCCATTATATATTTAACGTCTGATGTTAATTTTTAAGAAGTTTGACCTTGAATACAGGCTATAAATATTGCTAATCTTTTGAAACTTGAAGTTGTTACTTTTCGACATGCCAGTAGGTCTATGCCGAGCACAGATTGTAGATAAACTGGGGTCTATTCCTGCTTTTGCAGGCTTTTTTCTCGTACTCCTGGAGTAAATGTCTGTGTGATTTTTTTTTTTTGTAGATAGGCTATGTATAGGGTAATCCACATAGTGGCAACTCCCCTCTTATAGCATAGGAAACGGATTTGAAAGGAAGGATGCGGTAGGGTGCAGGACGGTAGCCAAGGGTTACTAGGGCCCCCGGGCTGTATTTTAAGGATCCTACCCGGCATTCGCCTAAAAGTAATGCAGGACAAACCCTATAAAAACCTGCATCGGGTAGGTCGGGCATTTGGTACTTGTCCCACGCCCTTCCGATGACGGGAGAGGAGTTTGCTGTGGGGACGCAGCGCACCCCTCGCCATGCCTTGGCCAGTTTAGGAGGCAGCTGGCCGACTATTCCAATAGGAATAGCGGACAACTCTTGCCGTATGCCCAAGGTCTGCGATCCCGGAACATACACCTCTCAAAACAGACCGAGGTGCCTCGGCATGTGGGAACCTTAGTTCAAAAAAAAAAACAGAGATTCTTTCTCCTATCTAACCTCAGTTTATATAGAACCTGTCGTTGACAAAGACCTACAGGCAAGTCGAAACGAAACAACTTTAAATTTAAAAAAATATCCTCTACCCTTCCAAGGAAGCCTGCGAGAGTATTCTCTCAGTTGTCTGCTATTCCTATAGTAATAGTCGGCTAGCTGCCTCGTCAAGACACGGAGAGTGGAAAGCTGCGAACCCAAAGTAAACCCCTGTCTCGCCATCGAAAGAGCATGGGAAAAGTACCAAATGGGCTACCTACCTTATGCAGTTTTTTCTATGGTTTTCCCTGCACTACATTTAGGCATATTGACGGATATTATCCTTAAACTATTGCCCGGTGATCCTAGGTAACGCTTGGCTAACTTGCTATACATTTCCGCATCCCCCCTTTCGATCCCTACCTATTCTATTAAAAGGGGCTTCCCACCGTGTGGATATCCCTAAAGTAGCCTGTTACACTAATGCAAATAAAAAAATTCTCATCTTTAATCACGCGTCAAAGGTTTCAAAATTCTTTTTATTCCTTTATTCCACAAATCCCAAATTCTTTATACGAACAAATATCTAAGAAATTAAGTAATTTTATATTTAAGGATTGGAAACTGAATTTTCCGTGATCCGACAGACATAATTATTTGGCGAACGAGTGTAGTGATATAGTCTTTGTGTCTTCTGTCTGCACCTTGTTCACCGTTCAGAAATACGTTAACTTTCATAGGAGATTGCTCAAGTCATGGTCGATGGCGTCATCCAGAAGTGTGTTAAGGTCAGCTCTGGACTAGGTTAGCTGGAGTCTAGTCCAGCTTCCGCGTGCTTTTATTCCTGGAATAAATTGCTGCTTAGTATAAATTGTCACAAACACCTTCAAATTTTGTTTATTTAATTTTTCATGGGACACCGAACAACTTGAGATTATTTGTTGCTTATTTCATTGTCAAAATTTGGTGAAGTTCCAACAGCGTTCAATTCATAGATGTGGTTCATTGAATAAGTGACTATCAAGGAGTTTTTTAAAACGTATTTAAAGGAAAATACAGATATTGTTAGTGGAGAACATGAACGTTCTAAGAGAATTTGTTTTCGTTGAAGAAAAAACATAATAAATAGTAATATATTATATTGAATCGATTCTAGATATTCGAAATTAAGATTCTTAAGTTTTAGCAAATGTAGTCGAATTAGAATACGTTTAGAAACTGATGAAAAATTGTAGCTATTATAAACATTTGGTCACGGTTTAATTGAAAAAATATTAAAATATTATCATATTCATAAAAATAAAACTTTGTTTGGCAGTTTTTCATACGGAGAAAATCTAATTTATTTGCAATAATTATATCAGGTACGTAATCAGGTTCTTTCAGTGTGCGTAACGTCATATTAATATGCTATTGAAAGTAATTTTTTACGTATAATGTCTTTGTTTCGCATTGTTTTTTGTCTAATTATAGAGATGGTTTAATTCCTATTCACGAATATTGATAATGACTTATTCTAAAATTTTTACATTGATCATATTTAATAATTTTTCTTCAACTTTTATGTTATTTCTTAAGAATTAATTTTTCACGCCACAACTCACTAATTAAATATGTGTAATGTTACATTTATTTAATAAAATTTTGACAACGCCAATACACTAATTTATTGATAAAAAATTTAGTATTCCATTTTGTGTTGAAGAAAATAAAATCGAATTTGCATTACTTGCCAAAAACTATTTAATCTTTTATCAAAATGTAACTACTTGACCGATTGCTTTTTAGTTTGAGAATTACAAGTAAATTGTGAAAAAAAAATACTTCATGCAAACAAACAATTTGGCACTTAATTCAAAAGTATTATGGAAAGAAAATTGGAAAATTAATTAAGTTCAGAGTGCACAATTTATAAGGTTAGCTGTCGACAGTAAATTAAGCCAGAACTACATTAATATCCTAGCAAAGAAATTAAGCTCTCCCATGTTATTACATCAACATTAAATTGCAGTGATTCCAACATAAAAATTGAGTTTATTTACTAATGTAAACAAGTTTTAATGGAAAATTTGCGAGAAAATATTGCTGGGTTAAATAAATAAATTCCATCAAAATCGTCATGCAGAGATATTTTAAAAATATTGTTAGTAATGACTCTTTAACTTCAGTTAATGATATTTGTCAGAAATAACAGTAGGCAAACAAATCAGATTTGCACAATAGGAGAATTTGTTTTTGCAAAGTAGGTCAAGAATAGTCCAATATACAAAAGAATCCAGTATAACACCATTGTTATTTTATTACGTTAAGGGCATAATAATTAGTATTGCCAAATTTAAACAACAGTAACTAAATTTTTACTAAGCCACGGCTATTTTTTAAGTCTGCGTGTAGTTTAATTTAGAATCATAAAATTAATTTCAGAACAATATTTTGTAATATTATGAGTTATAGCAATAAATTTATTAGAAGAATGCAGAAGAAATGAAAATTATATTTTAAGCCGAAACAAAATTTTATCCGTTTTTTAATCGAAAACTCAACTAACCCCCATAAATATGCTATCAGTTGATAGACAAATTTTCCTCGAGTTATTCTTTTGTATATACTGTAATAAACAACCGTAAGGCGTTAATTAATTTCACGAAATGATTAAATATAATAGGTTAATATAAATGAAAAGCTTATGAACAATTTACAAACAAAAATATTTATTTTGTTTTTGGCTTTCACAGAATAAAAGATAATTACAAACATAATTTGAGATCTGTTCTTTCAGGCCCTTTACTGGGTTGAATAATGAACACACAAAAAAATGATTTAAAATCTTATTAACAAAACAGTTTACAATTTACCTAAACAATATGTCGATAGAATGAAAGAAATTAAAAAGTAAAGAAATTAACTTTGATTGACAATAAAAAGGGAACGAAATCTGACTTTATCCTTTATTCGTGTTTACAGTATTATTCAAAATTATGTTACTTACGGACCGTCGGTCTGGTACCAGAACAATCAATTTTACCTCGTTCGGACACTTTTACACTCTTTAATTATTTAATATCAGGCCTTGGTTTTCACTGATTCTACACTTCACTTTAAAATTTGGCAAGATTGGCTGTATTCCGTTGATTGCTCCGCTCACAATAATTTACCAATGTTCTCCTGCATTAATTTCTCCACGAAGATTTTAGAAAGTTCTATTCTGACGAAAACTGCCCTACTTTCCAATATTTACGCTGCAATACTTCTGTGAATGTTTTTTTTTGTATTAATTCACAACTTTAACTAGTTATACATTGACGATGTCTATCTAGTCTCTGCTCAAGTTTTATTACTTGTTCTGCTCCTCGTAATGTTCTGCAGCCAACTAACTATCCTAGCGCTTTCGAGTTTGAGCGCGCATACGCCATTTTTGACTTTTCGATAAAGAAAGCGAGCTTGCTTCTCCATTGTTGCTTTGTTCGATCAGACCGCTATAATGGATTTATCAAACAATTTAAATTTTATGTCCAAACAATTAATGGCCTAATTAACTATTGCTACAATACATTATGTTTAAAAAATAATATTTGGTTGAGGGTAAGAAGTTAGCAGACTATAGACAAAACTTGGGGTCAGTGTCGGCAAACATCGGCCCACTACGGAAAACTCAGAACGATAGAGGATATTATGATCATCAACACATACTAAGACTTCTATATCCTCTTTGAATAGTTATTCTATTTAAATTTCATTTTCTGTGTTATGTATTTCATATGTTTTTCTAGGTAATTGCAATGATTTCTACCATATTGAAAACAATAATTTTTTTTTATAACTCTGATTCTAACATTCCCATAACCCGACGTTATGTCGTATGACTGCCCTATTTGCGAGCTTCGCTGTTTATGAGCGGACAATGTAGTAAATTAAAAAACTGTTTTACTGTTGAGTAGTATTCCCCATTAATTTTGCACTTTACGTATATTTGGTACAGAATCAAATGTTTACATCTACATTAGTTGCCGGTCTCTAATAATTATAATTTGAAGGCTAAATCAGTAAAATTTCATGAAACGAATCGAATTTCAAGAATAGGGAATGGCTAGACTCTGAATAAGATGATAATGGCATGTCAGGTAATGCGGTCATTCTTAGCATCCGGGTTTTGATTGCCGAAGTCCTGAATCGAATCGCAATCGTGGAAATAAATCTCTTACTGAAATGACATCGATTTAGTTCCATATTTCCTAGATAGTGTCCACCTTGGGGGGGGGGGGGGAAGTGTTGGATTCAGCCGAGCTTGAACCCGCGAGATTGAGATTTTGAAGTTGCAACAAGTCTGGCGACTCGAGGGGTTGAGGAGCCAAGGCGTCTATTGTAATATAGATCGCAGCACAGTCAAGTAAGGGCTACCAGACTCGACAAGTAGATAAATTGGGAACATATCAAACATTATTACTAGCAATTTTATGTAGAGAAAGTATACTAAAGATATTAAATTTCTGCAATGTACAAAAGTTACAGTGGAGAGTTAACTATTGCCATTTCCATTTTCGTACCATTTATTTAATCCCATTTAAAAACTTTTTATCAAATTTCATGTCATCTCAGTTGATTAACATTCAGCATATGTAGTCGTTCTTATTAACAACCTTGATTTTCTATGTTTTTTATTAATTTAATTAATATTTCCCTCTTCAGTTCTTTTCAAATTGGAGCCGATTTCAAAATGTCGGACGTTAAAAAAAGCTGTCGGCCCGTTTTTCATTGTTATATCGATCACAAAACAAGTAAAGGTTTACCATATTATTTCTTCTTTACGTCGGTACAACGTAGTTCAACATTGGCATTTTCTGAAACAGGTAAGAAAATAAAAATTATACTAACGATAATATACACACAATGGTAGGTAAAGTTACTAAACACAATTTCGCGCTTTTTAGGCACGTCATTTAAAATAAAAATTAGAAATTCACATTTGTTTTAATAAGAATTATGCATAAGTAAGCGTCTACAGTATTTAGCTTGTATGTTTCGAATCGGATAAAGGCAATTAACTAAAATATTTAGATGTATTGATTCCATTAGTAGGAACACCTCAATATTATTATATAATAATAAAAGTAATGACTCTATATGTAAGGATTAATTATTTTTTTAGGTAACAGGCTACATGAGGGTAAACCACATGGTGGCAACTCCCCTTTAATACCAAAGGAAGGGATATGAAAGGGGGGATGCGGAAGGGTAGAGGAAGGTAGCCAAGAGTTAACTAGGGCCTCACGGGCTATGGTTTAAGGATCCTACCCCGCAATTCGCCTAAAAGTGATGCAGGGAAAACACTAGAAAAACCTGCATCAGGTAGATCGGGCATTTGGTACTTGTCCCACGCCCTTCCGATGGCGTTAGAGGGGTTAGCTGTGGGGTCTCAGGTTTCCTCTCTCCGTGCCTTGACCGGTTTAGGAGGCAGCTGACCGACTATTCCAATAGGAATAGCGGACAACTCTTACCGTATGCCCAAGGTCTGCGACCCCAGAACATACACCTCTCAAAACAGGCCGAGGTGTCTCGGCATGTGGGAACCTTACTTCAAAAAAGCAGAGAGATGTGAAGTCATCCCCAAAGGTAGCCTCCGCTAGATCTCTCTGGGAAGGTTCACCTGCGAGAGAATTCTCTCGCAGGCTTCCCCTTCTGTGTAAGGATTAACATAACTGAGACAATATGTTGATCAGAACTTTGGACTGTCACAACAGCCAAGCTGTCTAAGAGGGTTATTCTCTCGCAGGCAGAACCTTGTACGAGAGACACGAACGGGCTACCTTTGGGGATGCCTTTTTCACTCCGTTTTTGAACTAAGGTTCCCACAAGCCGAGGCACCTCGGCCTGTTTTGATAGGTGTATGTTCCGGGGTCTCAGACCTTGGGCATACGGTAAGAGTTGTCCGCTATTCCCATTGGAATAGTCGGCCAGCTGCCTCCTAAACTAGTCGAGGCACGGAGAAGGGAATGCTGCGTCCCCACAGCAAACTCCTCTCCCGCTATCGGAAGGGCGTGGGACAAGTACCTAATGCCCGAACTACCTGTTGCAGGTTTTTCTAGGTTTTGTCCTGCACTTCTTAAAAAAAAGTATAAATGTTGTAATTCGTAAATGAGAAATAAGTTAATTTTTAGAGTAACATGTTACATGAAACTAATCCACGTTGTGGTAATTTAAAGGTAACATGGGTTCATGACATAGTAAAAAATCTGTACCATTTACAAGGATGGTTCCATATAAAATGCAGTTAAACAAATAGTTAAAACATCTTAACTATCGCCCTTGACAATTGATTACTTTTAGAAACTAAACTAATATTTATATTAGATATATATATATTCTTCTGAAACTAATATTAATTGATTTTTTTAGGGTAACAGGCTACATGAGGCTAATCCACATAGTGGCACCTCGCCTTTAATAGCATAGGAAGGGATTTGAAAGGGGGAATACAGTAGATTTAAACAATTGATGTTAGACTGTCACATTGAGAAAGTTAACAATTCTACTATGTATCAGCGATATATCGAAAACAGTAAATTGTTAGTTAGGAAGAGAGGCATGCAACTTTTTCTGCATTATTATAATAAAAACTTGAATTCTTACAAGTATTTCCTCCACTGAACTTTTTACATTTGAGTGCAAACCCGTAATGTAAATCGGTTTTCCTATTCTAAAATCGTTCTACTTCATTGTTATTCTCAAAAATTAATGGAACTTAGTTTTCTTGTAAGTTGATCCCACTTACATTTGGCATCAAACTATATTCAGATAAATTATCTCATACGACTTCATATTACCTTCGTAACATTCAATTTTTACAGTTCATTTTCAAGTTTCATGTAAGGATAAGATATGTCTGTATCTGTAATAATTAAATTGGTCAGACGCATACAGGATAAACTGATTGGATCTATATGACAAGGAAAAGGAATGATAGAATTAAATCCTGAGGGTCAACAAAAGTAATGTCATTCACAAAGTTTTTCGAATTTTTCTGCGATTTTTAAGAACGAAGTTTGGCATTTGGTCTAAGAAAAATAATACTTTCACTTTTTATCTGTAAGTTGTTGATGCAATTCAAATTCCTTCGAAAGATCAGCAAATATTGAAGACACTGTACTCTTTACTTAGACGTTTTCTATAATTTTATATATTTCACTGAATATATCAGTGTTTCAGACGTTTTATTTTGATGAATTAACGGTTTAAAGCTATAATACTTATTAAAATAAGTTCTGTGATGAAAAAATTATGAATAGAAGATGTAACACTACGAATTTTTTTAAATATTTTGTAGCGTTTTAGCTTTATTTAATTACTCCATAAATAAAGAAGCGGGATTTAAAATAATCTGATAATGCAACTTACGCCTCACTCCAAAGTATGAGTAAGTACACAAGGTTGTGAAGAGGATATTTATATTGTACCTCAGAATGCTCTAGTACTTTAATAAATATTATCTATTTTCGTTCTTAGAGAAGTCCGAGAGTGAGCCCTCCTTTAAAGTGTTACTGGACAACTTTAAGAGAGGCTGGGTAAATATCGGAGATGTTGAAACGGGGCAACAATTTTGTGGATTTAACAATTTTTCTAGTTTTCCTAATCTTGGAATCATTAAATTTCTCCATGCGTTCATAATACCGGTTGTAGAAAGAGGTTACGTAGCAGTAGTGGAATATTGCCTTTTCAGAACAGCTCGCAATTGTGGGTGTTGCTGTGTGGCCCAGTGCGTTGCGTATTGACGTAGCACTTTGCGCAGGGCCTGGACACGCAGTGCGTGAGCTTTGTCAGTGGGCGGAACGCACCCCGGTGACGTCACTGAGGGCGTTGCCTCAAGGGTGTGTAGGGCCTCCGCCATCTTGCTGCACAAATACTCCAAAGGTGACCCTTGCAGAATGCGGAAGAGGCACAAAAATGTAGGCTATTGTTCCATCAGTATGCAAATATGAAGAGGTGTGAGGAAGAGCGGCGCCCTCAAAATCGCTAAAGGTCTGACAGAAAACTATTCAAAGCCATAATGTATTGTATGGATGTACGGAAAACGTGAGATAATCGAATCTTGTGACAGTACCAATAAATTTATTACATAATTATTATTTCTTTTATATACAAGAAAAATGATGGTTCATTAACCGCACTTAAGGCCGGGACACGAATGTCCGCACCGTGTGATGGTCGCCGATCGGAGAGAAAATTCCTCAATGAAAAAAATAATACCTGCTAGCCTCCATTTTTCCGCAGCGCCACCCCATAACACGTCCACACGTCCGTGCCCGACTAGTTCAGTTTAGTTTTGGACTGACATGGTGCGGTATACGAAGTTACAATTTGACAATTTTTGTTACAGTTTCATTTTTAATATTATACTATTTTAAAGCCTACTTGTTTATTATTATAAGTATTACTAAGTTCAAAATGAAAGTAGAAAAATTAAACAATGATTATATTATATTAGACTTATTAGTTCCATTAATCCTCTGCTGAGGAAATAGGACAAGTCAGATTGATATTACTTACAAATGTCTGAATGTATATGTTTAAGACTATACATAAATAGTGATATGAATAATTTCATGTGCACATATTTGAAATTACATGAAATAGGTTCAGGGAGACTATAAGGAATACTACATACGTAAATAAGGGAGAATAAGGTACAAATAAATCTTAAATATAAAGTAGGGAATAAAAAATAATTGTAAACTGACACTTCACTAAAAATTTTTCCAAAAATAACATTGCACTGCATAAATAACACTCCCAATTGTATATCAACTTCTTGTACTGATGAGCCTTCAAAGTGTCGTCGCTTCCGGAAGAATTTCTTCTCAATGGCTGGTAATCTCGTGCGGACGACATTAAATAAAAAATTGTGAAGTATTAGTTGATCATACAAACAATAAAGATTTAATTAATTTAATTTAATCTTCTGGGGAACTAATTTGAGTTTGACTCAGGCCTATTTACAAATTCGTGAACAGAGTAATACACGTCGTTAACGAGCAGAGTTTTGCATTTCTTAATAAATACGCTGTAACTGCTTACACTTTTGATGCTATTAAATAGCTTTATTTCTTAATAATGTACACTTATCGGATGTTATATGACCAGTCAAACGAAAAATATGAAATGCTGAATAACTATAAAGAACGAATCTAGAAAATGATTGCTACCTCCTTAGAGGTAGAAGGTAAACTATAGGTGGGCAAAAGAACCGAGAATCGATTCTTTTTTTTTTTAGGGCAACAGGCTACATGAGGGTAATCCACGTTGCGCAACTCCCATTTAATAGCATAGGAAGGGATTTGAAAGGGAGGATGCGGAAGGGTAGAGGAATGTAGCCAAGGGTTAACTAGGGCCCCCAGGCTATATTTTAAGAATCCTACCCGGCATTCGCCTAAAAGTAATGCAGGGAAAACCCTAGAAAAACCTGCATCAGGTAGGTCGGGCATTGGGTACTTCTCCCACGCCCTTCCGATAGAGGGAGAGGAGTTTGCTGTGGGGACGCAGCATTCCCTTCTCCATGCCTCGACCAGTTTGGGAGGCAGCTGGATGACTATTCCAATGGGAATAGGGGACAACTCTTACCGAATGCCCAAGGTCTGTGACCCCGGAACACACACCTCTCAGAACAGGCCGAGGTGCCTCGACTTGTCGGAACCTTAGTTGAAAAACGGAGAGGAAAAGGCATCCCCAAAGGTAGCCCCTTCGTATCTCTCCTGTAAGGTTCAGCCTACGAGAGAACATCCCTCGCAGGTATTGCCTTCGAGAGAATAGCCGTCGCAGTAGTGAGAATAGATTCAAACAGTCGATTCTTATAAAAGAACAGTTCTGTAAAACGACTTAATAGATAGAGTTACAGCTCACAGTTCGAGTCGTAGATTTGTGAGTGAGTTGCTTGAGTCGGCTTTTGAGCCGTCAGGTCGTGGGCGAGTTACTTGAGTCGGTCGGCTCTTGAACCTTAGGGTCCTGAGCGAGTCTCTAGAGTTGAGCCGTTGAAGAATTCTTGGAGAGTGAGTTACAAGTTGAGTCGTTGAGTTGAAGAAAGTTTCGAGTCTGGTTCTGAATCGAAAAAGTTTTAAACAATAACACTCGTAATAAATTTTGAAGTGATAGACGTAGATCGTTACAGACGCTTTGGTAAAGTCTTAATTATTGCTAAAATAATCAAGACAGAAACTTAATTTTGATTTGTTATTCTTACTTCAGTACACCCATAGTTAACATATTATTTTTTGTCCTTTAGATGTAGGTAGTTTCGTTCAACGTCTTGAATAATTTTTTTATGTTCTCAAAACACTAACCCACTACATATAAACATTAACAGCTTTGATTTACAAGATTATGTATAATGAACATGCAGAATTTTTTTATCCAGATTATATAGGTTGCAGAGTAGATAACATTGCAAATTATTCCACGCATTACTTGTGTTAAATGTTTCGTTTCCAATAATTCCTGAAGGTCGGGTAGGACAAGGTCAATGCCCTAACCGAGGGATTAACTCTTGTTCTCAAGGACTGTGATGTCGCCAATCTATATTTAGAAGGAACTGCTGATTTTTTCCGAATATACTTAGAGGGGCAGATCATGACGGGGAAAACTTTCCCAAATGTTTTATCCAAATCGTTGTAGAAATAAATATATATTATTTTTCACAAATCAATTACTTCGTAAATATTCCATATTTTGTTTCTTAATTTTTGTTTGTATTCGTCCACCTCCCCAACTTAATTTTTGTTTGTATTCCCAACTTACTTACGTTATTTTATTAATGTTCAACCTAGAGAATAGAATAGATTAAGAATGGGATTCGGAGAACCGAAGCAATGAGTGAATCGACTCTGAACGACTCAACAAAAAGAATCGATCTGCCCATAATGGTTTTTTTTAAAAACAAAGTGTTAATATTTCGTTAATATATAAAAATTGTATAAATATTTTATATTCCATAATAAATTAATCCCATGAAAATGAACTGGAAATGAAATAATTATGAACAAATCATCAGGTCTACACATGCATGCTACTCGAAACTTCCTTCTGGGTAATTAAACAAATATTTTGAATTTGTCAACTGTACTCGTGCGGTTGGTCGCTCCTGGCTCTCGGGTTTTTCTGATCACCTGACGAAAGGTACAAGGCTTCCAGAAACGTTCCGTGGTATTTATATGATCACTTTTTGGTCTGTATTTGGGCTATCTTTCTTATTATTAATTTTCAATACAGACGTAAATTATTCATTTTTATATTCCATTGTGTTTGCAAATGACTCACGACCACCTTGAAGAAAATATTTATTTTTTCTAAGACTTTGTTTATGTTTCTCCAAATAACTGAAAATAGAGGCACTAGGAAATCTTTTTCAACACAGACTTCTAAATTCAGAACTGTAGGTGTTTGACAGACAACAAAGTTAAATATGCATACTTCCTTCAATTAATTAAAATAAATATTTCGGGACAATATAAAGGAACTATAACAAAATAATTAATTTACGCTGGTATGGAATCCTTATTTGTCCTGTTTTAAAATCGCTCGATTAAAAATAAACCACTAATACTGCTTATGGAATATGATTATGACTTTTATAATATGTAAGCAGTATTATTACGATGTCGACCTCCTAAATAAACTTTAATTTTTCTGTTTACCACATGAATAATCTCTTGTATTCACTTAAGGGCAAAAACAATCACACATTTTAGTTTTAGTCGTGTGGTTGAACAGGTGCTTCCATTTATCTCTTAATAAGAAGAGTTAATATGAACATGATATACAAACTGCGAGAGCAGAAGTGCTTTCAGAATAATGAGAAGACCAAAAACAAGGCTCACGCGATGTACGTTATTAAATTACCATAATATGGTGCAGGGAACACAAATGATGCTCAGGGGAATGGACTAATATTTCTTGCGGGTAATGCGAGTGTTGAACTCAATGGTAGCAAAATATTTATAAACAATAAAACCCAAATAGAAAATGTGGCGTAATAACACTGTAACAAATAGCACTGCTTTAATTCATAATATGTATACATTTCCGAATACTCTATTTATCGTGCGTACGAGAATAATCAGTGAGAAAGCGAAACGGGTATATAATTCATTTAGGAACTGATAATAAAAATTCTGTAAATAATTTCATTTTTACGTCAGTTTTTAACAACCAGATACATTTAAAACCATTAACATATTTTATAATTAAAAAGCTATTAATCATAATATATTTAATTAACAACTCAACAACGTCTGTATACATATTTGTACCTGTTTAGGCTATATCTGACTGATAGTTTTGTTATTACGTCATAAAAATATTTAAAAGAACAAACAATATTTTTTTTCTTAAATATTTATAAAATAATTTTTTTAACACAAAATATAAATAACTAAGTAATTTAAATAATTATAAACATAACATTTTTTCTTGAGTCGCATCACCAACTTGATCTTTAGCGACTATACATTGTCATTACATGGACATGAGTATGTTATTTACATGTTAAAAATATTTATAATTGAACTGTTTTTGTTCCTTACGCCATTTCAGACAAAAAGAACTTTTCATTTTCTTTTTGGTACATTTTCTTTTGTAAATATATTTTACTTTAGTAATTTAAAATATTCTATTGCTTCCTTCACCGTTTGGAATTTTTAGATTAATTATATTATTAATTGAGCTAAAATAACGGCAACGTAATTGATAAGTGTGCTTTTACTTATAATAAAGTTTGATGAACCTTCACCGTAGAAACCTAACAATATATATTCATAGCCATACTGAGAAAGCGTACATGAAAACATGACAAACATTTCTGTCAAAACAGCCTGAAGAGGGCGCAAATGTCTACAGAACCGTTGTTGTGTTGATAATTTAAAATGTATTATTAATATATTGTAGTGAATAACATCGGTAAGTGGCCGCCCTTTGTCCGCGGGCCTGAGAAGGAATAAATTAAACGTCCACGTGCGTCCGAGAGGCCCCAAGAAGCTGCTTTTTTTTATGCATCGTTTGGGGGGGGGGGGCGGAGTAAGAATATATACTCCGAACCCGGGTGAAAGTGGAGAGACGCAGGCAGATAGACAGAGAGAGGACTGAAAGTAGAGTGAGAGAGACGAGAGGGTAGAAAATATAACGAGCGGTAAGCAACACAAAAGTTTTTGGAGAGACGTCCATCGCGGGGAGGCCGAAGAAGATCGTGTGCTGCTTAATACAAGACCAGTGATTCACTGCAAGTCGGCTGACGCCAGAAGTTAAAGTAAGGATCACCATTTCTGTAAAGTGCCTTCAAAAGTTAATTTTCTTTTTACACAGTACGGAAATAGGCTCTGTTCTTGAATAGCTACCGAGCCGCCAACATTACCCTGTAGAGAAGGAGGATTTTATAACCAAGCCGGAGCTAATGATAATTTTTTTGCAGACTATATGTATATCTGCTGGCGCCCAATAAATTTTTTTTAATGTATTTTTATAAATATGTAATAAAGTTTTTTTATATATAGTAATAAAGACTAATCATTACAACATATTTTTCTGAATTATCATATATGTTAAATATAACTGATTGAATACGAAAGATAGCCAATACAGACAAAAAAGGTAATATAAATATCACACAACGTCAGTCAACTGACCAGTGCAGTTGTGTTTCTCTAGGCTTTTCTTTGCACCTGACGAAAGGTACAAGGATCCCAGAAACGTTGTGTAGTATTTATATTACCTTTTCTGTCTGTATTGGCTATCTTTCTTATTTCTTATTTTCAATCAGACGTAAATTTTTTCATTATAACGGATTGAATTAAAATTATTCATACTGTGGATCGCGGATTCCATTGCTCAGGAAAGAAAAAAATGTACTATAGTGAAAGAAGGATGATTAAACTGAAAGTTTCGAAATATAAGGAACTCGGTTGGACTACAGGAAAAAAGAACGTAATTTGAGCCGTGCCATTATCCGTCGGATTAACGTAAAAATTAGCCTGTACCTGTAGGAGTGTACAAATTTACACACTGTAGCCGTTGTGTTTCTAAGGAAAGACTTTCACAATATTCGAAATGTTGGCCTCGACCTTTCTCTTTCTCCCTCCGACACTTTCTTTTTCCTTCGATAATAGAATACCCAGAATACCCGATCGAATATCTATTAATTTATTTCATAACACTGTCAACAAATTTCAAAAACAGAATAGAAATTATACATTGTGGATTGAACCTAAAGCGCCTGTCGGTTGAACTACATAGTTATACAGAAAGTCAATTATGAGTTTAAATGTTACTGTAATATTTAAAATTTAATTTTATCAAAATCTCGAACAATTAGTTATATTGGGAAAATTTATGCCCATCAACTCTGAACTGTATATCAGCGTTTAATGAAATGAATTTTTAAAAAATCAGAAAATATCAATAACCGTAACCAGCAAATGTATTATGAGGTGGAAAAACTAACAGAACGAGTAAGGTGATAGTGATCTCAGTTGAAAGTTCAGCAATAAAGAAGGATTAAAAAGACGTCTTGATGACTGCCCCTCTCCGTGCAGTTGCCTTGCTAACTAGCTTCTCATCCGTCACGTGTTTTCTTATAATAAAACTTGTGTCTTAATTATTTTCAAAAATCTGTCCTATAAAATCTGAAACCATCTGTGATATAAGCCACCTGGATTCTTCACTAATTTCCCACTGGTTCACTGGAGATCCAAATTTCTGTTTTTTTTTTTGTATTTTAGGCTACCTCTAATGTTCTTGTAATAGAAGGTTCTATATCCTGGCATACTCAATAAGAGTCTATTAAACCCGTATGAACAAAATGTGTATTTCTAATTACATTCATGACGGTTCTAAATTCCTTTAATTTTTGCAGTATAAATTAAAGTTGACTAATTTATCTTCAGTTACAAACTAAATTAATTCAATATGAAGACTAAACAGAGAAAATCAATTGGCAATAACGTATTTGACAGAATGCCAAGCTTAAGGCGAATTTTATGTGCAGCGACTGAAAGGCATCCCTCGCGTGAGATCTCGTCTTTCCGATGCGCCAAAATATTAATTTCTTACTACACACGAGTCTTCAATACTCAGATTACCCCAGCAATTTCGATACATGAAATACATCTGTAAACAAAATACAGCTTTGTTGACGGGATCATCCATATGCTGAGTCAGACGTGAAACACGCGTACCCTCATCGTCACTAGTATACACAACCGTCAATCTTTATATAGACAGGTAAATTTACTGGGAAAAATATTTTTTTTTCCCAACAAAAGTATGTAAAACAACAATCTTCTCATTGCAGTTCTTCTTGGCCGGCCAGAAAGTGTATAAATGTATCCTCGACCTGCTCATTGCATAAATATCCATTAATTTTTACTTGTACGGCCGTCACTGTACCAACTGGCCACATTTCGCCTCTTTGGCGCCACATCTTGTGAGTAAACTGTCTGCCTGTTCGTTACAGCTGCACCCTCATCGGGGCTCTTCCGTCGCGTAAACGGTTCCAACATCAATCAATACATTACAAACTCACTGTTGTCATCCTTAACGAACTACTCATCGCCAATTTATTATTCTGGTCTTGTTATATCCTATTTGAAATAGAGGATGGGGAGCCTTATGATCTTCAACTCAGATTATAAAATAATGTACATTAGTTATAAATTCCTCTTAGGCTCATCACGAAATACATATTTGAGAGGCAATGACTCAACTCGGGATTTTCTTTACTTACTGGAAGATTTAATTACGAAAGTCATTCAAAAAGTAATGCACAACATTTATTTTAAAACTAGCTGGGTGCCCGACGTTGCCCGTGTACTTATTTATATAAACCCGAAAAAGTATTTAATTCTTTATAAATCTTTAGTCAAGAAGTGATTTAACCTAGATCTAACTATTCCTAGTTCCGAACATTCTTTCGAGCGATACTGCATTAATTGAACAGATAAAAACTACATTGAATTTTATTTCATCCATCCCACCAAACATACCCCCGAACTTCTTCTTAAATATACTCCTTAAGTGTTGCAGGATATAATTGTCCCTCAGTCTTCAGACATGACGAAAGATTAAATTGAAGAAATTATTAGCTATATTCATAATGTAAACAAATGGTCGCCATATTGGAGGCACTAACATTTTCTGCAAGGATCGTAAATTATTCGTATTGTCTTTCTGTTATCATTCGATGGAGTATTGTTGGATAAAATTATACTTTTTATTCAATGCAAATATTTCTATTTTATTTCATTACGGGAAAAGGAACTATTTCATTTGTTCGTAGCGTAGTAACGTCTCTCTCTGTCGCGCATGTCGTCACGGTCTCTTGACGCGCAGTAATTTAACAAAAAAATTATCACATTTTTTAATTATTATTCTTTTAGCCATTATGCTAGGGGTTTCTCACCCCCACAGTACCGTTTCTCGTGTTTGGAAGGATATGTGTTCAAATATTTGTTGTGATCTGTCCACGCGATTAAATTTGTATAGAAATTGACATAAATACATACATACATACACATTTACATTCGTTTTTATTATATAGAGAGATTACATTTTCATCCTACAGATTTACTATTTTTCACAGTGTCCTTTCGGAATAAAATTTCATTTTTCAACATAATTCCCATCTGTCTCAAGCATGTCGTTAACTCTCTGCACATTGTCAGGAGTCAGTGCAATGTGGGGTCTGTCGCTGCGAGGAGTATCCCGAATATTGGCATGCTCTATTTCACCGCGTAATCTGCTCGCCTACTGCCTAACTGTACTGCGATCAACAGCAGCATCTCCATACACATTTTTCAACCTTTTGTGGATGTTTCCCACTATATCGTCCTCACAACACAGGAATTCTATAACAGCACGTTAACATCTGGAAGACATAATATGACAGCGCCACTGACAGGAACAGGTTGAAATAAATTTGAACACGATGTCTCTATGAACTCCATAAATCGCATTTATGTTGAAGGGAAAATAAATTTAAATAAAAATAGTGTGCACTACTTTTGTAGATACCCTCGAACAAGTCCCTAAGCAAATAAATAGAATAAAAAGTTAAAAATTAATACTAGACATGAATAGAATTTCATTACACTTTACGTCTAAGTACATTATCAAGGCGCATTCAACTTGTATAGTTATTATTCGGAATTTTATCTGTAATAGATTTAACAAACATACTTTGGAAGATTAATTACAATTAATCAAAATGATCTACACTACTTGTCCTAGATAAAACGTAAGCTCTAAGTCTTGCCCCTCCTAAGAATCTATGTAAAGGGACTATTTGTAACGAAAAACTTAGTATATATGTAACAAAAGCATACATACTTATTATTTATCTATTTACAAAATAAGCGTCTGATTTATCTCTCCCTCTCTTACTCTCTCTGTGTGCTTTATTTTATGTTTGGAGAAAAGAAAGGATTTAATTAAACGATGTTTTGCGTTCGACCGCACAGTTTCATTTACATATACTTGACATTGTTCGCAACTGCCAGCAGTTTTCCTCTTTGTCGTCTTGAAGTGTAGTAAATTTCACAACCCAAACAATATCGCGGTACGCTTTCAAATCCTCTCCAATACAGAAATAAGTTTTATCTAGTAGCTCGAGCCTGATGATTTATACCTTATACATTCTTTTAGTACTTAATAAATTACTAGAATAGCCCCTGAAGTAACTGATCTACGAAAAAAAAGAAGAAAAAATTGGAAAGTAACATTTATTTCTCAACCTAGTCTCATTTTATCTCGATACAATTTTATCAGCGATGTTCAATAGTTTCGAAACCCTGTTTCAATTGAGAATAATCCAGTTTCTCAAAACAGCAACATCAACCGCATACTCCACTTCTTCAGTTTTGGAAGATCTTTTACCACCGAGCCATTTTTTCAAATTTGGAAAGAGAAAATAATCCCAGTGAGCTAAATCTGACAAATAGGGTGCGTGAGGAAGTAATTCGAACTTTACCTCATTGATTGTGGTCATCGCGATAATGAATGTTTGAACTGGTGCATTGTCGTGATGAATCAAATCCTCCTTTTTCGCCAATTGCGGCCGCTTGTTCTTGATATCATCGCTCCAACTCTGCATTAAGTTCGCATAATACTCATCATTCGCTGATTTTCCGTTTTGGAGATAATGACTACATGAAAAATATTACATGTCCATCCCAAAAAGCTCACGTCATAATCCTGCCAACAGATGGAACTGTCTTCGACATTTTTGCAGCCGATTCTCCCGTTTCAGTCCATTGTTTTTAATACAGCTTCGTCTCAGGTGTTAAGTCATGGATCCATGTTTCATCCATAGTTATGAATCGACGCAAAAACTCGGCTTTATTGCTGTGAAACATTACCAAACACCCTGCCGAAGCATCCTCACGACGCTGTTTTTCTTCCATTGTAAGAAAACGCGGCACTCATCTTACGCACAGCTTTCTCGTGTCCAAATTTTTACTTAATATGCAATGTTCAGCACTTTCTGAGATTCATACCTCATCCTCCAGCTCAGCCACTTTTACTCGGCAACCATTCAATACCATTTAGTGGATTTTCGTTTCTATTTCTGGCATTGTCACTTCATTTGGTCTACCACTGCGATGTTCGTACGGTCTCGTTTAACTACTGCAACCCAATAATTTCTTGTTTAAAACAAAGGAGCATATTCCTCCAGAGTAGAATATAGAACTACGTACTTTGTTGTTGTCTCGACTGAGAGCTTTCAAATGAAAGTATTGTATTACATAACGATGGCCAAAATCACTGAGACCGTTCACTATTGGTGTAGCGTCTTCAAACTTAAGCTTCATAAGGTTGGCACTTTTGTTTTTAAAACAACCCGAGAGCTATGGCAGGTTTTTGGAGTTTTCCTCATGTCATCACCATCCATTATGTACTACGGTTTAAATTGCAAAAAAGAAAACACCAAAACTTTGCGTAATTAAATAAATGATTATACATTACGCGAAAAGAAAGTTTTTCATAAAGTTTATCAACTATATTTATGTAGTTACGAAATATTGATAGATTGGTGCATTCCTGCTGGAAAAGCGTTCAATTCCTTAAAATATTTTTATTTATCATAGAGCATTGTATTAAATTAATAAATCAATAATTTCGTGTGTATGACGATTGAATTTTATATTTTTACTAAGAATATGAACGATTTAATGAGGAAGAAAAGACGAGTAAATAATGAGTCAACTGAAACACGAGGAATATCAGCTAACATATTCACCTTGTTATTGAGTAAGACAGTGTGATGTGGCTATAGATACAGTTTCACGGGAACTTAATTAACGAAACACTATCATGTTGTTGTGGGAATGAAGCTCAGGTAATGAGACTAAGCTTGTTATATTGGCGACAACATGACAATCGGTTTATTCCACGTTTGATAGTTTATGTAGCCTGGTCGACTGCATTACGATTCCAGCAATGTGCTGGCAATTTGCACCGAGTGAAACAAAGACAGGGAGGTGCGGGTTTCTTAACAGCTGTTGCGATAAATTTCCTGTCGAAGTCAGTTGGCTCCTAGCATCGCGCAACTCCTACAATTTGAAATATTACATTTACAAAAATGCCTGTAAAAAGAGAGGGAGAAAAATCTGCGATGATGTACAAAGATATTTTACGTCTCAATAAAAAGTTTTTGGGTTACAATCACGGCTGTCGCTGAACACGCACTCGTTTCGACTGCTATCTCTGCCTTTATTCTCTCTTTCTTATCATGCCTTATAGAATTATATTAGTTGCTTGACTAAGCACTACACAACTATTTCGGTATAAAATTAGAAACTCAATACTAAATAACTTACGAAACGATCATAGGTTGGTGTCAGCTGTAATGGTGAAGTCACGATTTGAAGATTATATGAGTCGACTTCGAACTTTTGTTCCACTAAGAATTTTCATAGAAGTTCAAGTCATCGAAAGGTTATCGAAAGACAGCTCGTCAACCGTCGATATCGCTTGGCTTTTAAAATCGACTTTGAAAAATTGGCCGCGGAAACTGTCGTAGACGGTTGTGGGAAATTCCTTGAAATGGTCTTTGCAGATTTAGACTTTTTTGGCGAATAATTTCAATCTATAAAAATGTTACAAGAAAACACGTAATCGACTGTAGCTAGAATCGTAGACCTGAAACATGATTTCGTAGTGGGCATTGTCCTTTTCTATCAAGAATGTGAGCTAAATTATCGTATAGAACCTTCGAGAGGTAGGACGAAAATATGAACAACAATGAAAGGGTATTTGCCGGACAAAAAAAATATATTGAAAATCGCAAAGTTGTGTTGAAGCAGTGAGATCGCAATAGGAGAGGATTTAGAATAAGATTGAGTTAAGGGAAACTTGTAATATTGTTGGAACATTTTAAACAGACAGTGCTTTATCATAATCGAAATCGGGAGTATCACTGCTAGTTGCGAAACTAAATTTTATTTCCGGTACGTTAACCGAGTAAAAAATATTCCTGGTATCTTAAGAATGTCAAAAATACGCCCGGAACCATAAAGAGATCAAGAAACCGGTTAACTAAGTTTTGTCCAATATACGACGTTATGGAACTCAAAAATGGTGTCAGTACCTTAAGAGAGTCACAAATTCTCACGATATCTAAGGAGAATCCAAAAAAAACTCCCTATACCTTAAGAGAGTGAAAAATACGATATATAAGGGAGACAAAATAAACCAACAGTGAGGCTCTTGGTTTTTTATTATTATTATTACATGTGACAACCCCGTCCAAAAGTAAAAAAATTATAATAAAATTTAAAACATTATAATTTAACAAAATACAACATTTCATACTTAATTGGGACTTCATCAGGTGTTCATCTCAATTAAATCCCTTATCTAAAAAAATTATAAAGCTACAAAATCTTACAAAAACATGATCATTTAAAATACTATTATGTAAAAATATAATGTTATTGTTGAACTTTAAAATAACAATTAAAATTAAAAAGTTATATACTACAATAAATGGAATACAATAATAAGGAATCGTAAATAATATAATTTTTTGTTTCAATTTTTATCACCTTTTTATCCCCATCTCCCATCTGAAAACCTTAAACATCCCTCATCTTTATGCCGAAGAGGAGGGCTGAACTGGCACCGTGCAATTCAAAACTCTGAATTCTACTCTGGTCTCGGCTGAGTCGCATTATTTTTCCATTGCATCGAGTGTGATTCTATTAATCTCACCGAACCCGAAAACTATTTATTCCGTACTTATATATGCAATTAACTCGTTGTTGATAAATTACTCGTACTTTCGACCCCACAATAAGGGATATTTGAGTACTCCATGTTGAAGGCGCTGAACTGAATAGCTATTGAGAATGTCACTGTTGATCCATCACGATAACGAAAGATTTGATTCGACACTAATTTGTCCATTTTATACGAATTTTACTGTCCTCACTAAACCGAAGGGGCTGAACATCAACTCCGCTGGCATTATGAATGCCATAATGCGCCTTATCGACCTTCAAAACAATGTATTCGATGCCAATATCTGACTTTTTCTCATTTTTTTGTGGCATTCGCCCTGTCCCCCATCCTTGTTGTCAGTACTTGATATAAGACTTTAACTAGAGTTAACTTGATGGCAACGATCAACTAAAACGTATTTATATATCGATAGCGTATCATCTTCCCAAATGCCTATTTTCTTAATATTTGCAGCAGAATGGTTGCCGTTGATGGTTTTAGCGGAGGAAAATAGCACAAAGAAAAAAGCTGGAGCGGTAGCTGATAAAAGGGCATGCAACCACCGGACAAGAGAATATTGAATCAGGAATTTTTCAGCATTAAGCTCTTACGCTTACGCTTACGCACTTAGCCCTACTTATGGTTCCTGACTTCGTTATTCCGCACTTACTGGCGGTACTATTTCGGAGACTTCTTTTTCATATTGCGTATACTCAAATTAATTCGGCATTTTGACAACATTAATACCTCCTAGAATTTAAAAATCGAATATACACACAAAAAAATTATGGATTCGCGACTAATTCCGTTACTTGCAGTATAGTATTGAGAAGGAGTTTAAATGATTGAAAATAGAATTGAGACAACCAAGTTTCTTTAAGTTTATACAGGCTTGAGGTATTTGCTTTGACTCTCTTGCTCTCTTGGACTTTCCCAGTCCTATTCTTTTATTTTAGTGGACCAATAGTCAGTGGTGGTGTATGAGTCAGCATCACAGAGGTCCCGGATTCGAATCCCGGCGAATGCATGGATGTTGCCATGCTGAGAAACACCCACCCGTTAGATCCACAACAAATAAATCCAACATAGCACAATGTCGCTAATGACCTTGGCAGTTGACGCGACTATATTGAAAAAAAAAATACAGTGAGATAGAAACAGATTCTCCCTTATTTATAATGTTGATCAGTGTGCTGTTAATCATTTTTCGGTAGTCCGCACGAATTCAAACTGTTTACGTAGTTGATATCCTCATTTTCGGTCCGATTACTTGGAGTAAACCAAATAAGAGCAGAATTAAATCTCTGTGATCAATTATCATTGTGTCGAACAAATTTATTCCAATGCAAGCAGAGTAAGGGAAGCCGCGAGCGGGACCGAGAAATACCTTATTTATCTGGTTATTGTATTCATACGTTATCAAAAAGACTACACAAATTTGATATAGCAACAGTAACTCATAAACTTTGGTTCCGTTGAGTATAGAATTCATGTTACACAAAGAAGAATGAAAAGAACGATATTCTGCAAGATTCTGAGGAAGGAACTTGATGAAGAGCGTCAGAAATCTGTAATATTAGTAGATATATCTACCTTTTGAGCTAAGTTAATGCACCTTTGTTTACGAATATATTTCTGACCTGAAGCATCGTAATTATTACCGTCTATTGATAGGACATGAGGAATGCACTCTCTGCGTAATCATATTGGTTCAAAAGAATCGCCAATGCATAAAAGTGGCAAAAGCGTAAGTCTGTATTTGCCTTAAAAATAAATGAATTAGCTGTGTAAATATAATCCGTTATGTATCCTACGAAAAAATCTATGGCCTTCGTTTGCTTTGTAAGCAGCATTCCGGATTCCGTATTTTGAGCGGCCGTGCCGTGAGCAGACAACAGCTCCTTCCTCAATCGTCCCTTCCTCAATCCTGACTGCTGAGCAAGCAGGTATAAAGTTTTCCGAAGAGAAACTTTATCAGTCTTGGTTTTAACATTAAGTGAGTGTAATACATATCGGAAACTTAACTGTATTTATAATTTCTATCTATATCTATAAAATGGAAACTGTTTCAATTGGTAGTGATTCGTTTAATGAATATGCTTAGAAATGTTTCTAGAAAACATTGTAAAGAACCATTGTAAACATATCATTAGTGGAAGTAGGGGTTCAGGAAGAAATAATGAACGGTTGCATGTGATTAAATAGTTGTAAGACAAGGCTCATACTTCAAGTGAATGACTTGCATTAAAATTGCGAGATTTATGTACCAAGAGCACATATAATGGAAAATTCAAATGATGATCATAGAGCAAATTCTTATTTCAAACTGTGTTGGTTAACCAGAACCTTCAACATTGATAGGGACAACTAATTAGCAAACATATCACAGATAATTTTTTTTCATTATTGATTTATGGTCGCGTCAACCTGATGGTTATTGGCGACTCTCTAAAAGTATTTACATATTTCAGTTAGAGTAGGTTTGAAATTTCCAATTGTGAACACCGTTTAAAATAGCGGATGACACTTTTGCATCGGAGATAATTATTTAGTCCTTGGAGGAGCATCAGAAACTTATTTGATACATTATTTGGGGAAGCACGTGGCCCACAGGATTTTTGGTCGGTTTTACAGAATAGGAAATGAAGCGACCTTGGTCTTGTTCCAACATTTCTCTGATATAATTTGAAAATACAGGACATATACTTCCCTCAATACATCTGTTAAATTTTAAAAATCCTATTTTTCACTTTACTTAGTATTTTTAGTACTTTAACTGATACGTTACTAATATCACTTTGATTATTTGAGAATAGGTTTATGCTTGCCGTTTTTTAAAATATATTTCAGTGAATTACGACACAAATGTTGGTAAACAGCACATAATATATTACTTTTTTAAAAATTAGGTAGTTAAATACACTTATGTCATGACAGTCTTTATCTGAGTTAATAAAATTGGTAAGTATAACTGGTATTACTATTTGCCGCTAGCTATTTCAAAAGTTTAATGCCGTTTGGAGTCATTCCAGAGCATCAAAATCTGTTCTCAATTATAAATAAGGGTTTATTGTCGAGTTATTTTTCAATTCTTATCAGCGGCCATTACAGACCTATTGTTGGAGAGCTGAAAATAGTGAGTTTTGAGTCGAGAAAGTTGATGGCGTAGCGGCGGACCTTGGCACGTGCGTTACGCAAATGCCGCGCCACGCGTGCGAGATAAGCGTTCTACCTTTCGTTACCTAATGCGCTCCTAAAGTCATGAAGCATAAAAGACAGCGCTGCCTTGAGAAATTCATCAACCGCAAGCAGACAACGTCTCTCATGTAGGACAGCGTAACATCAACTAGAAAATAAACTTTTGGATAATACTGACACTGACAGGCCTGCGAAGGCTATTCTCTCGCAGGCAATACCTCCGAGGGATGTTCTCTCGCAGGCAGAACCTTTTAGGAGAGATACGAAGGGGCTACCTTTGGGGATGCCTTTTCCTCTCCGTTTTTGAACTAAGGTTCCCACAAGCCTAGGCACCTCGGCCTGTTTTGAGAGGTGTATGTTCCGGGGTCGCAGACCTTGGGCATACGGTAAGAGTTGTTCGCTATTCCCATTGGAATAGTCGGCCAGCTGCCTCCTAAACTGGTCGAGGCACGGAGAAGGGAATGCTGCGTCCCCACAGCAAACTCCTCTCCCGCTATCGGTATGGCGTGGGACAAGTACTCAATGCCCGACCTACCTGATGCAGGTTTTTCTAGGGTTTTCCCTGCATTACTTTTAGGCGAATGCCGGGTAGGATCCTTAAACTATAGCCCGGGGGCCCTAGTTAACCCTAGGCTAACTTCCTCTTCTACCCTTCCGCATCCCCCCTTCCAAATTCCTTTCTATGCTATTAAAGGGGAGTTGCCAATATGTAGATTACCCTCATGTAGCCTATTACCCTAAAAAAAAGGCCTGTGCAGCAATCCATCAAAACGCTCTGAGGCATGTTTAAAGAATGTATGCATCCTGTTCCATAATGATGTATCGATATGATAAATAGAAATCCTCGTAATCCCTGGCTTTATGTTACTTGTAAGTACGAGTATGAAAATAAAACATTAAAGTATTTTCAGTATAATAATGAACAAAATAAAGCCATTCCGGGACCCAGCCTGTGAGAGCTGTTCTCTCGACGGCATAACCTTTCTGGAGAGACGGAGGGGGCTACCTTTGGGCATGCCTTCTCCTCTCTCTCTGTTTTTTAACTAAGGTTCCCGCAGTCCGAGGCCCTAGTAACCATTGGCTACCTTCCTCCGCCCTTCCGCATTCCCCCTTTCAAATCCCTTCCTATGCTATTAAAGGGGAGTTGTCCAACGTGGATTACCCTCATGTAGCCTAAAAAAAATACTGACACTAAACGCGGGGTCCAGACACTGGTCAACATGTAATGCGACACCAAATATGTGACGCAAAATCCCTCGATGAACCAATCATGAAATCGCAGTCAAGGCCGTCATTCGAAGGTACGTTTGAGTGATATTTGGGTCAGTGGGACGATCATGTATCTCCTTATCAACATGATTACGAGGACGCTCTTATTAGTAATATAGTTTAGTGTCAACATCACTATATTTCGGTTTTCTTCCGATTCATCATCTTATCTTAAATACGTATTAACTCATATTAAAGCTGGTTCAGTTTTTTTTTGCATTTTCTTGTTACACCTACTTAACTATACTTCCAGAAATCAATTTGATTAGCTCATTCAGTACAATTCACAGACATGAAATCGCTTCAGTTGGTTTTCTTGTAAAATTTTGTTTTATATGTCAAGCTAAAGAGAATTAACCTGATTGTAAAGAGGTGGGTTCTTGCATTAAACCTATAGTAGTAGATGAGACATTAATCTTTCGCGAACAAGTTGCAAATTTCCGTCAACGTTCTCAGCTTGTAACATTAATGTCACACACATTATTTGAAATTTGAATTTTTTGAGTCTACATTTGAAATAGAAAAGTCGCTCACTAGTATTTTATTTACATAGTAACGAGCTTGTTTAAACTGGGTAACACGGGATCTTCGTAGAAAGACAAGCGGAACTTAAAGATAAAGTAGACAATTAAAGATGATTTAAGCACACCATATGACTGAGGCTCTGGTGAAATTGTAAAATTAACTAAAGTTAAGGCAGGTAAAATTACGAGAACAACGCAATATATTACTAATATCTAATTGGTAAAGAAGGGAACACATGAATTCTTTAAATATCGTTTAGGGATAGTAATGTGTGTAATTTAAAACTATTTGAAAGGTTCAGAGTGTGATTGTTTGTTGGTGCGGATTCCATTATTTGGCAGAGCTAAAACTAGAACTTGAATTCTTGGAAGCAGGAAGCGACCGGCTATCTCTTTGTCTGAGGAGATACCACTTCATGGGAAAATAGAGAGTAGATTGAGAAATGGAAGGAAAAAATGAAGTTTCGAGGATAGAGACTCTCCATCAGAGTATTGTGGTTTTGCCTCGTGAGAGGACATCGAAATGAAGAGCGTTAATTTTCGTTTTGAGCTGTGGGGGAGAATGACTGGTGTTGAGAGAATCGTTTGCTATGGGGTCTGGCAGAGTTGTGGGAAGAGTCAGCCACGACCGACTTCGAACAGCATGAAATAGTCGCAGAACCTTCAAACTGATTACCAAAAACACCATATAAACAACAAATAAAGAGTAAGTGCAGTACCGAATAGTAATAAAAAATTTGCCAAATATTTTCCTTTCTTTGTCCAGCTCACTCAACCCTGACGAATAGGAATTTCACTAATATCTGGAACGGTTCTTTTTATAAATCAAAATTGAATTTAATCGTTTAAATTTATATTTTACTTTTTCACTGTGTTAAATAAATAGTTAATAATTTTTAATGAAAATTTAAAATGTTAATTTCATTTTGTGTTTTCAAGTCGTTCCCTAAAGATATTCTAGGTGTAAAAATTACCTTTATGCTCCAAATCCTGGATAATATTTAATTTTAAGAGAAAGCGAAGTAACCGTTACATGTGTCTTACATCAACTGCAGTCAAGAAAACTAAATGAAACGATCTCAGTCTACAGTGACAATGTCCAGTGAATTTTGGGCTAAACCAAGGGTTCTAAAGCTTTGTTTTACATAAAAAATTAAAGAGAAGTAACCAGAGTGGAAAGAAGTGGGATCTTGCATGAAAGTAGGCAACAGTAGTTAGGAAACAGGTTGCCAACTTTAGTTAACGTTATCAACTTGTTATCAAGTTGTATCAAGATATTTTTTTGTCAATGCTGGAAACCAAATTAAAATTATGAACTGTAGAAGTAGACATGGATCTGCAAACTGCGAGTGGTAAGTTAATGCTATAGCTTCTAAAAAAAAAAGATTTTGGAGCTATAGACGTCCAAACCAAATTAAAATGATGAACTGTAGAAGTGGACAAGGATCCGCAAACTACTAGTGGTAAGTTATTGCTATAGTTTCTAAAAAAAAAATGAGATTTTGTAAGAGAGAACTAATTTAGGCGGCATTTAATTGATGTTTTAGGCTAGTGAAACCTTACATAAAAATATATTTTGTAAGTAAAGACTTAATTGAATTTCGGATGTAGGGTACAGTTTTTTTGGTATTAGGTTGATCGCTGAAAAATAAGAAAGGAATATATCTCTGATTGGGCGTGCGAGAAATAATTCTGAATGTTAATTACGGTCGGTATTTCTAACGCACATTGCATTAAGTTCTAAAAAAATAATGCATATACCAGTGTTATTGAATTTTTAGCTTTAATAATAATCACAATATTGTATTAGCAAGTTTTAGTCGTAGCGCCTATTCTGTCACCATATAATTAACATTATATTGATAGATTCAACTTCCTGATAACTGTCAAACTATTGGCGGTGTTACTGACTCGGGTTTACGAATTTGCAACATTAAAATTTTTATGGTCATGTTTGATGTGTAGATCTTCAGAGAAGAACGTATTATAAGTGTTTGAACATTTTATTTGATAGAGAATGAATGTAAGCTATCGTCGGTCTTGTAGTAATTAGTATTTGCATATCTTTAAACTTGTGTTCAGGTCTACTATTTTCCTCGTGGTTGAACCCAAGAGATTAGTGAATTATTATTCACGTGAGTGAAGTGACGTCAGAGTTAACGTCATGCTCCGTGAGGGCAAATGTTAGTTTTTTTTTAATATTTATTTTGCAGAGAAACGATAATAATTTGTAAATGTGTAAAGATATGATATAATATATATGATAAATAAATAATGAAGTGATATTTCATTGGATTATTAGCGATTGCAGCATTTCAAAATTGTTTATAAATAATGGTTCTAATTTCACAATTGTTTTAATTTTTCATTATAGAATAAATACAAATTACATATTAAACTCTTAATTTGAAAATAAAAATTAAAAACTTGTACTTAAGAAAATTAAAATAGTCATTAATTTATTTAAAATACAGTAACTTAATAACAAAACTAACCAAACTGAGATATGTTTTCCGAATGGAAAACATGACAACAAACAACATGAACATGTCAAATGCTAAACATTTTCCCAATGTTGACGTGTTGTTGCATGTTAACAAAACTCTTGCTAAAATATTTGCGAGCTATTGTTGCCTGGACTATATTAGCTATCTAGAAGGGACAAAACACTTCGAATTATAACTATTGTAATAGGAGATTCGATGGACAAACAAAGACCAGAATAGATTAGGCTACTTATTCAGATTACTGATCGTGTCAAGTACGGAGAGACAAATTATCTGACACGGACTAGGATAGAATTAACGTTCAAACCATGCACACCAATGATACTATAGAAAATTGGAGCGCTATGTAGTTATGTATAATTGGATTAACGTCAATTTGAAAAAAAAATACGAACTCACGGGCCTGACGCAACTTGTTGGCAAGATGTCCACGGCAAGTGCCCTTGAAGCTAGTCATGGTACAATGCTCTCAATACCTCACAGATCACAAAGAGAATGGGGATTTCCCCACGCACAGCGAGCTGGATTCGAGAAGAAGAAGAAAGTATGAATAATTCTTGGTTTCAGGGATGAGCTATAGAGTTTTTACTTCATTTTAGTAACAGCAGTACGTGGAACATGTTTCGTTCCTATTACCTTGGAATACATACAGCAGGATCGCTAATAAAATACTAATATCGTATTAATTGCATTTAATAAAAATTAGAAAAAAATTATTGTTAATAAAAATCATTTATATGACAGAATACAGACTATATATATATATACATATATATATTAAAGCGTCAAAAGTCGAGTCATTGGATGGATGCTGTTGTTACATTTATCAGTCATTAATACATAGTATGAAACGTCCATTCCTTCTGGGCAAGTGAATGTTGAAGAATAACCCAATATTTCCAGCAGGAAGGCAAATTCAGAGATAAAGAGTGCACTGCGTTTGTTCGTCAACGCTGGTTGTCCCGCTCTTCATTTTAAACTTTCTGGTTCGTAATATCAAGGTGACACCCCTTGTGGGAAATAAACCCCAAGTTCCTTCTAATTTTAACGCATTGCAGTAAGACAACTTTCCTTGCTTTTCGCTACTGAATTGGGCCAGTTTTGATGAATGAGGAAAATATGCAACCAGCCCCATCTTTTGTGCGCCGTATGTGCGGGTGTATGGAGTATTTCGAAGTTTTTCTTCCAAAAATTCGTGGGTCCTACTCTTCCGAGTAGAGAAAGGAATGTCTGTGTAATTATGACTGAAATTGAAACATCATCAGGTTATCTTATAAATAAAAAAGAGTGTATGTATGTTTGTATGTTTGTATATTTGTATGTTTGTATGTTTGTATATTTGTATGTTCGTTATACAAATCTACACCGGTAGAGCAAATTTCACCAAATTTCGTACACGTGTTCTTTACGACCAGGAAACAAACACTGTCGGGGTGAGACATGTCTACCACCCCCAGAAGCGGGGGTGCACGGGGGTTGAAATATTTAAACATGCTAAAACAGCCGATATTTTAGTCGGATAATAATTTTTACGGGTCCAAGATATTTATGGTGTTTCTACCGATGTTTTCTGAATATAATTTTCATCCCCTACACCCTGGGAAAAGGGCACCCTTAGGGTTTGGGGTGGAGAATACAAATCTATACCGGTGGATCAAATTTCACCAAATTTCGTACACGTGTTCTTTGCGGCCAGGAAAACAACACTGTCGGGGTGAGACGCGCCTACCACCCCCAGAAGCAAGGGTGGACGGGGGTGGAAATATTTGAACATGCTAAAACAGTCGATATTTCAGTCGGATAAATATTTTTAGGGGTCAAAGATATTTATAGTCTTTCCACTGATGATATCTGAATATAATTTTCAACCTCTACAGCCTGGGGAAAGAGCACCCCTAGCGTTTGGGGTGGAGAATACAAATCTACACCGCTTGAGCAAATTTCACCAAATTTCGTACACGGGTTCTTTGCCACCAGGAAACCAACACTGTCGGGGTGAGACGCGTCTACCAACCCCAGAAGCGGGGGTGGACGGGGGTTGAAATACTTAAATATGCTAAAACAGCAGGTATTAGATTTGGATAAATATTTTCGGGGTCAAAGATATTGATTGTGTTTCTACCGATGTTATCTGAATATAATATTCATCTCCTACGCCCTGGGAAAAGGGCACCCTTAGTGTTTGGGGTGGAGATGCTTTACAGAAAAATAACTCGAATGCAACCGAGTTTGGAGTCAAATCGAAGGTTATGGATGTCAGTGAGTTTACTTCGGATAAATATTTTTAATTGCCCATTTAACCCGAAAGGGTGGGGGTTGGAAGGGAAGATAAATAGTCAGTTCTTGCGCGTTTTTTGAGGAGAATTACGTGAATACTATTTCAACGGATGTTGTTGAAAATATAAATCCCTTTAGACATTAGTGGTGAGCTTGCTTAGGGCTGGGGGTGAGAATTGTCTATTACTCTAAAACTGCTAAAATGTTATGTGTTTATGGGTAAACTAGATTAATAGTGTTTCTACCGATGTGATATGAGTAAAAATTCAACCCTTTCCATCACAGGAAAGTAGCAGATTTAGGGGTGGTGTTGTTCATACTATTTTAACCGATGTTGTTTGCATTAATAACGACGTTTAATCTTCTTATAAATAAAACTGAGTGTATGTATGTTTGTATATTTGTATGTTCGTTATACAAATCTACACCGATGGAGAAAATTTCACCAAATTTCGTACACGTGTTCTTTGCGACCAGGAAACCAACACTGTCGGGGTGAGACGCGTCTACCACCCCCCAGAAGCGGGGGTGGACGGGAGTTGAAAAATTTAAACATACTAAAACAGTCGATATTTCAGTCGGATGAATATTTTTAGGGGTCACAGATATTGATAGTGTTTCTACCGACTGTTGGGGTGAGACGCGTCTACCACCCCTAGAAGCGGGTCGGGATTATCAGTAGAGCACTTTTAGGTGTTGGGTGGAGGAACGCTGCAATAAAATAAGGCGAATACAACCGAGATTGGAGCCAAATCCAAGGTTATGGATGTCGTCCAGTTCAATTATAGCATCAAATTGGGCATTTAGACCTAAGGGGCGGTAGTGGATGGAAATTTTCTAACATGTTAAATCATCGATATTAGCGTGGAATAAATAAATGCCGGGACCATTGACATTGATAGTATTTCTACCGATGTTGTTTGTAGGCATGATAGGGGTGGGGCTAGAGAGGATTTCCTTGAAAATAACGGGAAAACAATCGAGATTCGAGTCAAATCGAAGGTCATGGATGTCCCTGAATTTATTTATGACAATCTGGACAACGCGCGGGTATCGGCTGGGTTGGGATGAGTTGACCGGCTGTTTTTTTGCGTCGATTAAATATATTTCGGGATGAATTAGATTAATAAAACTTCCCTACATGTTCAATGTGTATAATTTCAACCCCTTTCGGACTCGAAATGGTGCACCCTTAAGGGTTGGCGTGGAAGTAACATTAGATAAAAATAAACCAGAAACTATCAGGATTGTCACTGAGTTTAATTATGACATTAAACTTGACCGTTTAAGTCCCCGAACCGGGAGTGGTCGGGGGTGAAAAATTTCAAACATGTTAAACGGTCGATATTTGCGATAATTATTTCCTGGGGTTGATAGTATTTATACCGATGTTGTTTGTGTATAATTTAACCCCTGTGAGGGGAGCCAGCTTAGGGGTGGGGTGGAGGTACGTTAAATAAAATCCCGCAAAAACAACCGAGAATCGAATCAATTCCGAGACTATGAATGTCGCTGAATCTAATTGTGACAACCTTGGTTAAGCGACGGGTTTGGGAGGTGTTGGGCGGGGGAATAAATTTTCAGACAATGTAATCGGCCGATTTTTGCGTGGAATACATTCTTTTTCATTATCGCATATTTGTGGGGGTGGTCATCTTCTGACATGCAAAAACGGCTTATATATTTAGTCAATGACTTCATCCCCCTTCGGCATGGGAGGTGAGCACATTTAGGGATAGGGTTCAAGGAGCTTTACATAAAAATATCGCAAAAGTAACCAAAATTGGAGTCTTATGGATGGTTATAGATAAATGAGATCTCGGGCAACGCCGGGCACCCAGCTAGTACTAGTATAAAGCCAACCATGACCCAGAAGTAAGATTTCAGTGTATATATTTATATCACGAATATAAATATTATTTTTTTCCGAACTGATGCGTGTTTTCTGCAAGCCTTTTTTTAGGGCTACATGAGAGTAATCCACGTTGGGCAACTCCCCTTTAATAGCAGAGGAAGGGATTTGCAAGGGGGGATGCGGAAGGGTAGAAGAGGAAGGTAGCCAAGGGTTAACTAGGGCCCCCGGGCTATATTTTAAGGATCCTACCTGGAATTTGCCTAAAAAATGCAGGGAAAACCCTAGAAAAACCTGCATCAGATAGGTCGGGCATTGGGTACTTGTCCCACGCCCTTCCGATAGCGGGAGAGGAGTTTGCTGTGGGGACGCAGATTTTCTCTTCTCCGTGCCTCGACCAGTTTAGGAGGCAGCTGGCCGACAATTTCAATGGGAATAGCGTACAGCTCTTACCGTATGCCCAAGGTCTGTGACCCCGAAACATACACCTCTCAGAACAGGCCGGGGTGCCTCGGCTTGTGGGAACCTTAGTTCAAAAACGGAGAGGAAAAGGCATCCCCAAAGGTAGCCCCTTCGTATCTCTCCTTCAAAGTGCTGACTTTATTATAATAATATGAATACATAAGTAGGCTTGAGACATAAAAGTAATTGTAATGTTTATTGGAAAATGTTTTTGGCAATAAATATTATAATTACTTTTCTAACACAAGGCCACTTATTTATATATATTTAAATCCTCAAAATTCAAATAGTAGTGTAAACTGTATAGTTCAGAACTGTAAATCCTTAAACTTCATGGCGATGGGCCAAACATACTGCCGTATGGATTCATTAATGTTGCGAGGGTAGACACAGAAGTACGCGTATAGACAGACGGTGGGTTGTTATTTGAAAGACAAAAGTGGTTTTATAAAGATTTACTTTCAGTGTGAAGACGCTACTTTGTTAAGTGTTTGTTTGACAGGTACCAGTAGTGAACTCTCTCAGTGCATGGGAAAAAAATGGTCATTGTTATGTGTTACAATACTTTCATTTTGAAAGGTCTCAGTCCAACCAATATCAAAGCAAGATTCTAATCTGCGGGAATCTGATCCATAGTTTACAACCATAAAATATTGGGTGACAGAATTTAAACGAGGTCGTACGACCTGCCAAGATGAACATCGCAGTGACAGCCAGTAATTGTAACGAAAATCCACAAATGGTATTGGATGAACGCGAGCTAGCAGACAATGTAGGCATTTCTAAAAGTGTTGCATATGGCAAATTGACTTCAAATTTGGACATGAGAAATCTGTGTGTTAGATGGGTGCCGCGTTTGCATACAATAGAACCAAAACAGCGTCGTGAGGATGTTTCAATTTAGTGTTTAGCGATGTTTCACGGCAATAAAGCCGAGTTTATTCGTCGATTTATAACCATGTATGAAACACCTCACACCTGAGACGAAGGAACAATCAAAACAATTACTGAAAGGAAAGAATCAGCTCCAAAGAAGGCAGTTCCTTCCGCTGGCAAGGTCATGCCGTCAATTTTTTAGGATTAATGTTTATTAATTATCTTCACAAAGGGAAAATTACAGGAATGGTCAAGATCAATGAGTTTAAGGATGGAATTGCTTCCAGACCAAACATTCGCCAAGTTTAGATCTCTCTAATTATTTTCTGTTTCTAAACATAAAAACATTTGCCATCAATACGGTAGTGGAGTCTGCGATTGATGGCTATTTTTAAGAGCTTGATTGTACTCATTTTAAACAGGGTATCGAAGCTATTGAACATCGTTGGGAAAAGTGTATCGAGAGACTACGTTGAGAAATAAAGATTTTTTACGCAATTTTTTTTACGCATTTTTGTTTTGTCGGGTACTTCTGGAAATACCCTCGTATCACATTTCATGTTGAATATAAGAACTGTTAAGACATTCACAGGAAGATGGAACGACGAAAAGTAATACGTCTTTAGTCCCAAATAGGTCAATGGCAACGTGGAATAAATTATCTGCGGCAGCCTATTGAGACACTTTCTCTTACTGGAGCAAGGTTCTAAGCAAAAGTAAATAAGTGTGACTCTTTTTGTAAGTATATAATTAAAGTGTAATAATTTACTCATTCAGAAATGACGGACACGTTTTCATTTATGTTGGACATAATTTTTTATGATGAGGAGATTTTTAATTGCTTTCCAAGTTTGTAAACGTAACTACTACCGGAAGGTAGTAGGTCCAATTGAAAGTAAATAATTTCATCCATATTTTGTACGCAACGGACAACATCATAGCGAAGTACGAGTGATAGCGTCTTTTCGGCCCACGTAACTCATAAGTGTGTCACGGTTTATCACGCCTGCGTAACGGTAAACAAGTCCTAAGGTTTCTCAAGCTGTTTCCGAGTAATTAGCATTTATGAAACTGCTCGACTTTCGCTTTTCGTCTATTGCATACTTCGAAATGAATTCACTCTGGCCCATATAATTGAACGTTTATTTATTTTCATGGCGGTACTCAATTTATTCACATTTACCATAACAAACAGCTACCGGCAATTTAACTGTGTAATTATACAAAATTATATGTTATAATGTCCATTCCAAATATATGTACCCTGTATTATTAAGTCCAACATAATCAACTTCTTCACAATTAACCTGACAATGGTAATAATGTATTTATCATAGACTACTTCTCTCAACGTGTTTATAACAGGTCAGTAATTGCGGAAGAATGATGTTAACAATAAGGAAAAGTCATTACTGAACCTAATTTCAATGAATATTATTGCTCATAGCAGCAACACTAGTGTAATTTTGATAGAAGAATTGTGTGCTCTTGGATTTTGATAATAAATTGTAGGTGAGCTTATATTCATGCTTATACAATGGAAAAGTATCGGGTATTCAACTCGAATAGCACAGAAGTAGAACACCCAGGTACAAAATGGGTTCTAAACCCGGTTGAATCCAGTTTTTTTCATCCTTCTCCTTTACTTCAGTTTCATGGCTTATATGGCTAAACTTCGTATGGATGCTGTTCTTTCTGTTCTTGAAACATTTGAATTATTAAATGAAATGTACTCAAACACATTTCTTTTGGGTAACAGGCTACATGAGGGTAATCCACATAGTGGCAACTCCCCTTTAATAGCATAGGAAGGGATTTGAAAGGGGGGATGCCGAAGGGTAGAAGAAGGTAGCCAAGGGTTAACTAGGGTCTCCGGACTATACTTTAAGGATCCTACCCGGCAGTCGCCTAAAAATAATGCAGGACCAATCCTAGAAAAACCTGCATGAGGTAGGTCGGGCATTGGGTACTTGTCCCACTCCCTTCCGATAGCGGGAGAGGAGTTTGCTGTGGGGACGTAGCCTTCCCTTCTCCGTGCCTCGACTGGCCGACTGTTCCAATGGGAAAAGAGAACAACTCTTACCGTATGCCCAAGGTAATATATCTCTGTATATATAAAAATGAATGTCTGTGTGTCCCCTATGAGCTCTTAAACCATTCATCCGCTTGCGATGAAACTTTGGTGAGTTCTTTTGCGCACCCCCGCAAAGGTTTTTGTCGTCCTTTCAAAGCATTACAAAACTCACGAGGGGTGAACAGAGGTGATATTTAAAAACATGCTCAAAAGACGATATTAGCGTCGATTAATTACTTTTCAGAGTCTGTGTGATTAATAATTTCTATCCAGATGTTTTTAGTGTATAATTTCAATCCCTTAAAGCACCAATAAGGGAGGGGAGTTACGCGATAGAACCTAGATTGGTGTCAAACCCAGGGTTATAGATGTCAATTAGTTTAATTCTGACATTCACTATGTAAGTTAAGTTGTAGCTCATCATCCCCTAAGTGTGGGGGATGATGTGGCTGAATGGCTGTTACTTAATCGTAATGAGTAAACAACGGTGACTGTTGTTGAATCAGGGTATTATGGAAGTAACTGAGTTTAATTCTGACACTTTTCATACTGTTAAAGATGTAGTTCAGTCCCGAAGAATGGGGGTGGAAATGGAATTTAAATTTCCGTTTACAATATTAAATGCGTAGACCAATTTCTATCAAACTTTTTACACATGTTACTTCCGATCCAGCAACAAACACTGAGGAGTTAAGACACGCCTCTAGAGATGGGGATGAAATTTAAAATCATTCCTAAACGGACATTATTAACGTGGAATAAAATGATTTAGGTGTCCTTTCATTTGATAGTGTCGTTATAGAATTTTTAAGTGTCTAATTCCAACTCCAAAAGCCAAGGGAGGGATATACCCATATTGGTGGTTGAAAGGTCTTACATAAATAGTAATGCAAAACAGGCCGTTATTAATGTCGATTCCGCGGTTACAGAAGTCGCAGAGTTTAATTCTCGCATTAACCGTGGTAATTAATGGTATTTTATGCTTCACCACGTGGAGGTGGACGTGGTTGACGAAGGGTTATCCGGAGTAATTTTGACCCTCTTACGTTACTGAGTTATTATTTTATTTTCTTAGGGTACCGGGAGTATTTTTAGACTATAAAGTTAGCTAGTATTTTTTAACTGTTTTTCTTCTTCGTGACTTTTTAGACACTTTTATTTTATGTAGTAGGAGAATTCCCGAATACCTTTAGTCATCATCCTGGTTTATTTGAAGTTATATGCCTAGGGATTAGGTCGGGGAGGGGAACATAAATTGGTTCCAAACACTACCGCTGTGCATGCTGGTTAAATGAAATGTTTACCAAAAAATTAGTGTCGAATCAATTCCTACTCCGGGTTAATTTAAATAAATATCCGGGCAACGCCGTGCACTCAGCTAGTTATCGTATATAAATGCTTGGTGAGTTAAATTGTTTCATGTAAATAAATTTTTTCCTGTAAAATAGGTTTTATTATAAACACGGGATATTTTCTCGTCCATTATTACTCATCTTCACAACTCGCGACATACCGCTGGTTGATAGTATTCTGGTTGTTTTGAGAGGAACACCAAATTCAGTTTCAATTCAAGAATATATTAAATTAGACTTAAATAACGTAGCCTTTCCAGGTGTATTAATTGATGGCGCATATGGATTTCGTAGAAACATCGTGTTTTAATAAATAATTCACCGGGTTTAAAAACCGGGAATCTTTTATTGCAGATTTTAATATGTCAATAGAAATAGTGAAGGAATCGTATGAAAGTGAAATATGTTCACGGTACACAGACGCGCTTCGTGTGGTCCATTTTGGTGTGCAATACCAGAGGAAAAATCAGAGATGTAGGATCTGCGTCATATACCGAAGTTAAACAGTAAACCAAAAGCAAACAAAAATGTTGTGAAATGTAATGTAATGTTTTCCCTCGGTTGGTAAACATGACCACACAATTGTGAGCCATTTTGTAATGCCTACGTTTATTGCTTAACAAGAAGTCGCACAGTTGTAATCAAATTTCGTATTGTTATTTATTTCTTGTAGGGGGATGGAAAAATACGTATAAATAATAAATCAAGTTATTATCTAATAAAACAGCACAAAATTTAAATATTTAATTTATAAGTTATTACAAAAATTTTTGTCGGGCGCCAAATTTGATATTTTACGGATTTAGTAAACATATAAAAAACGATAGGGAGACATCAGTTCTCATGGTCTTTGTGGTTATTTATGAACACCGGCAACAAAATATCTTCATTATCGACGCCGTGACCAGTTGCTCTGCAAGTAAGAACTAAAACCTGAACTGTAGACTTTCCGTGGTACAGGCGGCCGGCTCCGGACATTCGTCCCAGCTTGTGACTATCACACCAAACACTTTCAGCACCTCACTAAAAATTGTCTAATTTCTTGGTCGGTCTCACCTTTTAAACACTCGCCTCTCCCATCTTATGACTGCAGACTATTGGCTGCGGCGGTTAAAAATATGTCTATAGTCCACATCTGTCAGTGATACGACGACGGAAAAATCCGAATATTCAACCAAAAATATTGTAACGACCTGTCACACTGTCATGTTAATAGAAAAATATTTAATTATAGATAATCAATTTTTTTGTTATAATAATTTAATTCATCGGTTGATTTATCTGTTTGGATTCCAATTTATTATTGAATTAATTAGCCAAACATTTAATTAAATAAATAATAAACATTCAAGATCACCGCGGCCTTGAAGCGTCGAAACTGGGGAAAAAAAATTGAAAGAGGGGAAGTGATTGTTGGTAATCTTGGGCGAGGAGACTCTGATATCTTCTACTGAATGTCATTTCACATTTTGAGTAAAGCTACACTTAATTGGTTCTACTAAAAACAAATATATTCGAAAAGCTATTCATTTGACAATATTATAACTCATATTTGTCCAAATTAATCATAATTTCCTTTTAAAAATCTTATATCGTTCTATCGTTCACATATTTTAATATGTGATTTACCCCTTGTAAAGAATACCAGAGAATTAAATAACATTTAGTTAGTAATTAACTTTATTGAAATTGTAAAACATATGGTTGAGCAGAATTTATGTTGTAATTATTAAAAGTTTATTTGATGTTAATTTCCTTTCAAGTCTTATATTGTGTTCTCGATTCAAATATTTTAATATGTGATTTATCCTTGCAAAGAATATTCAAATATTAAACCATATTTTGTGAATTACTACCTTAATTTTCCGTGCTACACGAACGGTAGCGCTCTATTATATTATATTCAAAGGCATACTTATTATACTCTCTCTTCCATAGTGGCAATAATCAATAAATCCTGGTCGACCCCTGAAATTCCTTAAAGCCACTATTCCACTGCCTTAGCTTGGCGTAAAGGTAATCACGACTAGAATCACGTAATCATTACAGATCTTAGCTTTAATGTGTGTTAGCATTGCTTATTAAAATATTGTATTATTTACATTATTTTACGTGCTTTAACACATCAATTTTTCACTAAAAGTTTACTATTATATTATAAAATTCTTCAATGATTTAACATTTCCTTATTAATTCAGATTCAAGTCATGTCTCATGTCTTTTGGACTTTTTATTATTAATGTAAAAATTAGCCAACCTTTAATAAAAACATAATAAAATTTGATATCCATTAAGTCAGAAATGAAACTAATTAGAAAATTAATAATAACTTTAATTTTTTTAAGAAAATATTTTCATAAGACGTTTTGTCCTAGGATTAGATCCTCTGATAATTTTGCGATTCCTCCTGTAATCACTACGTTCTGTCACCTTAACAATTTTCCCCCCATTTTATGGACTATTTTCATTATATATATATATATATATATAGTGTAGTTCCCATTAAATTCTATTAGAGTTTATTGTCTGCCCAGAAAATTTAGAAAATTCTTTTTCCGTTTGCTATCCAAGATTTTAATTAGCGGTGACAGTTGTCTTATTCATATATAAATATTCCAATAAACGAACGTCTACGTACCACGGTGTCCTTATGCTTCGCCTAGAAAAGTTCAGCGTAACTGTGCCAACGGAGTAGTCAGGAAATGGTCGGATTCTACCGAAGATGAATGTAAAGCCTTGTGCAAATATTGGCAAGAAAAATGAATTACTGGCGAAATGAACGACGCCGGAGAATAATGTAGCAATAAGGCAGCTGTGAGGCGGTGTTTACATCGCGCGGGATCAATAATGCGGCGACCTACTTCCCTCGTCCTCTCCTGTGCTGCGGCCTACATTTCACCTCCAACGCTGACCATAAAAGCAACATCAAATGAACTTTAATATAACTAGCCATTACGTTCAGCTGAATTTAATAAAAATGATAATAAATTTATCGTTCCTCATTTTTGTTGTTACAGGAGGGATAGTCAAATCGATTGTAATATTTATTGTCTATACTCTTATAATTAATACAACGAACGAGTAATAAGTGAGTGCATGCTTCGGATAACGAAGTGTTGTAAGATACTCACTTCTATTCTAAGAATAATTGAGAGATCCTGTAGACATAATTCATTCAAATCTGGTTTACTTTTGATGTTAATGACTCATCCAAACGTCGGGGTTTTATTACTGGTGTACTCGAGTGGAAACTAGACAAAAATTCTTACAGCAACTACAATGGAAAGTTTTCGGTCTCTGAATATAACAGTATTTTATTACAATGTCAAATAAATAAATAAATTAAAAATTAAAGTAGGCCAATTTCTCATACTTATTTAATGGACCCAATATAACTAAATCAAAATAGAAACAAATTTCAACCGAAAGCCTGTGAGAGCTGTTCTCTAGCAGGAAGAACCTTTCTGGAGAGACGGAGAGGGCCACCTTTGGGGAAGCCTTTTCCTCTCTCCGTTTTTGAACTAAGGTTCCCTCAAGCCGAGGCACCTCACCCTGTTTTGAGAGGTGTATGTTCCGGGGTCGCAGACATTGGGCATACGGTAAGAGTTGTCCGCTATTCCCATAGCGATAGTCGGCCAGCTGCCTCCTAAAGTGGTCGAGGCACGGAGAAAGAAATGCTATGCCCCAACAGAAAACCCCTCTCCCGCCATCGGAAAGGCGTGAGACAAGTACTGCCCGACCTACCTGATGCAGGTTTTCTAGGGTTTATCATGCATCACTTTTAGACGAATGCCAGGTAGGATCCTTAAACTACAGTCCGGGGGCCCTAGTTAACCCTTGGCTCAAATGCTCTACCCTTCCACGGCCCCGCTTTCAAATCCCTTCATATGCTATTAAAGGGAAGTTTCCACCACGAAGATTACCTTCATGTAGCCAATTACTCTAAAAAAAAATTCAATCCATTTGATTTATATAGATTTTTCTCAGGATAATATTCAGGGGAAAAAAAGGGAAACAGTCTCATACAGTGTTAACAATTTATTAAAAGGCATAAGTTTTCAACCTATTTGGTCATTTTCAGCCTCAGATTTTAACCTTAAAGCTAAAATCTTACAATGAGGTTGAAAATGACCAAATTTGTCATTAACTTCTTCCTATTAAAATTTATTTAACGACATAATAGACTGTGTATGGATTGTTTTCTCGGAATACGAATTATCAATATGGTTCCCCTGTGAATACCGCACAGTATCTTGTAATAGCAGTCATGATCCAAGATAAATGTATATCCATTAACAGTAGATATTTTGTATTAACGAACACTCAAACCGTGGTGATCTACAAGCTGGCTACTTAGGATGCAGAGATTAACTCCAGATGAACAGAGATTATGTTTTCGTGTGGATAATAACGCTCGAACCCTCTTAAATTCCACTTCAGTCGGCTTATAAATATCAAGTTATGAAACCTGTTGTCAACTGTTTGTGCGTCGTGTGACAAAATAGTCTGTCCGAGATTCCGTCTCTCTTTTCATATTTTCTTCGGGCTCCTTTTCAGTATCATGTTCTCTTTTCTCATTGGTCCAAACGCCTCTTCAACCTCGTTATTTAACTTCACTGAAACTTTTGTTGATATGTTAATAATTGATCAGTACATCATAATCCGGAAATTACTAATATAATCATAAAATTAAATTATCAATTAATTATGCTATTAATAACTAAGGTTAATGTGAAACACGAAATTTACTCTGACGGTAATAGAAGAGTTATACTGATTGAGTTAAAAGGAACGATAACCCCGATGATGGTTGGTTTATTTTGTTTTGGAAAATTATCTCTTGTATTTAATCCTCAACAAGCTTGACTTGCTAGTAGTAAGAATGATTCTAAGCCGCCATGAGTAAAATCCGTAAGACCATTCCGAAATGAAAATCAACCCGTCACTGCTCGTTCCACAGAGTATGCTTCAATGCCTCGTCTGAACCGATTAACTAACATCTGTTCTTTTTTACAAAGCGAGACGATGGTTGCCATCGCCAGCGCTAAAATCTCAGAACCACAGTAAACCTTGAATTCCACGACATTGTATATAAATATAAACTTGTAGAGATATAAAAAGTAGCATTTGGAATTACGCGATACATGTATATTTAAGGTCATATAATAATTAAATTTGTAAAAAATATGCGCTGAAATTCAGGTACGATCTCTTTCAGAAAGGAGTTTCGTAAATATAAAAACCGTTTCGTATGAACCTTTTACCAAAAAACATATACTACTTTATAACTACAACTAATTAAATATATTTTAAAATATATATAAGCGAATAAGGATGTGACATTATCAAAATAATTAAATGAAATGAGGAAAGTCGGTCGCATTCCTTCTTCACAAAAAACACATTCCAAGTGCCAGCCGCCGCCAAAAATTTGTAGAATTTCTTCGTCTAACTTCAATTTCAGGTAAATCACCCACTTTCATTGTTTCCTTTCTGAACGAATGATATACATTGTTGCGCAGAAGAACACCACCAAGTTAATTGAAGATTAATTTTAATATTTGAGTCAAACCGCCTGTTTTCCCAGAGCTTAGCTGTGGCTTGCTGGAAATTACGGGCATAAAATTTGGTGCCGAGTTGACGGGGTGTCGAGGAGAGCCCGTGCCTTAAGACAAAGGCATCCGATTATGAGAGAACCCTCCCTCAATTGTATTTGATCGTACAAAAATCCCCGAAGGTCAGCCCTTCCGAAAAGCGAGAGTAAACCTGCGAGAGTGTAAAATCGACGCATATTGACTGAAATCAAAAACGTGAAGATGTTTACACCCTCTGGCGAGGACCTAAGAGAGTCGAGCTGGAAGGTGCACAAGCGAGGAAAGAGGACAGTTCCTATCTATAACTCAATGGGACGATAAACAGACGTGAATATAAATATCAAGTGTCTTCTGAGAGGCTGAGAATTGTGATACGTTTAGTTGGCAGAACAGGTTCACTTCGACAGTGGCTAAGAGAGTATTGCGTGGTTAGGTACACCCGTCTAAGGCCCTCCGTACACTGTTTTGCAATTCAACTTTCAAATTAGTCATATGTTACTCACAAACACAACCAGTTTTCAATCCCTACTTCCTTTATTGTGTGCGTAGGAAAAACCAAACGCTCTCCCTGTTCTCACCGTGTAGAGTCCGAGACAACCAGAAAAATTGCTACCGTACTGCAATTGTTTGAACATATTACTGTACTTAAGATTTTCCAGGGGAAAATGAACATTCCTAAGCAAAGTTATTCCTTTGATTAATATTGCAAAAACGCAATGTATAAAATCAAGTTGGCATAATAACGAGTTATAAAGACCGTGACTGCTACATTTTTTAAATTAATTACCGCTGATATTCGTTTTTGCCATGTAGAACAATCTTTTTTTTAGAGTAGCAGGCTACATGAGGGCAATCCACGTTGCGCAACTCCCCTTTAATAGCATAGGAAGGGATTTGAAAGGGGGGATGCGGAAGGGTAGAAGAAGGTAGCCAAGCGTTACTAGGGCCCCCGTGCTATATTTTAAGGATCCTACCCTGCATTCGCCTAAAGAAATGCAGGGAAACCCTAGAAAAACCTGCATCAGGTAGGTCGGGCATTGTGTACTTGTCCCACGCTCTTCCGATAGCGGGAGAGGAGTTTTCTGTGGCGACGCAGCATTCCCTTCTCCGTGCTTCAACCAGTTTAGGAGGCAGCTGACCGACCATTCCAATGGGAATAGCGGACAATTCTTACCATATGCCCAAGGTCTGTGACCCCGGAACATACACCTCTCAAACTCAAAACAGGCCGAAGTGCCTCGGCTTGTGGGAACCTTAGTTCAAAACCAGTGGGAGAAGAAGGCATCCTCAAATGTGGCCCTCTCTGTCTCTCCTAAAATTACGTTTAGTGCGAGTCACATTCATTGATTTTAAAGATTCGAGTGTGTAGTAATGCACGAAGCCTAGTTAATAAAAACATGACTGATTCTGTTTCATTCAGAGGAAACTTCTTTGTATTTGATATGATAATTCATGACCAATTTAGTCAGAAAAATCTAAGTTATTTAATCTAACTTACACTAATTAGATAAATAAATAGTCAAATGAGTTATAAAATAAATACCACGCAACGAATCAGATATCCTTATTGCTTTCGTCCGGCTATTAAAAAATACAAATGATTTTTTTGTCTCTTATTTGTCTGTTTTTTATCTAATTAGTAATTTTATATTTTAAGAGGAATTACATTTAATATTAAATGAGTTATAATTACAAAAAAAAATTGTACAAATAAAACACACGACAAGTATGTACTAGTCCGTAAGGAAAAAAGATTGCAAAAATAAGTTTCACTTAAACAGGTAGTCGCTAATTACCACTGTAGTAGAACCGACTATAAATAAAGATTATATAAAAATCACACATCGATTCGTGTAACATAACCATTAATACGCAAAAAGGAAAACTAAATATCATGTAATTATATGGAAAATCCGGATGTATATTAAAATAAAACAAATGCAAAACTCCCAAATTTCATAGTTCACCACACATAGGTAAATTAAAATGTACTTTTTTTCCTGTAATGCAGGATAAGAAGGTTGCAATTATACACATTTCATTTATATCGTCTCTGTATGAACGTTTGGAGGGGTTTTGCAACTGTTTTATTTTAATACATATCTGGACGATCACTTACTTCTCCTTTTTCGCTTATGAAATTTATGCTGCATCAGATAAGGTCCCAAGTGTTGAAATGAAACGTTTTTGTGTTATTTCTACTAAAAATTATCAATGCAATTTCTATCAACGAACTTAAATTTTTCACACTAAATTGGCCATGAATTATTACATGAATTTTATGTATTGCAACATAAATTTTCATTTACATTCTTTGTATTGGTTCCAGATCCACCTGGAGGGGGTTCCATTTCACGTACAACTAAACTATTTTCTGACTGGGAAATGCGTTCGCCAAGAAACATTTGTTGACTGACTTGAAATCGGTTGGATTTCCTCTCTTTTGTACAAGGGCGAAATCACCAAACAGTTGAATACGCAACTGTTTTGCAACTTGAGTTGGATTGTCGGTGAATTTTGTTTCTGAAAACATGTTTAGAATATTGCACTCACGAAACACAGATGTGTCCGTGAATAGAGATCAGAAAATAACCGCCAGTTGTTCACTGCGAAGCTACCAGAGACGAGGACAGTCACCACTTATGAAAATCGGTAAAAAGGAACTTGTTGTATTTTTGCTACATTGACACATAATAAAATACCTCACCTACCTGATGCAGTTTTCTAGGGTTTGTCCTGCATCACTGTTAGAAGAATTCCTGGTAGGATCCGTAAACCATAACCCGGGGACCATACTTAACCCTTTATCTACTCTTCTACATCCCCCCCACCCTTTCAAATCCCTTCCTATGCTATTAAAGGAGAGTTGCCACCAAGTGGATTACCCTCATGTAGCCTGTTACTCTAAAAAATATCACTGAAGAGCAACCAGACAAGGACACTCACAAATGATAATAATCGGTAAAAACTTGTAATTTGTTATATTGACATAATAAAATTATGAATTATTTTTACCTTATAAAAATTGTTATTTTTGAAAACCGTTTATTCTTTGTGGTAATTATAATTGTATTTTTCAGTGCCGTGAGGAAGGGTTAAATGTAAAAAAAACATGTTCAGCCAAGCAACTGTTAACCCGAGCAGGTTATTAAAATTTATAGAATTCTACTAAGTCTTAGTCATAGTTAAAAAAATCATTTATTAGTTTGAATTTAAAGAAGACTAACACAAAAGTTACCAAGAGGTAATTAATTTACAATTGGTAGTTGAAACATCTGTAAAGTCATCACGTTAAAGCATTCTGTGTTGTTTTTGCCAGAAATATTTTAATTTAAAAAACTCGGTTGAAATGTCTGGGTAAAGCACACACTTTAGAAATATCTCCATAATATTTAATTATTTATTGATATTACAAGAAATAAATTATATTCAGACTTGTAAAATAAATTTACTAAATTTTTATATTATAATGTGAAGAGGTTTCAAAACTAAGGAACGATACTTTGTGTTTATTATTATTTTATTATAATATTTTTGGTAACTTGGCTGGTTTATTCATTTCAGATTCAATTTAAGTCAGATAAAATATATTTATTAATCTTCTGTATTGTTTTGTAGCCCATCTCAGCCCACAAGATCTTTAGAAGGTGCTTGCAATTTTCTAGTAACCTAAAAATCTGCTGTATCTGGCTTACAGTGGTGACACAGCCACCAGACTGGAGTGGCACTTTTTTTTCTATTCAGCATGTCACGGTACTAGATAAAATGTACTGCGTGATTAGATTATTTATGTTACAAGACACGAAATACCGCAGGTACAGCATCGCATTGTTCCCATACTCACTGGATTCAGTCTGAGTAATGGCGACTTCTTATCAGGGCCAGAGGAGAGTCCGTGTAAGGGCAAGACCACGGTGCTGCATACCGGTATTGCGCCGGCAAGACCAGACAAAGCAGGACGTCATCAGGACAACACAGCGGAATTTCGCTACGCAATGCACATTTCAAGAATACTGTATTTAGAAATTATCATGTACCCCAAAGCCAAGTTCTAGTTACTGATAACCTAGTTACATGGTCTGAAACGTTACAAGTTATCAGTTTCGCAATAACTACCTGAAAAAATCCAGTTGAAAAGCAACCAAAAAGCACATCCAAAAGTTATTGCGTCCTTGATATTTAAGATAAAATAAAATTTTAATTTTATTGTTTTATTTAAGAGGCAGGTATTTACAAATTAAAATATAATATCTTCATTAACGTCTAATTAAAATTTATTGAACCACAGTTTTGAAACGTCAATATGCTATTAAATGGGAGTTGCCACCATGTGGATTACCCTCACGTAGCCTGTTGCCCTAAAAAAACGAGAAAAAGAAAGAGAGGATTGAGAATTTTGCTATTGATCCAGCCAGTCATAGATACCGGCGTGCCAGCTTTTTCGCACTTGCGACTGATCCTGCCAGTCATAGATACGAGCGTGCGAGGTTTTTCGCACGAGTCAGCAGCCGGAGTGAGGAACTCTGCCCGCAGCAACTACGAGCCATCACCGGAGATAAATTCGTATTTGCGAATTAAGCATCTATAACGAGATTTTGTGAGGGCCACATTTTGCTTCGGACAGCTTCCTTGTGACTCCTGGGAGTAGTCTCTTGGATCTCCTTGAAAATTAAATTGTAAATTATCAACCCTGAGATTAATTTTTTATCATTCCCTGAGATTGTTTCAAAATCACTTGTATTAATTGTGGAGGAGTGTAATAAATAATTATATTACAGATATAAATTATCAATTCCTTAAAATTTGTATCTTCAGTTAAATAAGGAATTAGGTATTACTTTTAGGCGAATTGCCGGATAGGATCCTTAAACCAAAGCCCGGGGGCCCTAGTTAACCCTTGGCTACCTTGCTTTACCTTTCCGCATCCCCCCATTCACTCCCTTTCCTATGCTATGAGAGGGGAGTTGCCACTATGTGGATTACCCTATATGTAGCCTGTCTGCACTTTCTTCTTCTTCTTCACGTTAAATTTCTACATTCCCGTTACATATTCAACAACATTAAATTGTACGATTTATTTTACATTCAACAATTAGGAAAATTCTGTTGTTTCCATTTATTGAAAGTTTTTTTGAAGCCTCGGCCTCGCTACAAAAACTGCCAATCACATGCACGTCATGAAATTCAGACATAATTTAACAGAGTTTATTTTTGGTGGTCCATAGAATAAGCGGAAGGAAAGTGAAGTTGAAACTAAAGCGTCGAAGGTTAAAACGGTGTTTCATCTTTACAGATAAGGAAAGGAATTCAATCTGCTACACTATATTCTGTGCCCTTACAATACACCTCATGGAATCAATTTTCGAAACAAATCACAAGATCACTTTAGAAAGAAAAAAATTCATAGTTTATTATGAGAATATGTTCAAATTGTTGTTAGTGTGTTCCCATACTGTAACACTTAACCCAAAAATTTAATGTTCATTTATTTTTACCCCACTTTCTGTTCTTCACAGATACATGTCTATTCATGTTTTTAAGAAAAACTATGCTCCGCGAGAAACATACGTACATAATTTTTTTTGTTTATATAACTAAAAACTCGATATAGCTTTTATAACTGTCAATTGTCGTAACATTTTTGAAGATCTCTCCCATAGTCTTCGAGTAATATATGAACCCATCTCCTAACCTGAATAATATTGTGAAGTTTAGTTCAAGAAGAGAGAAATAAATGCAGGTCCGTACGTTTCACATATAAACGATGTTAACAATGAGGACGACAATGTTTTGAAAGCAAGGAGAACATGGCGGCTGCCCATGTGTACAATCCCTACGGATAAACGTCCATTACGTCCCTGAGTAGTAACGATTCCCAAGGGTCCGGGTCTCAGCTGCTCTAGAGGGAGCCTCTCCAAATACTGAACTGCGCAATAATTAAACCCGATTTCGATCTTCCAACGAATTCTTGATTCCATTGATTGTGTACAACGATACTGCAGTAATTACAACCACCGGATATTACAATTGCTAATACAACGTTAAAAATACAATTTCTGTTGTTTAAACCCGAAAATTATTATTGATATAAAATACAAGGACTGTACTCTCTTCAAGAAGGAAAGTGAAGCCACAATAGCCTGCTACTCCATTGCAGATTTCTGCTCATCCGGCGATGCAATAAGGAAGCTGCTGAAGTTCATGGAAATAACGGGTAAATATAATGACCTGTAAAGAAAATCCTTAAGAAAAAATTGTATCATGATCAAGGAGAAGGTCATTAATAATTAATCTCTAAATATGTAAGTACTGTAACAGAAGAAGTCACCCGTGACCTTAATGACTCATGCGACTGTAAATAAGGACTAATAAAAATAACTGCAAGGAAAAGTGCAAACATTTGATGGCACAAGCAAAGGAAGTTACCTTCATATGCACCAATTGAAACTATGTCATAAAGTGATTTCTAACTTGAAATTTTACAATCAGCATAGGTAAAAGAAAAACAGCTGCAAAATATGGTTTGCAAGAGAACCGAATACACAGATGAAATATTAAATTGGGTTGGAAAGTAACGGTTCTTCGAAAAGTTTTAGAAGAACGAATAGAAAGTTTGTACGGTGTAGATTTCGTGCCTAATAACTCGACTAAGTGGTATTTGGTGGTTTGAGTAAATTCTTCGTCTAAATATATTGAATAAAATTAAAAGAGATAATCGCCAAATGACAGACAAAATGAATTGATGATATTTATATTAACACTTCTTTTGTGTGTAACTTTCCTATTTTACCTTCTTATTATACTTCACAACAGACGTATTTTATTTTCATTTCTATATTTAATAAACTGTTCCCCATTCATGAAGATTTTAAGCTTCGAGATAGAAGAACCATTTACCGCTATCTACGAGTTCCAAGAGACTTTTAAAAATAAACTTCGCTAAAAATTCGCCTTTTGTGGTGATGGTTTTCCCCGAAGCAATTAATTGGAATGGGAAAGGTTTTCATATTCTGGAAAATAAGTTTTTCTCGAATTTCTACAACGAAACGAAAATCAGACATACTGTTTTCTTCGCAAATTACAGAATTAGTAACAAATCTTCTTTTGATGCTACATCACAGATGGGAAAAGATTACCAAGGAAAGGATATTAGAAAAGTATTATCGTATTCCTAAAATAATTGAGCCCTAGCAATAGTTAGTATGAACGCGTCAGATATACTTTTTTTTTAGTTTATGTCTATTGCAAAAAAAAAACTATATGCTTCACGGAAGAATATTTCTAACGCATTCAAATTTTTCACAAAAAGATTATAATTTATATTGCATGTAACAAAATAGTACAAAATTAACAGTGTGGGTGGCGTAATTGTTGTAAGTACTTTAATAATGAAAGATACTGTGAAATAGAAATAGATACACATATATTTAAAAAAAGGTTAAAATCAAGAAAGGTATAATTCCGGAAACAAATAATTATCAAAAATACTAAGAAATAGCGAAATAAACAGAGAAAATAAATACCACACTTCGTTTCGACAAACCTTGTTACCTTTCTCTGACGTAGAAGATAAGTTACCGTTATTGAAATTGAAAGCAACTAAATAAACCGTTGAGTGGTATTTTTTTATAATCTTATTTTGTCTGTTTATTTGACTAATTATTTATATTTCTGATAAATTTAAACCAATACATAAGTTTTCCTATTTTCAATAAACAAGCGTAACAATATAGAGAATAGATATAGATCATTAACGAAGCCAAATGAGACAATAAATTGTTACGAGGAATTTGGCGGATGCTATAAATTAATCAGGGAAGCCACGAATCTAGTTTGTAACTTAAGACACTAAACTGGTTATTTCGCTTACAAAGAGTAAATAAACGTATAGCCTATATATCATAATAAGAGGGTATTCAATAGACGAAAATGCATATGTATTCAAACAGGCGCGATGATCATCAAGATCTACGAGTATTGTTAACCAGAATATATGCAATGTACAGCACTTCTAGAAATGCCTACCTTGTCTGCTAGCTTGCGCACTTTCAGTCGTCGCTCATCCAACACCATTCTGTGGATTTTCGTCACTGTTCCTAGCATGGCCACTTCATTTTGGTCGACCACTGCGAGGTTCGTCTCGGCAGCTCGCACCGCCGCGTTTAGAATATACCACCAAATATTTTATTGTTGCAAATTAAGGGGTAGATGTCCCCATATTAGAATCTAGCTCGACTTTGATATTAGCTTAACTGAGACCTTTCAAATGAAAGTATCACATAACGGTGGCCACTGTTTTCCATGTTTACAAATTCACTGAGTGTGACTGTCACTGATGACTGTCAAGCAAACAATAAACAATGAAGCGTCTTCAAACTTCAAAGTGATGCTTTACTTTATACTACTAAAGAAAAGAAAAATCAAGAGGACCGGAAGAAGATTCTAACCCCAACCCTTCTCATTACAAGTCCAGAGCATGACCTCAGCATCGTCTCGCGGTGTTCAGGTTAATCGTTAGTTTAGAAAATCAGATCGGGTTCTTCCTAGCAACAATCATAAGGTAGGAAGGTAGAAAACATGACAAAATTAATTACTGCTGAAAACCAACCTCAGGGTTCATAAATGATGTGGTTAATTAACGAAATTAACATTAAAACGTATTGGAAAGATGATGAGCGAAATTAAAGGCCGCTGATGGATTAAAAAGATTTTTTTTTGGGGGGGGGGAAACAGGCTACATGAGGGTAACCCACATGATGACAACTCCCCTTTAATAGCATAGGAAGGGATTTGAAAGGGGGGATGCGGAAGGGTAGAGGAAGGTAGCCAAGGGTTAACTAGGGCCCCCGGGCTATATTTTAAGGATCCTACCCGGCATTCGCCTAAAGAAATGCAGGGAAAACCCTAGAAAAGCCTGCATCAGGTAGGTCGAGCATTGGGTACTTGTCCCACGCCCTTCCGATAGCAGGAGAGGAGTTTGCTGTGGAGACGCAGCATTCCCTTCACCTTTCCTCGACCACTTTAGGAGGCAGCTGACCGACTATTCCAATGGGAATAGCGGACAACTTTTACCGTATGCCCAAGGTCTGAGACCCCGGAACATACACCTCTCAGAACAGGCCGAGGTGCCTCGGCTTGTGGGAACCATAGTTCAAAAACTGAGAGGAAAAGGCATCCCCAAATGTAGCCGCTTCGTATCTCTCCTACAAGGTTCTAGGCTAAAGATTTTTTAAAGTGAGATTTCAAATAAAGAAACCGTTTACTGTAATAATACGGCAGGGTGTAAGCAAATAAAAGCAGCGTAATTCACAGAATATGATAAAAATCACACTGCGTTGCATAACGAAGGTAGCAATTGCAGACAAGTTTGAAAGATTTTCTAAAATATGTATTCATATAAAAGTGCCTTTTCAATTTGATAGTCCTAAATAGTTTGAATAGACTTTTCGATAAATTGTTTCATTAACTACTTATAACACGTAATATCTCCTCTTTCGCACATACACACACGTGCATGTAAATATACAGAATCCTTGCAGTTTCTTTAACTTATATACAAGATCTCTTAAACATATTTTAAACTACGATATTCCAGTAGATAAAGTTTTGTTTTGTGGTGCAGTCGTGTGGCTGTTGCGTGGGTAATATGAGTCTCAGTTTCGTCAACTTGCACCATCATCTTCTAAGCTTCAGACTGGTTTTCGTTCAAGCTGGTAGATTTGGAGAGTACTATGTATTTTAAGGGATTGGTAGATTATATGTATATACCTTCATCAGGTCTTTCCTAATTATCACGGAATGTTAAAACTCTATTTACACATCATATTAGAACAGCTTGTGAAAAGTGCCTCCGATGAACTTCCAAATTGTGTGCTGCTTTTTAATATTACGTGTAAATAGTTGATTAACATTTAGTTAGTAATTAGGAAAGGCCTCATTAACAAAAAAGTTTTAATTCAATAACCAAATATTGTCTGTAAATGGTCAAAAAACTGCATTTTCACTTGCACATAAAATAACGTATAAATACGACCTTTAAAATATGTATATCATATTCAGTCCAAATGTTAACACATAGTGTTAAAGGAGATGTTGATTTACATAGAATATTTCAGAGGTTATAGTAACAATTTACCATTGTGATAAAATGTGCAGTGAGTGTATGATGAATTTTAAATATCTTGCCCTTCATTTATTATTATTATACTTTATAAAACATACATACATACATTATCTGTCAAGAGTTAGTTAAAACATGTTTGACCGGGCTTAAAACATTATATTAAAAAACATGTAAATTGACCAACCACTCCGTCAGTTAATTGCCCTTTAATTACGTAACTTCGATTCCAAGCGTGATACAAGAAAAATTCTAAGTATTGAAGAATAAAAATTAATATAAAGATCTTTGACCAAACTTTGAAATTAAATTATTTAGAAACAGCATGTTTAAAGAAACGTGTCTAATATTTAAACAAAAAAATAAAACTGCTCCCCTTCAAGACTCTGATTATTAAGAGCTTTTTCCAGGAGTTCCGAACACTAGGGATTGCCTAGTTCTTCCCATATCAGGAAATAAACCTCAGCCTACAACAGGAGTTTTTATAACACTTAACAGATCCACTTCCCTGACTTCTTAGGCAGTTTTTCTTCATGCTTCAAAACACATGAAATAAAATATGAACCTATTTTTATTGAAATTAATTTAAACAAAAATATATAACTTCACAAGATAAAATAGATAAAATACACTCGATTTAAAAAAGATCAATTGAACAAAATATCATATATGGATGCCTGACTATGATTTTTAAAATTTATTCAAAATTCTTTAACATCAAAATAAATAATTTTTGGAACCTATTCACTGGAAATCCTAGTAGCGTATACAAATCAAATTCATCCGAATATTCAAGATAAATGAAGAAATTTTAGATTATATTATCAATAAAGGTTTTATCTTATTTTAATAGTTCACATAATAAAGTCACAAATTAAGGGCGAAATTTCTTTCTTCCCAAAATTTATCAGCCGTTTCATAAGCTACATGATTCATCTCTGTATATATTCATTGAATAATTATTTTTGAATCCTACAAAGTTCGAGTGAAAATAATACATTCAGAAAATTTAATTTTTTGTTACGTAAGAAGTATTTCTCGCAACAATTTTTGTATTTTTCCTCAGTTTTCGTGTACAGTTTCTGAACTACTCATTTTTTCCAATATTAGTAAGTTGATATCTGAACATCTCATTATTATTAAAAGCTCAATAACTGCGTGTAGTTATTAAACCGTGATGAAACTTTAAAGGTAAATTAATGAAATCCCTGTTTCCATAATTAACTGTTTTGATTTCCTGGAGAAGACAAATAAAAACAGTATTTAATATATTTTGTCTTCCTCCTGTAATTCATCGTTGCGTAAGGTTTATACAGTATCATGCACGCGACATTTCTTTACATCTTAATCCAGTTGTAACCTTGTTCCAGTTTTTTCCTGACACCAGGATAAAAACATAGTATTCTACTGCGACGCGCACTGCGGCGAGGAATTGATAACGCCATAATGGCGTCCAGGATGAGTCTATTGCAAGGGAGACACGCAGAGTCGCAGGCTGCATTTCATAAATCCCTTCCGTCATGTGGGCGAGGAACGGTTAATAACTCTTATCTCTTGCAAAACCATTGAAATGTTTCCTTGTCCTTTGATTTTCTTAATATTCGTAGAAATCAATAAGACCTACGCTGCAGTAATTGATGCATGAAAAAGCTCTAAGGTTATCGACCCAGGCTGATAAACAGTGTAAGTCAATGTAAGCCCATCGCCCATCGTCATCTAAAGTATATATCTGTACATGAACGGCGATCATGTTCATACCGCTACAGATTCAAACCCACGCTACATCATAAATATGTAGTTCTGAAATTCCCTCTGAGTCATATAATTACGACGAACGTGAAGTGCCTGTTCACTTATTATAACGAAGAGACATGTCAGCAAGATCTATTCTCGTAGAATTTTAAATGCTCCTAAGAATTTTATTTCCAATTTCCGGACTCTGACAATTGGTTGTCATTATCTTGAATTCATTTGCACTGAAATGAATTTTTACGTTGAAAAACCCGCCCGTGCTTAGGTCGCAATTCGAAACTGTATCGAGTGCTCAAACTGAGTGTCAATCGACTGAGACCCTGCTGTTAACTAAAGACTGTCACTGTCAGATTAAGAAAAACTTTAAATGCGGGAGTCTCCTTGCAGTTACAAATTAAGTGAAATTCTTCTTGTCCTCACGAGTTTCAGAGCTGACAAAGAAGTGATGAAGAAACTACGCACTGGAATGTCTTTCTTCTGCCTCTTCTTTTAGATTAAGTTTTCCGTAAGTCCAGACACCTCTGTCAGTTTTGGAATATGTATGCAACGGGGTCACGCGTTTGGCAATGCTTGTCCGCTGTTCACATCAGAACACCGACCAGTTGAGGCATGGAGATGGAAATGCTGCGTCCCCCACAGCGTCCCCCAGTCCAGTCATCGGAACGGCGTGGGACCAGCACCAAGAGCCCGGCGTGTCTGATGAAGTTTTCTCTATGGTTTTTTCAGCATAACAGTTATGCGAATACCGGCAGGATTCCTAAACTTTAACGCAGGGGCCCTTTTTAACCCTTGGCTACCTTATTCGCCGTTCAGAATTCTCCCTCTCTATTCCTTCCTTTGTTATTAAAGGGAATTAGCCTCAATGCAGATTTCATAAAAAAAAACGGGTTTGTAAGTTCGATATTTCCTTATTGTGCAAAAGACTCCTAACTGTATTATATATTCACTTATTTGTCTGTATTGGGTTATTTTTCTTCTTATTAATTTTTAATAACAGACGTAAATTTTTCATTTTAGTAAAGAAATTCTGTTCATCTTCAAAGGGTAAGGAGCAGTAGTTGAGATCATAGACTCTTAATTCCTTTCAGCCCAGCTCAAGAAGAGTGCAGTGGACGGATTTCCGTGTCTGTACTCTGAACTGACGCTCTTTGGTCCTTGAAGGCGAACTGAGTTATTTACCATTCGAAACGTCGGTTTACCAAAGTTTCTTCTTCTTCTCTTAGAATTACCGTTTCACCATTTTCCACTTTATCAGTCTCATTTCACACATTTTTTCTCCAAATCATACAACAGAACACACGATAAAAATTCTGTGAAATAGTGCTAAAATATCTGGAAATATTAAAAATAATAGGTTTGTTCTTCACAACGCCGTGTCTAAAATATGAAGATTGGGGTTTTTCTGTATGGCAGTTCCGATCCAGACCTCTTGTTGTGAGAAAAATATATATGCTGTTCATCATACCTTCCTTATTACGTTAACATTCTCCAGGTACACAGAGATAATCAGACTTGTATGTTTAATATGCGAAGTAAATTAATAGTATTACAATTTATGATTTACGATTAGTATTGATAAAATTCTAATAACAAAACTATCATGACTGTAATTTAATTCCATAAATAATTTTTAAGATTATCTAAATTTCCTTGTAACTCTGCCAAAACAAGTTCTATCACATTCTAAAGGTTTTATGACTAAAAATATATGATCATTACTTGGACAAAATATTTTAATTCAATAAATCTTTTTTATTATTATTAAAATGTTTATTCTGGTCGCGTCAACAACGTGGTCATTGGCGACCCATACATAACTTACAAAGAATTTTTTTGCATAAGACTTGTGTTGATTCAGTATTTATTCCAATAATATAAATAAGCAGTTTAAAAAGTTGAACATGTTATGGAAAGATAATACCAGCAAATAATGTAAATTTTTATTCACTTATAGATAATGCTACACAATTTTATGTTCATCGAATTATTATTCATTTTCACCAATACAGATTAATTATACATTTCAAATTAGGGTTTCTTTCATTTTAGAGAGTAAGGGTTCACTTTTTTTTAACTTTATTTAGCAGGTTCTGCAAGTAAAATTCAATTCACTACTATGATATAATAAGAAATCATATGACTAAGAGTATTTGGAGAGAGGGTTATGTGAAAAGTTTCACACCTCTGGCTTATTACATGCGTTCAGGTATTTACAGGTTGACAATTGTTTGTGTAAGTCTTGTGGAATCTTTCGTTTGAGTCTTTTATGCGTGTTTTTTTTTGTCATAGGTTTAATTTCTTTGCACTTTTACACTTCAGTATATTTTTGAAAAAGTTACTGCTTAGGCCGTGGATGTAGTTTGTTATAAGTGGAACCTTTAATTCTTGGTGTATTTGACTGTTTCGTATGAACCACGGGCTGTTAATTACACTACGTAGCACTTTATTCTGCATGGTTTGAAGTTTCTTGAGCGAACTTGTAGGTGCGCGTTGCTCCAAGCTGGGCAGGCGTATGTAGGAATGTGTCGGAGAATCGATTTATAAATTAGGAGCGAGGATTCAACTCGAAGATGAGATCATTTAGCACATATTTGTATAACAGTAAATACCAATTATAATTTTTCATTCTTTAAGTTTAAAGCGTTTGAAACTGAGACTGTTGCGGTTCCACTGTACTATTCTCATAGTTTGTTTTTATTACGAGGAGACCTCTTCTTCTGATTGTGAATCACTCTCTTGTTTTTTAGCTAATTTTTTAGCCTTTAAATTCTACTTTTTGGTCGTTTTATCATATAGGTGATTCCAGTATATTTATGAGCGTTGTAGAGAATATTTGGTAATCTTTAATAATGTTCCTTGGGCTCATTGAGTGCATAGAATTTAGTATAAGTGTATAAACTGTTCCAAAGGGATAGGTGTTACACGGTTTTCTTCTTTATATAGTATTTTTACTGTATCTAATGATTGACTAAGCGCTTTGTAATAAACCTTATCTCCTCTTCTTACTTTCTGGCCTCCTTTCTTGCTCTTCAGTTCTGTAACAATAATATGGTAGCCACCAAACGATGAAGCTGGAGCAATTGAATATTCAATAAACAATCTATATTAAAAGTACTTTCTTTATAAAGGTTTACACCGTAAATCTGGGGAATAATGGCATAGCATCCTAATCTCTGTTTCAAGGAAGTGCTCTCTGGGTTATCAGGATTTGCACTTGCTCACGCTAACTGGGTCATGGGAACAAACAAGGCGTCAGCCATATTCCCTATGCAAGCAAGCACAGCGTTTTTCTCTTACGCCATTTACGCATTCTCACGTGGAACTCGACACACACAGTCCTTTAAGTCAACTATACGTGCCGTTGAAATATTTATTGTAGCCTATGTATACTCTCCAATCGAATGTGATACTGTGGGTTTGGAGTTTCTTGACAATGGTAGCGAAAGTAGAAAAGTTCCCGCTTTGATAAATAAACATTTCCGGGTTCAAGGTGGAGAAAATCAGTGAAGTTCTGCTTGTATTTCTGCACGAGCGTTCACTTTTTGTCACTAGGAGTGCGCATTAATTTTTTGATAACAATAGTCCTTTAATACTCGTTACTAGTTGGAGTTAATAAATATCTTTGGAATGGATGTTCTTTAATTGAGTTGTGTTCACTTATTATAGATGCCTAAAAAATAAATAATAAAAAACAGACGATATCAATAAATTGACGCAAATGAAAATGGAAACTAGTTTAAGATACTAACTAAAGCAATATCGATACTTATTACTCAAAACGTACACATATGAATGTCATTTAAATAAGTGGAAAACCTGTTTAACGTCTTCACAGGATATCATAGATCTTTCAGTCCTATTTCTTCAAAGGAAAATGCTACTGCGACCTCTGTGCACAGTGAACGTGTATCGATTTAGTAGTTGATTCTCATTTCATCAACCGGGTCAAATATTTGTTAGAACACTTTTCCGTGACATACATCATTGTCGTTGTTAGTTAGCCCTGACGACGGAAACGTTGTGTTGTGCCAAAAATTTGACCCCGTTGATAAACCAAGAATATTCTATTAATTATATGGTGTAATTTGCCATTTTGAGTACAAATGTATCCAGTGTATGTATAGTGTTCCCCTTCTATTAAAATATTATGTTGCATATTAAAACTTAAATGAACATAATAATAGTACGTCTGAAAGTAACAGGCGTATTTTAACGTAACATTTTGTAATCCCGTAGGGCTTCATGTGAAATATAAATTGACACCTGTTCTCAACTTACTTGTTTATGTGATATTGAATCCTTAATTTGGCTTTTTCTTACATATGTTATATGTTGAAAGAAAGCATTCAAATTGTTATAAAATGTGTAAATGTAACGTACGTATCGATTATTTACATTCTCTTCCGTACAATTGCATTCCAAGAGGAGCACTTTATTTGATTGTGATCCAATACAATGTTGAACAATTAATACTGAGCTTATAATAATGAGCTTATTCAACCAAATTTATCAATGGAGCATGACAACTACAGTAAAATACTGGTACTTCTGTCCAGAAAATAGCACTTTGTAAGAACCTCCTTCAATGAGTCACATTATTTCCCGCTTTCATTCACCTGCAGATTTCACTATGATTCACTAGCGGCGCTTTTAAGGCCGATGGTTAGTAAGCCTATGGTTTTCCGTATGTGTCAGACCAGGTGGTAGCCTTCTTTTTCTTTCTCTCTCGTATTTCATACACCAGCTGACGTGAACTCATCTTTACTCTGACGAGATCAAGGTTTTCTATCCAAAGTAACAGGGGGAAATTAGAGAAAACAGTAAATTTGTGGTTGTGCTTCTGTGAAAAACAGAAAATAATAAGACGATTAACTGTTAAATTAGAATTCATCGATTTGATTCATTTCAAAGTTTTTAGCATTTATGTAATGATTTTCCCATTTCTCATTTAGGTATAAATTATTTTCAGATGTGTATTTATCTATTTTAATTTCTTTCTGAAATAAATGGTTTATTTTTGTATTTTCTTTCATATGAGTTTGTCATACGTTTATATGACTTGTTCTTACTTGGTGTGTGTGTGATGTCTTTGTTCCTCATTGATGTATTTTCGTGTTACGTACTTCACTGCTGTGTTTGTTACCTATGAATATAATAATTGCTTGAATGATCCTATTTCCTCAGAGGAGGATTAATGGAATCAATAAATAAATCTACATCTAAACACATCTGAAATATTTTCATTCATTGTTTTGTAATACGCCGACTTAGTTTTAAGATTAATTGCTCAAGATTAATTAGCATTTAATTCTTGTCTTGTTTAAGGTATTTCTACAGTTCCCAATAATCAAAATGGGATTATTTACCAGGATGTGCTCAAGGGAATTCCTCATCCCTCACTTTAAAGTTAACTTGGAATCGTTTATTTTAACGACTTTTCCACATGGATTTTCAATATCCAGTGGCTCTGAAATTTTTCATTAGACCATTAGAATATTTTGGAGACATAATTTTATAGCTAATCGTATGCGCAGCTCATTTTTGTAAATTTCAAAAGAAAAGTGAGCATCCGCCGCCTCAGTCGCCATTGTCAAAGCTACGATTTCAGAATACAAATTCTTCTTTCGTTGGTGTTCCAATGTGAAGGCTAATAACGATCTGAATAAGTAGCTAAGAAACATGCAAGTCTTTTGGTAGCGAAAACAAAGGAACATTTCGCCGCGATTGTGTTGCTCCCAGCGTGAACTTTTGCAGGAGTAAACAAAGCATGGCTATGCCTAGGACAGGGCAGAGGATCGATAGGGCGGAAGCCATGGATACGGCTATGGCGTTACCTTCCGCAACGTTCGCATGGGTGCGCGCGCACACGCGGAGGCCATCTTGAATCAGGTCGACCAGGGCACCATTGCTCACTTCACAACTGCCCGGCAACATAATAAAAATTTTAAAACTACCCCTGCATTTTCTAGAAACATATTGCATGTTAAAAATTCTTAAAGTGTTAGATATTGTGTCACACAGTATTTTATTCAAGGAAAGGTAAATGTCGACTAATCCCCATAACACATTCTCATAAAACAAAAATTTGACGCTAAGGTACTGTTTTATTTTTTCCTCTGAGCGCACGGAACGTTTGGTAAATGGAAAACGTATAATACGAGAAATTTCTACTAATATATTCAACAAGTTGTTCCGTTCGTTCGAAATTAAAGTCCCTTTAATAAACTGTTGCATGATACAATTTATAACTTTTAATAAACTTTGCGAAATTAGTGAATTGGAATGTTTCACGCTAGATAATAACTGAATATGAAACGAGAACACGAATCACTATAAATTGATTTACTTTGCTTGCAATCACTCTCTGAGATTTGAAACAGGTATAAATTTCTGTGGGAAACGTATCCGAAATACAAATTAATCATCTAATATGATAATTTTTCAATAACAGAACAAGGAGTAAGGCAGCTAATATATCCGAACATTCAACACAGAGAAGAGTTTCACTTTTTGTTTCCCAATGATTTGCTCTGTAATTTAAATATCTTCAAATTAACTTACACAATTAAATATTTATGTGATAACAAGTTTCATAAAAATTATATTTTCTCTCTCATAGTTCATAACTATGTCATTCATTGATTCAGTATCTACGAGCTAATTATGTTGCGACGTCAGACTTTCAAAATTTATGAAATGAAAAATTTACGTGTGATTGAAAGTTATTAATAAGAAAGATAGCCAAATACAGACAAAATAAGTGATTATTTTATCATTTCTTTTATCTCTATTTGGCTGTCTTTCTTATTATTACAAAATTAATACTTTAAACTTTACTGAAATTTACTTCATTTTAAGAAACCTAATAATTTAACTCTCAACTATTTCAGATACACTCTTATAGAATCATAATTTGATTATGCTTCAGATCATAGAATGTTCGTTCCTCATCTAAGAGCAGTTTCAGTTATTCACTCTTTCTATTTATTTCTCATATTTTCTTTTATTGAAAGAGAAATACGTGAATAAGATAATACATCAATAATTAAGTTTTCTAATTCGCTCTGTTTATAAGTATAACTAATGGTGGCGGGGGGAAGTTTAACTTTTTGGCAGTAACCATTCATAGGACATTTTTACAGGAATATGCTTGTTCCTAGAGTAATATTAGGCCAAATATTAAATATCAACGTAATGGAGGAAACAATTTTTTTTCCTGTGTTTGATAGATGTGACACCGTAGTCAAATATAGCTTTGTTTCAAACTCGTTCTCAGGCTTCTTCTTGAGTTAACGAATTTAGAAATATTAATTACGGATAGTAATTGTGGTTGCATGAAACCATAACAACGCGTGATTAATGATAAGTTTAAGCGCTTTAACGTGGTAAACTCTGTCCTATCACATTTAATAACTTAGTCACCACATGCGCCCTATATCATTATTATGTACACAATTGTATTTTTTACAATAAACCTCCGTTTGATGTACTTTAAACTGTAATAGAATATGAACAAATACGCATCTTCGTCCAGATATTTTCTCTCCGACGACCTTTGCGTAAGCCGAAGAAGCCTTGCCGAGTGATAAGATTCGGAGTTCTACTTTTCCCGGCAAACAGCTTAGCTCCAAAACACGGAAGCCTGTTAAAGAGTGGGCGAAATATTTTTTGGCAGCGAATTCAGTCTGCGGGCTAAAAATAAAGCACAGCGAACTTCCGCGCGTGCGCTAAGGGACCGAGGCAGCACACCTGGACATGAATAACCCTGCCTTGCTCAAGTTTCCAACAAAACTCACTTCAAACGCAAAATAGACCCAATGTCTTATCCACAGATTACTCATTTTCATTAGTCCTTTACATTTAAGTTATTTCTGCTTTTTTCTGCTTCTTCATCATGTCATTCTTAGCCATAGAGTATTTAACATCGTATCAAGGTTGAATATTATGAGTCTGGTAATTCTACATTCTGTTTCACATAAATAGCTAAGTGTTATTATGTTCTCTACCAGAATCATAACACAATAACAGCTACTTCTTTCAGACTTCAAAGTAATAAAAAATTGTCTCCCTTATTTTATATTTAAATAATATTCTTACAGTAACTGAGCTATCGCTAATCACAAATATATCAAAATCTAAATACAGAGTTTCCAGGAATTCATTTATCGCTTTACATACAATTTGTGAACTCAATAACCTGAATTTATCCTCTCGAACAATCACCAATTCTGATTTGCATAATTTTAATAAATTTATAATTTTAATAAAATTTATAATTTATAATTTTAATAAAAGAAACAAAAACAACGCTAACAAATCTGGTAAATAAATCACTTTCACTAACACTTAAATGGGTCCATTAGAATGGTATTAATCACAGACAGATATTAAGCAATTAAAAGTTAGTTATCCTAGGTTTAAAACTGAACTAACAAAGTTTTTGCTGTTTTTTGGATTAATGAATTTTTAGAATTATTTTTATTTTAAAATATACATCATGTTAAAATTTGGCACATATATTGATAGTGGATATTTATAAGGGTTTCTTATAATTTATGTACATTTCATGACTCAATCTACACACTTGAAGTTTTGCTTTTCAATAGGGTCAACGGAATTATGACCTAATACTAACACTAGTTCATTTATTATTTTGCCATATTTTAAATTATAATATAAAGGTATAATAAAATTTACATTTCACAGTACCTGTTCTGGTTTTCCAATACACAGAGAGACCCTCCGAAGAAATGGTGAAATATTACTAGCTGGGATGAAAATATCGTGCAGGATTTTTAGCATTATGGTATACAAAGAATTGTATACGATATATATGTGACTATTGACAGGATAAGACTCAAGTATATATTTTTCCTTTATCGTGTTATATTGTGTTTATTTGATACCTTTGTTACTATTTGGTACTATCCATATTATTATACGTCTTATGTTCGATCCCATTACGGACAAGTAAATTGGTCTGACTGAATTTTAGGTTTCAACTTTGCCATATATTTTCGGATACCAGATTGATATTCAACATCCATGACATCGATATCGGCCACATCGTTTTCTTGTGCAAAGCCATTTTGTTTCAAGAAATCGGATTGCTAAGAAACGTCTAACAGATCTCTATAACGAAAGAAAGTTTCTCCGAAATCAATCCGACCTTTTTCTTGTAAAAACCTATTAATCTAATATAATTTATTTATATAAATTCAAAATCGAATGCAGTTCGACGAAGTAGATCTATATACAACCGGGGGGGTGGAGAGAGCAGTTTTATGCTTTATAACTGACACGTTTCTCAATTTCAAATTTTAAAATAATAATTTTTATCTGAAATATTTCTTACATTTACTAGGTGTGTAAAATAAAGTAACTTACTTCGACGTCACAAACCAGTGCGTGTATGTAGGATATTTATTTTATGAAATATTTATTTGTTGAACTGAACTGACGCAATGAAATGCTGAAAAAGTAATATTGTCAAAGTACAAGTTCATTGCTTTAGTACACTTGATTTCATTTTCCGCGTTTCGGTAGAACGGTTAACAGACGCTATCCATAATGAATCAGGAGCATGAGACAAGTTTCCCACAGTCTTCCATGGCCTTCTAAATATGGCCCCACACGCACGTTTCAAATCAAAATTTCATCCTTTTACATAACAGGTCTCGGCTGTTTGTAAACTGGTACAAGTGATAATTTGTAGTTGTCATTCATTCTGTTGTATTAACTTTCATAACATGTAAAGAAGTAAAACCAACTTTACAAATTCAGTAGTATTATTTTACCGATTATTTAATTTGGAGATTTAGATCTTATGGTTGGTCATATTCATTGTCCAGGCGTACATACAATAAAAATTTACATATAAGATTTTTATATTTAATTTGTTTATATTATTTGAAAGTTGCTATTTTTAATATCAGCATATATTTATTAGATGGCATATAAACGCTCTATTGTTTGATTCTCCAAAGTTTCGTACCGCACGTGACGTCGGCGAATTGAGTTACAATATTATCACGTAATTCTAAAATTAACTTGAAAAAGGTTGGAACAGAAATAGTTATAAGGGATTGTTTTTACTTGCTAACCCAAATACTTAAACGTGTCCTTGGTTACGAAACAATTATATAATAAATATTTCAGAATATATTAATACATTATATTTTAATTGCAACGGAATGTAAATGTTTGCACGGCATTTAAACAAGAAAATTTTTACGAGAGATAAAATGCTTGTTCTTTTATATAAGAGTCGGTGCAACATATTTTTGTTAATGCAAACATATATAATAAATATCATTAATTACAATCAAGGCTTTGTCAGCTCAAATAGTATTCTAATTTAGCAGGCAGAGTGCAAATTAAGAAAAATTGTAAATACTAAATTAAAACTATCAAAAATATTCCTAATTGAAGAGAAAATATTAATGTTAATTTTAGCCAATAAATTTTATGATATTATTACGTAATATGAAGAGATGAAACTTGAACGAATTATAAATGTTGAGAGGAATACAGTAACAATTTATTCCACAAATTATTAACTCCAAAAAATAAAGAAATCAAAATTAAGTAATCCACTCAGATTATCTTTGAAACAAAACTTCAATATGCAACTGTGGACTTATTTCCGGCCTACCTTTTTTGTGTGTGTGAATCTAATGGCAGCTAGTGAAAGTTTTCTAATTCACACAGTTCTACGAATCAACTCTGAGGAGCAACTACCTCGTATGCATAGTTCTGAGAAAAGCGGTCTACTGCAGTGAATAGAACTGCCACTTGCTGTTCAACTACTTTAAATGTTTTAACTACCTCTCCTCTAATCTGTTACTGCATTGTAATTACAACGTCAAGTAATAGTCGTTTTCCTACTTTCTGAAAATTTGGTTTTCTCTTAAACGTTTTTCTTCCTCAAATGCAGTGAAACTACTGTTTATTTTCGTATTCAACTTTATATAATTGCTTTAACATAGTCTACAAGTTGAAGACTTACAAAATTACTGTTTTTTTTATCTTGCCTTGCCTTTTATTACCAACTTTATCTGAAGATCGGTGCTTACGTCGTAATTGGAAACTGTTTCCAGTGTCCACACTGAGTGTCAGTCTCCTGAGATTTTTGTGTCTGCTAAAGACTGTCCTGATGAAGAAAAATGTTCTTCTTACAGTTGATAAAAGGAATAAATTAAGCGAAATTCTGGTACCGATCAAGGTGCATTTCTTTAGGTGAATGCCAGGATCCTTAAAATATAGCCCGGGGGCCCTAGTTAACCCTTGGCTACCTTCCTCTACCCTTCCTCATCCTCCCTTTCAAATCCCTTCCTATGTTATTAAAGGGTAGTTGCCCAAAGTGGATTACCCTCATGTAGCCTGTTGCCCTAAAAAAAAGCCTCGGCTTGTTTTGAGAGGTGTATGTTCCGGAGTCACAGACCTTGGGCATACGGTGAGAGTTGTTCGCCATTCCCATTGGAACAGTCGGCCAACTGCCTCCTAAACTGGTCGAGGTACGGAGAAGGGAATGCTGCATCCCCACAGCAAACTCTTCTCCCGCTATCGTAAGAGCGTGGGACAAGTACACAATGCCCGACCTACCTGATGCAGGTTTTTCTAGTGTTGCCCTGCATTACTTTTAGGCGAATGCCGGTTAGGATCCTTAAACTATAGCCCGGGGCCCTAGTTAACCCTTGGCTACCTTCCTCTACCCTTCCGCATCCCCCTTTCAGATCCCTTCTTATACTATTAAAGGGGAGTTTCCACCATGTGGATTACCCTCATGTAGCCTGTTACCCTAAAAAATGGTTTGGAGGAGAAAGCTACCTACGATAGATACCTTCATCTTTCTCTAATTTTTTTTTAACTAAGATACCTAGGTCATTTTTGAGAGATGTACGCTCCAGAGTCGCAGGCGTTGGTCATGCGGCAACAGTTATCCATTTTTTTTCCCCCATTGGAACAGTCGGCCAGCTGCTTTCAAACGCGGTTGATGCATCGAAATAGGAATGCTACCTCCTCCCCCTAGGCAAATCACTGGTAGGAACCCTAAACTATAAGGGTTGCCTTGAGTAACTTACATGCCGTCTTTCCAAACCTCCCTATGCTAACTAAAGTCTCTCTCAATAGCGACTGTTGGCTTTTTCATGTGCGTCGTATGAGTGGCTAAGTCTGATTCGCGGATAACCATTTCGGGAAAACAAATATTATTCAAAAGAAGTACGTATAATTTATGGTCAACTCACCTGGACAAAGTTGATAGAATCATTAGGCATTTCATAAGTGTGAAGAATGACAGAATCGAAGGAATGAAAAGAACCATAAGTGATAGAATTATTAATTTAGGATTATGCTTTACAATATGGCGTTAGACGACTCTAAATGGTTGATTATTTGTAGATTAGCTGATAAAGAAATATGTAAGAGATTTAAATTCAATATTATTAGGTATGATCACGCAATCAGTTGCTACGATTTACTGTTTACCAATTTTGGCTTTCGACATACGCATTATCATCTGATGAACAAGAAAAACATGATTAAAGAAATACAAACAATTATATTAACAGCCAAATGAAGTAAACAAGAAATGAACCATTTCTCCGCCTGACAATTTTATGTATTTTTTATCCTTTATCCTATTACAATGATCCTTTAGACTATCGATCATCATTAAATTTTATGTAGGAATGTTATTGGCGAATTATCCAATGAAATTAATTGATAAATGCCGATAATTTCATTAAGTTACAGAATCTGTTCATTAAACGAAAATACAAGGAAATTTATAAATTGATGTACATGTGGCACATTTAAATTATTCTTGTCATTTTAGGATTCGTCTAATTAGTTCACATTCTTCAGTTCAAACGCAATGTTCTACTATCTTACAAAGTCTTTATTTTCTAGTTCGGTTTCTTAGACCAATATTCTGTAGAATAAGTTACCCAGTTACCTACCATTTATCAAACTTAATTTTCCCATTTTCGAGTTCGAAAGTCGCATATCCTATCATTAGTGGTATGAAATCTTTCTAAACATGGCTTATTCTATATTTCTTTACTCTGCTAACATAAAGTCGTGCTCTTTGTAGTCAGTGTTTCATATGTTAATTAATTTACATACGAGTTTCTTCAATTTCTCAAGTTCAATTTATTATAAGCAAGTTTGATTCTGTCAACATGCTTCATGTACACATATTGATCATTATACCAAGCCCGTGTGTTCTTTGTACACATGGACAGGAATGAGAGGGTGACTTACCTTAAATTTTGAGTTGTCTTGAGGAAGGGGGCTTAGGCGCCTGAAAATTTGATTATGCAGGGTGGTGACGCTGTCTCTCAATTTAAGGAAAGTCAGCCGCCCTCCATATTAATTAATTAATTTGACAATTTCGAATCATCCTTATTTTATTTTATATACATAGAAATAACTGGCTATATCCACCCATATTATAGAGAGTAACACTTAATCTACATTACTGTTATTATCCTATACCTGCCACGCTGGTCAATATATAGATGACAATGCTCATATATCATGTATAAATTGAAATATAATACGACTGCGTTAAAAGTGTACTAATTAGATAAATAAATACCCAAATAACTGACAAGTGATAATATAAATGCCATACAGTGTTTCTCCAATCTCTGGTAATTGGATATTTATTTATCTAATTAGTGTTCATTCATAGAGTTATTTATTCCTTTACAGGCAAAAAAAAAGCGCTTTACGCGAAATTACAGAAATAACGCAATTTTAGTAACAGAAGTTCTCAACTTATCAGTAAGTATCTTTTGAAAAAGACGCCAGAGTACATTCGGGCGATTGAAAGAGTGCTTGGTACTCGTCGACCCTTTGAAGAGAGTCTCATTGTAGCAGATCTCCTTGTTGACCTGTGAGTAGGGGAGAGCAGGTGTACCGTTCCTCGTGCAAAAGCCTCCAGGCCCGATTTCTCATTCGTGTTCCCAGAGCGACACACCTTATTAATCATCAATCTAAATGCTCGAAGTCAAGCGTATTTCAGCGCCGCGGAAATTAACTTACATCTCACTAAATATAAAAAGCTCTTTACCTTGAAGAAGAAAGATATACCGTTTAAGATTGTTTTCCTTTTGTAATAAATTCAAATTTGGGATTATAAATAATAATAGTTTATAAGCTTATAAAAATTACGTAAATATTATTGCAACATAACAAGAGACCCCACTTATAAATAACTAACTTTGGTAATATATGAGCACGATTCATGAACGAAACTACAAAATGTTTTTCACAGACTGGCCTTAGTATAAGAAAACGGAAAATAAAATTTTTAAGCCCATCAGTAAAGTGTAACTAATGCTGAACGTAATATTGGCAAAAAATTAATTACAAAATATCTTATCTTCTTATAAATAAAGCAAAACGTTTTATGTATGTATGTATGTATGTATCTATGTTTGTATGTTCCTTAAACAAATCTACGCCGGTGCAGAAAAATTCACTAAATTCCGTACACGTGTTCTTTGCGATCAGGAAACAAACACTGTTGGGACACACGTCTACCACTCCCAGGAACGGGGTTGGATGGAGTGGAAGTATTGAAACAAGCTAAAACAACCGATATTTGAGTCGGATAAATATTATTAGCGGTCAAAGAGATTGATAGTGTTTCTACCTATTTTATCTGAGTATAATTTCAACCCCTTACAACATGGGAACGGAGCACCCCTAGGTGTGGGGGTGGACGGGCGTTACATGGTAATAATGCGAATAAAACCGAGATTAGAGTCAATTCCAGAATTATGAATGTCTCTGCGTTTAATTATGACAACCCGGGCAACGCCAGCACGCAGCTAATAAAAATAAAAATAATATCAGGGAGGATTGTCAAAAGACAACATTACTTAAATGGCTGTATACGTAACCTTGTGAATAAGACAATTTTTTGGATATAAATCAAGAATTCAAGGTTAGTAGAGTAAATCATAATTTATAAATTATCGACAACTTTTTATAAAAAGAACGATTCAAGTTTCTGTAGGCCACGGAAAGGAATATAGTCGGCGATGATTTAAAATCAATACTAATTAGTAACAGATTAGCTAATTACAATATAAAAACCGATTATATAAAATAGTTTATTTTAAAACTTAGCCTAGAAAAGGTCAAACGATAAGTATTTTTTTTTAATTTACGTGACACTTCCTCTAAGAAATGAAGTTTCCCGAACATAAATACGAAATGTAAGTGGACAACAATAGGTTCGAGTGAATCGTATAGCTATAATTCCATTTATTTTCCAGGAATTAATAACAATCATGAGTTTCTTGAATATATTTGTTTCACATTTTTCACATATCTAACCTAATGTGTTAATATTAATTATACCCTATCCATCGATTATTATGATAGCTCTATCATAGCATTCGGGCACCCTATATATTACATGATAAATTCATGGTACATTCGTTATTTCATACAAATCACATATTTATTTCATACAAATCACATATTTGTTCACTAAAATGTGGTGAAAATTTTATAAAAATTTTATAAAAGAATAAAATATTATAATTACATAGTTTAAAAAACAAAAATTGTACATTACACAAGAATTATGTATTCTTGATTAAAGCAACGTTAAAGATACTAATATAACAGTAATTAAAGAAATTGTAACTATATTATTCTTCAATATTCGGTCGGCGGAGTTTCCAATAGCAAATCTTAATTCGAATCCCGTCGAACATGAAAAATAAAATAAGTCGGCAGTAAAATTCTACAGGATTATAATAGTGAAATAATAGCAAAACTTGATAGGATACCAACAAACTATTTGATTAAAGAGAATCTAATCTGCCCTTCCTATGTACGAACTCTTTCAGTGAGTAATATGCTCCATTCATTATCAAATAATTGCAACCCTTCATAAATAATTTTTGTATAGTTAAAGTTTTTATTTGGATTGGACTACAATAGGAACCTGGTAAAATAAAATAATGGAATTGTATCTACTCGTTACTTGCTTGCAATTTTTATTGCTTCTTAAGATATTTACAGAACTATCTTCACAACTTATGGTTAGAATTGTCCACTTCTGTAAACTCTTCCTTTTGGATTTACCCTCGAATAACGTCACTCATTATTGCATTGCGAACATCCTCAAAGCCAGTTTGATTGTTCTCAAATGAGTCTTGAATACAACCTATAGCACGCATATTAATAAATGTAACTGAGCCTGTATGTTCTTATTTCAAGTTTGCATTTTACAATATATTTGGTAATTAATCACGTTCTATAATATAAATATAAACAACAAAATGATATGCATAAAGTTTGTAAATATTAAAATATTGTAATAAAATTAGCACAGCTATATTACTTCCATCTAGTTGGCATCGTAAGAAAAATCATTAATAAATTAAAATTATAAATAACTACTTACCTTACTGCAGCACCGAAAAGCGGAAAAGTTTCAATCAACCTAATAGTTTATTAGCGTAATTTGAGGGTAATCCACATAGTGTCAACTCACCTTTAATACCATAGGAAGGGTAGAGCAGAGTAGGCAAGGGTTAACTAGGACTGTGGTTAAAGAACCTACCCGAAATTCGCCTAAAAGTGTTGCAGGACAAACCCTAGAAAACCTGCATCATGTAGGTCGGTTCGTGGTTTTCTTTATAAATTCTTAAAAACATAGATACGCCAGAGGAAGGGAAACCTTCTTGCGGTTAACTGTTGTGAAGAGAAATGTCACCGTGTTACCATATAGTTCTCAGAACACAATACCGCCGAGGAAAGAAACACATAAATGTTTGTAAATAGGGTATTTCCTTATTTTATAAGAAACCAGCGGGTCAAATTAATTAAATAAAGTTTTTCTTTCCATGAACTGGGTGTTGTTGAATACAGCGTGGTATGCAATGTCACTAAATTGTTAGTAAAATAAAGTTTCCTAGACTCATTATGATTTTTAGAATGTAATGAATTACAACGGGTATTAATTGCAATATTCTGATACCGACCTCCCAACACACGAAAGACTTTTTTTATTAATATACAGAAATAAATTTAATCTGAATATTTTACAATTGTTATACCTTTTTGACGTTAACGTGTTAAAAATAATTTAAGAAATTTAATTACTTCTTGACTGAGTAGTGGAAGAGGCAGTTAAGAATTTTTTTTACATTACGGTGGTTGCCATTCAATTTGCCGTCTCCATTTTAACTTTCTGCGGGGTTTAATTGGAGGAGAAATTGGGATTGATAATAAGATTTCTATTACGTTGGATTAGGGCGGTTTAAATTATGGTTACCGAAGCCTTTGCGATCACAACCAGTTTGTCATGTCTTTCCAAACCTTTGTTACCAGTTTCAATAAGAGTCACCATTTTTTTGTTTTATTTTTATTTTTTTGTGGCAGGAGCAGTACATTTTTAAAATCAAAGTGGTAAGACGACAGACATATCGACTACATTGCAACGGCCTGCCAACATTACGCCGCTATTGTTCCTAGACGCTTCATGCAACAGGAGCGCAGAACCTTTGTAACTTTGAACAATAGAAGAATCGTTGCACAGCTCTACCGAGGGCCATAATGAAAGCGTGCAGAACAGCTGCGGAGCCTTGGGGCCCCGGTTCAGTGCTCGGGCAGACCTTGCAAGGACGCGACCTACAAAGCTCTCGCCTGCGGATCACTTTCTCCCCAAAACCGCAATCGTTGTAGTTACGAGGCAGGTAATGCAAATCATTTCTTTCATCCAAAAGCATAATTGTAAATGTAAAAAAAAAAATTATTTTCCATAATAAATGTCAAAACTCCATTTACTTTTAAAAAGACTAAAATGCCAAACTAGACTTTATAATTTAAAACAACATGGACCTTCAGAGAATTTAGTTCACTGATTAAGTCAATATAGAATATAGTTCACTGATTCATCAATAAAAATAATACAATATTACCATGACAATTCAAAATCAGACGAGTTACTAATAATATTTTGCTTTGTATCTGGAGACAAAAAAATATTATTGATAAAAATTATTGCTAAATTCTAAACTATTCAGAGAAAGGGCACGCTACTTCGAGTAATGCTTTCACATTAACAACACTGGCACTTACGCTATTATCAGCAGTCAACTTATACATCGCCTATTTATTTCTTGTATTCTATTCCAGTATACATGCGTAAAGCCCAGAATAAACCAAGAGAGAAAAAGTACTTTTCAAGTATTTTAAACAACATTGAATATCAATATTATGCACACATTTTACTATAACCGTACTGAATTAGAGTCCAAACAAACTTTAGTAATAGCACAAAAAATTAGCAAGATTTAAACATTTTCGACCAAATGACGTGTTCAGTCGAAATATTAAAAGTATTGAAAATATCGTTTCATTTCGTCAAAAAAATATAATAAACTTCTATATCATTATTCTCGACACGCCAAGTGAATATATTAGAAGAATATCCATCATTCTTAATACAAAAAAATCATGTGACAAACCCATGGGATTCTTTTTAATAGTTCTGAAATTTTACGATGAAGAATAAATAAATAAACAATTATATTTACTGACTTTTTTATTAATGAAGTAACTTCAGCCAATACGTCAGAAGTTTATTAAGTTAAATTTAAAACATTATGAACACAACGTTAAGTCCCTTAATTTTGGGACATATTCAGTTGTAAAATTTAAATAACATAAATTTGTATTAATTAATAACACGGAGTGATAATTAATACTTATGGCCGTAATGCTTGTGCACAGCGCAGCTTTCAAAATCAATTCACCAATCCTCGTACAATTAATTATTACGCATTTATATTTTATTTAATTTTTACACCGGAAGATGTTCCAAAACTTAGAAACGAAACTTGTGTTTAAATATTGGGAATTATGTGCGATGAACATTCGTCAACAACCTCCTTTAGAAACTATTACTAGTAAAATATATTATGTTTTATTAATTCTCAGTTACCGTGATAAATTTTAGAGAACTAATTAAAATTAATTTTTTTGACAATTTATTGATAGTTAAAGATTATTTCTTTAATTACTACTTTCAGAAAATATGTCATTAAGCTCCAAATTTCAGACGCATTTAGGAGAGAATGAGATATTTATTTGAGTATCGCATATAAATTCGAGAATATCCAGATCTGGTAATAAAAAACGAGACATGAATTTTTGAGAAGATATGGCACCCTGTGTACAACGAAGAAACTCTTATCCGGCTCGATAATGAGCTCAATGATGACTCGTTCAGTCGGCATTACTTGTAAGTGGTATATTTTGAATTTAAAAATGATTATCCTGGTCTTGAAGCTATCAAAGACGTCTAATGACAAATGGTTGTTTAACCGCTGAAATGCGTTTGTCATAAAAAAAATGGTCACCAGCCTATTTATTTTATCGAACTCACATATCCAAATTTTTCCCAGCTACTAATATAGAGAATTGTTCAAGGAATACCCACTGAGGACAATAATTAATATGACACTGTGGCAGTGAAAGCTAGCGCTATAAAATGTCATTGAAACGAGACATTTATGGTATTTTCAGCAATATATCACAGGTCTATGAGACAAATGTAAACCTTGGCTAAGTGATTGATGAATGAGCTAACTTTTAAACCCGTGAGATGACACTTCCCAACGAGACGGAGTAATCTGTTAATTTTATGTGATTCCTGTTCCACTCTTCGCCCAACCGAGGAAACAATTATTCACATTTATCCTACATTATATATTAAATAATAGAGCACATTTGGTTCTTTTTTTTGCATTTAATGAGTCGTGAAACACAAGGACTAATCTGAAAGGATCTAATACAATTACGGCGGGGAGATTGGACAACTTACATCTGATTTTTTTTCAGGAAGTTCGGTACCGTTAGAAGCATTAATTTCATAACGCCGCTATAATGACAAGTAAGCCATTATTTTTCTTGAAAGTCCTGCCACTTACATGTCTTCATCAGAACAAAATCTGCAATGTGCACTGAAAATATCAAACAAAGGCGGATGTGAACCATGAATATAAATTTACACTAATATATTGGCTACCTTAGATCCAATACTTCTTACAGCTAAAACCTTAGAATGTCACCAACCACTGTTCGTATTATCCTTTCAGAACAAGCTTTGACATTAATAATGTAATGGACATTTAAAAATAAATTGTTAAATCAGAGATACACAAGCAAAACAGAAATAATGTGACTGAAGGCAATCATGAACCATTTGTAATGTACATTTTATTTTATATTATTGGCGGCGTAACTTTGCGTCCAGAGCATTGTAAAGAACATTCAGTGTGGCGCAAGAATGCAGAGACTTTAATGGTTGCTACTGATTAGCGTACGCACACAGCCCTTGGTGGGAAACAGTCACTGTGTTACGGGAGGCTGAGCAGAGTGTTTGGAGTATGGTAGTCATGGCGAGAGTGTTTTGGGACCTGACCGGAGTAGTTACGGCAATCTGTTGTGTCGGACCGGCCAGTGGTGGTCGCACTCAGCGTATGTATTAAAGGCATTTCTACAGGAAAACTGAGTGTGACAATACGTACGACAGCAAAGTTCGTGAACTGTTAGAGAGGCACAGGAATTGAGGTGAAGTGAAATTATATAGCAATCAGTGCTATGGCCTGTAAATAAAATATTGTTCTTTAAAATTAAAATAACCACGACTGTACTACCGGTACCAGAGCAGCTGTGAATAAAAATTGAATGTAGAAACCTTAATTTTGTAAACCTTTATGTAAATAATTTGCCATCACATTTCTCTAGATTTGTCAGATTTCTGTATTTTTTGTTGTTGTTACTTTCTTTTTATAAAGTTTTGTTATTGTAGATTAAATTGGTATATTCCTTTGTAACTTTTGAGACAATTGGAAACCACTATCATTATTATAGGCTCTATAAGCGGCCCTGAAGTTTTTGATTCTCATTTAATAAAAAAACATTAAATGTACAAAATTCAATGTAAGTCGAAATTGTAATTAAATAATCTTTTGTTATCTCTTTAAAATTATTTTTGGTTTAATTTCAAGGTAAAGCAAGTTTTCTTCCTTTGTTTCATTTAAATTGAATAATACATAATTTGACTCTCTAACGTGGTAGCTTATTTTATTTAATTAATAATATATATTACATAATTTGGCTCTGCAACGTGGAGCTTGTAATTTTAATAGATTTTGTATACCACAATATATATATATATATATATATATAGAGAGAGAGAGAGAGAGAGAGAGAGAAAGAGAGATGTTAAGTAAGTTTAATATATTAATATTTAATGTATTCTGATAATTATCATTTGACAAATAAATAATTCAGCCAATATGTCAGGCAAAATTATAAATTAATAAAATCTGTTGCAACATTTCGGTAACCTTTGTATGATAGTAATAATTCGGTTATACCTGTTATAGAACGTAGTTTTACTCTAAATCCATATTTCTTCTAATTCAGCATATATTATTATTATCATTATATATATATATATATATTAAAAATTGCACATTACATGTTTATCAGAATAACTTCTCAAAATTGTGGACGAAAAGCCGTATAAACTTATTTTTTGGTTTAAATAATTAATAAATCTTTCTGACTTATTATCTGGATTGCAAATATCTTACATTTATATTCATGTATAATATGGAAGTAACTACTATTCATGTAATTTTATAAAAGTATCTATGTCAGATGTAATTTAAATGTTAAGTCACTAAAGACTTAGAAGCTAATGCGACTGAAAATAAAATTTATATAAAAAATAATGTGATCACCGTAATCACCGTCTCAGATTTCAATAGAGTAGGAAACTGAATGTAACTGTTTATATTTTATCTTTCTTCTACTGTGAAACAGGTTCTTGTTTTCCACAGCGCATCTTACCCGGTTTCTCTAAGCTCACAAGTAGGTGACTGAAACATACGTGCAACTCTTCACACAAATATGAGGTGTAGCTGCCAAAGTTATTTCACTTATCAGTTTGGTTAGTACAAAAAAGAACTTTTCTACACATGCATTGTATTCCTGTAAAACGGTTAGAAGTCTGGTGAGCATATTTCGAAAAAATAGCAAGTTGAGTCAACAACCTTCGTGACTGAAACAATTCAAACGCCCTTGCCGGAGGCGGGTCTAGAAGTCGCCTTTTAGTCACGTAGACTTTATTCGAGGTCTCAACTTTCTGCATCCATGTGGAAGAATGTGTTTGCGATGTACGTTGAACAGAAAGCTTCACTTTTTTTAATCGTAAGACTATTTTTTTATATAAATAATCATAGTTAAGCAGTCTATACGATTTTCTGAAATATTATAATAATTAGTTGCATAACAGTTAAATACTTAATAATTTTATACTACGGTTGTTATAGATATTTGTGGTGTTTCATCCTTGTAGTAAATGTAAATTCAACAATTAAGTGTTGCTGAATCGCAATTTGCAGAAACGTTGATTCTGGAATCTAACAGTATACGCAGGTGTTTTTTTTACATGTGGATCACAAATGCAGATACAAATTGTACATGGGTTCAGAATCTGTAAGAACCGAAAATATCCTAATAGAAACCACAAATCTTATTAGAACATGAATTGAAGACAACACACGCTGCGAAATAAATAAATAGCTAAATTGAGTTCCGAACTGGAAGACAAGCGACCACGTGGGCGTCGATTTTATAGGTAGGGCAGGTCTTTTAAATTCCAAGGACCTAACTGGAAGAAAGCACTCGAATCAAGAATGAAATATGTCGGCAGTACATAAATATGGAGAAAGTAATATTGTTGTTAAAAAGCTACTGATTATGATGATGATAATTAAAAAAAATCACCAAAACCGATAGCTGTAATGCACACCTTGCTGGTCGCGTATACATGGAACTATAGTTTGTAAATTAATAACTTAATAATTGGTTAGCCAAAGTGTATTAAATGGACACTCAAATAAGGTTATTCGTAAAATGTTGCTAGAACTATTTCAGAATTATTGAGATTAGGTCTGAAAGTTGAGACAGTTAAAATAAAATATCTCTCAATTAATTTAGAAAGTTTGCATAAATTCATAGAGCGGAAATAACACTTGATCAGAACTTAATTAGCTCGAAGTTATAGAACGCGTTATTGGAAACCTTATTGCTGAAAAGGGCGAACTTGCGTCCTGTGGCTTCCATTGTTTGCTTTTTACGGTAGGTGGAACTAAATGGCATCATGATGCCTGAACCATGCTACCGGCACATCAGACATTGATTCTCGTAGATGCGTGCTCTTCCTCTGCTAACCATCTGCTTGCAATTCTCGTATAATCCTGCAAATCCTTCGCGGACCACCACTGGATTATCCCAACAGACCCCAAGACATATTAATGGAGAAACATGAGTGAATAAGGAAAGCAAAGCTAATTTTGGGGAGAAGTGGAAAGATACAACTGATTTGCGTGCGCTTTAGATCGACGCGTTGAAGTTGGAAGAAGTTAGTTTGGTAAATATTGTATTTTTACGTCTGTTTATATTAAAAGTAATGCAGTTATTCGACCAATATCAGACAATATTTTATTTATTTATGACAACGTTTCGGTACGTGTTTGTTTCTTCATCAGGTCTTTCCTGCTGAGAAATTGTACAAAATAAAGTTGTACTATCAAAAAGCCAATTAATTTATAAAAGTGGTTGAACAAAAAATATTATACTATTAACGCAATGAAACTAGGTGAGTGTTTTCTTAGTTTTATTGTGTTAAGAGTATAATATTTTTTGTTTAACCACTTTTATAAATTCATTGACTTCTTGATAATACAACTCAATTTTTTACAATTTCTCAGCAGGAAAGACCTGATGAAGGTACAAACACGTTCCGAAACGTTGTCATCAATAAATAAAATATTCAAAGATTGAAGTCTTTCCCGATGTAATTGTCGGATATTGGTCGAAAAACTGCATTACAGCTTGGTAAATGTTTCAGTCACTAATTATTTCATACTAGAAGAAATCGAAAGCTTGTACTGTAGTAACCACCAGAGAGTTTTCTTGGACTTTTCCTTAAGCTACAAAAAATCAAAACAGTTAATTTTGTAAAATAAACGCATCTTCCCCTAAAAAAAATACGATCTCTTTCTCAATCTGATGATCGTTGATAATATAAAAAATATCAAATGGATCTCAATCTGCTATACTCAAAGAATTGGCTACGTGGACCACCAGAACTACAACATTACCGCAATAATGAAATATCACACTTTTGTTTCATTCGGGCACGCCTTGGAAATATTTAGACTGCAAATACCCACTGACAGAATCAAGTAGTAAGCATTTCGTCTAGAAACGTGGAAATTTACTGAAATATTCAATGTAAAATAGCATTACTCGATAATAAGAATGTAAGGATAGAGACAACGGACCGTGCTTAACGTTCTGGGAAATGGTGTCATCTGTGTTTCAAGTCGGAAGGAGCCCTCACATTATGCGATGAGGCACCTTGTACGTTTTACTTATATGTGCAATAATTTATAACTCATGTTCGATCGTTATTATAATTAAACAACTTCGTGTTCTGATTAAACATCCGTAACTTTTTAAATGATATTGCATACAGAACATGAGCTATTAATAAGATAAATTTTTGTTCTTTATGTTTCTATTCGTTTGTTTCAGTAATTTCCGGAAACAAATCTAAGTCGTACAAAACGAATATAATAATCGGTGCTGTATATAAATGTCCTATATTATTATTCTGTTAGCATTGTGGTAATTCGTTAATATTCCTGTGTGTGTTTAAATGGCACAGTTTTCACCTTTGCGTAATTTATTAGAAGAGCGAAGATGCTTCCGGCAAGTTCTGCCACCAAACTTCAAGTTGAATGCGTCGACAATGGCGGAGCTTGCCGTCGAAACGTTATCACAAACATTGAATTCGTTAAAAACCCGAAAATTATTTTTAAATGAGGGCATACGTTTATCTAGTTTATAAAATTAATATTTTTGTACTAGATTACTGTATGTATAACACAATTTCATTGTATTAATAATTCTGTACTAGATTACTGTATGTATACCACAATTTCATGTTATTAATAATTGACTTTATATACTTCACACGAATCCTATTTCCTCATTCGAGGGCTAAACTATGATGAAACAACATGAGAGGATGTTTATCGGGAAATAGTTGTACATTTAAAATAACCGTTGAAGTCTAAGATAATTCTGTGATTCCCGGTGCTTTCTTTGACATCCTTATCATTAGTGTTGCTGCTATCAAAAGAAAAGAAAATGTAGCCCTTCATTAAAATGAAGAACACTTTATTACTATCAATGGAAGTCATAAATGGCGCCTACATAATATTACTTAGGTATAGTGAGGTTCATTAAAGCTTCTGATAAACGAAACAACAAATTACTGTTCGCAGAAAGTAGAAATTATAAGTATACATCATCATACTTCTTTAAATGTACAAATATTTTTTATTGTCACGGATAATGGTTTCATTTTAAGGAAATAAACGATTGATCTGTATATATTTTGAATTACAGTTATTATTATTCCAGATGGAACATTTTAGCCCAGGTTGAAGGTTGAAATATGTAAAATAAAATATTTAGAATGGAAATATATAGGGTTATTAACTACAATATTCGACTTCGGTCATAACAACGTAATTTTAGAGCGTTATTTAACGTTACAACACTTTATTGAGGCTTATAGGCTCTGACACGTGTTAAGGAAGCAATGGCGTGGCCACGTGGGCGCACTGACTCAACGCTATTTGTAGTGGCGTTACACAACGCAGAGGCATGGCCGCGTACGTCATAAAAAATACCACGTCCAACACGTCACAATCTACACACTTCACATTTCCTCAAAAACGATAGTAATTTACTAGGAAATATAATACTTCGAACAGAAAGGAGATTTTTTGGAAAAATAAAGCACCAACGCACGCTCACATTACCAGCTTTTAGCACACATATTCTGATAGTATTTACGAACATTAATCATACTTCTTACGCAACTTGCAGTTTATGAACAATTCTGCCAATATTTTTTTATCAGCATGTCAGTACATTATATTACATTTGAATATAATTGAATTATATATATATATATATATATATATATATATATAGTGAGATGTGTGGAACAAATTGTGAACCTACAGCACGCGGAACACGATCGTAGAGCGTGTTTCTTCAGGACTCGTAGACTTCGCGAAATCTATTTTCTCAACGGATCAGTTCTGTGGCCGTTAAAGAACGGGGATACTTTCAGACCAAACTTCTGCACAATTCAGATAATGGCACAAGAAATAATATTTGGTTTATATGTTTTCTCAGGGAATATGAGGACAATGAGTACGAATAAAAAATGAGATAGACGTATTACTAGGATGGAATTGTTAGGTTTATAATAATAACCTAAGAACGTATGAGAAGTCTACGGATAGTCTGAATTTGTCAAGCATAATGAAATTTTTGTTATGGTGCCCTTACACACGTGCAGCAATTTTCTGCCATCTGTTGTTTGCGAATATCAAATGATCGTTTAATTATTCCAGAATTACCATCTGCTGTACACAACCCAAACGCTGACGCCAATGCCACGACGTTTAAGACGTAATGAAACTCGTGTATAACGTAATATACAACATTGTATGAAACCAACCTTCGAAAAATGTATATTCTTAAATATCGAGACATATAAATACTCCATTAAAGTAACGGTAATAAATGCATACAAATAAAGTAATTTGGTAACACTTGTCCCAATGAACCCGAACATGTTTTGTTCAGTTAATTTTTGAATGTCAAACGGAATTTCACAAATTGTAAAATTAAATACATTGGAGTGTAGGATCTACTAAATGAGAAATTACAAAAATAACGTTACTCTCAATTTTGATTTAAAATCACGGAAACTAAAATTGGTTTCAAGATATCTGAATCGGAATTATTTTCTGTAATCTATTGATAGATTCTATTTCGATAAGATGTTTGCGTGTTTTATTTATTACCAAAATTCCAGTTAAGGCGTCTTTACTCAAAAGTCAAAGAAATTAAAGGATTTAATTTTTTAATTAAGATTGGTATGTTTTTAATCGGCTATATGACAAAATCGCCATTCCATCAAGAGGACCGGAGTTCTAAAATTAATAAACTGCCCCCTCCTCCACACACACTGACGCACAATGCTTTCCTATCTAAAAAATGCTATACATCTCTTGTTAAATTGGTGCATAGTATTTTAAAAACAAGCAACGTTTCTGAAGTTAAATTTCCATTAATTACTTCTTTGTTCAATTTTTTGTGAATTTATGCATAATCGACTTATTTGTAACATTTTAAGTAATTTTTAATTTTTGATATAACTTTCACTAATACAATATTTAATTTGGCTCATCTTTTTTTCTCTTGCTTATAAGCTTGTAAGCAAGAAAATAGAAAGATTAAAAATTATTATATTTCTATTAAACAATTGTCTGATTAATGAAATGGTTTACAAATTTCTTCCTAAACGAAAATCTGAATGTGAAGCATTGACTGGTGAACAAAATTGTATTAGTAGAAGGTGCAAACATACGAACACAGGCGGACCTGCCTCGGGTATTACGTCGACTTATTTTAGTTTCAATGTTGAAGGACAATCTCTTTACCTTGGAATTTTGCCGGTCTGACGGTTGAGTTTCAAGGTGCAATGACTTCGCATAACTGAGAGAAAGTCGTTGATCACCTGAACCGGGCGGGAATTCGATTCGTCGAGCGTGGCGTCTCCGTGACCTCTAACACTCGGCCTTGTGTAACGAGCGAGTGTTGGTAGTATTCAAACTGAGAGATATTCATCAGTTTCGTAACCTAATGCTAACAGTTTCTATTTATCTATCGTGTTAGAGTGTCTGTATTCAAGATAAATTAGTTAAATCGAACGTTAATTTATTTATTGGAAAAAATAATGTCATAATAAATAATTTAATTTAGTTCATTTCTTTCGTTGAGGAAAAATATTCTTCGAAACAAAACCGACCACGTCGTCGAGTTTCGTAGTCTTTCTCTCACTGACTCGACCCGAAAGCTCTTAACTAATTAAATAAGGGACAGACATTTATAAAGCTTCACTTAATGATTTCTGGGCGAGTGCAAGATACATCTTCGAGCCTTTTCCATCACACTGCACACACCTTTCTAATGTAGTAAAGTATTAATAATGTCACGGGAAATTTTGGGTTACGAAATTAATCCTTTACTATTTCATTATTGATTATGGGGAAATTCAGACAGTATCGCAGGAACATTTCAATGAACAGATATGTTCTCAAACACACAGTGTCTTTATTATATAATTAACATTTGTATGAGCTAGTAGAGGAATTTTAGAGGTACAATCATTTATATATTTTTAATGTATCAACATCAAACAGTTTTCAAATAGAAAACATATATAATTTAAAATGAATATATTTAATACAGATAAACGATTATCAGAAAATATCCATTAAAAATATATATATTTATAGTCGCATCAAATGCTAGGCCATTAGCGACTTTGTACTTTGTTGCATTCAGTGTCAGGAAACTTATTTTTGATGGGAGTTTCTCGGTATGGAAATACACATACACAACATTCATGCCCTCGTCGGATTTAGAGCCCAGACCTTCTATAATGGGAGGCGGTGACACTGACCGTGTCTTGAATTCCAATACACAGCAGTCTTAAGTTCGTATCTGATGAACCACATTTACAAATAAAGAATCTGATGTTGACACGAAGGTGTTTTATTCGCACGTGATAGACAGGTTTTCATTACCATCGTAACACTGTATTCGTCTTTTCAAAATTGAAAGAAAATGCTGCAATACTGCTGGAGTATTGTGCTTTCACTTCGAATTTATACATATGCAGAGTGTCCCGGAACAAACGTCTATAAATACCATAGCAGATCATAATATCGGTAATGGTTCGTATTAACTATCAATTGTCTGAATATAAAAGTTAATAACAAATATTTTAGTTTTATTAATTTTATTTATTGTTCAGGTGATATATATGTTTATAATAAATTCCGACGTCCATCTCAATGTCTAGAAAATGGTTGGAGAATATTATCTGTTGTATGTTAATGACCACAGCGATGTTCTAGTACGTAGTCAAAAGCATCATGTAAGCGAACAACAAGTTCATCTCATGTGTTAACATTCCTTCTTTACACCTTTCACTTTTAGAGTTTCTTCTGAACAAGAGATACCTATATTGTTCACCATTACAGATGCTATTTGTCCTTTCGCCCAGAAATACCTGTATATAAATCATTATTAGGATGGAAACTCAGTTTTGACTTAAAATTTAACGTGCTTACTTGTCTTCCCGTGAAACCTACAGTCAGATACTGAATCGCAATTTAGTAGGAAAAAATAGGACATTCTTTTAAATATTGTAGATTGAGCGAAGTAATGTAGAACCAGCAATTTTGGAAGAGGAATGAATTCCTGTCATTTAAGTACGTAGTGATTTAGATTTATTATTCATTCCATTAGTCCTCGGTCCAGGAAATAGGACACGTCACAATATAAGATTACATGAAAAGAATAATTATTACAAATACGCGGTTTAAAAAAAAACAGTGTACTTTACCAAAAAATATATGATTTAAAACTAGGTTAAAGATATTAATATGACAGTAATTAGTAATTGAAGAAATAATAAGTGTTTTAATTCATCTTCAATTTCCATTCGACGGAGTTTCCAGTAGAAAATCTTACATCGATTCCCGTCGAACATGAAAAAGAAAATAAGTCAGTAATTAAATTCTAGAATATTATCATCGTAAAATAATAGCGTAATTTGATGGGATACCATATAACTCGGAAACGTCAATGGGAAGTACATATTACACTAACAAAAGCGGACAGAGTTCTTAACTATAACCTACAAGATCAAAAGAGACCGAAGGGACCGGCGAGGATGAGCGCTTAATTGATATTGTTAACGATGACATATATATAGCATCCTCCACAAAGAAGCAGTGCCATACTTTTGTTCTCAAGTCAATGTGTTGGACGATTGTCTAGCCACTCCACGAGCCTGGCCGAGCTTGCGGGGCTTGGAAGCCAGTCAAACACTCTTACGCAATATCACTCACTTGCCAGAAGACGGGTACACGTGCTCAAATCATTTCAGAGTCGAAGAACCGCAATGTCCTCGCTATCTTTTTCGCGAACGAATCTTAATCTCGCAATAATATCCGGAAATTTATTTTTATTTCTTTATGAATTAATTTCCTTAGTCCTCTACACACGAAACAGGACAAGTCGAAATAATATATATATAATGACTAAATTAATATATTAGCCCGAAAGAGAGAATACGTAAATTTCATATTTAATTAAATATGAAAATTATCGAATGTAGATTTTACAAGTGAATTTAATGAGTGTAGATTTTTCGTGTTGCATCTTGTGTGAAAAACCACGTTTAGATGACTAATAACCATGACTGTAATGGAAACATTTCGTCCCTAATTTGGGAACTCAACAGGTGATACATAATATTAATTTAAAAATATTATTCCTAATATATAAAAATTTCTTCATTGATGTTATATTTGAATTCTAAAATGTACCAATTTTAAATTGAATGGACTGACTTCCACGATAATTTACATAAAAATCGTGCATTTATAGTGTGTATTTTCATACCAATTTGACTTGGATAATAAAATAAGTTTTCGATAAAATAAAAGTACATTTGGGTATAAAAATACATAAATTAGCAGTTGAAATTTAAATAATGAAATGTAATATATAAATAGGAAAAATATACATTAATTATAAGAAATGTTTTTAAATGTGTTCGAAAATCTGTCATATAAATGAAAAAATACTATTAAATTTAATATAATACTTAACTAAGTAATTTCAATTTTAATATATGAAGGATAAAAATGTATACATAAATAAGAATATAAAATTAGAGAAAAATAATTAACAATAATGGATTGTAAAATATTTTATTATAACTAACCAAATTTAAGCAGCGATACAGTCATCATAAATGTTCTTGATTATAGTTGGATTTGGCACACGTCGTATTTCATTGGTATAGAACACTTGAAGACTTTTGTTCACTATTACTGATATTACGAGTATAACTCCGCAGAATGTAAAATTTTAGTCCAGGGACGCGCCGTATAATTACGTTCACAAAATGCCAAAGTAATAGCACAGCTCTAAGACTTATCTAATGTCAAATAAATTTATTTAATAATGTTAATTGGTACATACGCTACAAAAAATTAAACAGATTTTGAATGCCTACTGATTTTTATAAATGAAAGTGATTAATATAGAAAATAGAGCTCCACAGTATAGTGTATTTGAATTGTAACAATAGTTTTGTAACAATTCATGAATCTTGTTCACAGAATAAACTAATAGGCTATGTAAATCTATTAAACATGCAGGTAGTTAATTCCTGTCGTCTTTGTGTGTCACTTAGCTGGAGGAAAGTGCAAGCATAGGCTGTGATAAGATATCATGAATTCGCAGAAGTTACGATAACGGAGTGTTATAATACGAGTAACAGAGGAGTAACGTTAACTAAAATAACTACTTATTAACACAAGTTGATTAGCATTTTTCTATAATCGTGCTTACCTTAGCTCATCAATAAACAATAAATTGTTTTCAACCCATTTTTCTCAGAAACTATATTTTAATGTTTTGGAAAAGTTAAGTAAAAACAAAATTAAGTCAATTTAAAACGGATTCCAACAATACTTAATATTTAGATTCATTCTTTAAATACTGAAAAGTCTTTAAAATGTATGATTTAAAATTATAGTATGGTCAAATAATTTTTCCGATTGCTATCTTACACATATCGTTTAGGATACTCTTAGATTTGGATAAAAATAGAAAATATATTAGTTTTTTCTGTATTGATTGATCTATGCACGGTCGCTCCCAGTTCAGGATTCGAGTTAACATGATAATTCAATATCTAACAACACTGCCGGACTGTGCTGTGCAATGTTTAACTAGGCTAATACATCAGTGGAGTGGATTGAAAACTAAATCGTTTAACACATGTAGAATTATATTTACTTGATATAATTTATTTTAAAATGCTAATGTTCAAGCATAGAGACAAATACTTCACAAGCTCAAGCCATAGAGGCTATGTAATTAAATTCAATTAAAGTGTTTTAGAGGATTAATATATATCATCTTTATATATATATTTTTTAAATTTTATTTCAAATTTGTGTGCTATGTAGATTAAATTAATTTTCTTCAAATAGACAAGGTTTAATTTAAGTTAAATATTTTGGTTTATATTCCCATGTAAATAAAGTTTTTATGCTATAAATTATTAAATCATGTATAATAATTTAACCATATCTAATGTGAAAATTTAACAAAAATTATAAAATGAAAATTTTTAATGTAATTTACATGTCTTTCAAGTTTTTTCAACTGAATTGCGCAATTGTGTCGCTTCTGATTTTTAGTTTTCTTATCACTTGAAGAAAGGAACAATGTTTCCAGAAACGTTGCGTGTATTTGCTATTTTTCTTATTATTAATTTACAAAACAAACTTAAATTTTTCATTGTAATTAATAAATCTTCACAATCATGATGTGAAAAATATATACAGATTAATATTTTTTGATCAGATTATAAATTAAAAATCTTGTATGGTCCTTAGTTTCTGCGCATTCAGAATACGCAATATGTTCCGTATATAATGAAACCTTTCTTATCAGTAACATATGAGGCTTTTTTTACCTGACCTCAATTTGCTTGTAAAAACCTTAATGAACCAGCTGTAAGAGTATGTAATAATATAAACTTCCAAAATTAAATGTTAAATACAACTGTATGGCCTATTACTTAAAATATACCACATGTGTATCATCAATTTATTTATTTATTTGAAACTACAGCGATTTTAATTAGAATACTATATTGCGTACCGATGGACTTTCATCAAACACGAGCTCGTTTAATACACATTACGAATAATATATTATGAAACATGCGGAATTTTTTCATTATAAAGGTAAAGTCCATAAGGTATACTCGGGTTTCATCTGTCAGTCCAGTACAATACGTCCCTACGACTGTGTCATCACTCCACCCTGCAAATACAAGCTATTGCTATTATGTTTTGCATACTGCACGACCCGATCCGGACACCATCTGGTCATGAAGGGGAAGTCTTCACCAACCACTATGAGCACATATATCTACGCATCAATATAAATTTCAATTCTATACGCAAATGCGTAAATGCATTAAGATTGGTATATAATATTTTTATGTAAAAGTGCAATATGCATTAATATTTGTAACTTAATAAACAAACGGTAAAAATTTAATTTATTTGAAATTATGTAAACAAAAGAAGCGCAATGACAACACAGATAAAAAGATAAAATTGGAATAAAATGCTAAAGTAAAAATAATTTTACATTAATTTTTTCCATTGTGTATATTAACTGGATAGAAAATTAGATAATTCCACTGAATGAAAAAAAGATTAAGCTAGGAAATAGTTTATTCAATGGCCGCTAGTTGTTTTGTTCTTTACCAGTCAGTGAGTCGAAAATCATAAAGAATAAAAGAAAATAAGTGGAAAAGAATAAATAAATCTAACAGTACAAAATATCCAAAAATAATTTCGTACAGAAAATGGCGGTTAAACGTGTTGAGAATATAAATAAGAATTCTGAATAAACAACAAATTTAAGATGTCCAGAATGTGAAAAAATTTATGAGTATCTTCATTAAGATGATCGAATTGAATACTCAGTCTCCTGTGGTGACACGAGAACTGTTTGATTTACAGGGGAATACATTTTCGAACATTGTTACGAGGTCAGTAGATTAATTTTTAATTAATCGTTTAAACTTTTGAAATAGATATTTTTTTAAATGTACTCAATCAGAGAATGTAAAAATTTAGAATGCCTACGTCTAATAATAACCAAGTATTTAATACCATGTTTAAATGTTTAATTTTTTATTTATATCTATACCCATATTCTAATAAATATTTCGTTCAATAAATACATTCATAGTTACATTACTGCTTTATGAGGTCCGTTGCTGTTCACATGACTTAGTTGTTCATTCACTGGATATTTTGCATGTTTTTTAATAAACTTATTTGTACCGAATCTTCGAAATGATACAATATTTTTGATGGCTAGTATAATACCCAGCGATACAAAACGGTCAGTAGCAAGAAAAGTTGTTTCGGAGACGAATGAAATAATACTGAAAACTCAAGTCTGACAACCTGGATGCAAAACTTTCATTCACTGGAGTGTTCACCATAGCCCTAAATAAAACTATACAGGTATTCTTGATTCGAACTAAATTCACAAATTGAATTTTATTAAGTTGTAATATAAAAGTCTACTCAAATTAAGAAGTGACATATCTTAAACTAATTATATTAATAACACTTGCGCACTAGTTACTTAAATTGTCTACATTGTCTACATTGAATCATATTTAAGGTCGTTAGAAAAAAAGTTCGATCAGTTCGTCAATTAAATAGAACAGATGACCAAGTTAATTTATTATTTTATAATGTTCTCATTTTTTCTCTCCTTTTTGAATATGACCGTATTAAAAATAAAACTCAAAATAAAGAACTCTTTTCTGTGTAAATATTCGCCTGGTCTGTATCAATTATTCTTACTTCACGTATAAAAATTGATCTAATCTGAATTTTCTGAAAAATGATGCTCTGTTATTGATCACAAATAACATTATTAATTGTAGACGTGTAATCAAATTATGGAAAGCGTGTCTCTCGCATCTTTACCCCTTTTAGAAAAGTGGTGAGAGTAACTCATTTGATTTTTTGTTTGGAAACTTTAATGTTCATTATTTGACAACCCTTAGCCAACTCCCGTGCAGTCCTGCGATTGGCCGCAGACCTTGTGGGAGGGGCTAGTTTCACCCCTCTGGATGCATTGTGCTTATCAACGGGAATAATCTGGCCGGAAGCGAGGGTCTCTCTGTCTAATTAGCCCTTGCGCCAGTTCACCGGCGGACATGCTTCGAGGACCTCGATAAGATACCCTATCGAACAAAGAAACTAGACTATCTTCTTAAACACTGCGAAAGCTAGTTGGAATCACGCGACCCGATTGGTCAGACGTTCTCCGTTATAAACCGCCCTGTTATTACGTAATGAGTGTTGCCTGATCCTACTGTCACTCCCCCTAACAAGGGGGAAATTGTGATTACGCTGCCGTGGGGACAAGGAAGACATGATTAGTGCATTACAGGGGCAGAGCGGACTAAGAGTTAAGTGCACAATTCAGCTGAGAATATTGCGGACGCAGGTGCGGAAAACCACGAAAATTATTCACGATATCCATTAAATAAACGGATCTAAATGCTCAGTCGAATTGAAGGAAATTAATCTCCTCTTTTTTTATCATTACTAACAACATTTACCAATACTGACGGTTTGGTAAGACAACCGGCTCTTAGCAATTATTTCACATAATTAATATGAAGGACGTAACATTTCTAACATTGTACTCCTTCAATGTTAACAAAAGTAGTGAAGGAAGCATAGTAACTTCTTACTATGGTTTTAAAGAGGGAATATCTTTTTATGAATACTGTGTTTCGCTAATGAAACCTTATTCAATTTTAAACAGTTTTTGTAACGGCTTGGATGTGTTACAAATTTATTATTCGCGTTTCTTGTTGTCTCGCTGGAATGAAGATGTGTTTTCATTGGACGCCTTCACAGCTTGGAAATCATAATTTCGATTTCAAAGATTCTTCTTTGTTACACAGAGGAGACAGAATATCTTCAGTTACTTTTACTTACGCAATTTTAACTATTGAGAGATATGGCGTCATTACAATATGTGTTAAAATTAATTATATTCAGTTAACATATATGTTAAATATGTGACGACTTCTAAGTAATTCTGTTAGCATCCATCTTCGAATAACTGTAAAAAAAAAACAAGCCATTTACCGAGTAGGATAGGATAGTTGAGGAATAAATTGTCCTTCAAGAAAACTGATATTCAGTGGAAGATATTACTTTGCATTTGCCTACTCTCCACATTAAACTAGTTATAAGCATTTGTTAAAAATGAAACTAAAGGGTTCAAATATCTTATCAAAGCATCCTATCGAAAACAGAAACTTAGGTAGAGGAATGTATTAACATTACTGGGTAAACTATAGTTATTAATATTAAATGCTAATTTATTTGAATAAAAAAAATTAAAATTAAAAAATTTACGTCTGATTGAAAATAATGAATAAGAAACATAGTCAATACAGACAAAAATGGGTAATATAAATACCACAAAACGTTTCTGCGATCCTTATCCCTTTCGTCAGGTGCTAAGAAGAGCCTAGAGAAACGCAACTGCACTGGTCAGTTGACAACACTCAAAAGCTTATTAGGATATTGGAGTTGTGTTTCTCTAGGCTCTTGTTAGCACCTGACGAAAGGGACAAGGATCCCAGAAACGTTGTGTGGTATTTATATTACCCTTTTACGTCCGTATTAGCTATCTTTCTTATTCATTAAATAAGAAAATTATTAAAAGAATTAGATTTCAAATTGTAAAAGTAAAACACCGACAGCACACTTGATACTTATCTCGCAAATAATGTCTTAAATAATTTTTTCTTGCATATAAAGTTCCTTATCAGGTTACTCAAAATTATGAATTGAATTACAAACAGAAAAATAATAATGGTTAATCTCAGTTTTCAGTAGGTAGGCAAAAGAACACTATCTCATCAGGGTTTTAAGTGGGGGGTTCAAATATTTCTACAAATTGAAAATGAATGCTTCCGCAGTAAAAACCTCGTTACACAACTTCACACGGCTTATAAAAATTGGCACGTTCTTAAGATTTACTGCTATCTTCAGGCGTTCTGGCGTACTGGTTTTAGGCGATATCCACAGCTGGTTAAGCGAGTGTAGGTGTTCAGGCTGTTGGAATTCTCTAGGGTCGCTAGCAGAGCTGCAGCGATGAAAGGCAGGCCTACTGCAAGGCGTCGGTCTCCGGTCAGGCGACGTCAACGGAGCGACGTCACATTTTCCGCGTCGATGTCCGGAAAAATTTTCCCGAAGTCGGGTTGATCCGGCTCGTTCCTCGGCGATCTCGCAGTAGTCCGCTGCCTCGCAATCTGTCGTACTTAAAAAGCTCGCATAAGAAACCGAATTCTTTCTAAGTATCGCAAATCGTCAGAGTCTAGACAACTTGAAATATTTCAAAGTTCAGAAAAGAACTGTAATTTGTATAGTCCAAACATTAAAGATAAAATTGACATGAAGGTGCTCCGTTGAAAAACACTCCCAGAATGCTCTCTTATGCCTTTTTTAGACCACCTTTTATAGTTTTCCTGCGCAAGTTCCAGAAGCTTATCTCTGCGGTCAACAATCACAATTCATATTCAAGTCCCTTCAATTATCATTTCCCATCTTTTCATTATTAGAAGACTTCTATGAAAATATTTGAGACATTATTGAGAAATTGGTAAACTAATTAAATAAAACTTGTTTGAAGGAGTTAAGACGCAAATAACTGTTTATAAATACCTAACATGGTTAACTATCTTCACTCTTATAAATCAAACAATAATTAAAATATTCAACACTTCACTACAATATGGACCCCAATCGAGCAATTCAGAAAGATAATTTTTATTTGCAATAGGTTACGTGAGAGTCGTCCACATGGAGGCCTTTCCTTTTTAATAGAATATGAAGGATAGAAATTGGGGAGAACAATGTAGCTAAGGGTTAAGTAGGCTCCCCAGGTTATAATTTAAGGATCTTACCCGGCAATTCAATTCAATGAGATGTAGAGACAACTACATAAAGTTCATCGGGATTTTGGTATTTGTCCTATGTCCTACGTACAATGGCTGGTTGTGGCATGTAGCATTCCCGTCTCCATGCCTCGTCCAGGTTTGGAGCCAACTGTCCGACTGTTTCAATGGGAACAGCAGACAACTTTCCGTATGACAATATTTTTGAAAGACACAAATTTTCAAATGACGGCGTTTATGCTTCAAACCTAAAATGCAAATTTGGAAAAAACACAGCGCTCTATTATGAGAAATTAGTGATTTAAATGCTTAGAAACATGTCTCTTACATACGTTTATCATGGCCTCGTGGAAGTTTATATAAATAAATTTTTACTCTAGAAGAGAGTTATTGAGGAAAACGGATGCTTATAATGGTAGCAGACTATTATTGTAATATTACTCCACCAAAAACGAATTCTAAAACTAAATAAACTGATAATTTAACTAATAAAAACATCGGCTTTGTTAAAAAAAATCATAGCCAGGTGCCTTTGTTCTGTAAAATTATGTTTCACCTGTAAGCTTTTAATAAAATTAACTATAAAGAGTACCATAAAATCCATATAAAAACATAATATGGGAAATTAATATGTGGTATCGTTGGTAAGAATGAACAAGATAACCTAGGGCCAGTGCTACTTCTGACATAAGTTATTATCTATTTAGACAACTGTCCACGTAACTACTCGTGTCTCCTCTATCACCACAGTCTATTTTGCAACGATAAGATAAGCATTTCGTCTCCGTTTGGAACTTAACCATTACTAAGTTGGTATCCCTTATGTGTTGCGTCAGTGTTCCCTTAGTATAAACTCATCGAGGGGAACAGATCAAATGAAAAATAAATAAGCACTAATACATAAATTTGAGATAAAAGTCATTTTATACCTGCTCAATACAGATGTAAAATTATAATATTCATGCGTTTAAAGACTTTTAGTAATACTCTGACTTTCTATTTAGCAAGGTAGCTTTATGATATATTATTTTCGAGTTTGAATTATGCAATATAAATTCTTGATTGAGTTCTTTGCGTCCCGCGTTCCAGATTCATTCATACATCTTTAGCGTTCTTTGAAACTTCGTACTGTCGTTCAGTCACCTGAAGATGTTGTCTGGAACGTTCTTCTGTGTGCTAGTTACGAAATTCGGTTCTGTTTTACAAACTTCCTGGCTATTATGATCACCACATTTTAAAGTTTTACTGAAAGTCAGTTCCAAATAATTACGAGTTCCCAACTCCATTGAAATATTGCTCCGCTCTTTATTATCATCTCTTTGACCTGACTCTTTCTTTCTGTTTTTCTTGTTTCTTTGCTTTTCATTTTTACTTTTCTTTGCCTTTTTCACTTTTTCATTCTCACTTATCTGCTCCAAGACAATGGAATACCCGAATAATCTAAATAATTATCGTTTCAATTTAACGTCTGTTTTTGAATTAATAAAAACAATTTGCGACCTTATACAGACCCTTTTTATTTTTTGTATTATCACGACGTTTCGATGCCTTTTTATATCTTCTTCAGATAATTACCAAATGAACACAATAAAACGAAGAAAGATATTAAATTTACACCGTTTTGAAAGGGGATCCCAGACAGTCTATTCACTTGACCCTAACAAGATTGAATCCAGTTTCAAAACTGTGTAACTTTAATAGCTTGTTTCGTTTTATTGTGTTAATTTGGTCATTACCTGAAGAAGATACAAAAAGGTATCGAAACGTCGTCGTAATATAAAAAAATATAGTGTCTATATAAGGTCGTAAATTGTTTTTACTAAATAATAATAATTTATTATGGATTTTCATTTTTCATATTCATGTAAACATAGACGAATTGTTAAAATTTTAAGTGCCGACAAATACATACAAAGCACCAAATTTGTAAGGCATACTCGAAACCAAAAGGCAATAACGTATGCAAAAAGCGAGAGGTTAGTATCGCGGAAAATATTTGGACCCTCCTTAACTAAATCAAAGAGTGGATGGCACATTCGATAATTAGCAGGTTGCTACCAAAAATATCGCAAAATCTTATTTTTTTTAGACGGTGCATAACGGTAATCCACGTGGTGATAGGTACCCTTTAATAACATAGGAGGGGATTTGAAAGGAGGGATGCGGAAGGGTAGAGGAAGGTAGCTAAGGGTTCACTAGGGCCCCCGGGCTATGGTTTAAGGTTCCTACCCGGCATTCGCCTCAGAGTGATACAGGACAAACCCTAGAGAACATGCATGCAGGTAGGTCGTACATTTGGTACTCGTCCCACACCCTTCCGATGGCTGTGTGGTCGCAGCATGTAACGCCATGTAGAGGCGATAAAAATTGTTGGTGATTCCTTCTAATTCATAGATCGAATTGTTCCCGATAAAGTGACATACAAAAACAAAAGACCGATAACCAGGCCAACGGTAGTTGAGTGGTTCGCAAGAAAGTTCCGTCCCTTAAAGGAACAGAAGAATTCAATCAAATGATCAATCAAACATCAGCTGAGAAATCTTGACAGCCGCACAGGGCTGTCTGGCTATCAAGGAAGGGGGGGGGGGGAATTTCCTGAAGAAACTTGATACAAAGAGGTAAGGAAAATCGTTGATAGAGCACAAAAAGTCGCAATTTTATTGCAATGTCATCCACCACTAAATCAGCATTTCGGGTCTTTTCGTAAACAATTACAATCTTCGATTGTAATTCTTTTAAAAATCGCTGCTTGCTCTTAGCATATTATTTGTCCACCTAATGTTTATCTCTCGATTTTTATAAGTTACAAATCATCTATCCATTATATTAAACTGCAAGTGAATTTATCAACAAGTATTTAGGATACTAGTTTATTAATAGGCCTAATCGAAAGTAAATATTTCAGTGCTCCTTGAGCTATTGCCCCAATTTGCAATATCTTAACAAAAAACTGAGTGAAAATACGCAAAGTCAATCACTTTCACGGTGTTTACATCAACAAGCGGGATTAATGGCCTTCAAGTTGTACTACGTTTCCCAGAAATCAAATCTATATTTAGTTTGTCATTCATCTGAAGACCAAGGAGAGGGGTATCCGCGAAAATTTTATCAATTGGCACCAACTTTTATTGGTTCACTGATAATTTATTATCATTAAAACTCATATTTGTATTTATCTCAATTTATCTGTAATGACCAAATATTGGAATATCGACAGGATAAGGAATGGAAAGTAGGCGTCCCAGAATTGACGGTTGCGGAAAGATTTGCCAACCTTTTCTGTGACCGCTAATTTACTTTCCAGGTTTTAAGATATGATCTTAGGAGAATTAAGGTATTTCGTCTTACTCCATAATATGCTAATTTTTGTATAATATTTGGTGATATTCCGTGTCTAATCCTTGAGACAGATCAGTTAAAATTCCAGCATCCTTCAATCGTTCATCCATCGAAACTGAATACTTTGAATAAATGCGTGCATTGCCCTATCTACAATTTTACTCTGGGAAAAAAATGTTCTGAGGAAGTCGAGTAATCTCGTGTAAATTAACGTTTAGAATGTTTTCGAGAAAATATGAAGCAGAGAAATGGGCCTATAATTCGATCCGTCAGATGATCATCCTTTCTTAACCAGGCCTAGTTTAGTGAAATTCAAAGCATCAGGAAATATTCAAAGGCAATACATTTATTAAATGTGACTTGAAGTATTAACGAAACAAAATATTCACAACAATTTACCATATGTTGTATGGGAGCACTTCAAGATATATTATTTTTCCGGGATAAATGTCGATTAAAGAAATATATTATTTCAGAATATAAGAAGCTCAACCATGTAGGCCATGAAATTGAATTAAAGGATCAGGATGGAAAAAAGTTCGGGAATGGAACCCGTGTCTCCAGCATAATAACTCTACCACTGAGCCATCCGAGTCGACTCCAGACTTTGATCAATTCACATTCATATATATTCTTCATCCAATCATAAAGTTATGGCGTGGAGCACGTGATCTAGTGAATTGTAGGTGAAACTGGACTCAGGGTGTACAGTGGATGGAGAAGTCTCGTACAGGACCTGTAATTGACTCGAAAGGCTCGGGTGGTAGAGCACCCGCGTATTAAGATTCCCGGACCGGTCAAGATATTTTTAAACCTTATCTTTTAATAAAAATATATTATTTGTAACAACTGGAATCGACTTTTACAAAATATTACAGTAACTACCGTCTTTATCAGTCTCTGCATGAGAATTTTCTCTCTGGTTCCACTTGTGCAATTTTATTATAATTGAGGTTCCACATTGCTTTCATTTGCTATCAGCATTGTCTGTCTATACATATGGTATATCTGGAAGTCCTGACTTTTCTTGTGGTTAGCAGAACTCTCTTGTAAATGAGTTCATATAATTAAATATATAAGTCCAGTTACGTAATTGTTAGGGTACGGAGGTTTGTTCCAGTAACAGAGTTTATCACGCGATTTTCGGTTTCCTTTGGTGTTTAATTTTTTTATGAAAAAATTTCCGTCTGATTGAAAATAATTAATAAGAAAGATAGCCAATTCATACAAAATAAATGATAACATAAATACCACACATGTGTTTAATGTTATTAATTATTAGTAGGATTTAATATTATTGTCTTACTTAATCAGAATAGAATACAAAATATTTTATAAAATTTTCTAATATTAAATTCAAATCTTCCTTACTTCTGGTATCAAGAATAGTGAGCTATCCAGTTGCTTCCAGTTCCTCAGAAATTAGCTTATATTTATCAGGGCAGTCTTACACGTTGGCTTGGTTTTTTTTGTTTAATTAAATACTTGCCCATGCAGACAGCGAATTATTGTAAGGAGAAAGTCTATATGAAAGAACGTGTCGAGACCACTCTTGCTCACTGAATAAGATACTATTTTCTTTACATCACGTCAAGCAAAAGAACATTAAATAGTGCGATACAAATATATTATATCAGTATTCTCCCATACTAGAGTTAAGGGACAAGCCCAAATAATACGTGATGGTGAGAAATGTTATGCGTTTGAGGTCGATATAGGTGTAGATAGAAATAGAAACTGAATCAGCGCATGCTCAGAGCCATTGATTAGAAAATCGAGGTAATGACTCTTTCGGCGGCTTAACGTTTTATTACATCGCTGTCGACGCAGAGTTACTTTCAATACTTACGACTGAATGCTTCTATCCCTCTTAATACTTTCACTCATACTTTCCATTTCTTATAATTTCAGGCTTCTTATTATTTAAGGCGATCGACCAAGCATAAACAATTATTGAACTCAGCACAAATGATATACGATATATCAATAATCATTGACAATAACTGTAGTGGTGCTTTAATTATTACAAGTTATGTAGATAATGAAACTTAACTTATTAAATAAATACTTATATAAATTTTAATCACTATAGGCTTTAGATAAACTTATGTGGGTTTGTTTTCATTCAACTTATTACAAATTACGTGTACTTAAATTTAAGAGCTGTAACTAAACGTTACCGCTAGTGATCATGAATGAAATTATTTACCAGTTGGAAAGCTTATTTGTACAAAAGTTAAGTAAAAGAAATTAAATAGTAAGTCTAGACAAACCAAATGACAAATTGGGTCCTACACGGGCCTGCAATTATGTTACCAGCAAATCCCACACACATGCTTTAGATTCTATTTACATTCGAATCACATACTTTTTTCGCGGCTGGTTTTAATCACGTAAAATTTCAAAATAATAAGGTCTACTATAGTGCAGGAAAGAAATACTAAATTGTTTAATTTGTGTATGTATGTAGTTACGCATTCAAGTACAATTATACATACATTCGCTAGCAGTATGTTACATGTACTGTAATTAGGGCATTTTTACGCGATTCAAACAATTCTATATTTGATTTAATCTTCAATTTATGCAGCAATAGGGAATTCACTTTGTGACGAAGCGCTGGACGCAAGAGATTTCCTAGGTATTACACACGACGGTACGTGCAAACATAAGACAGGGAGTTTAGACTTCAGACTTTTAGTCGGCATGTGAAGAAGCGGCTAAGTTGAAAAATAACCAAGAATTGACCTCAAACAAAGAACAACACGCTTGGAAATATTCGGGATAACGATTGACTGAATATGGTGGTAGAAACAGGTCGAGGGCATATTTGTGGCCGATTAATAATTATATTGGAGGAGAATGGAAGAAAGAAGTGTACAATTAAAGCGTGGCATAACACGGGCCAGGTTTCAAAAGTTCTTCACTTAACCTGTATATGTCAGAGTAAGAGTGGAGATTGAGGAGAAGGGCGGAAGTTTTGTGATTCGCAAGAGTAGCCAACGCGGGTGTTAATCGCAGCACATTCTAGCGACGCCAATATCGCCACCCACGCCATAGTTGTCCAACGTCCAGGCCTGCTGGCCGAGATCATCAGGCATTCCTGTATGCCGTCACCACAAAGGGTAATCCTGAGGAGGAGAAAAGGTACGTCGCTTAGCCCAAATTATTTCTAAAGAAGGTATTCTAATATACGGCCCATAAATGTCTCTGTATCTGTTTAGAGTCTTGTGCTTGTTTGTGTTTTTTTTATATGCAAATATAACGATCTTCTTAAAATAATTTTTAAACATACAATCAATACTCATAAATTAAAATAAGATCTGATACATTTCAGTTTTCAACTGTGGAGCATTACCATATAAATAATCCCAATTTAAGGTACAACCAGAGACAAAGTACACTCTATTAAGTTGCCACGAACCATTCGCAGAATCCATCAAACTTTCGGGAACAATATTCGGGATCTATCATCCTTTCAATCGTTATAGTCAACTCCTTGACATAGCTCCGTTTAATTTAGTCAATTATTAAAATGCCACCGTAAGGTACTCGATTTGTTTCCAGAGATGTTATGCGGAAAGAGACGTCCGAGAAACAGTACAAAGAAAACTTTGTAAAAAATTCAATAATGATAGGATCTCTTTAGGAAAAAAACTACTTGGAGAATAACGACTATTCTATGAACTAATATACTAAGTTTCATAATTAACAGATTAGGATATAAAAATCTCGTCAAGAGGAGGTCACTGGTTACAGCGACTTGAATCTAGGTTCGATTCCCGACCCTGTCGATATTTTTCGGCCCTAATGTGATAGTTAACTTTCATTGCTTTCGAGCTGAGCCTGGTTGAAAGCAGTTCGAGTTTCATGTTTTTATAATTCGCGTTTTTCACATTTAGTCCTGCGATTGAGTTGGTCTCAGCAGCAGCTACAGTGTTTAAAACAACAATTGATTTATGAATTACTAACGTTTCAGACATAACACGAATACATCCGTATTTTGTATAGTCCCCACGAGCTGTGTTGATACCTTGAATATTTTCCTGGTCCACAGAAAGTGATCCCGGACGATTTGTCGAACATAAACAACATCTGAAACATGGTATATTTAACAAAAAGATTAGAGAAACTGACTGTCCGCTGCAAGTGGAATACAGCTTTAATATTCCTGAAATCTGCTCCGGCAATATCTTGATGGAGCATAACATCAGAAGAAGAACGATGTACCTGATGGTGGTCGGTCTATCATCAGACGAGAACATTCGGCTTCGTTTTCTCCTTGTAGAAATATCCTTAATTATTTCTTAAGAACAAATTGAAACGTTCAGCATTAACATTATAGTAATCATTTTATATTTGTATACAATGTTGTTATTTCAGTTTTACTTTACGTGATTTTTGATCAACCCCGAATCTATTACATATTGTAGTAAAGTTATAAAAAGTTTCTTTATCACAGTCTGTTCAGTTAATTCAATCCTTATTTCATGACATAATAATCATTAATTAATATTTTAATTGATATGATTATCAAATCTTTAATTTTAGATTCTTAAATGAAATAAATCTGCACTGTAGCTGTGCTCACGTAGGAAATGAATGTCCTCTCTGTTTTAATACTGAAGTATTTTGGTAGTCATCCCTTCCGCCACTTTATAATTAATATATGCTGTAGTATATCTGTGACTGGCTGTATGATCTCTTTTCAGCCTCATACAAAATCCCCATGCACTTAGTAATACAGATAATACCTAAAGGAGAGGCTGACACGTGGCGAAGAGTTGGGACCGAGAATGAATAATGCTACTTTATAGTAATGAAGTAAGCATAGTAAACTGGGGTCGTTCACATAACGCGTTGCAAATTTTTAAACTTCAAAAGAGGGCCGTACGAATCATATCGGCTGCGGATTGGAATGCCAGTTGCCAGCCTTTCTTTCGGAATCTTGGGATTTGAACATTGCCTTGTACGTATATTCTAGAAATTTTAAAGTTTGTCTGAAGAATCATCATATGCCCTAAACGGAGCAAATCATTAATATTACAGTAGAAATCGCTCTCTATTCCGCATAGAAAAACATAGCCCAAGTCTTTTTGAATCAAGCATTTGTTATTCCGGTATTAAACTATTCAATAATCTTCCAGAAGAAATAAAAAATTTCAGTATACAAAATTTATTTACAAAAAAATATTCTAGAATTTAACTGTTGACTTATTTTCATGTTCGACGGGAATCGATGTAAGATTTTCTACTGGAAACTCCGTCGAATGGAAATTGAAGATGAATTAAAACACTTATTATTTCTTCAATTACTAATTACTGTTATATTAATATCTTTAACGCAGTTTTAAATCATATATTTTTTGTAAAGTACAATGTTTAACGTAGTTTTAAATCATATATTTTTTGGTAAAGTACAATGTTTGTTTTTCAAACCGTGTATTTGTAATAATTATTCTTTTCATGCAATCTTATATTGTGACGTGTCCTATTTCCTCGACCGAGGACTAATGGAATGAATAATAAATCTAAATCTAAAGCAGTATTTCAATAGTTACGGTTCCGTAAAGTAATCCTAGTAATACCAGGTAATGACAAATATATGGACAAATTATAGTGCTATTTATTATCTAGAAACATAAACCATTTCAAAACTGGAAGTTCACAATTGTTTTAAATTGTAATGGCATGTAAGAAAATCTTCCAATTAATCCCGACATAGTCCCTGGTATTGAGAATCCTGTTATATCTTTTAACTGTCCTGGGTATTTACAAAATGAAAAGACGAGCCTTTTCCTTGGTATGGGTGGAGTAATATTTTAGCCGGCAACTGCGCTGACCGCGACCAAGGGCAGCAGCCAAGGACACGCAACCGCCACACTGACAACCAATAGAATCACAACTCTCACATTTGAAAAATTTGCGGCCAGGAAACGTTTGGATTTGACCTTGAATCATTTAATATAACATGCACGGACCACTAAACAATTGCCAATTTTGGTTTACGGACTTAATCATTTAAAAGAGACTTAGGACAGGAAGGAAACGTGCCAAAGAGTTGCTATTTCGCAAGTACTGCAATAAACAGTATCTTAAACGGTACGGCTTCGTTACCTATACCTCGTAGAATACCAGAAAAAAAATTATTTCTAGGGAAAAGGCAGGTTAAAACCCAAACTCATGCTATATAAAAAGTAACGAGAATGTATTCTTTTATTTATATTTTATTATTTTGAATCGCATCAACTGCGAGTTCAGTTATATAATACATATTAATGCTTGAGATTATTACTGAATGTGGTTTTTTCCATATTTCACCGTAACAGTTAGTCAGCTTCAGGAATTCTATTAGTATTCTTTGATATTCCCCGATGAAGGTTTTTATTGCCCAGTACTCGTTGTCTTTCTTGCTCGTATTTAAAGCTTCGCTTATGATATATTTGATTATAACTGCGGAATTGCATAGATCATGTATAGGTGGAGAACTATTTTTATGTGAAGGTGTGTCGTCTTGGAGCGATTCCTGATAATACTATCTCGTCTCTTCGGGTGGCTTTATTGCTGTTAATTCGTGGCTTTATAATATATATTCTTCTACTTCTAGAAACTCCATTCAGAGACTCCGAGAAAGAATCAACAGAATTAGGTCATCAGCAGTAACTGACACTTTGAAAACCCAAAATTGACCTAAAACATCGAACGGAAACATAAACACGTACGAGTAATACAATATCGAGAAGATAAAATAGTTCGGAGAGCAAAAAAAGAAACGAGACAGGAGGACTAGATGTCGTCACTGAAACACCCGAGGAAGCGCTTCTGAAACTTATCTCAGAAAAAGATTATCGCGGAATAAAACTTACTTAATATGTGGTTTACACAGTTTATGACGGAGCCTATTATAAGTACATGAGACAAATATGATATTAAAAAATTACGAAGATTATGCAGTGATAACGTGGTGTAACTAAATGAGAACCGGCTGTTACGAGGAATAGATAGAAATGAATCTACAGAATATTTATACTGACAATAAAATTGATAATAGTGTCGCGCTTCACTGTGAAAAATATTTGACAATGATAATGAAAATATGGATCCCGCTCAGCGGAGGTTTCGACGAAACACAAATCGACGATGAAACAACGTAAGTTGGAGAAATCACAGCTGTTCAGGTATTTGTTTCACAGTCATTATAATTTATAATGGTCATTTACCATTTAATAAAAGAGAAAGGAGTGTTAAACTGAGTTTACGATATTAGACTGGTTACACAGTAGGACACTTTTCAGTATGACGTTCCATAGTAAGTTGTAGGCGTCAGCAGAAGGTCGAGCTTATTAGCTTTCTCACGTGTATCATGTCACAATATTTAGTCTGGCATTAGTAGAATGTCGTCAAAGCAAACCCAGGTGAAAGAAGTAGGCCATTTTAAACCACGCTCTCAGAACAGCGAATCATTGTTGTGGATGTAGTTTATCCAGGTTGTTTCTAGAGCTAGGTTAATAAAATTTTTGCAGCAAATTCTATGAGTTTTCGTACCTAAAATTAAACTCTTTTTCAACAGAATAGTGTACTCTAGTAAAGATAAACGCAAAATTTATGAGAATAATCACATGTTTTGATGGAAAATTGTAAATCATAAATAACATATTGAGATTTAAACATAAAAACTCTGTACTAAAAGTGAAATAATTCGATAAATATAAAGTCAAATAATAGTCAAAAAACTATTGCGGGAGGGTTTTCATTGTACGTATGAAAGCTGATATTTCAACTCAAATTCGAGTACATTACGTAATTTTTTCTCGATACATGCACCTGCACGTTCCTCAAAGCAACACACAGATAACATTATCTAGTCAATGAAGTGTCAATGGGAATGGTGTAATAAAAGAATTTTTTTTTCACATGAAATTAAGGTTTTATATTGCGGAATTGTTTTTTTTTACTGTTCAGATATCCCAAGTTACTTTTATTCCATCTGAGCACCTATCATGTCGCACGATTGTTGTTTTACTTCATAAAATCAGACTATTTCAAGTAACAGTCATATTATTAAGTTGCCCTTCAATAGCAAAACTCAGGTGACGTTCCTCACGTCGGAAATTAACCCATGTCGAGAAAACTCAAAGCCATATCGGTGCAACTGCCCGATAACGTCCTTTAATTTTACTTTTATGCTTTCGGTTTCGTAACAACAAACTTATAAGTACGTAATTAATAAGAAAGATAGCCAATTCAGACAACAACAATGGAAGATGCGTTTTCGTCGCTTTTCAGTTTTGTCAGCTGACGAGTGCAGTTGTGTCGCTCTAGGCTCTTCTTCGTACCTGCGGAAAGGGACAAGGATCCTTGAAACGTTTATATTATCACATTTTTGTCTGAATTGGTTATCTTTCTTATTAATTATTTTCAATCAGATGGAAATTTATTCGTTTTATGAATACGTATCTAAAACAAACTTGAGATACTGAAAAGGAACCTGGAAAAAATAATCCGACGGGCAATACATCATAAAGAATTCAATTAGTTACTTTAAACATCAAAGTATATATATATATATATATATATATATATATATATATATTGTTGTCTGAGATGCGTACTCCATTTTTCGTGATATGTGTCACTCGCCCTAACACAGGAATCGGTCATCAGAACAGGTTCCGGGAGTTCTTCAGGCTCGATGGCGGCCAGATATAGGCTACCACTGCTTCAGCGATCTACTGAACTACATGCAGTGTCGTGCAAACTCAACAATTTCTAAACATAATGAACTCACCGTCTCAATCAACGAAATGACTTTAGAACAGACAAAAAAAGTTATACTGTTTATTTTCAGTTTTTCATTCGCATGAGCTAATACAGATACGAAATTAAAACAATTAACTAAGTTTTATACGTTAAAATGATACATGATTCTTGTATACTTGGCGCGTCAACAGCCGAACCTGCATAAAGAGTTTGTTTTTATTTGTCGTGAAATGACTTTATTTCCGGGGATGTTGTCGAATCGAGGTGGTGATAATATCAAAATATTTTATCTTAAATATGCACGGTTATGAATGGGTTTAATTCAGAGTCTTCCTTTATTTAGTTTTTATAACAAGTGATTTGATGAGAGATAAACGCGAGATCGGTCACAGTTTAGAAGAAAAATAAACTGTTCGTCTTCAGATACAGAAAGACGAGATACCTTGGACGATTCGAGTTGTTTCATGTCTCTAATGGTTCAGAACTGATGTTCACACTGTAATCTGATGTTCCTTCACCTTGAAGACAGACAAAGTTTTTTCTTTACCTTTTTCCTTTCGGGACATTAGCCATTCATTCTTTCCCCTCTCACGTATATCACTCCGTCTAATTTCTCACTCTACCAGAAAAATTTCGGAATTATCAAAGTTAAAGTAGGGGACCACTGATGGTCTTTAATTTCAATAAAAAGAAACGTCTTATATTTATTACCTTTATTTTCATAATTAATCAATGCTTAATGATAATGAATGAGAAGAAGCATTCTTGGAAAATAGTCACACACGTAGGGCTTCAGTTCTGCGTAGTTTAGTTTACTCCAGCAATTAAACCTTCTGAGACGCTAATTGTAAGGTTTCAAATCCTTTACTTTTTAGTTGCTTGCCCCCGTAAGTCCTACCACAATGTGGCACATGTGGGTAGAGGTGCACACGTGCAATGCCCACGTGGGGCAGACCTTGACATTCCGTCTGAACCGCCTTGTCCTTATAAAAACCACATCGAAGCTTAGCGGTGGAAGGGCGGGGGAAGATTCGGGAGGGAAAAACTTCGTCACGTGATCTCCAGGAACCAGTTTTAACATTTTCTGTTGGGTAGGCCAGGGCGGGCGGAAATTCCAAGGCCCTCAAACACTCCCACTCTGCTTCAATGTCAATATCAGTCTGCCGCGCTCAGATGCCGCGTTGACACAATAAAATTCATATGCATCAGAAAGTCAGCATTAATACCAAATATTTCATATATAGAAACCAAGGCAGTTCGCTAAACCAGATAATGAAGCACTCAATTAAATCAACAACAAATTAATGCATAACTTAAAATAAAATATATTAACATTATTAGTTTAAAAAATATAATTCCTCATAACAGATATAATTTCACTTCAATCGAATAACAATAGCACTTGTGTCACTGAATTAGTATTTATTTCGCAAATAAAAGCAGAGTTCTCAGGCTGTTAAACTGATTCTACTCTCAAAGTTACGTAAAAGGGAAATAGAGTTTAATACAAAATTTAATTGGAAACTTTGAAACTTTGCAAGATTTGTTCGGGGGAAAACTAATAGTATTAAAACAGGAGTCTAGTATATTATTCATTGTGCTTGAAATAATTTTCTTCTCAATGCAAGCGAAGAAAATAATAGGATTTTACAATTTTCGAAAAAAAAGTAATATGCTGGGCCAAATAATACTAACCAATATTTTCTTCAGACAAAATAAGCTTGAAATCTGAAGATAGTTAGCTTCCTGAAATACTTTTATAAGTAATTTAAATTTAGAAACAAAAAATAGACATTCAGGAAGCTATATTCATAATTTCCGTGTTATCCTTGCATTAATAATGGGTATAAATGGTAAGTTTTATCAGATGGTTATAATGAGAACGAAAAATGTATGTAATAACATTTTCAGGAGATGCAGTGAGAACCATTTAGGTAGACCTACCTGCACCAATAAATTTTCCAAATACATTTAGATGAGCATTTTGACGCTAGAGACGAATACTTGTCCTTGTAGAAGCATAAAATTTGGATAGTAAACCAAAAAAAAAAGTCTATTTACTCTGTCACGTATGATGAGAGATTCGTAATTTCTCTATATTAAAGCACGTAATTTACATATTAATTAAAATATTAATTCTGAAAAATTCTTTAAAAATTCAGTAAAATTGTTTACTGCACAATGAAATGGAAATGAGGTTGGTAGGAATTGCTTCATAGTGTTTCCCCGTCCATACCCTTAATATGGTGCAAAGAACAGAAAAGCCATAATAGGTTTGCAACAAAAATGGCATCAAATTCGTTTCCCTGGCGAATGACACATTGTCGGTTTGTAAGTTAGTTGTAAGACCTCCTTACATCGTCACTGTTTTTTTAAATTTGATAGAGTAGCCGAAATTCGTGTCTTATCCCGGGAAACAAGGTATGATTTAATTGTTGCGATTCCGCACACCAGGCAGAATAGGACAGCGGTCGGTGCCAATTCCACGTTGAAACAGCGGCCAGTATTTGCTTTGCCTCCGGGTATTCTTAGCGGCGTCTGCCCTCGAGGCTCTTCGTATGTTACGAACAGACACGAAAATACATTCCTTTCTTCTTGTTCGAAAAGACCAGCATCTTAATTGGCGATTTCTTCAAATTTCGGAAAATATCACCTCATTTTTCGAAGTTGAAAATCTGAATACCCAATTTTAAATATCAAATTCTTAAGTTCTTCGATGCTTCGCTCCTCTCTATATAAATTCTTTTTCAATTCTTTTATAGCCAAATTCTTAAACAAATAGCTCTTTCATAAATGTTACAATTATTCCAGTTTGTTAAACCTGTTTTTTACCCGATCGATATAATTGAAATTGGTAACTTGAAGGAACCCTCACACGGGTCAATATTATTTCATTTACGATCTTGCTTTCTACAAGGACGGACGATTCCTACTATGATTTCTCGCTGAGTGACTGTCAATCTATTGTTCTAATTGCTGTGGCACTCAAATAAGACAAAAGGGTAAGTGTGGGTCAAGAGCTGGCTCTAAAATCGTTCGAGTCATGCACATGGGGAACTAACCTACTCCGAGATCTCGTTGAAGTCTCGGATGATTATCGCAAATGTTTGGGAACTGATGAACAACTATTTCAGAATTTCGTTGCATTTGTTTCGCCACTAATTAAAAGCAACGCTGGTGAGGGATATTGCCAAATTTAATACACGTACTGTAATACTGACATCACCACATTTTGACAGGGCTTCAATAATTTTCGTCAATACTTTGGCAGGCATCATAATACTGAACAAAATCGATATCAGTCAATAATATTGAGCACGTGAGAGGGCCTTAATCGACTGTTTTCTCTTCCAAGGAGAAAAAAATTATATTAAAAATTCCTAAAGTCCGTAATATTTTTCATAAGGAAAATATTTCAATTGCTCTCGGACATTCATGCAGTGTTCTACTATCATTTATCCTCGTAATTTGCATTTCCGAAGAATTTTTTTTATTGTATTGATTGATGTTTTCCATTGATTTATTATTTGCAAAAACTGTTACTTTTCTTAATAACTGCAGCACATTTTTCACGTTTTCTTCACAATCCGGTGCAGCTGATAAACATTATCGTGTGGGTTATATTTCATTTTATAGTTTCCAGTTTCACCCGATTTTGCTCTACAATTTCTGTCTTATGAAACTGACGGAATCGATGAAATTTTGATTCCAATTGTCAATTCATACGAACCCCAGTTCAGGACAGTTAGAAATGAAATAAATACAAAAGACGTCTCCTAAAATATTAATATATATATATATATATATATATAACCTAGACCGCGATTCGAAGCATCGAAATCATCGTATATAAATTAATCAGAATAGAGTTGCATAAAGTTTAATATCATGTCCTATTCCCAGCCTGAGATTATTAAACGGAGCAATAGCCCATCGCCTTTCAGTTTTTCAAGCCAAGAGCATTAATATTTTCTGAGTTATGTATTTATAGACAAAATATACGACCGATTTTATCAGTACTGGTATAAAGAAATTTAATTGTAATCATTTGCGGCGGTTTTCCAGAAATATAATCTTATGGAGGAAAAAATATTTTTTTCAGTAATAGAATTTTCGTATTACAACTTTTCATATATTCAAGTTTAATTTTATTTTTCTGACATTTTAAGCAATTTTATAGCTTACCCTTAAAATTCAAACACTGAAGAATAAATTAAGTCCTGAAATGAAAGTATTCTTATCTTTACTGATATTTAAAATATGTGATTTATTTTCGTATTTTATAAAATTAATTTTTGTGTGTCAATGATACATGTAATGAAAGTCGGCATCTGCTCCTTGCAAAATAATAGTAATAATCATGTTCTTTTACGAGGAAGAATTCGTTCCTTCTACATAGGGAATTTCTATTCTTGTGCTTCATGAAATGATGATCGAAATGTTGTAATGAATAATGTAAGCCAAGTCCCAATAGTGGAAAATAATTATCGTCGCTCGAAGGTTTTTCTCTTCAGAATATCCAACGAGAACGCAGAGTGATAGTTCCTTTAATATTACATCGTAAAACAGGCTGCGAATGTTCTTTTCTCCAAAAAATACAAATTCACTCTAGGCCTACAAACTATGTAGTATAGAAATTTTTTTGACAATGTTCAGGTAATATTATTATGAAAAGTCAGCAAGTAAAGATGGGAATCTAAAAAGGAGAAAGAAACAAGAAAGAAAAACAAGACGGATTAGTTTTGATGAGCGAAAGTGACTGCGACGAAGTATTAAATCGTCCAGAAGAACAACTGAATAAGAAGGTTAATTGAGAGTGAAAGTACAGATTAGTACAACGTTTCAGACAGCAAGGAAACTGTTCGTCATCAGGGAAAGAAAAAATTCAGAGCTACAGAGAGATAGTACGAACACTCATGAAGGCGGACACACTCTAGTATTCTAGTATCTCGCTATTTGGCATCCGACTTATCACTTTAATTATAGGCGACGTTATGTTTGATATATGTGATTAGAGTATTTTTCAATGTAAGTCTTGATATCGGTAGCAAAAAATTAATAAAAAAATTGTAAATCAGACAGCAATGTTACTCGGGTCCAAATTAGAGCAGATCAACCAGTGTGTTTTATATCAAATATGCGAATAAAATTGGTTGGGTTTGAATGATTTAGATTTTTATAAGTTTAAAGATAATTCGGAATATGTCGGGTTTAATCAATGTTCTGTTACAAATCTTACATTAAATGGTTATTCAAACCAGAATCAGAATCCACATCTTCTTGATGTGGCAGGATCTGGATTAAACAACATTACAGAAACTAATACCTACAGAGACCTGCGGCTACGAAACTGATCACCTCAATTCGGTTAAGTCAACCGCTCGTGTACTAGTTAATTGGAATCGCGTTTCGAAGCTTGCAGTATCCCGTCTTTGTAGTCACCGCGGCACAATTCATACATAAAACATCACAGGCATCAATAAGAATTATTAACGAGCAAAGAAAACCGTTGCAAGCTTTAAAGGAAAACCTAGAAAAGGAAAATTGTGTTCTGTGATGGGAAATTTGCCTCGATTTGTTAACAATGAGTGGCCATTCGTTTCATTGTTTGGACGATCGAAATGCTCGTTTTCTCGTGCAAGGACGCAGTTCTCATTGTGATATGACGTCGGTCGGCACTTGAGAACTGACAATAGCATTTCGGGAAATCCGTAAAATGGCTGAGAAGGCTTTCCTTGACTCTGCTTTCCATACCTTATTTTCCGCCAAGCTCCTTCTCGTTTCCTAGCCCTCGATTGAGTAATTGTTAACTACGCCGAAGGCTTCGCTGACTCGTCTTCCTCGAAAACGCGAAGCTGTGCCCTCCAAACGCCCTCCACCTGCTTGTGCAACATTGGCACTCACTCCTAAACTATGGAGACACAATTATTCATTAACTAAAAGTCGAAAATTGTCATAAATATACGTCCTCCGAACATGCCGATTTGCTTAATTCCCTACCTTACTCAAATACCTCAGTTACTTAGGCTTTACATTTTTCTCTCCTGGTTGCCTATCAACCTACCTTGTAGCTACGAGTCTTCAAGTGTACAATTTCAAAGAATTATGTATTCTTTCTTAGTCGCTCAAAATAACAAATGTTTACGAGAAATTATTTCGATTACTAAAATAATTTTTAATATTCATTGCTTTCAGTGAAGCTCGCAGCATTATATACAGTTTATCTTAAGAATCATACCGACCTACCTAATGCAGGTTTTCTGGAGTTTGACTGTATCACTTTTAGGTTAATGCCGGGTGGAATCCTTAAATCAGAGTCGGGGGCCCTAGTTATCCATTGGATACCTTCCTTTACCTTTCTGCATCCCCCTTACCAAATCATGTAGCCTGTTACCCTGAAAAATTTCTTACTCCTATTAAAGGGGAGTTGGCACCATGTGGATTACCCTCATGTAGCCTGTTCCTCTCTCCGTTTTTCAACTAAGGTTCCCCACAAGCCAAGGAACCTCGGCTTGTTTTGAGAGGTGTATTATCCGGGGTCACAGACATTGTGTAGGAGTTGTCCGCTATTCCCATTGGAATAGTCGGCCAGCTGTCTCCTAAACTGGTCGAGGCACGGAGAAGGGAATGCTGCATCCCCACAGCAAACCGCTCTCCCGCCAACGAAAGAGTGTGGGACAAGTACCTAATGTCCGACCTACCTGATGCAGGTTTTCTAGGGTTTGTCCTGCGTCACTTTTAGGCGAATGGCGGGTAGGATCCTTAAACTATAGTCCGGGGGCCCTAGTTAACCCTTGACAAATCCCTTCCTATGCTATTGAAGGGGAGTTGCCACCATGTAGCCCCTTATTCTAAAAAAAAATCTTACTCATTTACCAGCATGGCAATAACGTATCCTTGATATGATTTATTTACAATCAGCTCTTTGCAAAGATAATGATTGGTCAGTAATTATACTTAAATAATAATTTTCGAAGTATCCAAATAATAGTCTCAAAACCCAACAGTTTATTCGTTTTACTTCTTTGTCTTACAGCTGTTAGTCGATTATACTAACCGTTGAAATTGATCCAAATAAAAAATTGCACAAAAGCTTTTGAACCTGCTAGAACGTTAGAAATGTAAAGTTCCTACAATCTACTGTAAAAATTCCTCAAGCAATGATTCGTATATCTTCAATTCCGTGAGCGCTGTAAATTGCAGAAAATTTTAACACCCGGAAAACCTAACTAATAAAAGTAAATACTAATGTATTTATATATGTGCGCGTGTTTTTCTTATTATTTATTTAGAGAGCTTTTGTATATATAAAAGACATAATTTTTCGAAAAAAAGTTGGACACATTTAAAGCATACGTTATTGGCCTTGTTAATTTTGAAATGTTCACTGATTTGTCTAACTTTTAAATTATTATAAAGATAGTCATTAAACATATATACATAATATGTCTCAACAAAATAAAGATATCAATATTTTCTTTTTTGAAAAATATATTAAGTTTTCAAGTTGCTTTCGTGTTTCAGGATGGTCAAACATGAACTTAAAATGTTATCCATTCCTTACAACACGTGTTCGTAACAATTGATGCCATCTAAGCTTCAATTCTGGAGTTGTAATTTTTTTGATATCCAGATAATCTCAAAGACACATATCTCAATATTTTTGTGAATTCAAACATTGTAATTCGACTCTTCATATTTTAATAAGGCTTTAATCACTTACAATCAGTAATTTATCCCAGTACCGAGCGTAAAATAAGAACCCGCTTCTACGCTGTCCTGTGTGATTCTAAGCAGTGCCAAGTGCAATGCAATAGAAATGGAGTGTCTGCCAGAGATAATTTTCGTGAAGAGTGTCTATAGATACTTTCCTATTTCAATTGCTGTAGCTTGCCATATTTAAAGGGGAAATTCTGGGAGTTTGATCAGTTACAAGGAAAGAACACAGATAAATAATTATATATTTTATTTGCATAAAATTTAGGTTGTATACGAAAATACATAAAATGAAAAAGTTTACATTATGCTCCTCTCTCTCTCTCTCTCCAGAACTGAATGTTACCTTCAATACGTGTTCGAAGAAAGTTTGCCTTTGTTCGTCTAATTATCCCACAATATTATAAGTCTAATTTGATTAAATATTCCCTGCCTCAGTAATAAATTCAGTAACAGGCAAAGTAAATGCATTTATTATTTTTAGCTTTGTAATATTTTATTCGGGATAGTCGAAGTCCTCTTCCCAATTTCAAATCGCAGTAAATGAGTGACACGAAGTCTTATCAACAACCGTGAACTAAATATGAGGACCTTTGATTAATTTCTAGTTTTTATTTAAAAAAACGTAATCATCAGATTGAGTGCGAGTAACGAGAGACAGATCCCTAAACTCTTAAATTTGCTTCCGCGACTCAAGAAAATTGTAACAAACGTGTTAAAACATATATGGTTGAATTTTTTTTATTTATTTTTGTGTGATGTGAAAATTCTATATTTTACAATAGTTCATTCTCGAATCATGAATTATTTATTAGTACATATTGAATATTTTTATTAGAACTGTAAATAATATATTATACTTTTAGTATATTTAAAGAGTTATTATTTTTGTTATTATTCATCTTATTTTACTTCCGTTGGACAAGGAAATTTGTGTTCTCGAATTTTAGTATTTTAATTAACTTCTAATCATTTATAATTGTAGCATTCAATTCTTATATTGTAATTTTATGTATTGACGTGTTCTATTTCATCATACGAAGACTAATGGAATAAAATAAATCAAATCAAAACGAGTCTCTTGCAGTGACGTAGGTGGAACCATGCAAATACTTCCCTCTCAGTGAGCAGCCGGCTTGGAGAAACTCCCGCCAACTCTCTCGGGAAGTGGGAACACACCTTTCACCACACATTTGCCAACTCGTAGTAGAAAAACAACGTTCTGACCTGAAAGCTAAGTTGGAAAGCCAGTAATGGTCGGCGTCATTAACAGCAAAGTACGGTAACAATCGATACTGGCGCCTCCGCGCTCTTAAAATGGTTCGTGTATCAAACGCTTGAAATTCTAATAGCCACCAATACAGAATTCTTACGAAGATTTTTTTTTTTCCCTTGGCAATGAAACAAATTTTAATTCAGCATATTTTTTTTCTCAATCAACGTTATACGAAAGTTTGCAACGAAATGCCGAAATTCAGACGCGTTATTGGCATTTCATACAAGAAATACCAAAATTATTTTTCTGGTGTGTCGCCTCTTCGGGGTTTTATGGAAATTGACAAACTGAGGATTCAAAAATGACGAATTTCCAAATAGTTAGTTTCTTTCTATTTTTGAATTGACAAATTTCTGAAAATACAACACATTTCCTGGTAATACACTCAAAAAATAATACGAATGCTTTTAATGCTAAATAACACGGAACTTTGTGTGAAAAATAGCTCGTTACCGAGTAGTCGCCCCTTCAAAAAATACTTACAAACGATTCACAGAGGTACGACAAATCTCTGAAAAAATAACGCTCAATTCAATGATTCCACTGTTTTATTTTGAATTTACTACCAATGTATTGCATGTAAAACACGGGCGTTTTATAATTTTATAAAAGTTTCACATCACATGTGCTCACGAGTATGGAAGATGAAACTTTTCGGAAATTCAGGAAGAGGAACACTGACGCTTATGGAAAGTGATACTGTAGTCAACGAAAAATATTTCCAAAATGTTGACGACTAAGGAAACTACGAGAATTCTGACAAGAAAATAAGTGGGGCTGATACTGAGACACCTTGAACTCTTTTGCAAGGTAATTAATTGTAATTTGTGACGAGTACGAGTAGAAGGAAAAAACAGCTGTCGACGTAGTATCAAGCATATATAATTAAGAGTAGTGGATACAGTACGTGTTATGATTTGAAGTGATTCACTTAGAATAAAACGATATAAACGGACGTACTTGTAATGATTCTTATTTAGATAATAGTTCGTTTTGAGGTAGTCGACGAGACGTTTTTCTGTAAGTAATATTACGTTTGTTTTCACCCCCAAGGACAGAAAAGCGATCAAAAAGTCGCAATGGCAATGATTTCCTCTGAGAACGTGTCTGCAGGCGTAGCGTGTGGAAACTTCTGGAAGACATGCGCACTGGCAGAGGTCGATATGGCGCCAACCTCACTCATTATCCAACACCTAAACTTCTAATGTAAGAGAAGTTGCTCTAGTTCAGAACCCTCTTGTCACGTAAAGATTTCGTGGTCATGATTTGTTACTATCATTACTATGGCTCTCAATTTCGTTGTGTGTTGAAAAATCTCTGTTCGATTATAAATTCCGTCGTCCATGCTTTCTCAAACTTTCGACGTGATTATTTAAGTTCATAGACACTACATTATTCCTGTGAATAACTGTGTACTCCAAAAGTAAATTATAATCCTAATTTAAATTTCATATGACACGTATGTCTGCTTCTCCATTATTATGAAAATAAATTGCTTGAACTGATATATGAGGAAAATATACCATAACAATTAAATAAAATAGTATGGCATAGTTTTTTCTTTATAATCATATATTTAACATTTCTATCAATCTTAAGTTATTATTCAACTAAGAGAAGGAACGAAACTACCCCCGAAGGACATAAAACGACCCTTTCGAGAAATAAAGAGAACATTTTTGTATTTAAAATATCTTCTGTGCATAAAATATGTTTAAGTGAAAGCAAAAATATTCGTTTTATCCTAGCCTGGGATCTGCTGGACTGCGAAAGTCCGAGTGGACCTATCTTGCTTTAATACACCACGTACCCTCTAAACACACCTTTACGACCACACAGCCGTTCGAAACGGTAGTTACGGACGCGAAAGTACTAACTAAAGAAAAATCACCGATATAGAACGATAAACTGGAAAGGTCACGCTCACATTTCTACTCACCGTTGCGCAAGTTGCCCTTTGCCGTTTTGGAAGAAAGTAATCGTGTACTGAGAAAATGTATAAATGTCCCTCAAATAGAACTTAGCGGAAGATTCTGTATAATGGCCTAGTCCACAATAGACAAAGCATTATATATATATATATATATATATATATATATATATATATAAATATTAAATATGATCAATAGTACACATAAAACGCAATGACCGGGTAGTTACAAATAATTTTAATTAATCAACTGCCATATTTTATTTTTTTAAATGACTTTACATTGCAATAAATTAATATCCATCATGGTTGGTTTAGCGCTCTGCCTCGTCAATTATATGGATATGTATCTTGAATGGCATCATTTCAAGACATGGAATTTTTAAATAACGATCTTAATACTGCATTTCAATTTTCAGGTATATTTCGTATTATATATTACTTTAAATTCATCCATAATTACTGAGTCAATTTATTTATACGTATTAACTATACCGCCTCAAAATTTGCAACTTCACATTATGGAAGATCAAATTGAGAAAATAACCGTAAATCTTACACATCTGAATCAAATCGAATCGTTTCCCAACTAGAAGACAAGTTCCTTGTCTTTGCCTACATAAGCGTAGATAAATAAGTTTTAACTACTAGGCCCCTTAATTCGACTAAGAAAAACAAATAAAATACCCTAATCTGCATTACGGATGAGCGAACCCACGATTCATACGTAACCAGTAACTCAAGGCGAGTTCTGCCGAATCAACCATCTTTTAAGTCAAGAAAACAATCATTAAAGTAAACGATGCAACATCTAGTATGCGTATCAAATTACAACCCAAAGCGTACTTTGATATCAGCCAATAAACTCGACCTTTTGTCCTATCAAAAGATAAAATACGGGATTATCAAAATAAAGACCCATTTTCTTTAATCACATTCCCAAGTGTATGAGATTAACACTGAGAAATACTACAAAAATTTCGATAGAGACGTTAAATTTTCCTAATTTATTATCTGGCCTGTGATAAATATCCAACCCGAAAGTTTCCCGCTAAAGACAACCACGCCCTGCCACGAAACAGGAAGGAAATTCTCAAATTCCTTGGGTTCGTTCCAGCCAGTGTAACCTATTGAGCAAATGTGAACACGGAACGTGATGAAAATTCAGTTCAATTGCGGTTAAAAGAGAGGAAAAAAATCAATTATCTACCCATCGTTCAAAATTCTTTCAAATAACGATATAAAAATTCAAAATTAGTAGCCACTACTTTACGATAAATCTCACTGGCTGAGTTTCTGCTAATTATATCCCCTCATAGTGAAGTCGAGTTGCACGAAACTTTCAAATGTTAATATGGAAAACCTTTCCGGTAATTAAATACAAAAATCACAGTGAACTGAAACAGACGTGCTTGCCGAATTGAGATCATCGCAGATTTTGCCGGCCATTTTAATACATTGAAATAAACCCTAACTTATCGAAAGGAGAAATCAGAATGAGTTTTCCGTTCTCTTTTAAAAGGTAGATTTAATATTATTGTGATTACACAGTAGCCGGAATCGTCATACGCACCATGGTCAACGATATAGAATCACATGAACTCTGTTGGTTGACAGTAGCTCGAAGCAGTGACTACCAGAAGTCCCAGTGCCAATTAGAGTACGCACAGCATCTGGAACTCCCATCTCCACTGCGAAATGAGCAAAGTTCGATGCTCAGCTTCTTGTGGTGACGGGCACGTCGACAGTTCGGCCTGAGGATAGGAGAGAGAAAAAGACTGACTGCCTTGTAATCGAGTCAAAGCCTTTATCTATCTCCCATGCGCAAGTACCGACTCTTACAGCAGGCAGCAACGGCTTCCAAGTCCACTTCCAATCGCACAGCACGTGCCAACGAAGCATTCTTTCTCGCGGATTAAACAAGAATTGAGATTATCCTTAAAAAGAATACGAGACTGAAATAAAATATACAATGAAAAACGGAAGAAAGCAATTAAAAAAATTGGTTGAGTGGCATGAGTGGAATTTAAGTCGACTAAATTTAAGACACTTGAACAGCGAAATAGATCAGACTTCTTCACAGGTCAGAAGCTTACTGAATACTGAGGCACCAGCACTGAAACGTTTCTCTTTCCCTATCGCGAACGTTGCGTAAAAGCTACAGCTTACATCACAAAAGCATTTCTCTTTTCTCCTTCGTCATATTAGCTATTCCTAAATCGGCGCGGTTACGTAAAAGCACAGTCATAATGACGCAACTCTTCTCGGAACAGCTAGGCCAAACAGGAAATCCGCTCCGGCTATCCAATGAAAATTGCACGCTCCCAAGCGGACTCTTCCTACCTTCGCAAACGGAGAAACTGTTCAACACATTTGACACTTTCCGGGAAAACCAACCACTCCACTAAGTGCAAAGTGTACAAGAAGTCACGCATAGAACACATCACCGTCACGTGATCTTAACAAGAACTTACCGCCCACTCACAGTCACAGAAACATAAGTTTACCACGGAGAAAGCAGAGACGTGCGATACTGGGTAATTAACAAATAATACCACGTAGAATCCTACTCACTGTTACCGAGGATTTTAGTCCACTCAGTTTTGCCACATTCGAGAAGATATCCAAACGGTAGGCCCATATGTCCATAGGAATAAGTATTCTACTGTACCTGAACATATACATAGCGTTATCTCTGGGAGCTCCGCACAATACACGTCCTATCTCCACTGCGGCCGACGTCAGAATCTCGCAACTGCGGAGCGCTGCAGACGAGTCGGAATTCCTCGCCCCTCCCCTTTCCCTGCGCTGTGCTACCATTGGTCGGATCTGCGCGCGCGCTCTTATTGGTTGCCATCGATCCGCGCGGTCGCTCCACGTGCAAGCCCAGGGTTATCAACCCATGACGTCATCACCATCTTCCCCTCCCCGCCACGCCATGACGCCATTCCGTGAAAACGTAGAAGAGCACTGTGACGACGCCAAGTTTGCAATGCTTGCGGTAGGGAAGTCTGACTTAGGATCTCTAGCCGAACGCTTCCCGCCATTAGAAATTCGGTCATTTTCTCCATCAAATAAACGAAGTTGCAACATAAAAAAGTATGTTTCACTCGTTATATTGCCTGTCAGAAAACGTTAAAGCAAAAACAATAAAACTGTCAAATTCACAGCGACAAAGCAGAACATATGCAATGTTAAACTTGAATTAATTAAAACAAAACATCAGAACATGAAATCTAACATTAATATAAACAAACGAAAGACAAAATTTATATTAAGAACTTAAAATATATTATAGCATTATCTTGACACATTTCAAATAAACTTGAAGAAACAGAACCAATTTTGTGGTGATTAAAACTTCTCGAAGAACAGGCCTATGTATGGGATTCAATAGGGAGCATTTATACCACCTGAGGCAAAATACCTTACCTGATCATTGTAAATAATTTAAGAAAATAAACATTTTATGCTCCACAATTATTTATATTACAGAAAAGTGAAATTGCGGAAAATGCGCTGATCACCAAGTCCAATTTATACAATCATTTAGTAATATTTTGGCAATGTATAAAATATAAGAAACAATATTTTCATTAGTATTATGAGTTCACATTACAAAGTTTATTAGATGGAAATGCAATTATTTTTGTACGTCGGCTTCTACATACGTTAGAAATACGTGTTGAAAATTTCCGCAAAATTTTAATGAGTATACAGTTCAAGACATTATAAACCATTCCATAGGAAGAAGGGTGTAAACAAAACAAAAAATAATTTGTTAAATAGTTATATCTTACAATGTCATGTTGAATTACTGATACTTTTATGTGTATGAATTATAATACAATTGAAAATAAACAGTTAACACTTTTTAGTTGATACTTGTTGGACAATATCAACAAACTTGAACAACCTGAGCAAAACTGAAATGGTTTAGCTGCCGTTGTAATTATTTGTAGGGTACCTTTAACCAGTTACTACGAAAACGCGTGTAACTGTAGTATGAAAAGATGGGCGCCATTGCAGGCGCTGAAGCGCGCATGCTCTTCAGGTCATTGACCTCGCTGCCGCAGCGTCCAAGCTCCAGGGCAACGTTCTCTAATAGTCAATAATATTATTCTACAATACATTTTAAATTATACTTTCCACGAAATATAAAATAGCCAAAATGCTAGTATATTAAACGATAATTTGTGTCGATACTCCTAAAATTCGTGGACAAATATTTGAATCAATTTAGGATGCTTATAAAACGTGTTCTCTTTAGTTCATTTCTATTCTGAAAAGAAAACACAGGACAGAAAAATACTGAATTTTAAAATAACTGTGCAATTACTTAAAGGTTTGTTTGAATATGTTTAATATATTTTATGTCTGGCATATAAGTTTTTATACTAATTAATGTAAAAAATAAAAAATACTAAATTCTAATTGTAGGTAGCCTATGGTGTTCTCTCCGCCACCAATCAAATAAATATAAATAATAATTGTAACGCTGAAATAAAATAGAATTATCATAATTAATCGTTTAAACTTAAGTGGCCACGTTTCTTATCTTCAACCAATGGAAAGCTAAGAACCATGAAATTAGCTTCTATAACAAGTCAAAACAAAATCACAATTATTTCTTTGTTTTGGAATGAGTAGTTTTTTTATTTGAAGTTTAAAAATAAGCTGAAATGAAAGAGAGGGAAGCAATTTAGTGTTGTAAGCAGCGACCTTGCGGGGTTATCGACCCAGCGGCACGTGGAGGAGAGCCGAGGTCAACGACCCCAAGCACGGAATATCTGCGCGTGCACAGGTACGATGCTTAGAAAAACCTGCCGATGCTATTAAAATAATGCCAGGCTTCACGGGCTCCATCTGCAACAGCAAACAAAAAAACATCGAAATTTCCTCAATAATTAAAGTTATCTGAAACAAAATTAATTAAAATACGGTGTACCGGTTTCATTCCAAAACTTCGGAACACTTAACAGCAGAGTAATGCTTCCTTATATTTAACAAAGCAAGGTCTAGGCACATGAATATTAATAAACGTTTACCGTGCAGTAACTGTTATTAACATTAATTACATTCCGGTTCATATGTTCCAAGTATTATTTCTCAACATCTATTCGAGAACGTTTCAGTTTTACAGCGATAAATAGTGGATCCCTGACACTTGCGCATGGTTAATATGAAAAGTTTTTCATTACTTTGCTTACAGGAACAAATGTATTCCGCCTTTCTGGTAAGTCACTTGGTGTCTTGATATGTCAGCCAACGGCAAGGCGTGTTAAGGATTTAAATTTAAAATGTTCTTCTAGCCCTTGGTCAAAATATTTTCCTCAAATCATATACTTAACCTCACCGCGATATATATATATTTATATATATATATATATATATATATATATATATATATATATACTCCCACATACAACGGAGCCATCGCTTTAAGATCGCGGAATCTCCTCCTACGCTCCACGTGTGCGCCCGGACCGTCGAGGGGCCAATGACCGCCACAAATAAAGCCCACGTGCGGAGGGGCGCCATTGGCCCGAAATACCACCCCCAGACCAAGACCAACCCTACGTCTACGATTGGCCATAGGAAGAACAAATCACAAGAAGTGTTATGCGTATTGCCTACCCTGTCATTCTTCCCGCCAATCCATTATTACAGTAACCATGAATTAAGTTTACGCTTCGATAGCCTATATTAAAAACATTTGTAAAGTTCATTGACGTAACAAATAATACTGAAATTTATCTTACGGTTTCCTTCTAAATTTCACTGAAATGTAAATCGCTGTTAGGATTTGAAATATAATAATAAAGATGATTTTCCGATATATTTTTAAAGATTCTTTATTTAGTGACCTTCGCCATATTCATCTTAAAATGCATTCTAATATACTCCATGAGTATTTGTCATTATTGTGTCTAAGGATAACCGTCCTCAGTGTTCACAATGAAAACTTCTGAATAAAGAAGTGGATATTAAATGATAAAAAATTTCTGAGGAGTACTGGGGTTTTCATATTAATTTACAATATCAAAAGACGTTAATAACTTCCAGATTTATATTCCAAACGTTTTTCGTTCATTGTTCTTTGGTCACCAACTTGGATTATATTATCAATGAGACTAGAATCCACCTATATCAGCTTCACAATCACACACGAAAATAATCGTTTCAGAACTACGACTGCGTCTTGCCTATACATCGTAAATACAAATATTGACGTTTGTTTCTTTATTCATTCTAAACTGATTATCGTTCTGAAAGTACATTATTTTTATTTCACTGTCGGTTAATGTTTCTCGTAAAGTCTTGCAGTAACGAAGAACAAGTTACAAGCGTCCCAAAGTGACTTAGACTGAAAGCTTGTAAACCGTGTATGACGCTTGTTACATACACAAACATGCGAGACTGACACTCCCAGTTAGTAAAACAATAAATTACTTACGCAATCGTCACGTTAACTAGTTCCGGTCCGTAATTGGGTCGTCTACTCGTATAATTGATTGCGGAACAACGGCATGTGTTCCAAGGTCTTCCGGTAATTCCTGAGTATAATCAGACTGCAAAATATTGCGTTTTGCATTAAAGGAAAATCTTGCATTAATATTTATGAGCGTGTAAAATGCATACACTGACGCAGGAACTACACTTTATGCCAGTATAGTTTGATACTAACAAGATTTTGTGCCTAAAAATATACAGAAGAAAGGTCAAAGCAATAATAAATTTATTTTAGTACAAAATTTAATGCGTCAAGTTTTCTGCGTATAAAATATGTTCCTTTAGATGTTTACAATTATGATAAAATTAAAATTGGTATGTGCTTATAATGAAATGGGGATATACAAAGCAATGAGAATGAGAAGTTTGCGTGACTTTGCAAATACAAACAGTTCCCACACTTTTACAGTTTCTAGACCTTCGCAATTATAAATAATTGAGAAAACCTTACAATTGTCTGTTACGGAAAAATAATATTGTTACCAAGGACCTATACTTCAATAAATATCAAGCATTTTAAATGACTGGACGCTGTAATGGATACAGCTACATTATTTGCATTTCAAATATGAAATGGTAAATAACTGAATACGGATTGTTTCATTATTTGAGTATTTAGCAATATTTCGATAACTAATTGATTTTTATCAGAGGTTACAACTTGATATTATGTGTAATAGAGAATATGTTCCAGTTTAGTAATTAAAAGATATTAAGGGTCGGAAAAGCCAACTCAGAATAAATAAATGAAGGACTCATAGTCAACAAAAGCCATAACAGAATAACAATGCTTTGTTATGCTCATGAATTGTGATTCAATATCTATTTCAGTTCAAGAACAGAGCATAACGTTCGAAGTGAATTTAAGATATACCAAACTACAAAATACACATAAACCACATAATAGTGTTACACTATACTGCATAGTTTATTGAAATTATGTGGTTTCAAAGCAAATATACTAGCAAGCAACGCTAGAATATTTTACGGTTCCCATTCCTTTCACAATTTCATTAAATGCCGAAAGTACTTTTTTTTTCGTAGTAATTTGATAAGTTGGTATCTTTATCGTTCGCCATACCCAGTTCGTGACCAGAAACGTGGCACTCTCGCTGACCCACTGAGAACTATGTGCTGCACGTGTCTCCTTCCACGGCTGACATTGCAAAACGGAGTTGCGTTATTGCTTCATTTGCATTGCTGGCAGATGGCTCGGGATCAGACTCAGGAAGTAACAGACAATGCACAACTGCACTCACGACACGTGTTACTCGCAAAACTTCAACCATTAACAAAATACCGAGGAATATTTTTTTTCCGATTCTCGGAATAACGAAATTAAAATAGTAGTCATAATAAAAATAACGAAAAAATATTTCGATGAAGAAACATTATTTTCGCGTAATATGAAACATACTGCGTCGACTATAACATAGAATTGGCCTTATGTAAATTGCGAGATTAACTACAGTATATAAAGGAAGTACATAAGTAACTAGAAAACGCCTTCAAAAAATTAAAGTTAGGCTGTCTGAAACGCTGCAAAATTCTAAATTTATATTTGTTAAAATCGTATTGTGGGCAAATAACTGCGTTGTGTGTGAACGGCAATAAATATAAAACGAAGTAATTCTTAAACCGATAAAATTGTCATAATCCATAAAGAGAAAGCAAAGAGAAAATAAATGTGTGGAAGATTCGATGTTCGAAAAGTTTGAAAAGAAAATGTAATTGAAATCAAGTGAACGTACAAAATACATAATGAGGCCGTCGAAAACATCAAAGAGTGTGATTCTGGTAAAAATAAATTGAAAAAGAGAGAAATGAGTGATGCACGTGTACACGCTTCCAGAGTGGAGTAAAAGAGAGAGGAAAATTATGGAATATGTTAGTTAATGTCGGTAATGACATCTACGAGTTTTCGGCAAAAAATGACGATCTTATCAAGTCTATAAATTATAAGATTTCAAACAGAAAAACGTTATTATACAGGAAATGGCTATACGTTAAATTTCGATCATCATTTTACTTATAGTTGTAAGCATAGTGCTCATTGTACCAATAAGCGAATAAAAATAATCTATGCAGTCATTCAGTGATGACGATTTCGTTCCGCGTTTGTAATCCAAGGATACGACTGGTGCGTCACAATCATCCTATGAACAAGGCGATATTGTTCATACGAATTGCCAATTCTGACGGAATTAGATACCAGAATCTGTGTGAGCACGTTACGAGGAGAACTGACACGACAGCCGATTTTTTTTTAAACGGTTGTAGATGTAGAATTCATACGACTGCAGAATTGCAAGGGTCAATGGCCAGACATAAATGTTATGGATTCTCCACGTGTGTGGCTATATTATGATGTAATATATCCGGAAACAATCAGCTCGTAGCTGAGCCCGTGATATTTATTCGCAGAGGACAAGTTTTCGGAACCGGTTCGGCGAGCCTAGTGGCAATTTTCATTCATTGCCATACTCCGGAAATGGGAATTGGGGTAGGGCAGCGGCTCAGATCTTACGAACACGCCACACGTCCCTAGGATTACACGCAGATCTTGCCAAACACGCATGGAACGCATGCGAACGCTGCGTTACGTCCAAGTCAATCGCGAAGGTGCCGGGTTCGTAATACGAACAAGATTCTATCATAAAAGCTCAAGAACGATCATTTGGAAAAGCAATAATCAAGCCTGGAATATTGGCGTGCCTTTAGAAAGATTATATAATCTAGACTCTCATCATTGAATCTCTCAACTAGACGTTTACGAACTTAGTCAAATTTATTATTTTCACTTTTGTTATTTGTTACCACTACAGCAAAATTCATAAACTGTTAGTTTTGCAAGTAACGGAAATTATTTTTTCCGTTACTTCCAATATTTATCTTGTGATAATAAAGTTTATCTCAAATATTCGTTTCTAAAAAAATATTCTTAGATGGATTTCATTAACAGGAAAAAGGTATGTTGAATATGAATAACAAATTCTTTATATGGCGCCAATTCACACTAAACAATCCTTACGTTTTTTTTTTTTGGAAATTACGTAAAACATTGCGTGAGAATAATCAAATATATATTGCAAATATCTTATACTCGTAACACTCAATGAGCTATTCACTGACAGCACCACAAAAATAAAATAGTAAAACTCTGAAAAAATCTATCAGACAGGCTAGCGCAGTCTACTAATACTTTAAGGGCCATTTTGTAAATTAAATAGAAAGATATATTTTTACAAGAATTTCGGATTTTGTTCTGTTTTGTTTATTATAGCATATATGATAGGAATAGGAAATAAATTAGTTTGGTAAATTTTAATTTATACCATTTTTAATTAAATTTGACGGGATTGTTTCGGTCTTGTTTCATCTTCATTTTATTATGAGTTATTAAATGGATAGTTAAGTCGTATGAATTGTGACCGTGATTACACACACACACACACACACACACACACACACACACACACACATATATATATATATATATATATATATATATATATAAAACATATGCTCCATTGCTTCCGACATTATTTTTCGCTATCCTTCCCTACTGGATCCTGCTACGTTTTATCGGTGTTTAATATTCGCAGGTGTGCCGTAAGTTTTTTCGTCTTATAATTATACTTCACAGAAGTATGTATTTGCCAATCATGACGTGTCTTTGTCACATCTTCTAATTAGACATACGATTTTCGTTAAACATTAACTTGAAACATTAATTAGACGACTCGCTCGGAAGTTGAATAGGAAATGGTGTAGTAAGAAGCCACTGCGGTTGTTTACTAATACAGTAGTTGTCAGTGTGTGATGGCGTGTAAAAGGGTAGGGTTGGGGTAAAGAAAAGGCTCCTCTTCCCCGCGTGCCATGAAAGTTTGATCGCCCCCGGGTCGCGTGGTTTTAATAACCGCTGACAGGTAGAGAGCAGAGGCTGAGCAGACCAGAGCAGGAGGGAGCTCTAGCTATTTGCGATCCAACTAGCCCGATATAACCGCGACTTCCCCGGGGGCAGCTACACCTTCCAACATTAACCAAGTCATGACTCAAGCGCCAGTCTTCTATTCATTTAGAACAAATCCGCAAATGCCAAAATGGCGACCTTCGAATTGTCTTGAGGCCACGTATCAGTTTTTTATTTTAAAAAAATATTATAATACCCTCAAGCATAAAATAGAAAATTGAGTGTGATGGCTTATTTGGTTTATTACAAACTTGAGAATACGTAACAAAGAGCGAGAAAATATTGGAGTATCCTGACTTGGTGACGGAACAAGTTGATTGGACACGCGAGATTAGTTCTAAAATCCCGCGGCTGGGAAATAACATTTATCTTCAATGTACTTTTTCAATACTTAACATCTTTCAAAGTGATTCCCCGTTGTCATTATTTCCCACACAGGTTTCACAATGGTTCAAAACACTTTTTTGGTGTGCTGCTGACGTGGGCCGTCGAGTTCCACTTACATCCTCTCTGGATATAATTATGGGGCCCCTCTCAACGACATTCTCAACTTAAGAAATACCAAAACTTACACGGAAAATTGTCAAAATTTGTAGCCCAATTCTTTCCAACTTTCACAATTTACAATCCGACTGAACTTCGTTAATGGAGCCGACTGTCAGACTGACTTTCATTATACGGGAGAGAAAACAAAAATCCGCATCTGAATGAAAGTTTTTTCACCGAAGGACGAGTATCGTGCTTCATTTACGTAGAAAATAATTGCGGTTCGATATTTTTTTAACCGGGCCAGAAATAATAAGTACCGAGTAGAGCAAGCATTGTAAGGAAAATCTTGTAACTGTATAAATTGGGAAAATACCTAGATGTGAAGAAGATAACGGGTAAACCCCAACAAATACATTTATCACTAATGTGTTGGAAGGTCTAGATCTAATTTTGTATTATTTATACGTTTTTTGATATGACTATTTCTGCATAGTCCCACTGAAAATGAACTGAAACAACAGTGGTAAAAGGAGTAATTAATTTGCCGGATTTTTTAATCTTAACTTCAATTTCTTAAAAGCGGACGTCACACATTAAGGTTTAAATGTGACTTTTTTCGAATTCAGCGCGACTTCAAACCGAACTCTGGTATAGTTGACGAGGAGAGGAAGGAGATTGTGTGCATCGGAGCAATCAATTACCTGTTGTCCAATTAAAATGCTAATAGCTGCGCCACTCCATGCCCGCTGTAAGTAAATGCGCTTTATGTTCTTCATCAGACTACTTGAGAATTTATCTAGCCACACCCTCAACTATTGTGGCGGCTAACTGGCCCATTGTTAACTTCGTAAGTACAGTCTGTAACTTGTCTCCTCGAGCGATAATTTTTTCTCGGATTTAAACGAGACTTTTCTAATAAAAATTAATAAATCCCCAACGGCCAGAAAAAAATATATTTCATTGAAAACATACAGATTTTATATTCGCACTAAAGGAGATATAGAATTCATAAAAACTATAAAACATGTATCCAAAATCCCTTTTAACGGAATGTTTGATTGGTTAACAAAAACTGAATTTGAGTGTGTAGGCACTTTGTACTGTTATTTTAATTTCAATTGATATCAACGAGGAATATCCGAGTATTCGCAACATGCTGGGGTCGGTTTTTTAAACTCGTCATTGCAATCAATTAGTCAGCTTGTTTATTAATCGGCAAAAGTATATTAAAATACTGACCATACAGAAAGTTGCGAATTAATAGGCTATACGCCCCCTTCCCCCTCCCACCCAATCACACAATGGTAAAATAATTGTATGATAAATTACGCCAATAGTATGGTATTGCGTCAAATTATTTTCGTTTATTAAATTTAAACACAATGAGAGATACCAACATCAATTCAAAAATACGCTGAAATAGAACATATTATAGCTAATTAACGGTAATTTGAAATAAAAGTTACGTACGAGTTCCTCAAATGGTCAGTCATGGAACAAAGTATTGATATCTATAGTCATATTCGGCGTATAAAATGAAGTGACGTTTCCGTGAATTTTAATTGGAAACTCACTGCTAGTATTGAAAATTATGTGCTGCCATATTGTCAGGCAGCAAGGAAAGTTAATTTGGATCTTGAATTTAATTCAAAGAGAATATTTCTCGGGTGTTGTCTTCTTTGAAGAAGCACGTTAATATTACAGCGAGAATTTCGATGACGTGACATAGGGGCGAGATTTAGAATTAGAAGGGTACAGATTGGCCAATGACAGACCGTCGTTTCGAAAGTAAAGAATTTCAGTTCATCGTGAATGAAGCGTATTAGTACAGAGCACAAGTAATTAGAGATACAATGAAGAAGCTTGGCTCAGCTCTCATTCTTACGGCCGAATGACGACTCAAGGAAATGGTTCAAGGTTTATACATCCAACAAGTTACATCTGGTAAGTCATATCATACGTACAGCCGTATAAATAAATATTACAATTAATTCACCACATCAAACATGCATACTGAATATATATATATATATATATATATATATATATATATATAATGCAAGACCACTCGCGGGCGCCATTAAACAGAACTTTCAAATAGTACTGTAGTGTGGCCATATTATAAAATACAAATTTTACGGTGGAAATAACTTTGTTAAATGACAGTGAGTTTTGAGAGCAATATTTGAGTGGATAAACGAGCTTGAAGTGAGTCTGTTCTTGAGGAAATCCCCATGATATTTCCCTTCCGCACTCGTATCTAACAGGATGCCACAAGTCAACCACGTGGTTGCATCCATGCCCGGTGCTACGTGAATTCTCACACTGGACTGTTACACACTTCATCAAGATCATTAAAACGTGATCCGCCGAACCTCCCCATCATTTCCCTATTCTTTCAGAAATCGCACAGAGAAACACACGAAAAATGTAGACGTCATATAAAAAAAAAGTAGCGCATTTTCAGACGGAGCAACCATTAGAGCTTAGGAAATATTAATTATATATATATATATATAAATGTATATTATGACTTTTGAGAAAAATAATAAAAAATAAACATCAGCCAATTTTACGTAAGAAAAAAAAATTATTAATATAAAAATTAAATTAACGCTTCGTCGCTTATTTTGCGACCTCATCAGGTTCAAGTTTTTTTTTAAAAAAAACGACTGTCATGGTCGAATTTTTTTTAAAAATAACTTGAACCTGTTGATGTCGCAAAATAAGTGACGAAACGTTGTTTAATTTTACATTAATAAATTATTTTTTCAAACTTAAAGTCGGCTGGTGTTTTATTTCCTTAGGAAATATTCACAATCACACACAAAAAAAACCTACGAGATCATTGTCCTGAGTCCATAATTGTTCAGGTTCTGTTCGACACGAATGGTCTCAGTTCATGCTCCGTCATCTGTTCCATTAAACTTCGTTTATAAACGTAACTGACTAAAAATTATCTAAAAACCAACGGTACTAACTTATAATGACTTTAGTGTAGCTTACAATATGGAGGACACGTCGCGTTTATTTTCAGAACAAAATTTCCATGTGGTCCGTTTCATTTTACCGGTTGCGAAACATTTAATTGCCAAGTGTCCTTTTTTTTTCAGCGCCTCCATAAACTATTAAATATGGTACGTTTGTAAGTCAGCGTTGAGATTATTGTGTGTACTCAGGTGGGAAACATCCGCACAGATAAGTGAACAAAGCTGCCACAAGCACACACAGATTCTACCAATAACAGCGCCCGTTTCTTCTGAAACTAAACACGCGAAACGACTAAAAAGACACGTAATAAGTATTAAAAAAAAAGCAAACTGTGATATTTCGTGTCTAGAAAATGGCGTCATTCAAATGATATAATTTCGAGCAATGCTGCCAACGTGACCGCGTTCTCTGAGACTTAACGGGAGACCGTAGCGCTATATAATTTGGCAATAATAAATATTAAAAATCTTTACAAAGTGCTATACATAAAAAAAAATCCTTCACTGGACTTTTCCATATTTAATTTATCAATTCCGAATATTTTTAAGAATCTCAAGAAATTTCACTACGTAATGATGCCTTTAAAACAGTGATAAATCAGAAATTTTATATTACGTTACTTTCAAACTTAAATAAGTTATCGGGATCTCCTCCAGGGTGGAGTTCAATTATTGTAACGTTTCGATCGTTTTTTTCGCCTTCTTTATTGGTTTAGCTATCTACTAACAAAATTATTTTTCATAGTCAGTTTATTTCATTAAGATGGCGAACGGTTGAAAAGAAACATTTGAAAATCATTCAGTGTCACCAACTATACGGTGTGGGCTAGAGAGTGGTTGTCCAAAATTGCCAGAACCAAAAATATAAGAGGGGAACAATAAAGTGCCTTTTTTTTTAAAAAAAAAAAGTGCGTCTCTTGTTAACGCGTCAGAGCAAGCTGTCGATACGTCATGACAAATTACAAAGTGCATCCAGGTCGAGACCGAAGAAAAATACATCAATTATAATTTTTACCAGAATTATCACTGGGATATGTTAGATGTGACAGCGTATCTGCACAATGCTACGGCAAAGTATGATGGGAGTTCCTTGGACGAACAGAAGGGTCTGTATGGAGAGGGTTTTATCGATTTTCATTCTTCATAGAACAGGATTGCAAAAATGCGAAACAAGGAAACTTCTTGAACAATATTGAAGTACGGCTGTGCCAAATAATCCAAACACTTCTACAAATCATCATAGTGTACGTTTGCAATCCCTAAAGATAATCCATTGCTATTGGAAATGTTGTAACTGATAATAAATATAAATCCATTAATTCAACATCATTACCAAGTATATTAGAAATTCAGAAAATATCATATAGAAAGAACAGTTACTGAATTAATACAAAAAAAAATTATACAATTTAATTCCGGAGGTTCCAATCGGTCACTTTCTTGACGGCGGTTTAACGTTGCCGGCCTTTCCATTCAAACTCCCAAAATGTAACTGGAGTGTAGTACAGTGTGTTAATTAACATTGAATTATAATTGTTTTCTTTCATAGTTTTTCCTGGTTATAGTAAAATATATAAAAGAGCACCGGGCGGTAATTATCTGACCGCAGGTGTCGGAACTCGCACACAAAGGCAGAGTTCAGTGTCTGAGCGCCACGTGCAGGACCACAGCCTTGACCTCCACGACTCACGGACAATGCCGCCACGAAACCGCCATCTTTGAATCGGGCGGATCGACACTTCGTGCCTTACGTAACCGATCGACACCTTGAGAAACAAAATTTGAATATATAACAGGTCGTCCTTAAACGGAACAAAAATTAAATTTAATTGTTTACGTATTTGATATCGACAATTTAATTTATTCTGTCGCGTTAAACATCTGTTCCGAGTTTTTTCGCTCGACTCTACTACGAAAGATCATTTTGTCATTTCCCCAGATACATAAATTTTTTACTGTCCGTAACCCATATTTCTCCTTCGTAGTTCGAAAATATTCCGTAGGTAGTAGCAGTAGTTCCGACGTACCCGACATCTATTAGCCACAGACGCAACAAAGCGTAGTTCCACAAGACGCCACTGGGAGGAACAGCGCTGATGAATCAATTGAACTCTGGCGCGGATTATACGATTAGATACAATTATGTAACAAATTAACCTATCCGAAGGATACAGCGAGAAAATGTTTTTACATTTTAACTTTTACAGTGACCACATCCAAGAAAATAAATATCTTAGCGATGACACGAATAGGTCAACGACAACGAATGAAAATACCGTCTCACCTCACTATGTAATTGCAGCGTTGACAGTCAAAGACTGTAACAATTCCCTCCCGCGTATTAGAGATTAGACAAGCCTTCCTTGAAAAATGTACCATTATTGCGAAAGCTCCAACACGATCGAAATACACATCAAACGTACTTTCTTTCCCACTTAATTGCAAAGTAGCGATATACTTTTTTTTTAATAAAAGTGTTACCTGCAAGTACGTCGTCGTACGCGGTGCGACGCTGCCTGCGTGCTGCGGAGGACTGCGCCTCTACGCCGTCCGTGGCCGCGCGCCCGCCAGATTCGGCCGCATGTATACTGCATTCGCCAGGCCATCGCGCGGTCCCAGTTCCCCCTCCAGCGAGCCGTGACGTCACGAGGCGCCTTGCCCTAGCCCTCGGCCAGCGGCAATGCGACAGTTCTGCTCACCAATCTTACAAATATCTAGATTCCTTTGCATTGCCACCATATAAGCACTGCTTGTAGCTTTTTTCGCAGCGTCAGATAAGCTGAAAATTATACAAATTATTGTAATGTAATCCTCAGTTAATCACAACGAATAAAAATATTATAAAACTAAATAATAACCGGAAACTGGTTACGTATTACAGTTCTGCAAACTTACGCAATGATAGTTTTAGCACTTTATGTACAGATAAATTATTTGTAATGTTAACTCGAATCAAACGTCAGTTGAGGTTTTTTTAGTGAGTCTTTTTACACGTCACGTTTAGATTTTAATAATTTATTCCATTAGTCATCAACTGAGGGAATAGGTCAATTCTTAGAATTTTTACATTTTAGATAACAAACACAACCATGATGTACAAAGATGAAAATACAACAATGAGGAAGAAATCTATTACACACAAATAGGAATATATAAAACATATATTATATAAATACAGTAATGACCAATTAAATCAGAAAATAAAGATTACAAATTACGAAGTGTTCATACAAATTTACTTAGTGCAAAATACGTTTAGTCATGTGATTAGGACATCTTCAGGTATTTAAAATAATTATATATTGCACAGGAGACCATTAAACCAAAATCAATGGGCTAAATTTTCAACATTATGTGCAAAAATTTGGTATTTTCATACGTTGATATTCTCATCTCTGTAAAGATGTTTAAAATTTCTTAGTTATTCAGTTGTTGAATAATTTTAGACATGCCTGGGAGGTCTGTAAATGTTTTTATTATTGAAATTTGAATTTCCTGCATAAAACATCAAACCTGACTCCGGTCATCGAAATGGCGTGGGCCAAGTATCGGTGGCCTGACCAATCTGATGAATTTTTCTCTAGGGATTTTCCCGTATACCTTTTAGGTTATCCCTGGTAGGTTTCTAAAACTATATCCCGGGGAACTTAGTTAGCCTATAAATGAATAAATTGGCCAAATGCCAGAAAAATTTAATAAAACAATTGATCAAAATATTATAACACAACGATTCGTCCTTAATTTAGGGCTTTGTCAGGTGTTCAATGTGGTAGGAGTATTATAAACAAATGTATTCATTTCCCAGTTCTTCAATTAATATCTGCCAACAATTGATACAGTATTTTATAATTAAATGTTTTATAATTAAATGTTTTCGGTTACAACAAACAGTGCAGACAGACCAAGCCTTTAAATTTTTACTCATATTATATTTAAATAATATCAATTTTTGCAGTTATTAATTCACAAACTAGGCAATGAATACAAATTATTTTCAATTCAAGAATAGAGTGAAAGCTTTCAGGAAAACAAGCCATAGAATAATTTAAATTCAAATTACTTGTAACACACCATCTACAATGTACACCTGTTAAAATTCTAAATTGTGGAAGTCGTTACGTAATTATATTTTGATTAATGGATTTATTGACAATATTTCTGAAATACGGGCAATTTATTTATTGTATAATTTAAACGTCAGATAATTAGAACTACCAGATAACCTACGTGTACCTTCTTCTTGTCGGACCATTGCTGGTATTAAAAATAATTATAAGAAACGTCCTTTCTGCGGGAGAAAAAGTATTTTGTCTATTTTGTCTCCGAAAGCATCCTCTGGCTAAGACACGAAGAAAAATGATAGTTCTCGACTCACAGTATATCCTGAAACATTTTTGATATAATAAAAACAGACGTTTAGCAATTACTTTTTTGAAATCTATTACAGATTAAATAGATATACAATATAAGGAATGATAAATTATTAGTGATGGATTCTTGGAAAATTTTGGATAAAAAAAACGAACTCAAAGAGTAATTACTACATTATATAAATTAATCCATTACGATGTTGGATAAGGAAGCACTATTATAAGAAGATACGGGAAACGGAAGGTTAGAACATCAAACTCGTAATGACTCAATATCTGCAGGAATAGAATCAAAAATGAATCGAGTTTTCATCAAGAATTGAAAATTAATTTTATACAATTAATTCTATTTGTGTTCATTATTAATAACTAACTCTGAAGAATGCCAAAATAGTAATTATGCAATTATATGGTAATTCAGTATGTAAATCAGATGTTGAACTAAATATATTCCTCTTCCCTCTAAATCTAACGAGATGTTCATGCAATGCCTAATTAGTCTGGCTCAGTTCAGTACAAAAACAAGGAAGAGAACGACGAAAAAATCCTTCCAGACACTTAACAATGTCTCATCTTATATATGACATATCACATTACTCTCTATGAGCATCAGCATAAGGATATAAAACCTGGAGTAAAATATATTTATTACGAAAATGGATGCTGGAGAAAAACGCAAGAAGTCAGGAATAATATCTAAAAGTCATCTGTGGATTTAAGTTGTGGGGAAAATATCTTTAGGTAAGAATCGACGTGGTACGTCAGAACTTAGATTTATGGATTTTAAATACTCCAGATTAATTAATTGCCATATATGTTGACGCTCAACATTTACACTTAAAATTAGGATGCAAATCCTGTATTTTCGGTTTTAAAATAATTCCTTCGATAAACACCATACTAACACAAGTTACTATAAACTTAATTTACCTTTAACATATAACAAAATTAAGTAATACAAAAAACTAAACGGTTGCATAATTAAATATATAAATTATAGCATTATGTCCATCGACCAACTTGAAAGTCATGGATGAATTAATTCTTAATTAATAAAATTATTTATGACAAAATAACTGGGATAAAACCAGTAAAAAATTAAGAGTTACATGAACTGCTGGTTGTAGACCTCTTTTTTATCTCATTCGTCGCTTAAGAAACTCAGTCACTGAATGATTTATCTGTGCTTTGTCTACGATGATAAAACTATTTTATATCCGTACTCAAACTTGTCATATTCCTTGGAAACTATTGTATCTCAGCCTAGAAGGACTTAAAATTGTTAATTAACTCTGAAATTACATTCTTACTTCTAGATGACCTCCGATCCGGTCTAGGATTAGAAAATCAAATATTTAAATAAAAATTTTAAACTTATATTAAAAATTTGTTTGATACCTGAAAATGTTTATTTGTGTGCATTTTCAGCTTAATATAATATAAAGCAGCGCTTTCTCGTTGCAACAATATAGAGCAAACTAATGTAATTGTAGTAACAAACGTTACTGACTTGGAAAAGATCTTCGGCCTCCAGCTCTGCAATACGCTACTCACTACCCGTCTGCAATACTACACGCTAAATAATAACTGCATCGCAGGAACCAATCCCAATCTTGTATGAGTAGTTTCACTTTAGAGTTTCTGCTCATGCTCCGACTTCGTTTCAATAAAATGACATAAATAGTAATCCTCAACATTTTATGAGATCCAAAGAAAATCAATGTGGAGTGTCAGATCCTCTATTTTGATGAAGTAAACACTTCAAAGGTAGTATTTGATTCAAGACTAGTGTTACTAAGAACAAATAATGAAGATTCTGCTATTAATGTACTGGTCACCACATCGCAGTGGTCCCGGGTTCGAATCCAGGCATGGGCATAGATGCTTGTTCTCGTCCTGGTCACAGAAACTTGGGTTAATTCTGAGAGAGAATCGACACACTGACAACGTGACACTCTTAAATCCAGAATGTGCCTCGTAATATGACAGTCTGGAAGTCGTCCTGGAAGGCCAAGGCCCTCATAGAGTTGTTGAAGCATCAATCATCAACATTATTAACATATTATTGCAAGATAAATATTTTTAAATGTTTATTTAATAATTAATATTGTTTATTAGTTTCAAGGTTTATTGAGAGCGCTATTAAAAATGGCGATTGGCGTAACGAAGTTCCTATTGTTGCAAGAAGCTACGAGGCTTATCTGTGTATTCGCAGAGATAATCAATTTGATTGGTTAAACTGTATATTTACCAGTAAATTATAGACGTCTGTGACGTAGAGCAGGAAGGTGCTTCCTGAAACATGATCACAGATCCTAGTCTGTGGTTACATTTGGGACTGGAATCGAACTTTGTTGCTCCGATTGATCGATAGTTTTTCTTATTAGTAGGCGGTGGCTATCCAGACCTTTCATAAGAATTTGGGAAATTGAAGCTGTTTCACAAATAATAATAAAAAATGACACTAATTATTGTTCCGCCGGGTACACGAACTTGTCTCGTAAACTGCATTTCGTTTTGAACCATAAATGTTTGAAGAGTGTCTGAGTATATAGTCGTATCCAAAGAAAATAAGTTTCTAGAAGTTATGCACAACAGAATTGAGAGACATAAATACAGTTGATGAATAATATTTATTTTAAGGGCTTCGCGCACGTCAAAGATCTTTATTTATTTTTTTCTCCTTGCCTCTACAGCTCATTGAGGGCCTTATCCTACCAGGTATCTTCCATGGCACGTTCCAGATTTTTTGGAGTGATACGCGGTCAGCGTAGCGAGTCTCCAGTTTTCTTGACCATGACGTGCGCAAACATCCGTGCCCATTCCAGGATTCGAACCTCTGTGATGCGTCCTGGTAATTCTGACCTCTAAACCACAGTAGGCTGACGGGACAAAGATCTACTGACAATTAATTCCTCAGTTCTCAAGTTAAACATTGTCGTGCCTGGTTCTCTTCATAATGATGAATTTTGTTTTTGATAATATCTTTACCTGAACAGAACTTATGTGTTGAAACGACGCGTATAAAAGAATCCAACTATATTACATTGACTTCAATAGAAGGAAATTGTGCATATGAAACGGGCACATTGCGTCTACCTGGGCGCCCGTCCTTCATACAGGGTTGCAAATATTACGATAGGGTTAGCGTTTAGCACAAAGATGTGTCTACAATGTTTGACATGAATAGTATAAGCCTTGTAATATCAAATTTTCATTATTGAATAGTTTTGGTACTAGACTCCGTCTAGAAGATTATTCTTGACCCTAAAGATTTTGTTGACATACCAATTCGTGACCCTTAAAATAAAAATGAAACTGAGCTTCCTTGAATTGTTTTATTTGTTCCTTTTTAAGAAAGCCTCAATTTTATTTTCCGATTCAGAGGAAAACCATTCAGACATTTTTATGTAAGACGAACAAAATCCCTTTCCAAGCAGTTATAATCAGATTTGGATCATTCGCGATTTAGTTACGATATGGTTGGGCGTCGGTAGCTCTCAGTTAATAAATTGAGCATAATTTTCTTTCCGGCATTATGTTTCATAATATATTTATACAATAGTCTTCCTCCAGTTGTTAAGGACAATAATACGTACAATATTTTGGGGATTAAATGGGTCTTGTATATCCACTCAGACCATTTGAACGAAACTTTTTTTTTTTTTTTATAATTTATTAGAAAATTAACAATCGGAACTATATAGTACATGTTCCATGAGTTAATGTGATGACACAATAATACAATGACGTGAGCGGATACCCATCCAATGACGTTATCCGGATTGTGAACTTATACTGCTTTCAGGTCATTCGGCCATTTCTTGTTCTGAAGTCTTCTGTAGGGAGGGTCATGTTGCAGGGTGGACGCTAGTTCGTTTGAGTGAAGTTGGAGACGCAGGAAGTGGCTGGCACTCCGGTTGGTGCATTCTTCTTGAACGGTTGGCATTCCGAGGTCCGTATGTAATGTTCGATTGCTGACGTACCAAGGTGCATTTACAAGCATTCTGAGTGTTTTCGATTGAAATCGTTGGATGATGTTGACGTTGGATTTGCAAGAGCAGCCCCATAGCTCAATGCCATATGTCCAAATTGGTTTTATTATAGCTTTGTAAAGTAAGATTTTGTTTTCAAGCGATAAACACGATTTTCTCCCCAGTGCCCAGTACATTTTTCTCAGTCGCAGGTCGGATTCCTTCCTTTTTTTTAATATATGTTTTTTCCACGTTAGTTTTTTGTCCAAATGTAGACCCAGATAGCGAACTTCGTTTGATTTTGGAATTTCTATATTATTTAGGGACACTGATGGACATTCTGATCGATTTAATGTAAAGTTAACTTGAGTACTTTTTGCTTCGTTAACTTTGATCCGCCATTTATTGAGCCATACTTGGAGAAGGGATAGATGGGTTTGAAGGTTTGAGGAGGCCATGTGTGGGTCGGTATGTTGAGATAGGAGGACGGTGTCGTCAGCAAAAGTACCTATATATGTGTCAGCTGTTGTGGGGATGTCGGCTGTATATAATTGATAGAGTATAGGTCCCAGCACACTTCCCTGGGGTACACCGGAAGCAATCGGGTGGATTATTGAATAGCATTGACCATATTTAATTTGGAAGAATCTGTCGGACAAGTATGACTTCATAAGAAGATAAACTTCGCTTGTCAGAGAAGACTTTATCTTGAGTAGGAGCCCATCGTGCCACACCTTGTCAAAAGCCTGCTGTATATCTATAAAGACTGCTGGGCAATACGCTTTGTTTTCAAACGTCGTTGAGATTATGTTTATTACTCGATGGCATTGTTGAATTGTGGAATGGAACTTTCTGAATCCAAATTGGTGATTCGGGATCCAGTTCTCTAGTGAATCAGTTTCCTTTAATCTTTTTAGTAAAAGTTTCTCCAATAATTTAGAAATTTGTGACAATAAACTGATTGGGCGATATGATGAGACTTCTTCGGCGGGTTTACCAGGTTTTAGTATTAGTATTACCTGCGCAAATTTAAGTGGTGCAGGCCAGTATTTAAAACGTAAGATGGAGTTGAATAGATTTCTTAGGAATATTATTGCTGTTTTCGGTAACTCGGCGAGGACCTTTCCTGTTATTAGATCGTAACCTGGCGCTTTCTTTTGATTAAGATGTTGAATTTCAGTGTCTATCTCTACAGTGGAAAAGTTTTTAATAGGTAGTGACAGCTGCAGAGGTGCATCTAGCAGGCGCTTTACTTCCTCGTTTGGTTCGACGGAGTGTGGTGTGAAAACTTTGGCGAAATGTTGAGCAAACAGTTCTGCCTTTTCTTGGTCAGTTCTTTGAACGAAACTGAACTTAAAATCGACATCTTTCACACTTTAAATGAATTAAATTTTTACAGTTCTCTGGAATGACTTTCTATATTTCTCAAGTAGAAAGCACCTCCCACACAGAATAGGCTCGTCCAGAGACTACTCACAATGTTGCTAGTCCAAGGCGGATGTAAGTTTCGCCCAACTCGGCGTCAGATCTGCTCTGCCCCACGTAAAGATCCACGATCAATCGTAGCCTGTTACTTATAAAGAAAGCTCTAAAATTTGCATCACCGCCGGACTGGGTTGGAGCAATAGCAACTCTTGGTCCGCGTCCGAAAGAAGATTCTATCGCCTCAATCGCAGCTAAATTAGGTGGTCCGACTGTAACAGATCAGATCTCTTCGGGGTCAATCAGCCGAATGCCGTTGTGAGCATGTTTCAGGAAGCACCTCCCTGCTCTACTGCACAGGCGTCCAATCATATCCTCTATAATTTACTGGGAAATATACAGTTTAACCAATCAAATTGATTATCTCTGCGAATACACAGATAAGCCTCGTAGCTTCTTGCAACAATAGGAACTTCGTTACACCGATCGTTATTTTTAATGGCGCTGTATTAAACCTTGAAATTAATAAACAATGTTCATAATTAAAAAAATATTTAACAATATCTGTCTTCCAATAATGTATTAAGTAAACCCTTCGTCGTCAAGAAAAATTTATAATATATCGTGTTCAAACGTAACTGACTCGCTTTTCTGCAAATGCTAAGACATTTGTGTAATTTCTGTATTTGTATCCTGCAGTTACATTCGTCTTTCTTTTGGCTATATATGTCTTCCTCTTCCGCATCCCCCCCTTTCAAATCCCTTCCTATGCTATTAAAGGGGAGTTGCCCAACTTGGATTACCCTCATGTAGCCTGTTACCCAAAAAAAAAAGTTTTGGTCGACGCAGAGTCTGCGAGGGCTATTCTCTCGCAGGCAGTACCTGCGAGGGATGTTCTCTCGCAGAACCTTGTAGGAGAGATACGAAGGGGCTACCTTTGGGGATGCCTTTTCTTCTCCACTTTTGAACTAAGGTTCCCACAAGCCGAGGCACCTCGGCCTGTTCTGAGAGGTGTATGTTCCGGGGTCACAGACCTTGGGCATACGGTAAGAGTTGTCCGCTTTTCCCATTGGAATAGTCGGCCAGCTGCCTCCTAAACTGGTCGAGGCACGGAGAAGGGAATGCTGCGTCCCCATAGCAAACTCCTCTCCCGCTATCGGAAGGGCGTGGGACAAGTACCCAATGCCCGACCTACCTGTCTAGGGTTTTCCCTGCATTTCGTTAGGCAAATGCCGGGTAGGATACTTAAAATATAGCCCGGGGGCCCTAGTTAACCCTTGGCTACCTTCCTCTACCCTTCCGCATCCCGCCTTTCAAATCCCTTCCTATGCTATTAAAGGGGAGTTGCCCAACGTGGATTGCCCTCATGTATCCTGTTGCCCTAAAATAAAAATAAAATAAAAAGTTTCGGTTGACATCCAATTTTCTTCCTGGAAACAGTATTTCAGCAAGTTCATAATTATGACAATTCTCTTTCACCATGATCTTACTACTGTTGCATGCATTTATCAAAGAAGTGTGTGCCGAAGCCATCGTATTTCCACTTAGATTCATATTTAACAAATGTATTGAAACTGGAAAATTTCCCGATGCTCTCGAAATTGCAAAAGTAATCCCCGTATTCAAGAAAGGTTCACCGTCCGACGTATCAAATTATAGACCCCTTTCTCTGCTTCCTATTTTTTCCAAAATTTTTGAAAATTAATTCACTTCTAATTACATAATTTCTGGAGCAAATATAATATTTTAAGTTCGTCCCAGCATTGCTTCCTTAAAGGAAAATCCACAAATAGTGCAATGTACGACTTTATTTAAAAATTCATAATTCATTGGATGAGGGATTGAAGGTAGCGGGAATATTTGCTGATCTGTCTAAGGCATTAGACATGGTTGATCATGAAATTTTACTAAGAAAGTTAGAATATTATGGCTTACGGGGAAACGCCTTACGTCTCCTAAAAAAAGTCGTTAACAAAATGTTGCGGTCGAAACTAAAGATGAGCATTTTTCTAATTGTGAATTAATTACTTGCGGTGTTTCTCGAGACTCGATTCTTGGGCCTTTACTTTTCATTCTTCATAATAACGATCTTCTAGATCAATTCTTTACGCGGATGATACAGATGTAGTGATTGCAGATAAAAATATTGATAATGTTGTTAGAAACGTAAACATCACCGTGGACAAACTAAATGTGTGGTTTAAAGTAAATAAATTATCACTAAATCTAGATAAAACCAAGTTCCTCCAGTTCTCAGCGGATGGTAATAACAACTTTCTAGACCTGAGGCGCCTTTTCTGGGTCTTCGGATTGATAGTAATTTAAAGTGGACTCACCAAATAGATCTGCTTGCTGGGAAACTCAGTTTGGCTTGTTATTGTCTCAGAAACTTAATGCAACATGTTGACATCAACACTACGAAAATGGGGTACTTTGCGTATTTTCATTACATTATGTGTTATGGCATTGCAAATGCAAATTGGGGAAATTGCTTCAGGAGCATTGAAATATTCAAAGTTGCAAAAGCGTGCCATCAGAATATTTTCTAATACAGATAATAAATCCACTTGCAAACCGTTTTTCAAAAGTCTGCAAATATTAACTCTTCCCAACGTGATTATTCACGAAATTTTAAAGTTTGTTAACCGGAACATGAATCTTTTCAAAGGAATGGCGAGTCTAGAAATCGCTCAGATCTAAGATCGGACAAGCATCGCCTTGCTCTCTACCAGAGAAGTATTCACCATTCAGGGATAGTTTTATACAATAGTCTTCCTCCAGATGTTAAGTACAATAATACGTACAATAGTTTGGAGATTCAATGTATTAATATTCTACTGAAAGGCGCGTTTTACTCAGTACAGGAGTTTCTAGATAGTTCCCATAATAATTATTATTTTTTTAAACTGTCAAAGTGTTCAATGTGTTGCTAATAAAACCACTTATTTCATAACTTGCTTATTCTCTTTTGGTCTTTTCTGCTCTTTTGTTTGTTTGTTTCATGTACGACCTGGAGTTTGCAGATTCCTCGTCGCTCTGTTTCGTGAAGTGACTTGTTCGTCGTTTGTGTTTCCTCCTAGTGTGCGTGTGTCAAGTCTTGTGTTTATTTTTGTGCGATATGTAAATTTTATACTTCATCATAGTTCATTTCAAAATCATTAATTATTTACCAGTACATATTAAATGTTTTTATTAGAATTTTAAATATTTTATTATTATTATTATTATTCATATTATTTTACTTATGTTGAACAGGGAATTTTAGTATTTTTATGTTAACTTCTAATTATTTATAATTGTAGCATTCAATTCTTATATTGTAATTTTCTGTATTGACGTATTCTATTTCATCATACGAGGACTAGTGGAATAAAATAAATCAAAGTAAAAGTCCCGCTTGCTGGCATATAGCTTTCACCCACTGATTCGTCATAAATAACAAATATTAGTTGCGAAATACAACAAAGAATTAAATCTGTGTCGACGATGAGAATAATAATGCACATATGATATATATATATATATATTGTAATGCTAATTAATTATGCCATTAATTGTTTCGACATAAAATTTGAATTGTTTGATAAATCCATTATAGTGGTCTGATCGAACAAAGCGAACTCACTTTGCTTTGTCGAAAAGTCAAAAGTGGCGTACGCGCGCTAAAACTTGAGAGAACTAGGAGTCAGTTGGAGGCGGGACATTTCAGACGACGGAACATATAATACTAAAGCAGAGACTAGCCATCGTTAATGTATTATTAAACAAAGTTGTGAATTTAAGACAAAGTAAAAACATTCTCGGAAGTATTACCTCGTAAATATCGCTAAGTAAAGCAGTTTACGTCTATAGCCAGCCAGGAAAGAAAGTCAGCAGTTTACATCTATAGCCAGTCCGGAATAGTAAAGTTGACAGTTTAAGTCTACAGGAAGGAGCTAAAGAAAAGTTAGTTCGCTCCGAAAAGAATAAACAATTAAAACAAATCTTCAAGGAGCTGCGTTGCAGTTTAAGTCCAAAGCGGTAAAAGACTAACAAATCTACGAATCATAGGATTCGTATAAGGCAAGCAGACATCAGATAGCTGACAAAAAGGAGGATCATCCGAGATCCTCTGAGCCTATCAATTTTGACTTCAATAGTGTAGAATCTGTGAGTCGATATTTAAAATCAGTGTATAATTTTGCAATAGTGTACTTCCGAAACCAAAATGCTGGTACCAGCTGGACACTACGTAAGTAACAAAACCAAATCTAATGATTAATTGTAAACGCAAATTAAATCAAGTCAGATTTCGTTCTCTTTTAATTCCCAATCAGAGTTAATTTCTTTACTTTTAGTTTCTTTCTGGCAACATATTGTTTAGGTAAATTGTGAAATGTTTGTTAATAAGATTTTAAATCAATGTGTTGTGTCCATTATCAAACCCAGTAGAGGCCCTGAGGGAGAGAAAGATCTCAAATTTTGTTGTAATTATTTTTATTGCCACAAAATAAAAAATAAATTTTATGTTTTAAATTTTGTTTATTATTTCATTTAATAAACGACCTACTATTTGATTATTACATAAATGGCGCTTCAACGTGAGGCAAATTCTTTAAATTATAATTAAATTATAAAACTTCCATTATTGTTTATTACAATATATATATATATATATATATATATATATATATATATATATATATAGCTTTTTGAATTTTCCAAAAACGTTCAACGTTGCAGGGAATAGCTGTATTTACATAACAATTGATAAACCAAAATATTTTACTGTGGGAATCAATTATATTAATTTAGTTTGTTATGAAACTTATGTTATGAAATCTTGTTGCACCTCTAGTTTGTGAGTTTTCGTAACTTTGAGCGTCGTAAAGGGGCTGGCACATAATGACTGATACGAGAGCAAGGGGATTTAGCAAGCACGTTTCCATGGAGGCCTCTTGAGACGTCAGCCTGGTTGGTTAAGGGAAGACGGTATCGATTGTTGCACGCGTGCGAAACAGGGCGTGAAGAGCGCGCACGTGGCGCACATGGCGCACGATTAACACAGCGGACGCCTTCGATCATGCATCAGCAACAACGTCGGTAACATTTACCATAGTCTTCATGGTCAGGTGCATTCAAGCAAGGAACGAGTAAAAAAAAAGCATAGTTGGAATAGGTACACAGAAAATACACCTTATGTAACTATCATAAACAAGCAAATGATTCATTTAAAATGATGAATGCTATATAATAATAATACAGGTTTGTTTATTTAATCGCTGTATTGCGATGGTCTGGACCCATGACTGGCCACGGTTTACTTAGAATGACGTAATCAACTGACTCACGTAAATGACAAACGTAGTATGCAATTCAAACTTAAAAATACTAATACGCAAGCAACACGTTACGAGAATATAATAACTGCAAATTCTGAGACTTTGTTTCAGTTTCTTACGATTCAGTCAAAGCGATTAGATGTATAATTAATTAATGCTGTATTCATCCTATTATACACTTACAAGGGATGTTTGCAACACATTTATTTAAATTCAATAACAGGTATAGGTTTTAATCAATATTCAATTAACGTCGCTAGCGACCACGTAAAATATAACGATTTCTTTAGCAATATCTCCCTTATGCTCTAACACTTCTTTTCCGTAGCCTATATACATTCAGATACTTGTTCTCCAAGTCCTATCTTGTATGTTGCCTAACAACAATCAGAAAAAACAACAAATCGCTTCGTTTGGTGCCCAGGAACCGTAACTATATTTCCCCAGTTTACTCTTTGCATTAATTTAAAAATCATCGAAACTATCTAAATTTCACAGCCTTAATATAATATTTTATCTGTCCTCTCCTAATACGGCAGTAATTTAATATTACTAACGAATATTCGCTTTAAAAACGTTTAAACGATACGTTACGCGCTCGCGGTCTAAGATATTAGTTTTCCCAAGGAGGTTATCATCACAGACGGAAAAAATTAAGATTTGAATTGACTAAAATAGTGACTGCAAAATATCATGTTACAGTGGAAATCGTATGATGAATCGTAAAGAGAAAAAATTAACTTAAAAGCTATTCGAAACATGTATTTCGCCTCTGACGGTTATAATATTTTTGTACGCGCTTAACATACAATTTTTACCGATTTAGAAATAAACGCTTTGAATACATTAATTTTTGGTAGTCGACATGCGTCACTTCAGCATACAAAAATTCCTGTAGCCTTATCACTAGGGTAACGTGGTGATATATCCCACTACTTTCCTTGCACAGACTCCAATTTCTCGAAAACCATAGATAAGGTTTATTTATTCATTTACTCCACACACGGAGTGCATACTAAAACGGTGATCGGAAGCAGTTAACATCTGGTCTAAGGATTGTTACTCTGAGGTCCATGGTTCGACTTCAGGCAAATCAGAGTTCCAATCCAACAATCAAAAACTCGTACAGATTTACAAATGAAATTTAAGTAGAAAAATTATATATTCTATTTACTGACATTTTCATGTATTTTTTTTTAAAAAAAATGACTGTTACTATTTATTATGGGATTCACAGCTTTCGCTACCTAAGAGAAAAATTTAAGATCATATGACAGACAAGTGGGCTGCATTCCAAACATCATTCCTCATTTCATTCTTTCTATTATTGGGTTGTAGTCACAGTGGTAATAGAGTATGCCCACTTTGCTGGTGTTTTATTAGTGGTAGAAGCTAAAGCAGAGGAAACAAAAATGCCGAGTTTGTTGGGTGTTTTGCGGTTCCCTAAAAATGAGGTACAGGAAGGTTAAAGCGAGCGGCTTTCCGCTCCAGCGCCCCTGCACCACGGTGAAAAATTACATCAGGTATATTATTCTTCATTTTATTCCAGAGAGAACCAATTTTTCAAGGACAAATATTAAACTATAAGCACCGTAACTTAATAACATTGACCGAAATAGTAGCAAATATTTCGCAAAATCAAGAACATGGTTTATAGTACGCTAAAGTTTCAGAATTACATATACTAGTTTTAGGCATTATTATTTCGCGTTATTTTCAAATCCCAACATTCATCCATTCTCAAACTTTAGTCCATTATTTTTCTGAGAGAGCAGGAAACGTATTAAATTAATTCTGGTACAATAGTTTATATATAGGTCCAAAAGCGCGATTTAGTTATGATATAGTTCGTATTATCCTGCTCGTTACATGAATAAAATAAATTAATTTTCTATTATTATTTTTGTCAATAGCTTTAATGATTTAATAACGAATTTACCGGCCAGATTATTATGACCAACCTAAGCACTACTTCGTTTGACCACTTTGGCCTTGAATACTACAGCTATTGTTTCTGACTACGAATCTCACTTGTTATTAAAAATTTTATAATAGGATATACAATGCTACTAGAACAAAAATAGTGAGTCAACCAATATTTTTTATACTCGAAAACACAAGTGAACCTAAAATATCATTGGCGTTATTACAGATAGAGTAAAACATAAATTGTGGTAAAAATTGAGGTAACGTGATTGAGCCTCTCCTAGTTGAAAGTATATATGGAAGATTTTATTTGGTTCCCACATGCCGAGGCCCTCGGCCTGTTTTGAGAGGTGCATGTTCCGGGGTCGCAGACCTTGGGCATATGGTAAGAGATGTCCGCTATTCGTATTGGAATAGTCGGCCAGCTGCCTCCTAAACCGGTCAAGCCACGGAGAGGGGAAAGATGCGAACCCACAGCTAACCCTTCTCACGTCATCGGAAGGGCTTGGGACAAGTACCAAATGCCCGACCTACCTGATGCAGGTTTTTCTAGGGTCTTCCCTGCATCAATTTATGTGAATTGCCGGGTAGGATCCTTAAACCATAGCCCGAGGGCCCTAGTTAACCCTTGGCTGCCTTCCTCTACCCTTCCGCATCCCCCCTTTCAAATCCCTTCCTATGCTATTAAAGGGGAGTTGCCACCATGTTGATTACCCTCATGTAGCCTGTTACCCTAAAAAAACGAGAGAAATTGTCGAAAGAGAGATAAAAATTGAATATGTTTGGAAAGTTCTTATCTTCTTTAATAAAGGTCAGTTTGATAAAATCGGGTTTAATTGAATTAAATTGAAGTTCGGTGGACATTAAAGAGCTTTTGATATATATATATATATATACATATATATATACATATATATATGTTGTAGATATCGCCAATATTTTCATTGTCGGAGTAATATTGAGGCCATAACAATAAGTAAGTAACAGTCAGTGTGGCGCAAGATGCGGAGATTGGAAATTTTCTAGTCTCTATTGTTGTCGGCAGCATACGCAGAACTTTGGCGAAACAGCAGCCTGGTTTGGGAGATCGACCGATGATGGTCATAGCAAGTCGACGCTGGGGAGTGACCTGATGATGGTCATGCTCAGTCTGGTTTTGGAGGCTGGCCGATGATAATCACGCAAGTAAACAAGTAGCAGTCGAGCAAAGTTGATGCTGGATAACGGCTGATAATATCGTATTCATCCTTCGATATTAAATAACTTTTGTAGTAAAGTCAGCAGATATAAGTAGAATGAAAGAAAGTTCTTGAACAATTGTTGGAGAAGTGTCCAGTGGTCAGTTGCCCGGAATTTGGCGAAGTGTAACAAAGATGTGGACAGTGAATGGCCTGGGTAAATAAATTTTATTTAAAAGAAAAATAGTGAAGTGCATAAGTAATATGGTATAAGAGCAGCTCTAATAAACTGGTATGTAAAAATCTTCTATTGTAAACCTTGAATAAAAATTCGTACCGTAAGATTTATTTAAATTTCTATAGATTTCACTGGAATACTGATTTATTTATAGTTTTTATATTATTGTTATTGTAAATTTAGTTTTTATTCCTTTGTAACTTTTTTGATTTTCATATGATTTGGTGATATTTGCAAATTACTATAACTATTAGAGGCCCAATAAGCGGCACTGAAAAATTGAGAGTTGCATTAAACACTGTGGCATATTTAAAATATGTGCGGAACGCAAATTAAATATAAATTTTAACAAATATTTTTTATCTTTTAAAAGTTGTTATAACTCAATTAATAGTATTTGCACGCATAATTTTCTTTAAATTTGTTTTCCACATTAATTGACGCCACAACGTGGTTTTTATCATTTCATTGATTTGAATATTACATTAATTTGTTTCAACGTGATTTTTATTTTATTATATATATATGCATGTGATGAATCTGACGACGTAGAATATTATTCGTAATTTCATCGCTCAAGATAGAAGATATAAAAAAAATACAGATATATATCTCAGCAGGGGGAACACGCGATCTCATATGATTTATTTGCGTTGTCATTAGGAGAGACTGCTTTGAATCAGCACCTCCGGGGTGGTTAAGGAACCAGAAAGAGCGTTCCCTCGGCGTCCAATTAGCATTCCGCAGTGCTTACATATCCGAGGAAGAAAAGTCAAATCTATAGAACCCAGAGACAACGTTTCGTATTATGATGTATTTTTTGACGTACAGTAATGCTAATGAGTTGATTAAAAAAGATTGATGAATAGCTTTATAGGCTGTGCTTTAAATTTTTGTTTCAGTTACTGTACACAATATTGAATTTCAGTGAACTTCTGCCAGTTTAACTGAAATAACAATCAAATATGAGTGTAGATATTGTGTACGCCAATATTTAACGAATTATTGTATTAACATTTTGCTCAATATTTATGGATGTACATGGCGACGCTTTTAAAACAAAATACAGTGGATTTCCGTACAACGCGGGCAATACGCTTCACGTTATAGTCAAACACATTATTAATGAATCTATAAATTTACTAACTACAACAAAGCTTATACTTCATAGCAGCTATAATTAAAGAAAAATTATCTCTCTATATATAAAAATGAATGTCTGTGTATCTGTTTGTCTGAATGTGTGTCACCTATGCGCTCATAAACCATTCATCCGATTGCGATGAAACTTTGCTGAGTTGGTGTGCGTACCCCCGTGAAGGTTTCTGTCCGGTTTTCGAAGCGCTATGAACCTCACAAGGAGTGAACGGATGTGATATTTAAAAACATGCTGAAATGGTCTATATTAACGTCGAATAAAACTATTTCGGTGTCGCTTAACTTGAAAGTGTCATTATAGAATTTTTAAGTGCTTAATTTCAACTCCAAAAGGCAAGAGACGAAAGTACCCATATTGGTGGTTGAAGGGTTTTACATAAAAATTAATGCAAAAAAGACCGTTAATATTGTCGATTCATAGGTTCCAGAAGTAGCAGAGTTTATTTTTTGCATTAACCATGCTGATTAATGATATTTTATGCTCCTCCGCGTGGAGGTGAACGTGGTTGAGAAACGGTTACCCGGAGTAGTTTTGACCGGGTTATTTTTTATTTTATTAGGGTACGAGCTATATTTTGATCTCTATTTATTTAAAGGTTGTATTTCTTTACTCCTTTAAGGTAGCGGGAGTATTTTTAGACTTTATGAAGTTAGCGAGTATTTTTTACTGTTTTTATTCGTCGTGATTTTTTAGACACTGTTATTTTATGTAGCAGGAGACCTCACGAATACCGTTTCTCATCATCCTGGTTTATTTGAAGTTAGATGCCTAGGGGTAAGGTCGGGAAGGGGAACGTAAATGTGTAAATGTTCCAAAAACTGGCGCTATTGATGCTGGTTAAACGAAATGTTTAGCAACAGGTTAGTGCCGAATCAATTCCTACCCCGGGTTAATTTAAATGAATACCCGGGCAACGCCAGACACTCATTCAATCCATGTAATAGTTTATGTACGCTTGTACGCTAGAACCATAAGAGGGCCAATGACACCATAGAATTTCTGCAATTGACCTATAATTGGGAAACACCAATAAAAAACAAAACAAATGATAATTTTTTATCAGGTTTCAAGGGATCGAAAGGCAGAATAACTTTTATTTTGTGCCTCTAATCCGACGTGTAAAGAAAAACGTATAATAAATTAAGTGGCAATTTGGTTTATTGCTGATTTGGACAAGAGGTCGCATTAAATTCATTTGTCCGTTTCATAGGTGAGGGATAACTAATGGAAAATTCACCACTATCATAGAGATGTGTCGATCACAGCCTAAATTATTCAACATCCAGCCCAATTTAACAGAAACGTACGATTATCATTAATAATATTTTTTCTTCCATTTTTCTTCGAATACAACAGTTCCGAAAAAAGTTGGAAATAATTTCTAATAAATAGAAATCGATACATACTATTGTAACTAATCTCTTTAATATCTGGATATATATCGTTCTTAAATATATCGTTCTTAAAAATAATTTCAGTTTCTTCTGAGCCACAGTACATTGCGCATTTACTGTTACGAAAAATTATTATTTGGATGAGTTAATCGACGCGAATATGCAGTATCCTGAATTAACGTATTACAGTAGATAAGTTTGAAAAAAAAATGAATCTGTCGATTTAGTAATGTGATGATATAATTCTAGTAAAGTGAAACTCATTTCAGAGCTTTAATGACTTTGTAAGATTTTAAAATGTTGAACTCTTATTTGAAGGGAGAATCAAGAAATGTCAGAATTATTCACTGAAGTTAGTTAAAGTGTAGAGTAGTTTAAGAGTTTGATCACCACCTACCCGCCCTGAAGCTGCTAGGCTATATTACGCCATCTGAGTACGGGAATATCTTTTAAATGAGATCCATGACAAAAATAACGAACGAACGAGATAGTTGAAATATCAGCATTTCTAGGCTGTTCTGAACCAAGTAGGTCGACGCCTTAATGTCTATAGAAACTCATGACCACTCTTTGAATGATCCACGCATTGCTTTCTTTTACTATTATATGTGTTCGATCCAAGTTATAATTATTTACTTGAGCCTTGAGCCTAATTTTAACAATTTCGATGGCGTCTTATAAATATTACTTTCCGGTCCTAATATACATTTCTCTATTACTAAGCATAATTAAAAAGTAACGAAATACTCAATTACACACACACACCAACACCACATAGCAAATCATAACAGGAGCAAAATTTTTGTATATAAAAAATGGTATTACTAAATAATTTCACATTTTTTGAGAGAAAATAAGCAGGATAAAGAAATGTTGGTCTCTCACTCAGGAAGGACTAACGATCTCCAGGAGGCTGCGTAGTTGGCCAAAGAATGTTTGTACACGTGCGTACTGAATTGAGATGATAGGCAATTTGCGCGTCTTTTGAGGAGAACAATTTATTGCTGTTTTTTCATCGACTGAGGATGTTTAGAAATATATTTGCAACCTAAAGCAAGCATGCTTTTAGTTTGTGAACGTGGAGAGATGTACGAGAGTGTTTCGAGGCTGTTGATACTGTTAATCGGATAGATAGAGATACGCCGGTTTAACTGCAAAGTTTATTTTACCTTCCTTTAAATGGTTTATGAACGTTACAAACAAAAATTCTATCGCAGTTCATTGTGGCACCCCTAATAAAAATGTCTTCGTTGACACGTTTATTGTTGGAATACATAACTTTTCCTGATATTTGACATTCGTAAGAGCTAGGAATTTTGAAGACTGAGTCATTTAATTTCTGACCTTTAAAACAATCTTCATTCGAAATTTGTTTGTCATCTGAACGCTTTCGACGTGGCTTCATTCAATCTACAAAATAAACTACATACTAAAAATTAAATAAATTCTACATCTTAAGAAATGAATAATCAGGTAACATATCCACAGTAACATAATAATACATACCATAACGACATGCATGATTGTTACTATGGAAAAGTTGTTTTTTCCTCGTAAGTATGTAATTGTGCGACCGAAATTAGAAAGTACTTGGGTTTCCGCGTAGAAGTAAATGCTGATTCCACCTACACGTAGTTGCATATGGACTTCGTATACGACTCAGTGAAAACAATAGAATACATTGCGATTGTTCGGCAAAACTTCTTGTCCCGACCTTTATTTTAAGCGTTCTGATTGGGTATTCAATGAACAATAACAGAAAATTGCCTTCTAATTTTAATCACCCTACAGTTCTGGTATGTATTACAAGGTATCAGCATAAAATATGCAGTATTAAGAAGAAATAAACACTGGAAGGCACGGTGGACTCGTTAGCAACAGGAAGGATATATTAAGTCTAATGTGATGAAAATATGAAAGATACCAGAGCCCTTACATATTGTAGCAATAATTAATTAGGCCATTAATTGTTTAGACATAAAATTTGAATTGTTTGATAAATCCATTATAGCGGTAAGGCGAGCAGAGCAACAATAGCGCTGAGCTCTGTTGCTTTGAGAAAAGGCCGAAATGGAATTGCGCGCTCAAACTCGAGAGCACTAGGATAGTTAGTTGGCTGCAGAACATTACGAGGAGCAGAACAAGTAATAAAACTTGAGCAGAGACTAGACATCGTCAATGTATAACTAGTTAAAGTTGTGAATTAATACAAAAAAAAACATTCACAGAAGTATTGCAGCGTAAATATTGGTAAGTATGAGCAGTTTTCGTCAGAATAGAACTTTCCAAAATCTTCGTGGAGAAATTAATCCAGGAGAACATTGGTAAATTATTGTGGAGCGGAGCAGTCAACGGAATTTTAAAGTGAAGTGTAGAATCAGTGTAAACCAAGGCCTGATATTAAATAATTAAAGAGTGTAAAAGTGTCCTAACGAGGTAAAATTGATTGTTCTTAGTACCAGACCGACGGTCCGTAACTAACATAACTTTGAATAATATTGTAAACGATAATTAAAGGATAAAGTCAGATTTCATTCCCTTTTAATTGTCAATCAAAGTTAATTTATTTACTTTTTAATTTCTTTCATTATATCGACATGTTGTTTAGATAAATTGTAAACTGTTTTGTTAATAAGATTTTAAATCTTTTTTTTTGTGTTCATTATCAAACCCAGTAAAGGCCCTGAGATATAAAAAATTTAATTGTAATTGTCTTGAGTTTGAAGCCACAAAGTGCTAATAAATCATATTTTTTTTGTAAATTTTTATTATCTTTTCATTTAATTAAAGCCCACCTGTTTATTATTACAATATATTTATGGGAAACAAACTATTCCAAAAAAGTTCAAGTACTAGGGAAGTCTTTTGGCGAATGGCGACTATAGCATGAAGTAAATCGGGTAACGTATCCCATCAACGAAGACAACATTCGTCAAGAAAAGAGCTCTAGTGACAAGTAAACTGAATATGGAATTGTGGAACGTACTGGTAAAGTGCTCCATCTGGATTTGTATGGAACAGAAATATTGACATTGAGAAAAGTTGGAAAGTTTTGAAATGTGGTGTTGGCAGAAGAATTGAAAAACTAATTGGTAAAAAAAAATAAGGCGTTCTAAGACGAATAAATGAGAAGAGATCCATCTTGACTTAGAGACTGGCGAACTGGATCGGGCATGCCCTACGGCAGAAATTGATTACTGCACATCACCTTCAAATGCCACATGGATGGAGTTCTGGGTCGTGGAAGAAGTGTGCAGCTGCTAGACGACTTGCAAGGAGAATGACGAAGTAATTGGGTGATGAAGGAAGATGTCTAGGACAGTGTGGAGTATTACCTTCCCGACTCTTATCTTTGTTAATATGAGACTCAGAATATCTGAGACACTATATTGAAAATAGCGATATTGGAAAACACTGTTGCGAATGTTTATAAAATTAATGTGTAATTAAAGTGACTTCCCAGACTAGATGTAAACCCCTCCGTCGAATCCTCACACTTGTTTCTAAATGTTCCTCCTCAGTTTTCTGCTATAGCTCGATGTATATTTACAGTTTACTGGGAATACGCGGACAAATTTTGGTTATGAGTTAACAACGTGCGCCCGTTTTTGTTAACGTTGCATTCCCCAGACTCCGAAATATGAAGCATGTTTTTCCCATAGTCCCCTCTTCCTTCTTGCGCTTCAGGGTGCAGGTATACTTGAAGAACACACCCCACTATGCAGCCCGACGTGTCGTATTAGGATAAGTGATCCTTGATTGGTTTCCCAATGGACGAGAGGGGTGATGGGGAACCAACAAGATCAATTTTCATTTTGGGACCCTGAGATACGGAGCGAAACAGATTTACTTTCTTGCTGGAATCCGGAGAAGAAGATCAGCGTACGTCCACGTGGTGAAGGTTTTCTAAGATCGAGTAGCCATCTCTCGGAGTGGGCGAGCTGGAACACGTGGCCACGGTAAACTGTTCCCGCAACTAGCTACTACAAGGTTTATTAATTACATGTATTACCCCACGGAGAACCCTGAGTTGAGTCGTGCACTAGTCGGTGAAGAACATTTTGAAAACTTTGGTTTTCGGGGACTCGTTACGCTTTGTTTAAACCGATTTGCACTGCGACGCCCTTTGGCTTTAAACCTCCGGTAAGTTTCTATTACTTTCCCAAATGAAACTCTAGTTCCGCCCGTAAGCACGATTCCCGTGTAATTATTTATACAAACCCGAAACTATATTTAATTCTACATTAATCTTTAGTCAAGAAGTGATTTTACTTACCTATGCAGAGAGAATGGCAATTTCATCAACACTCCATCCCCGGAGCTTTTTTTTGGGTCTAGACAGGCTATGTATAGGGTAATCCACATAGTGGCAACTCCCCTCTTATAGCATAGGAAAGGGATTTGAAAAGGGGGATGCGGAAGGGTGGAGGAAGGTAGCCAAGGGTTAATTAGGGCCCCCGGGCTATAGTTTAAAGATCCTACCCGGCATTCTCCAAAAAGTAATGCAGGACAAACCCTAGAAAAACCTGCATCAGGTAGGTCGGGCATTGGGTACTTGTCCCACGTCCTTCCGATAGCGGGAGAGGAGTTTGCTGTGGGGACGCAGCATTCCCTTCTCCGTGCCTCGACCAGTTATGGAGGCAGCTGGCCGACTATTCCAATGGGAATAGCGGGCAACTCTCACCGTATGCCCAAGGTCTGTGACCCCGGAACACACACCTCTCAGAACAGGCCGAGGTGCCTCGGCTTGTGGGAACCTTAGTTCAAAAACGGAGAGGAAAAGGCATCCTCAAAGGTAGCCCCTTCGTATCTCTTCTTCAAGGTTCTGTCTGCGAGAGAACATCCCTCGCAGGTACTGCCTGCGAGATAATAGCCCTCGCAGAACTTCTTATTGCCCGGAGCTATAAAATACATTGAATTATATATTGTATCGATGCCAACAAACATACCTGCGAATTTCTTCTTTAATATACTTCTTGAGTATTGCAGGATATAATTGTCCCTCAGTCTTCAGATATTACGAAAGATTAAATTTATGAAATGGTTAGCGACATTCACAATGTAAACAAATGTCAAGAAAATTAACGTATATTTTCTGCAAGGATCGTAAAGTATTTAGTATTGCTATTTTTATTATTGTCATTTATTTTATTCAATCCTCATATTTCTGCTTTATTTCATTACGGAAAAAGGAATTATTTCCTTTATTCGTTGCTTAGTAACATCTCTCTCTCTCTTGCGTGTGCTGTGACGTCATGGTCTCTTGGCACGCAGTTATTTAGCAAAATGATCACGCTTTTCAATTATAATTCTTTCCACCTTTGTGTTAGGGGTTTCTTACCCCTACAGTACCGTTTCTGGCGTTTTGAAGGTTATTAGTACAAATTTTGGTTGCAATCTATCCACCCGTTTAAATTTATATAGAAATTAACGTAAATAAGTACATACAAACATACAAAAAATTTTATTATATAGATATTTTAATTCAAGTTGTACATTTATTGTGAGTTATATTTTACAGAATTTAACTTATATTTTTCATGAGCACGCCACACTGCAACTGAAAATTAAATTAAATTCAGATTCAAGATTACTTAAAATTTAATTATGTATTTTCACAGTTCCAGTTGAATTATTGATTTAACTTGAATCTATTAAATATTCACACTACAACACTATAAGAAATCAAAATGAGAGAAAAAACATCTGATAAGCCTTTGCAACGGTCAACAGAGATAAAACACTTCCTCTCTCTGGTTGCAAAGATCTTCACATTCTGTATATCAACTTTAATAAAAAAAATTAATTAGTGATAGATACTGTTGACGTAAATTGTTACTAATAAACTTTATTACCATAAACGATAAATTATTACTATAAATGCAAGGTGCAGAAGGATATTTACAGACAACGTCCAAGGATCTACTAATAGACAGTAGAATTAATTATAATAATTAGATAAAATAAAATAGATTAAATAAAAAATGACAACAAGAAATGATAATATGAATACTACACAAAGTTTCTGAAATCCTTGAACTTTTCGTCTGAACAAGGATTACAGAAACGTTGTGTGGTATTTACATTATCACTTCGTTTTGTCTGATTTTAGGCGATTTTATTTAATTAATATTTTTTGAACATAGGTCGTATTATATTTTAACTTAATAATAATGTATGATTGATGGTTACTATAGAAAAGATGTGTTGCTTGTGTGAAACGTTTAATTACATATCCGTAATTTATATTTATGCTTCTATTGAAAGTTCAAAGCACATAATTGTAGTGAAACACTTTGATAGTGTGGGGGACAATTATTTGTGCGCGTGGTTCGTACTGCGGCAGAACGTGCAGAACCACAGGAGCGAGTTGTTGTAGCGAAGTAATGGCCGCCACGTGTGTGATAAATGGGGCACCGTATCTGCAACAACAGATGCCAGGCCGTGGCCTACTTGTGCACGCGAGAGTTGTGGGAGAAGAACACATATTAACACACACACACAGAGACTTGCGACACCTTTCAACACTTTCGTTTGGAGAAGGGCCAGTCAAAATACTCATTAACTCAGAGCTACAGAATGAACTTAAATTCTACATTACGCCAAATTATATTTTTCTATATGATCTCTTTAGCAATCAAAAGAGCACCAACCAAATTATGTAGTGTGTGGTGTCCAATAATAGTTGTATTCCAAATTCAGACGAGTCCTTTCCGTTCTAGGTCACCATGACTACCATTCAAGGCAAATCAAGCCTCATTCTCCCCACGTGCACGCACACAGAACGGGCGTATATAACGTTATTCCACATACACTGTGACATTCTGGGGTAATAAATAAACGTATTATATGTAAAGTGATCTCACTTTTTGTTCTATTGTTCAAAACTAGTGTGAAAACGCCGTTCGTTTGATAGTTTAACGAAGGATGAGTGAGGGTCAAGTCAACCGGACACTTCACGCGCTGATATTGATGTCTACTAAAAGTGTGTTGACGACTTTCGAAAAAAAAAAATATCTAAAAAAATTATGTCTCATTGATCCATTTTCTGTGTTTGTGACCTATTTTTAATTATATTTCCACAGAGTTCAATATTTCCTCCCGGGAATGAAATCGACATGACCTGCCAGAGTTCCTGGGCTACACTATATAAAGCATGATAAATCCCTCTATTTCCACTCAACCTATTCACAACAATGCAATTGAATCAGTTTTCAACAAAACTTCTCCTCCGATGGAATATGAATACTTCAGAATTCAACAATTTTAAGTATATAACAAATATTTCTAAATAATATATTTTTGGGTTGAACAATTATTTTAAAAAAATCAAAACACTCAAGCCTTCTATAAATCAATATAATACAAATGTAATAAATACAGAAGATCTCGGCTTTATGTGTATTTTTTTTTACAGACGACTGTTCCATGTATATATATTTATATATATATATATATACATATATATCGAAAGCTTCTGAATTTATGACGATTGAATAAATGATTTATTGAGGTTTAATCTTAAAACTCATAAAAAGTAAATAAAAGATTAAATTGAAGTAAAACCGTGTTTTGAGTGAACGTAAACCATTAACATCTCTCGTACTTTAAAAAAAGTATATTATAGAAATATAAAAATAAGTGCGATGGCCGGGAATCGAACCCGGATCAACTGCTTGGAAGGCAACTATGCTGACCATTACACCACCATCGCACGGTGTTCGTATGACTCGTATTTAACGTATAAAAGTTCTCTATAAAGACCTAACTAATATATAAAAAATTGTATTATAAATTATAATTTATTATAAATTTCATTAACTCAGTTATCACAAATACGTTCATTGCGTTATGTAACCGTCGTAGCTAACAAATATGAATAACATAAAGCAATATAATATAGTGTAATAATTTTAACAGAATAGTAATAACAGTAAGGTTTCTTTACAGGCTTAAAATAACCATGTTTCAATATCACATATTATTATAATCTTAAATATAAATTTCTATAATACTTCTGAATAAATATAAAACTGTTCAATTCTTTCCATACAAAAATGACTTTCTCAATTTTAGCCGTGTTTTAATTGACTGTTTTTTAGAAGAATGATACTTCAGAATGTGGTATCTGGGTTTTGAAATTTTGCTTACCGCGTTACTGTTGCAACTTACGCTTTATCTTATCGCATTTCTATTCATTTTAGATTTTAGTCTTCAATTCTGTTATGTACAGTTAATCTATTTCTGATGTAAGTTTACTAGAACTGAAAAATTAGTAGAAAATTGTAGTGTAAAGGTTCTAAATAAAGTAGAAATTTCTTTGTTATTTTGTAGTGCAGAATGGAATAGGTAGTGATTCTCAGGTTTATCTTACCCCCATAGTGTTGGGTAAAATTGTGATTTTGAAACTTAATAAAAAAATATTTACATTCATCATAAAATCAAGGTAGTATAATATTCCTGAGGGCTTTTAAATACGTCAATCTTCAATTTATATATATTTATGAATCCTTTACGTATAAAATTATGAACACGGAATGGATTGCAAATTTCTAATTGAAAGTTTAATTATCCCTTCAGTATGTAGAAACGGTTGCACGTGCGAGTACTCCGCGACCTCGTCATGGCGCTTCAGAGTATCCAAGGTCACCAGAGGTCGCCTGTTCCTTCACTACCGCAAACTACGCTATCGCAATCACAGTCGGTTCAAATCGAAAACCTCGCTTTTTGCACTTGTTTATATTTCCAAATCATTTTTCTTCATCTATTGTAGATATAAATATTCATAAATGATTTACGCTTTCTATAATTTGTCGCTGTGGATCGTCAAAAATTATAGCATTACAACGAAATTCTTAATTATAACTCTACCAAACTTCTTCACATTTAAAAGTACTTCATGATAAAGAAACGAATGGGATTCAATTAAAATATGTTGATGAAATACTATAAAATTACTCATCATTTTATTTATAATGATAAAAGATTTACAATGATTGATACAATTAATAGATACAAAATATAAATAAAGTTAACTGAACTCACGGTTGTATTGAGCACAGTATCTGAACAGGACAATATATAAAAAAACTGATTTGAAACCACACTACGCTGACAAAGCAGAAAAATCAACGACCGTGTTTCGGTGACAATAGGCTTATTTATTGTATAACTCACGTAAATCTTGAAATGTGTTGAAATAAACGAGCGGTGACCACTTAAAGAAGAGCTGAGTTTTTTCGCAGATGGTTCACTGAAACTCTTTCGATCTCAGTCTATCTCTGTCTGTTTATATTCTATCACCCTGTGCTCTTTCTCTCTGTTATATGTCTGCATGTTAACTGACTTCTACGTTATCATTATTTAACTTCTGGAACATACTCCCTGGTTGTCCTTTTTTAACATTACCCAATCCCTCTTATCATCTTATTACGTATCGTGCCTCGTTTGCTTCGTGGACCAGTCCCTCTATTCCATGCTTAGAGAACAGATTTAGAAATCTCTCCTTTCGGCAGACAACCTGTGCCTTGATGTCAACTGCTGGGTTTTGAATAGGACAATCCCTAAAATGATTTTCGTTTCTTTTTTTTCTACACCTAAGTGAGTTCCTATATCGGGTGAAGAACGTCTTTTCGTCAATATATAACCCTTAGAAAATTGAACAAACTTCACATGTATGAACTGCTACGAGGGCTATTCTCTCGCAGGCAGTAACTGCGAGGGATGTTTTCTCGTAGGCAGATCCTTCCTTATAGGAGAGATATGAAGGGGCTACCTTTGGAGATGCCTTTTTCTTAGAACTATATAGCCTGCGAGAGGATTCTCTCGCAGGTAACCTACGAGGGATTTTCTCTCGCAGGCAGAACCTTTTAGGAGAGATACGAAGGGGCTGCCTTTGGGTATGCCTTTTCCTCTCCGTTTTCGAACTAAGGTTCCCACAAGCCGAGGCACCTCGGCCTGTTTTGAGAGGTGTATGTTCCGGGGTCGCAGACCTTGGGCATACGGTAAGAGTTGTTCGCTATTCCCATTGGAATAGTGGGCCAGCTGCCTCCTAAACTGGTCGAGGTACGGAGAAGGGAATGCTGCGTCCCCACAGCAAACTACTCTCCCGCTATCGGAAGGGCGTGGGACAAGTACCAAATGCCCGACCTACCTGATGCAGGTTTTTCTAAGGTTTTCCCTGCATTTCTTTAGGCGAATGCCGGGTAGGATCCTTAAAATATAGCCCAGGGGCCCTAGTTAACCCTTGCTACCTTCCTCTACCCTTCCGCATCCCCCCTTTCAAATCCCTTTCTATGCTATTAAAGGGGAGTTTCCACCTTGTGGATTACCTAAAAAAAAGAACAAACTTCACACGTACAGAGCTGAAATGCTATTCAGAAATTTAAATTTGCATTTAAAATATTATAAAATTCCGATGGTCCGTTATTATTCATCACGACTTCTATAACGCATATTTAGTGTTGTGTTGCACTTTCGCTTTGCGTATTATTAAAATAGGATCCATTTTAGTAGAATTCGCAGCTTGTATGAATATACGGAGAAGGGATCCTCACGAACGTCGGTAATACTGCGTTAAACAAAAAGTCAGATGCAAATAATGGATGACTCATCCTAGAAAGCCACTCAGGAATAGACGCTGTAACATAAGAGCATCTATAACGCATATTTAGTGTTGTGTTGCACTTTCGCTTTGCGTATTATTAAAATAGGATCCATTTTAGTAGAATTCGCAGCTTGTATGAATATACGGAGAAGGGATCCTCACGAACGTCGGTAATACTGCGTTAAACAAAAAGTCAGATGCAAATAATGGATGACTCATCCTAGAAAGCCACTCAGGAATAGACGCTGTAACATAAGAGCATCTATGCATGACGATGCAGAATTTCTTTCTATTTTATGCAAAACGTGGGCATTGGCAATCCTTGCTAAATAAAAAGTATCTGTTAATTGTATTCGATTGACCGAATCCCAACAATTAAAGAAGGGATGTTGAGCGAGGAGCAGCGAAGGCGAAGCAAATGAGCCTAGTTCAAGTGAACGATTATATAATTTATTGACTTGTAAAACCGCCAGTTTGAGACATGCAGGGATTTATTCCGTCAGGTTTATTAATATGGAAAAATAATGGTAATAGGCATGGAAAAGTGCGATTGCGACGAGTTCACCTTGGTGAAATCCCGAAAAGAGTTTTTACATCAAATATACCCGGAAAGTCCATACTCTTTAATAGGAATATCAATCAGCCCCATACCGTTCCTCGACTATAGTCAAGCGTTTTCTGCAAGAAAATATTAATGAATGTTTGAATTACACCCACATTTCAAACGACGAATCCCTCCTAGTTTTTCATTATTTAAAGGATTCTCTAAAGTTTGAACAATTTCTGGGATTTATATGTTTTCAGTAATTTTTACTAAAAATACTTTTATTTCTATGCACTATGTTTTATAGTGGCTTACTATCTTGTTGATTCCTGTTACCTTCTTACATCGTTTCTTATTTTGAAATGTGACACATAGATTATATTAGTCTGAGTGACAACATTAAAATATTTCAATTACTGCAGGAAATAATAGTCAAATGTTACTAGTTTTTAGCTCTAATTTCTACGTTATTCTTCGTTTCGCAGTTGTGTATCTAGAATAAAAAATTTCAGATGTGTATAGCTTATTGGAGAGATTCGAAACGTATATAAGATTTTCATTATAATTTACTATTGTGTACGATATAGTTTTCATGCTATCAAAGCATCTTTTATTTGAGAGCTTTTTTTTCCTAAGTCTGTAATGATTAAATGCCAATTTAACTGAGAGAATGTCAAAGAATTAAATTATTCACATCTTGTATAGTTTGAGCTGGTGAGAAGATCCACCTCAAGGAGCAGGAATTGATCAGTAATGAACCGATTCCCTCAAACAGGGCGAAAATATTCCTAAAAGGCAACGAACTGTTCATGTTGAGCAAAAAAAATAAGAAGATTTATCATTCAAACCGTAAACATAATGAAAATATGGATTTGTAGAATGGCGCGTCTATTGACCTTCGTATTTTGGAGAGAAAAAGGAGCCTAAAATTAAAGTATCTGAGATCAAAGAGGTTTGTTATCATGAAGATAGCAGTCTGAGGTGTAGACAGCCTATGAATTGGGTAATCCACATAATAGCATAGATAAGGGATTTGAAAGGGAAATCCGGAAGGGTAGAGGAAGGTATCCAAGGGTTAACTAGGGTCCCCGGGCTGTGGTTTAAGGATCCTACCCGGCAAATCGCCTAAAAGTGATGCAGGACAAACCCTAGAAAACCTGCATCAGGTAGGTCGGGCATTTGGTACTTGTCCCACGCCCTTCGGATAGCGGGAGAGGAGTTAGCTGTGGGGTCACAGCTTTCCCCTCGCCGTGCCATGACCAATTTAGGAGGCAGCTGGCCGACTATTCCAATAGGAATAGCAGACAACTCTTACCGTATGCCCAAGGTCTGCGACCCCAGAAGATACACCCCTCAAAACAGCCCGAGGTGCCTCGGCATATGGGAACATTAGTTCAAAAAACCAGAGAGATGTGAAGGCATCCCCAAAGGTAGCCTCCGCCAGAGCTCTCTGGGAAGGTTCACCTGCGAGAGAATTCTTTCGCAGGCTTCCTTGATAGCAGTCTTTTTTTTAGTGTAACAGGCGACATGAGAGTAATCCACATAGTGGAAACTCCCCTTTAATCGCATAGGAACGGATTTGAAAGGGGGGATATGGAAGGGTAGAGGAAGGTAGCCAAGGCTTAACTAGGGCCCCTGGGCTGTATTTTAAGGATCCTACCCGGCATTCACCTAAAGAAATGCAGGACAAACTCTAGAAAAACCTGCATCAGGTATGTCGGGCATTGGGTACTTGTCCCACGCCCTTCCGATAGCGGGAGATGAGTTTGCTGTGGGGACGCAGCATTCCCTTCTCCGTGCCTCGACCAGTTTAGGAGGCAGCAGGCCGACTATTCCAATGGGAATAAAGGACAACTCTTACCTTATGCCCAAGGTCTGTGACTCCGGAACATACACCTCTCAGAACAGGCCGAGGTGGCTCGGCTTGTGGGAACCTTAGTTCAAAATCGGGGAGGAAAATGCATCCCCAAAGGTTGCCCCTTCGTATCTCTCCTACAAGCTTCTGTCTGGTGAAGAGTGTGATTGTATATTTGTGTGTGTGTGTGTGTGTCGGAGAGAGAGAGAGAGACAGAGAAAAGAGAAGCAGAAAAACTGCACATTTTCAAAAATGATGGCAATAATCGCAGACTAAATCGATAGAAATCACGTCGTAAATAGCTCAGTCCAAGTTTAACTGATTGACGCTTTCTGGTAACTAGAGGTTTCATGCCAAATTAATAATTATTTTGTATTTCTAGCCTAGCATTTTATTTGTATCAAAACTATTCCAATTTGGTATCCCGTATAAGTAATCTGAGATCTTTTTTATTTTAATAAATAGGGTCACGCAACATTGTGGACACTTCTCCTCAGTAACATAGGATGGGATAAAAATCGGGGAACCGAAAGGGACAACAATCTAGGCAAGGCTTCTCTATGTCTTCCTAACTATATTTAAGGATTTATTATATATGATGACGGGAAAGTCAAAGTCAAGTCTGAATGTTATTTTTTTTTATTACTTTATTCACGTTTATGAAAAATTAATAAGTAATAAGTGTTTAAATCTACACGTATTTGACATAGCACAATCCCAAGTTAACATTCACGCTAACTCGCGTGTCGTCTCATTTCTGGGACACACTGACATTTGAAAACACGAATTTAGCACCAATAAATTCGCGGTTCTGCGTTTTAATAAATTGTAGAAACATATTAACCGATTCGAATTGATTAACATTTAGTTAAAACATTGCCTTCGCGAACTAACGATAAATTAAAAATAATGTTTTCAACTTTACATTTGAATTTCATTATCTCATTGCAACGTGCGTAAAGAATGAAAATCTCGTTATAGTGAAGGTTAATGGCTACATTTTTTTCTTAGCATTTTACCGCGAATGTATTTGTCGGTTAAAACAAAATCTCGTTTTCTGTTCAAAACTTATTGTTAAAAGCAACTGAAATTTTTCGAATGAATTATTGAAAAAAAACTACTTCGAAAAACTTGGCCTGTTCTGTAATCAAAAACGAACGCAAATAACCGGTTATTTCAGTAAGTGGTTTGAGGAAATTTTAACACGTCCTGCACAGTCGTTATCTAGTTCTGAAAACAATTTTTTTTATTTTGTAAAGATACAGAACAATCGTCATGTTTTGGTATGTCGATCCGTGTTAAATTTCTTATTGAGGAAACAGAGTATAACCGAAATGCAGAAAAGCTGACTTCTGACTGGTATTACTCATATAGAACTTTAGGCGTGAACCTTGCATTTGTAAAGGACAAGGAATAAATATTGAGAACCTGCAGAAAAGAGAAGTTTTGTCCTTTCTCAGAACGTCAAGGCCATGCTTATTTCATTGTCAGTAAATGTTATTGCTCGTCTATTTTGACGCATAATTCTAAATGCTTAAGTTTTTATAAAATTACACAGTAGGAATTAGATGAATATTAAGTGCCTTTCCCTTTCATGGATATTTATTGTTCCCTGACGTGCAGGGAAAAATCATTGTCAAATGTCTGAGACCAAAAATGTTATGACGTCTGTTCCATGCACGCTGATCAAATTTATTGCGGCCGGCATTGATCGATTCACGTTGGAACCACGAAATGGAGTGAGGGGTTTAATTGTATATATATATATATATATATATATATATTGTAATGATTAAATAAAAGTGATGAATTAAAATTGTATTGATAAAGTGGAGGTGGGGGACAGTTATAGACATCAACTAATGATTGCTCTCTCACATTGAAATGATTTGATAATGACATTAAGGTATTTAATATGTAAATTAAATGTTTTTTTTAAAAAAATTAAATTAAAATAAAATAAAATAGTGTTTGTTAACTACAATTGATTATTAAAATTTGGCGTGCCAACGTAGGGCAAATTAATTGTATCATTAAATAAATTTTGTTTGTTAATTCATTAATTAATCCATCTATTCATTACAAATTGGCGACTCACCGTGGGGCGATTTATCTCCACAGCTAATTATTACAATATATATATATATATATATATATATATATATATATATATATATATAGTTTTAACGGTCTTTTTCTGCTATTAGGAAGAGAAAGATTTTATCGACTATATGAGGTTATGATAGGATGAGCAAATTTTATCAAAGTTATGTAATTATAGAAAGAACAAATTCTTTTGTCGGCTTTATAATAGTTATTTAATTTTATGTTAGCAACAAAGAGATCTTTAAATATAAATATATATAAATACTATATTACTTTGTTGATTCAGTAGTGGGAAAGCGCAAGAGAAGATACAGAAGCCGCAGACAAAAACAGGCAGGATCGACAACCGCATAATCAGATAAGAACTTACGACGTAAAAAATACTCAAGAATATTTTAAATGTATGTTAGTTCATGCCGACTATCTCCCATCGAAACAACCCCGAGAATAATACGTTACGCTGTGAATAATAATCCATATCAATAACCGTTTAATTTATTTTACAACATTAAATTGAAAATAAATAAAATAAAATTAATAAATCTTACAATTCCCAGGCGTACACAGAAAAACAAACAGTCTTTGAGATTCAAACTGAAAATTGGGCCTTTCAGTTCGCAACCAAAGTTTGTCACATTTTCTGGAATATGACCGTCATACTAATCAGGTTAATTACATTTAGAATTATTTAATCCAAATATGAAAAATTATAACGTAACTTAAAGCATTATTATTAAAGACTATTTAATATGAGATCCATTGCAAATATTCAGTTATTTATTTTTTCGTCTGCCAACTCGTTTGTCAGTGTTAATGATTATATGTTCACCTGGATCTGAAATCCCTTTAATGAAAACCATATTTCCAGATATCATATTACCTGATATCATGTTACAATTACACAATTTCTTTATAATATAATTGATTATTTCAACTTCAGAACGTTTCATGGATAATAATAGTTCTAGTGCCACTGGATAGCTATTTTATAATTCACTAGCCCCCATTTTTATTATCACACTTATTATTTTTTGTTGTTTTTACCAATTTCTGTTATAATTAAAATCATTAGCTAGACAGTCAGAAGAACTGATGCTCCTACTAAGTCTAAAATACCGCACCTGAAGCACCCACGCTTTTCATACAGTCTAACCAACGCAAAGGTTTGATTGATTATTTTTTTATATATATATTGTAATAATTAAAAGGGAGTAAATGAATTAAATCAGCCCCACGTTGTGGAAGCCAATTTATGTAATCAAAACAGGTGGTCTTAATTAAAAGAATTAATTAACAAAATTATTCATATTTAAAAATTTATTCTTTAAAAGTACAAATTGTAATCCCTACTTTATACGCCGAATTTCATCAAGTTAACAAACAAATATTTTATTTCAATTTTACAATTCATGGCGTTCTAGAAAAAAATACAACTTTATATTTTACAATCAAATACGTCGTAATTCCCTTTATCTCAGGGTCATTACTGGGTTTGACATTCCAAACAATCCAATTTAATAAACTAACATTAACAATTCAAACTCATTGAAGCTAAATTAACAAATATGAAAATTAACGAAATGAAAGAAACTAAATGAAAAGAAAAACGAACGAAATCTGACTTCGACCTATAATCCTCGTTTACAGATTTTAAAATAATTGATTTGTACTCACGAATTGTCTTTCTGGTACCAGATCTGATTCTTGGAACTTGAGGACAACACTCACAAAAAAGGCCATTCACTGATTCTACACAATAAATTTTAATACACTCGGTCGATTTTCTCGTTCTCTGCCACCTGGAACTTTGAATCTGCCGCCCCTCAGTCAGCCCTCGGACCTAGGTCTCCTTTATTCCTCTATGAGAAATTTAATTCAGTCTGTGTGAAGCAAAACCTCTTGCTCCAAAATTTGCGATTATTATTTGAGTCCCTCCGTTAAAACTGTTTTATGTAAACTAATCGATCTCGCAGTTGTACTTCTTGGACCGCGCTATTCATACTTTTTAAAACAGCATTCACATTTTACTGTAACCGATGCCGAACTGATCCGTTTCGCTTCTAGTCGAAGACTAGCGTTTTGGCTGGAACTTTCGGCGTGCGTTCGCTAACAATGGCTCGACCTTACATTGTTTCTTTTTATGTATTTTCGACGATTACAATTAAATTTAATTAAAACAATTAATGCCCTTTTTAATTGGTATTACAATATATATATATATTGACCAGTGGTTCAGATTACTGGCATTAACTACTTAGAATTATGAAAAGAAACGGGACTGCATAAGTCCACACAAACCAGTCTGCTAAGGAATTGGGACCATGTTTCCTTGTTGCAACAGAAAGAAAAAAATTAGAAGTGACAGAGAATGTTTTTCTAGAAATCAATAATCTCGAACAATTCTTAACTAGATTATTAAATATACTTAGTATACCTCGTATATCACGATCAACAAGTGGGAGAAGATTTGTAAGACATGCGGAATGGATGTCAGATAGCCGTATTTCTCCTGTGTTCAATTTCATTTCGTTGTTAAAACTACATAATTTATTTATTAATTTTTGTCCCTAAATTGTAATTAAAAATATGAATGTAATCACGGATGGAACGATTTTAAAGCGTAATTCTGGGAAATCAGCTATTTTTCAGTGTAAGAAATCAAGAACTTATATAGATATTTCTCGTTCATAAAGACAAGTATTATTTGAGGTTACGCAGTGTAAACGACGCTTTTATATAGACGGCACGGTTTATGTTTATAGGCCATTTATATCAATTCGACGAGCGTTGCCTACGCTGATTACATTACATCTGACCATTAACAGTGCATAAATATTAATTATGATAAATGATTTGCAGATATCATCCTTTTATTTACAGATCATCAGGTTACCAACCAGTTTCTTCCAGCTCAAAATATATTTACAGATTACCATACGAGTACTACGAGGGTAGTCCAAGAGGTACCCGACCTAGTTATATATCGGGAATTGGTTGCGTGAGGAAACACTGATCTTGGTCGTCGCGATAATTGATGTGTGAATTGGTGCGTTATCGTGATGAAACACACTATTTTTCGCCAAATGTGATTATTGTTTCTCAATTCCATCTTTAAAAATATGTTCACGAAAGATTCTCCGCTCTTCTTTTTTCATTTTTGAAGCTAAATAATGAAAATTATTCCATGCGCTTTCCAAAAAAAACTGACTGCGTGACCTTGCTGTGCAGATGGATCAAGCTTCGCCTTCTTTAGCTCCGATTCTCCCTATTAAGTCCATTGTTTTGACTGTTCCTTCGTCTCATTTTTTATGGACCCACGATTCATCCATGGTTTTGAACCAAAGCAAAAACTCGGCTTTATTGTTGTGAAACATCACCAAACACTCGATTGAAGCATCCTCACGGCGCTGGTTTTGTTCCATTGAAAGCAAACGCCACTTATCTTCCACACAACTTTCTCATGTCCACATTTTCTGTTAATATGGGATGTACAGAGCTCTATAAATTTCTATCTTGCCTGCAAGCTTACTCACTTTCAGTCGACGGTCATCCAATCAAAATTTGAGGATTTTCGTCATCATTTCAGGCGTGCTCACTTCATTTGGTCGATCACTGCGATGTTCGTACGGATGGGTTTAAACTCTGTTACCCAATATTTTACTGTTGTAAATTTAGGATCAGACTCCCCCAGATTATAATCTATCTCTACTTTGATATTGAATGGACTGAGGCCTTTCAAATGAAAGTTTTTTATAGTATAACTAGCTGAGTGAGAATCGATGTAAGATTGCTGGAAACTCCGTCGAATGAAAATTGAAGATTAATTAATATACTTATCATTTTTTAATTACTAATTACTATTATATTAATATCTTTAACGTAGTTTTAAATTATATAATTTTTTTGAGCAATGTTTGTTTTTTAAACTTTGTAATTGTAATCATTTATATTATCATGTACTCTTATATTATGACGTATCCTATTTCCTCGACCGAGAACTAATAAAATGAATAATAAATCTAAATCTAATTGTAACGGCCTTTCACCCACACGTAGGGGCTGAACTAAAACTTAACTGACATAATGAATGTCATAATTAAACTAATTGACATCTATAACCCTGTATTTGACACTAATGTAACACTTATGTCACGGCCCTCCACCCCTTCCCTTAGTGGTGCTGACTTCCCATGCTTTATGGGGTAGAAATTATACACTGAAACATCAGAATAAGAAACTTGTATCCCATCGACCCCTAAAACTTAGCATTCGACGCTAAAACGGCTGTTTCAGCATGTTATAAAATTCCTACCCCACGTCCACACCTAAGGGATGAACTACATCTTAACTGACTCTTTTACTTCTATAACCCTGGATTTGATACAAATTTTTGTTGTTTCTAGTTATTTTTATGTAGATCCTCTCCACCCCTCCCTTATTGGTGCTATAACGGGTTTAAATTATACATGAAATACATCTGGATATAAACTATTAATCACATAGACTCCGAAAAATAATTAATTGACGCTATTATCGTCCGTTTTAGCATGCCCGGTGGAAGTATTTTATGGTATTTTTTCTATCAGGTCGTTCGCCATAGTTTATCCTTATTTTCACGAATTTCTTAATTGAATAGTCGAACGAGCAAATTAAATTCTTTGTACGGATATTCTCAACGTACTGTCACACTTCCACATATTATGATGAATTGAAAACGGCAAACTTGGAACTTGCAAATAATTTGAAAAATTTCTAAATAAACGGAAACTGAACGTTGTTTACTGCAAGAGCTTATTTTCGACGTTAACGCTTGAATCAGAGGAATAAATTGTTGTTAGTTCAAGAATAATTTCTCTTCTCGTGAGTGAGTTGGCGAAATCCTGCTAACCCAGCAGAAGGTAAAGGAGCCGGCATTTGCGAAACCTTGTAGTGTATTGGAATCCCATTAGCACTTCTTTGCAGTTATTAGCTAACATGAGGTTACGCTTTCCGTCCTTTTGTAGGCTGGCCATTTGTGTATGAGCCGAAAATATCCAACAAAGCAGTACCTCTTTAAAACATACAGGGAAATTCCTTACTTTATTTACTTTTTACCTGATTTATACTCATATAAAAAACTCCCACGTCTTGAATCTGCCTATCTCCAAAGTGAATTCGCTATCAAACAACTTCTGAATGTTTTTGGTTTTTCTGTTCAATAAATTACATACACTAATACATTTCCATCCATACATTATTTTTTTACCCACATCTATTCTCGTACACTCGCTAACATAACAGCACACTACATATTCCCCTTAAGATCGAAGTTGGCGTTTTGACTTTCGAAGCAATTGCGGAATGTGAAATTTCGATCTTAACAAGAAAAGGAAACCCGAAACTCCGTCGAAGCCATTCTAGTACCAAATTACAATGGAGCCACTGACCTATTAACCACTCTTAATTACCATAATTGGTTTTCAATAATTTGATACATATTAGAACAGTAATCCTAAACAAAACATGTTACAAGAAACAAACAAAACAAAACAAATCAAATCATTTTCTTAACATAGGGCGACTGTAAACACTAAGAATGAATATCGTCTGATTTATGAACATGAAAACAGTTTATATACATGCTACATGAATATTGAAAAGAAATGACAAGTGAAGCCAGTTATCAGTAAAAATGGAAAATTATATACTCAACCCAAAAAATCAATAATACTAACACAACCAAATTAAATTATTCAAATTGTTGTGATTGGGGAAGAGATATTAAAAAATTTCTTAAAATAAACAATTAAACCATTCCTGGGTTCCATAATTTGCACTCAATTTTTCATACTTCCGGCAGATACATTATAATCTACTTTTCACAAAATATTTTACAAATATCAGTTAATAACATTAATTAAGTCCTAACTTCTACGGAGTATAATCGACACACGATACTGTAATTTGTTTTTCATCATAGCTGGTGTCTGGGATGATATGGAGTTAAATTTTGTACCCATAAAATCTTTTTGCCCGCCATTTAAACACAGAACGCGCTGAACAACCTCTTTCCTTCCACGTACAATCCACCGTAGACAGGCAAAACTTTTCTTATTCTTTTCAAACTTTCTCTTTTTTTTCTCTTTTGTAATGTTTATCTTTCTTCTGCCATTTCTTTCTCCTTGCTTTTAATTTATTATATTTTCATTGCCGTTCATTACAAATTACTGAGATTTGTATACTGTCATCATCTTCTGGTATTAATTCGTATATATTTCCATTAATGATGACCAATTCTTAGCTACATTTCCATAAGTATAACAATTTGAGCACGTTATTTCGAACACTTCTTCGAACTGCAGTGTCTTTTGTCAATAGTTTGAGCTGTTAGCCCCATTACTTCTTGGTTTATCTGCACACCGATTGGATCCCAATTACTTTTAATTTCTCTGATCAGCCATTTTCATAGAAAGTGAAATTTTATACTTAGCCTATATCAGTAAATAACATCACGAAATACTGATATTTATGTACAAATACTCACAATTATTTTTTTGTTGCTAAGAAAGAAGATTACTCAAACGAGTTTAAGCAATCTTATAAAACGTTTGCCATAAAAATTCTGGAAACGTAATATTTCCAATTTATTTATATGCTGCATATTTGAACGGAAATTTGGTACGTAAATACTAAAGTTCAATTTCAAAATGATTTTTACAATTAACAGTAAATTTAATATTCATTTATTGTCACATGAAAATGTAATCGAAAATGCTCAATTCAGCGCATAAGGCGCTCATTTTCTTGCAAGTTTATCGATTTTCAGGTAACAATGCAACGGTACAAACAGAATGAGTTAAGGTGTAAAACTTGAAAGCAGCCGGCAGAAGCAGGTGAGCGATTAAATCAAACATCTGTCCTCGTTCGCCGAGAGCGAGAAGGGAGATATACGTTTCTCCTGGTTAAATAGTTGCATAAAGTCTATCAAAAGCTTTTGTATGTTAATCCTAATTTTATGTCAAAAATTCTGTTTGTACTCACAGTTTCCATATTGTATGATTTTTAGAAATATATTCAAATCTGTAATTTATCAGAGCTGAGTAATAAATTCTGGTATATATTTTAATTAATATTTTTTAAAACAGTCGTAAATAAACTTTATAAAAATACATTAAAATGTTTACAATTCAAGTTGAGGAGAGTGAGTTGATATGTAGAAGAAATGCAGGGAGCAATGAGAGTTTGATTGCGTAAAAAAATATTTGAATCAATTAAATGAATTTCAGTGCACAAACATCCTTGGTTTTATTTTTATTCAGGATATAATACATACTTAAATGGTTTATTATTGGGAATTTGAACCATTCGAAGAAAATTTTACGCGTATTATACAACAAATTTATTGATTCGAAAACAAGGCAGTAAATAAATCAACGTTCAGGTGGCTAACTAATGATGTGCTGCTGTTTCATGTGACCCACTAAATATAATTTAATATACAGATGTAATCGTTTTTAGTGCGAAGTGCTTTTCATTCCAATGCAATACCAGGAGTTTCAGATTTAGCGTAATTCAAAGACATAATATTCAATGGAAATCTGATAAAGTGCTATTAATTTTATTTACTTGAATGCAACGTGCACTTTGAACTGTATGACTGCAAACGTTGCTGTTGATGATCAAAACGTATACATCCAATCCGACTCTCACATGGAATCAAAATATGGAGACAACATGTTTTGATTCTGAAAAAAGTAGAATGTTTAAAATAGTACAGAGATTTTAGGCATTCTGATGCTCTCTATTCCTAAGAGGAATTAATATTTTAATGTCTGTAAAACACTACGAACACATGAATTTACAGTTGTTTATACTATTATATGATAATCAAGACAGATATATAGATAATACGAGGGTGGACTGGAATCATCTTTAATATGATCTATGTATACATATTGTAATGATTAGACTTTATTACCATATATATAAAAAAAACTTTATTACATAAAAAAATTGATTGAGCGCCAGCAGATATACATATAGTCTGCAAAAAAATAACAATAATTAGCTCCGGCTTTGTTAATGAAATACTCCTTCTCTACAAGGTAATGTGGGTGGCTTTGTTTCTATTCACAAACAGAGCTTAGTTTCGTACTGTGTAAAATAAATCTTTAACTTCTGAAGGCACTTTACATTAATGGTGAACCTTACATTAACTTGTGGCGTCAGCCGACTTGCAGCGGATCACTGGTCTTGTAGCAAGCAGCACTCGATCTCCTTCTTCGGTCTCTCGCGATGGACGTCTCTCCAAAACTTTTGTTGCTTACAGCTCGCCAAATTTTCCACCCTCTCGCCTCTCTCTCACTCCACTTTCAGTCCTCTCTATCTGTCTGTCCACTTTCACCCGGGTTCGGAGTATATATTCTTACTACGTACGCGTCCCTTTATTTGGCATCGTTGGGGGGGGGGGGGGGAAGCCCCAACGATGCAAAAAAAAAGGGATGCGTACGCTTCTTGGGGCCTCTCGGGCGCACGTGGGCGTTTAATTAATTCCTTCTCACGCCCGCGGACAAATGGCGGCCACTTACCGATGTTATTCACTACAATATATATGTATTAATATACATTTCAAAAAGTTTCAATGCCATTATCCCGTATCTGTAGTTTCCTGCCGGAAATGCTACACAATACCCGACTACAGATGCAATCGCTTTTTGATTGGACAAAAAGTGTTGACCAATAAGGAAAATTTGGTGTTTTCCGAACACACTTAATTGTGCAAATCCTTCAAATTTCCCATCGCATAAGCAAGCTCATTGTCACGCCGGACAATTATTTTATTTTCTGCAATCCTGATTATCACGAATGTAACTACAGAGTTGGTTATAAGGTTAGAATAGTATTTCTAGGCTATTGTTTTACTGTTTCCAAGATAATCTTTAAAAATAAATCCTTTAGAATTTCAAACCACAAACATTACTTTTCCCGCCGATAAACAGTCTTCGCCTTTTCGGACCAGAAGATCCAGCTCCTACCCACCACATGAACTGGTGTTTTAATCTGGTGTGTAAAGGTGAATTCATGTTTCGTCAACTATCACATATTAATGCAGAAAATTCGTAAAATGTGCCAAGTGCTGGTGGGACAGTGTCGTCCGAATGCGTGCCGACTGCTACGGTTTCAGGTGTGGTTGTCGTTTTCGGACGTCATTCACGTGGATCTACTTGGATGTTTCACCACTCGTTTCTTGACGATGGTATTTGAAGGAGAAGAGCCGCTATACCATTTATAAACCTGAACTATTTTTCGGTCGAATTTTATCTATCTTTTACGATAAGTTTTGTCAGTCCACGATTCTCTTCTAATTTTTTTTCATTTTTATCAACACACGCAGCACACCTGATTTAAATGACTGTCTGCAGCTAACAACTGGATTGAATTTCTTACAATTTCCATCGGCGTCTATTCACTTTAGTGCTGTCACGTAATGGCGTGGCTGAGCACTTTTCTGATAACCTTTGTAGTTAGCCATCTGGTTAACTTTGTGGATTCAAGAACTAAATATATTTTTATACAATCAGAAACTAACAGGGGTAAATTAAAACAATATATAATTTGGAAACATCTCTCAAAAATTTACTTCTGTGTTACAAAGACGCTAAATAAGGATGAACATAAAACGTGTAATAAATTGCAAATATTTGTGATCTAACACTTGTTTTCTCTATCATCTCAGCGGACTTAAGGACAAAAATAATCTGCATTCCACTGAAAAAAAATTATATTAATCCAAAATTTAAGTATATTACTGTATATACATATTATACCGTTTATGTCCTTGATCGAAGCCAAATTTAACATAATAAATTTCAGTCCGAAAGTCTTTAAAGACTTAAATATAACGTCAATCACATTCTTCTCGTCATTTAACTTAACTCATTTATTCTGCATCGAGTTTAGTGATGCCCTGGTGTATATCGTAACTTACCGAAAGTCCTTTGTCCTATCTGTGTCATCCGTTTCTCAGAACACTAATAATAGAATATGATCGATAAGAACTTCAAACCAAAACTGTTGACAAAACATTGACGAACGTAATAAATGAGGCAATATGTAAGTATTTAGTACAGCTTGGGAACGTGCTAAGTATATTGTGGTGTTTTGCAATTTGTATATACCTGTCCTGTCTATAATTTGATTATATCGTTTATATTACAGAATGTTAATATTTCCTGTTATCACTTTTTTGCGCTATTTGTATCGCATGGTGTTGTTAATTCCCTATGCACACTGATTATCCCACACGTGTCGGCTCTGTACTGTTAGTCTAGGTTTTTAAAAGGTGTAAAATGATTTAAAAGATATAAAGTTTTAAATTTTTCGTGTAGAAGTTATCAAATCTTTTAAGTCCAAAGTGTAGAAATTGCTGCTTTAGGAAGGTTTGTGGTTTTAGACTGGATACGTCAATATAATTCTAAATAAATAAAATTAGAGATATAAACAATGTTAAGAGAGTTTAGATTTATCCAACGAATAATTGGATGATCACACTTTCTTATTTAATATACGTAGGATACAGTTACGCTATTACAATACTAATTCTAATCAGCTTTTTGTCTGTTAGAATAGATAATAAGGAGAATTATTAGTTTCCAAACATAAATACTATAAGTTTAAGATAAATTTTATTAAACTTGTATATCTTTTCCCGATTCTCACGCAATTACGTAGTTTTTAATTAAAAAAACAACAATTTGGCAACCGATAAACATCTGACGAAGTGAAGAGTAGCTAACATGACGGCGGAAAACTGCGTTTTTCGTTTCAACTTGTGGTAAGAACATGACACGTAGGATGTTTGTAGCAAACACTTGTTTGAAACTGTTCCGAAAAGTAGATTACATTATTCCTTGTTTTAGTACGGAGAATTTGTTTTTCTAAACAAGACCGGACAGTGCGGGGGCCGGATAGTTGGAAGTCTGCTGTAATAGTAAACATTAGGCAGTTCAGAAATATACACTTACACAGGAATTCATGGACAATAAAATTATTTTTATCTTTAGAGATAATATTTATTACAGTGGAGATAACTACACATCACTATGTTCGTCCTTTCTCTTATAGATCATTTGCTACATTACGAGGTGTTTTTGAAATTGAAAAAGGATTCAATTACAAAGATTTTAAACCTGACTTATTATCTGAAAATTTAATTTGACAGTATATTTTCCAAGGTTATGCCCGCAAGTCTATCTTTATTTATATATCCTTCCACAATCCTTCCCTGATGAGACTTTAGAATCCCTCCAAAACGTACGGCAATACTTGCGCTGAATGAACCATCCCCAACCTCCACACAATGATTGCTTGATGTTCCTGACCTTGACCAGGAATAATAATCAAATTACTGCCATTACTCACACTGAGTTTCTAAAATGAACTCAACTATTATAACATTTCATTATAGAGAACTACGTTTACTAAATTAATTTTATTTTCAAAGTACGCATTACAAAATGAGGTTTACAAGCAATTGTATGTATTCGATTCAGTTTTCCACATTAAATCATCTCTAAAAAGTTCTCTAAATACCGATAGTAAGATATTTTATGTATTGTCTCCAGCGTAATTCTAAACTATATGCTATTTTTACATTCGTGTCATTCAGGTTTACTTTTTATAATACTTTGAAGCATAATTAATTGACTTCCTAAATGTGTCAGATTCACAGTCAATTTTCCCTTTATTGGCAACATGATGTGTATTCCGTTTCCCACGTATGACGTGTAAATCTCCCCGGACGGTTCAAGGATTCCAAAAAAAAATGTAGCGGCTTTTGCAAAACGTGTAATCTGTCATGATAATTATTTCTGATAGCAGGCCGTAGTTTTTGCACGGGGTACCGCAGTTTGTTGGGAGCGCGTCCCGGAAGTGTGCGCTGGTTCAAGGACCTTAATGGACTCGGCAATGAGAAGGACCGTGACCGAGATAGCTGTTCCCACAGCCACATAGCCGCATCTGGAATGCAACACCAGCTTCTTCCTGTTGTGCATTCGCGGAGCGAAATCATGTGCAAAAATGGAAACAACTCATAATCGTTTACAAAGCTTAGTTCACTGGCCTCGACTAAAAACAAGCTTCAGACCCGTTGCGTTGTCGGTTAGGAAAGGATTCCTGGGAAGGGGAGGTGGCAATAACAGAGAATAAAATCTTATTAAAATCAACCTTTATTGCTGACAATGCATTAAATTCATAGACACAATATATCAATTCGTTATCATTTTTAACAGAAGCTTACGTCGTTATTATTCGACATATTCATCCGTTTGATGCCTTCAGGCTCAAACAGAGGAATATGTCGAACTACGAAAGCTTCTGTTAAAAATTAAACGAATGGATATATCATAATTCATATATAGGAATGTATCAAACAGGCATCAAACAGATGAATATGTCGAAGAAAAACGTCGAAAGCATCTGTTAAAAATTATAACTAATTGATATATGGTATCTATGAATTGTTATGCATTGACAACAATAAAGGTTGATTTTTAATATAGAATTTCACCTGTTTTTAATTGTATATAAAAAAGGGAATCAAATCATTCATAAGTCTAATGCCTAATCAACAAACAGGAAAATTCGGGCACCTAAATATAATCAATTTTATACGAACCGAGCTCTGAGAATAGGCTGATAAAATAAACCCTCTATACTGCGAATGAATGAAAACCGAAATAAATTTACATAGTACTGAAACCACCGACAAAGATATTTTCAAAGCAGAAGAGGGACAGTTCGTCTTAAGAAAAGATTGTAGATGATTCCAACAACTGTCATACAGGTTATAAATACAGAAATTAAGAAAAGAAATATTAATTAGTTGTTAAGTTTAGTGGACTGTGCTTCTGAGAATTCTGGGATTGGAAGGATCGGATCAACAACTGAAAAAAAAATTATCTAGAAATTATCTTCAACGCACGAAGTCACGATACATTTTGCTCTTTCTCTCCTGTTTAATAAATCTTTAATTTCGGATTCAATTATATTGTGTATCAACGATAACAAACAAATGAACGAAATATTAACATTAAAAAAACCGGCACAAAACGTAATTTAAAAAAAAAAGAAATCAAAGAAACTCATTAATGGGAAAAAAAGTATACAAAACCCAGACATTGACAAAAAAGAAAATGAAAAAACTGAATAATAAAAATTAAACCATGAGAATAAGCGGTAAAATTAAGTTACCTCATGATAAACTTGATTTTTTTACAATATACAGGGTGCTCTAAATGTTTTGAATAGGAACTCATGTCCGAAACCGCAACCTTTTACATTATCAAAATATAACCTATTTATTTTTCACACCACATAAATATACATATCAACTGATTGTCCGGCTTCCTCATTTATTTATTTGTTCCAATTTTATAATTTTTTTAATTCACAAAAGTGTATTTTTTTAGCTTCATTCGTATGTAAATCACATGATGAACAAATTTTATAGATTTGACTCGAGTATTTCGTTAGTGCCACATCTTCAAGTTTATATGAACAGTAAGGAATAGGTTTTGAGCGAGAAGAAATAATGTCTCAGAAATCAGTTACATTTCAGAACTTATAATTATTTGAAATCACCGGGGAACTAAATCAATGTCACAAGATATTGAATAGAGATAGGTGACAGAATCAACGGCCAGACTTTTATACCGATGTCAAATCATTAAAACATTTATACCACAAAGAAGTCGAGGAGCAAGGTGCCTTTCAACTGAAATAACATTGAGAACAGCCTATCTGGGCGTTATACAACATCTAATTAAATATGGAATACTTTGAACGCGTAGAAAATTAAGACAGCTTGGACGGGAATATACCCAATATTATAAATGCTTCATTGAAAACCTGCACCTAGTAAGCAGAAGTAGGCCATATTGTTTTCCCGATAAGGTAAGTGCTGGTTGGACACATCCAAAGACTCGGCAAAGAAAGTCCAGTAAATTTCTCCGTTTCCTTGGCTGCTCGATTAGCTTCAGTGGGCAACATTTACCGTTTGCCAATGTTTTCTATCGCAACAAATAATTCAAACGTGTTTTTATATCCCCGAAGATATATTCAATTATATTAGATGTCGCTCCACCTGGAAGTTAAAACTCTTTACTTCTAATCTCTTGTCTTCATTTGTGGTATGAGATGTACTTAACCACCAACTCTCATTCCGCATGCCTGAATTAGTCAAAATAATAATATATATATATATATATATATATATGGAGATTTAATACCCGTTTTTATTTTGCATAGGATAGAAAATATACAGGGTAAATAGGGACCAGGCCAGTAAGATGGAGACCAGGAATTCAGGAGGCACCGCCCGACAAGAGAAGAAAGCAAGATTTTGCGTACTGTATGCTTACAAACTATTACAGGCCTAAAACAAAATATTAATAATCTTACAATCCATAGATATTTTATATTTATAAGTAAGACTACTTATTTGAATTTAACAAATGGGTATTAGCATTTGACTAAATACTTGGTTCTGAAAAGAAGGATAAATATATGAAAGATTTAACTGAAAACGTACCAGCTCCTTTATCTAGATTTAGATCAAACATAATTAATATTATTGCTCGTAGATGACTAGTCTACTTCTTATGTTTGTTTCAATATAGTCAAATGTCATGAAAAGAGGGGAATTATTTCAATTGATGCCAAAGAGAATAAGAACGTGATAAAATAACACGTGACAATGTCGTGATGTGAAATTATAAACTGGATATTTCGTGAATTTGTTTTAAAAACCTATACATACAATATATGTACATTTCAAGTAGACCCATAAATTTACACGATTAACTTTAGCGGTCTACAATATAAATGCTACTAAGTTTACCATTGTTTCCTTCTTAAAACTCATTTCTGTTACAATCGCCATAAAACGCAGTCTATGAAACTAAACTTATATTAGGACAACCAATTTAAGCATACACATATATGCATAGGTTCAAAACTGCAAGTTTGTAGAATTTATATTTTAACCAACTCAATTCTGTAAAATTGAATAATTTATTTAACTATTTAAACCATTACAGAACAAATTATTATTAAAAAATCTATAATGCGAATATCAAATGTGATTAATTCTTTGAATATTGAAATATTTCATTTAAAATTTTCTGAATAATAAATATTGCATAAAGACAAGATTTTGATTTATAAATAAAAAAAAGATTTGATTATGTTTTATAAATATAATCTTGCTTTTAAGATGTAAAATTTTGTCTAACTATTTTATTCATGTAAAATGAAGAAAAACCCGAAAAAAATAAATAAGAAAATTGATTCCATAACTTAGAAATGTAAAATTGAGAACAACATATACTTAAATCTATTACCTGATGAAGTCCCAAAATTGTGGACGAAACGCCGTAACGTATTTTTTGAGGTTCAATTGGATAATACATTTTTGACAAATTGGCCATTTTTGTGCTTTTTTATATACAATATATGGTATATAAACGTTACGTACTATATGTATATTTAAACGTTATATTACGCGTTAAACGACGCTAAATATTAATTTTTATGTTGGTGTTGGACCTTAATTCACGGATAAACATAATTTACGTAATATTGGGCGGAAAATAGCGTGAAAGTCGTATAGTTTATTTTTCTAGGGATAAGTCGTCAAAAATATTTGACAATTATTAGATATAGGAGAAACTAAGACTACATCACCATATTAAGCATTTTTTTTAATTAAATTACAAAATTACTGGTGTTCTGCGAGTCGTGGAAATTGATTACGGTGGCCATACAATACATTCAATGATAAATCCACATTCAGTGGGTAAGTAATATAATTATGCGTGACAATTCGCTTTTAATCAAATTCACGAGGAAGATCTTCGTAAATTAATTCTAAGTATATGCGTATATATTGTTAAAAAAAATTCTGTGTAATGCTTTATTTAATTGAGACCATCAAATACTATATTTTTTTAATTAAAAAATAAAAGATTTTGTAATATCGACGGTGGACTGTGAGTTACATTGTTCCACGTTCTGAAGAGCATACAACTTGAACCACTATTATCCATTAGTTCTAACATTTCCGTAGATTGGGAAAGGATAATCAACAAAACTGTCGTTCATCATAATATTTTATTTAAAATGTATAGTTCAATACAAGTGTTACGATTCACTAACAAAAAGAAAATTTTACTCCATATTTTTGTCATTGGGGAATAATTGAAATATTAAAATTATTTTTAAAAAATAATTTATCATCAATTAGCCCAATAAATTTATCTTTTGAAATTTTTAAATCCCATTCCCACTCTAGTCTGATTTAACGTACTTTGCTTTTCAATGACATTGTATCGCAGGCACATGAGCACTAATATTTGTTTAATAAAGACAGTTATATTCCTGTACATGTATGTATGTAATTTATGTAAAAAAGACGTATTTTTAAATTTGTTTCTATTAGATTTATGTCAGCTGTGACCTGTCAAAAAACGCGAAGAATCTTATCTAACGACCTCTGCGCATTCAAAAACCGGGCGGACATTTTCAGTCATTCATCTTTCAGTGTCACCGGCTCATGTCTCGGCGATCCGACATATGTGAAACGGTACCATTTGTGTCTGGACACAGTTTCCTCTGCACTTTTTTCTACATTCTCTTTTATCAAATAAATCACGGAATACCTTTCCGAATCATTCGGATTAGTTTGTTAATATAAAGTAAAACCTGTATCTGATTCCGGTTAAAGCCGTGATGACTCTGAACAGGAAGTTGGGTAAATAATATTTTTGTCAACAAATATGAAACACCAAAATACCTTGGCATAAATCATTGCAGTGGTTTTCAATATAACTTTTCCAATTGAATGAATATAATGACTTTTATTATCATGTTCCAGAATCATATCAGTCCTCGCTGTAATTTGTCAAACAGAAATAGCTGGTTGGTCCAGGTTTTAATGAATGAGGCGTTTCATTGAAAACGTAGCCAATTAATTATAAATTATACTCGTTCGGGCGGCGATAAAAAAGTGTCGACGGAAAGCGCTCCTTTTTTTTCCATTCCTCAAAGTCCTCGTACTTGTTAATCGTAACAGCGCGTTATTAAGTAAAACTCATGGGTCAAATTTCACTGGTAACAAACGGTTGCAGAATATAATTCAGAACGCGTAATATTGTATTATTACTCAACGAAATATTCTTTAATACTAGATCTTGGTTCATTTACATCACAATATTTAATACATCGTTTTGCTTCAGATACTGTCAAGTTTTCTCCAACTCTGTACGGATATTTGACTTTTACAATTGAAAGTGAAATGTAGTAAGATGAGTGTTGTTACGAATTCACCTACAACAATTTGTAGAAGCAGTGTAGCATCTGAACGGAAAATAAAAATTTCTATTCGATTTTATAAATTATTCGTGAGTCTGTAAGTCAACTCGTATAGTTCAGCTGATAGTCCGATCACGTACCAAGTGGTGGTACCGAGTTCGATTCCCGGTCTGGTCGAGATTTTTCCATCCCGATACTTTTATATTATTTCTTTACGATCGCGGTTTAATCTTTCAATTAGTTCTTTCTTTTTCATCGGTTACACGGCATCCGTTGTAAATATATTTTCTCATAAGAGGCACATAGAAAACATGACTTTTAACGAAATGGAAATAAATTATAAACTTTAGTAATATTCACAAACTTCCGGAATTTATTCTATTTGTTACTAACAAAACCCAAGTACACGTATACCAATAACAAAGCTATTACTTCTTATTAATAAGTTTTTCGCGTTTGAGCACCTGGGTCTCACTGGTACCAAACATGTATAGTTTACTATGTACCGAGCAGTGATCTAGGTTTCGACTTTCGGTTCTGACGAGTTTTTCTAATCCTACATCATTAATTCAATTTCAAGCATGGTTTTGAATTAAGCATTTCAGTTACGTGAGACGAATGACAGACACTAAGGAAAGTCTGGCTTGATATGTTATAAATACTTTCGAATTTTTTTATATATATAACACATGACTATAACTTAGGTTAAAGCCGAAATCTCCTATTTTACATTATTTTCTTTGAGGACCGATAAAAGGTTTGTAATTTATCATTGATTTCATCAAAAGTCTTTATCCTGAGTTTCTATAGATTTTAATGTAGTAAGAGTCCTTACCGACCCTCTTCCACTCACACACCAAATTATTTTCGCCTAAATATTCACTAAAAATGCCCCATATGTTCAAAGTTTAGGATTATCCTAAAGGATAAGCAAACTTCGGTGGCCAGAAAGATACAACAGAATACGCTACAGTCAATATTACAATCGTATATTCTCAAATCATTATATTTCTTACGATTGCCTCCACAGGAAATACACAATTACATAGATTTTGTGTTATCTGTCTCACGTGAGCCTCGCTGCCAGTACTAACAATTGAAAAAACATACCATCTCTATTAGATATTTATCCTAACGTTAAATAATCCCAATATTAAAGCGGATTATATAATTTAATTATTTATTTTATGTGACCCTCTCAAATTTAATTGTCATATATATATATATATATATATATATAGGGAGAGAAATAGAGAAGCAGAAATATGAAAAATTACAATGAAATTTTTACGTATATATATCTATATCTATCTATCTATCTATCTATATATATATATATATATATATATATGCGATTTTGAGTTTTAACACGTCCTCAAACATTTGCTGTTCCACCTAAAATGTGTAACATGACACAGGAGAAGAAAAGTTTTCGGATAATCGTAGCTAATAGTTGTAGGGTATTTTTCGTTTTCCCAAAATTAATACATATCTGTGATTAATGTTTTAAATAATTTGTTCTGATTTCTCCTGACATTTAAATTGACGTGCGTTGTTAACACTGCGTTCGCGAGGTCCTTTTTTTACGTTTCCGTCAGACAGATTTGTAAATTTGTCTGATCTTGAATGTATATCGTTCCTTTTTCAATTTCCGTGGCTGATACATGAGATCTTAGAGTGGTGCTATTTATTTCCCCGGCGGTCCGCGTGGCAGTCACACGCAGGACGTTGCTGCTTCAGACCGTGACTGGAATATCACGTCACATCACAACGGATACGGATACATCTACATAACATCGAAGTAGCTCTTTGTCTGTTTTTTTCTTCAATTAGATTTTATTAGATTCATTACTTCTTGTTAGCATTACAAAATAAAAAAACTAAACTGTAGTCTACGTAAGATCTTTGGCGGGAAGTTAAACCGTGCATCACTAGGAATTTACGGCTTATGAGATGAAACGGTTTACTAATTTCTATCATAACTGCAAAGAATTCTAGAACTGAAGTTGAAGTGTGAAAACTTAGCTTCTTTCACTTTTAAACATCTAACACTCTCAAATCCATCTCTATCACTATCCATGTGTGCCGTGAATTTAATAGATTCAGTTTTTCAAATTTTTATTTTGATATATAGAAAACAGCCTGTATACATATTTAATCAAAAACAATCAACCAGAAAGTCTCTTTCACAAGCTCATCAACAACAAACAACGATATTAAGATTACCAAAAATTCTATAACAGTGCCGGAGCAAGTACCAACATTATCTATTTTTAATATGCGCCGATGCACATGTAAATTTAAGTATTTTCCAGGATTCAATTGTAATTAGTTCCTAATAACATTAAAATGAGGGTTGTCCGTCGCGTGTTCGGACAAGATTGAGTACGTCTACAATGTTCGCCAAGAGATCGTTTTATTCTCTTTGATATATGAAGAAAGAAAGGTAGAAAATAAAATAAAGGAAATTAAATAAATAAATTTTTATTCAATTTTAATAATAGGTTTCTGATTCGAAAAGTTGGATACAAATGCCATGCAAAATACATCAAGATTCTCGTTCAAGCGCCGCGTTGTACGATCATGTTGACATCCACGGGCACATTGATCACTTTCCCTGATTATGTAGTAATTGCAATAGAAACGCAGTCAACAAATATGCGCAAACGTTAAACGTGCGCAATAGTTTGTTCTATCATATGTAATCCTTGCTTCTTAAATAGAAATTGAGCACGAATCCAGGTATTATCTTCTCGTACCGCACAATTGAAAGTCAGCCTGAAATGTACAGGCGTATCTCAAAAAGCAAATGCGTTTTTGGTCTATCGTCTACAGGTTTGCTCACTAGCACGTAAATGGTACCATTATAATCGTTTGTGGCAGGTTACAGTGTTAGCATTTCAGTTCTATCTGCATTGTTGCGAAGTCAATATGGCTGCGCCATTGTTCATTTTCACATTAGAAGAACGGCGTTTCGTAATCGGTTTTATGTCATATGTACTAGGAGACCTTAAACGCAATACCGTTACAATGTTTAACGCGTCCAAGTGTTTACCAGGGAATTGGAACCTTCAAAAGCGGACGTACGAGCATGAAGGAAGAGAGAAGTGCTGGAGGTCCAACCACATCCATTACTGATAACAACATTGAACAAACCTGTGTGCTGATTCTGGATAACCGTCGAGAGACTGTGGATGAAGTAGCAAAACAAAATATACATTAAATATGGGTCTGCATACGAAAGTATCCATAACAGGATTAACTTTAATAAAGTCAGAGATGAGCCTCTAAACAACACACTGAAAAGCACAAGCACAATCGTGTGACAATATGTTAGAACCTACTTGACCGCCTTTCTAAAGAAGATGAACAAATTGGAAATAAACCTTGAATCCATCAGTTTACTCATGAGCATACGCCAAAGAATGTATTGGAGCCCCCCCCCCTCCCCCAATTTTTCAGCGCGTCTCTAGAGGTCCAGGAAGCAGCCGTCTACGGAAGATGTGCGCCCAGCTGACACACCGGGAAGCCCACGCCAAGATTACGTAGTTCAGTTAAGCTCTTCCCATCCCTATATTGTAACTCCGTCCTCCTTTTAGTTGTTTTGACTACACATTCCGCGGCATTAAGTAGGGCATAAGGCAATCCTCGCCAAAGCTACGTGATGCCAGTGTAGTAACTCTGCTAACTTACCTAGTTTCTCGAAACCAGGGCACGCAAGCGACAGGCTTCCCAGCCATTGCAGATTATTGCTGCCTCCACTATCGAAGGCACGTATCTCCAACTGGGTCTCTTCCCAGTTGGCTCCTTCTGTTCCGCAGGTATATATCACTGCATATATACTTCTGATCACTTTACATCTGTGTTTTTACTGATAAATCCACCAACACCCAGCGGATCCTCCCTGATAAACCTCAGGCGAATCTATCCCTCACACTACCCTCTTTTCTCGACTTTCCTACACCTTTAGCCCTTCGAGATCACTCCTAGATCTCGTTTCATTTCCAAGTCCTAAGCCACTATCACTCGCACCAGAACTGGCGGGTTGAGAAATTGGCCTAGACCCCACAATTTCGTGGAACGGACTGCCGTCCACCTGACTCGACGAGGAAACACGTTACAATATATTGGCCACGTGGCAGAACTGCACGTCAATTGACTTCAAGTGATGAGAACTTATCAAGGACGTACTAACAATATTAATTCTTGGAAAATATTTTTATTGAAATCCTGGAACTTTTGAAATACGTTTTCTTGACAGTTACATATATTTAAGTTAGTATGAATGTAAGAGCGTGAATCTTGTAGCAACACTCAACAACTCAGAAGCTGAGCGGTTAATACTAAATTGTATCTAAATTATTGAAAATTAAATTGTATTTTATACGTTGAAAAAGGGTAGGACTAAATTGTATCTAAATTATTGTAAACTGGCGACATCCATAACCCCAGATTTGGCTCCAATCACAGTTGTTTTAGTGATATTTTATGTACCGCCGCTCCACCCCCTTCTGTTACGGTGCTTCTCTCCCATGACGAAATTGGTTAATTTTTTACAAAAAAAAATACACGGAGAAACGCTATCTATCTCATTAACCCCGAAAAAGTTTCTTTCAACCAATATATCGGCCATATGAACGTGTTTGAAAATTTTTAGTCCCGTCCACCCCCGACCCTTTGGGTCATAATTAAACCCAACGATATTCATCAGCCCGGATTTGATCCAATCTCGGTTGTTTTAGTGTTATTCCTTTGTAACGCTCCACCACCCTCATCCCTAAGGGTACTCCCCTCCTGTGCCGAAAGGAGTTAAAATTATACACAAAGAACATACGTAGAAATAATATCAATCTCTTTGACACCGAAAAATTTTATTCGACTCAAATATCGGCCGTTTATCATGTTTGAAAATTTTCATACCCACCTCTGGAGATGGTAAATGTGTCTTACCCCCACAGTGTTTGTTTCATGGTCGACACCACGGGTGTAGCTTTTTATGCCGAACATACACATACCTACAGGAAATTTTATTTATTACAAGAAGATAAATGTATTTTAAACGTTAATGTGTCGTTATTAAATGATCTCCCCGTAAGTCAATCAAAGCCAGGATCCCGGAGGAAGCAAGTTTTGGAGTCAGATGCTCGGCTCAATTACTCACGAATCCTGGCAAGTTTATCAGTTTTCTGTATAGTGCTGACCGCGTAATTTGAATTTTTATAAGACGATTGTCGATTTATAGATACATGAATTTATTCTGCATACGCAGTGGCGTCCAGACGAGACTAAGTGATTGTCATCGTCCAGTTGAAAACTCGGCCGGATGTCAGTGGAAGCGGAAATACTTCCTGAGGGCAGCAGTTGCTGTTTCAGCGTTGGGGCTCACGAAGAAAAGCAGTTTCTTCTTCTTCACTCAAATAGTAGTTATCGTGGCTGCGGTGAGTCCAAAATTATCAGCATCATAAATTGCAAATGCAGACGGAAATAGTGTCAAGAACATTTACTACCTGCAAAACAAAAATGATGAAATATGAAAATCCTGTACAAGTATATCTGTAAGGTTTCAGTAAACATTGCAGGGATATAAATAAAGATATGTAAATTTGAAAAATGTAACCACAAGATCGATTGGAACAAAAGTATTGGCACTATTATTGTACAGAAATTTTATTAAAATATTTTTTAAATTAACTTAGACTAACATTTTTGTAGAAAGTAATAAAGGTGTGGTTATAATCACAGTGTTCGCGGATTTAGTAATAAATGTGACTCTTAAAAGTCACCGCAACAAAGTACCCGCAAAAACCAAGTTCATGAAATGAATGAATTTGCTTTAGAACGAAGGCTTACCGCGATTAACAAAGAGTTAACCCGGTTGGAATCCCGAGAACTATTTGTTAATTTTCTCCAGGTTAGTGGAAAAGCGTATTCGTAATTTGATGAAAGTTCTTTGTAAACAATGTATCCATCAAATTAGCAAATTATTCTAAATAATTAAACATAATTATTATGTCACTACCGACTGAGGTGACTCAGTGAAAGAAATTGTGCTATGAATTATACAGATGACGTGACTCTCAGAATTTTGAGTTCGTCCGTGGCACTGGATTAATTTCGTGTGATACGTTTTATTCACAGTCTAACATGATCAATTAATCGTTTCCATTTAAGATAATTGTATTATGAGCGAGTGGATAACAGAAAGAGTAAAACATTTGAAGGTGAATACTGATAAGCCATGAAAAATAATTCACTATTAAAAACAGGTACGTTGAAAAAGTAAAACTTTTTTCGTATTTTGGCCAAAGCCCTCGGCAAAGAGGCAAATATCTTAGCGAATCATCCCGGAGTTTATTTCTTTATTAAATGGTCATTACCTGTTTGATTTTATCATAAAAACGACGTTATTTCTCTTTTCATTTGAATCTCTGACACTTTTAGTGTTATTTTTTCACTGTTCTGTAACATAAAATTGTCCCGCCAGATTTTGCACGCAATTCGATGTTTATAGGCCTGTATGTTCAGACCCGCACGAAGCCTATCCCATCGCAATTTAATCTAGAATGGATTTTATTTATTTATTTTTTCCATTAGTCCTCGAAAGAGGAAGTAGGATACGTCAATAAAATACAATCAGTACGAAACAAACAAATTAACTTCACTTTACAATCTGTATCCTAATTAACGATGACAACTTCAAGTAAAATTACACGTTACCGAAGTTATGGATAATATTAACAATTCATATTCATAAATCTAATTAAACGCTAAACATTATCAGGTGTAAATTAAATAATTAAAATATTATCGCATCTTCCATGCAGCCCCGTGATTTTCAACCGCAGTCGATTCACGTCGTACAAGTAAGCAGAAGCCAGAACCGCAATATATATATATTTTTTGGGTAACAGGCTACATGAGGGCAATCCACATGGTGGCAACTCCCCTTTAATAGCATAGGAAGGGATTTGAAAGGGGGGATGCGGAAGGGTAGAGGAAGGTATCCAAGGGTTAACTAGGGCCCTCGGGCTGTATTTTAAGGATCCTACCCGGCAATTCGCCTAAAAGTGATGCAGGGAAAACCCTAGGAAAACCTGCATCAGGTAGGTCGGGCATTGGGTACTTCCGATAGCGGGAGGAGTGTTTGCTGTGGGGTCGCAGCATTCCCTTCTCCGTACCTCGACCAGTTTAGGAGGCAGCTGGTCGACTGTTACTATGGGAACAGAGAATAACTCTTACCGTTTGACCAAAGTCTGTGAACCCGGAACATACACCTCTCAAAACAGGCCGAGGTGCCTCGGCTTGTGGGAACCTTAGTTCAAAAACGGAGAGAGGAAAAGGCATCCCCAAATGTAACCCCTTCCTGTCTCTCCTACAAGTTTCTGTCAGCGAGAGAACATCCCTCGCTGGTACTGCCTGCGAGAGAATAGGCCTCGCAGACAACGGCAATATAATTAAATAATAGAAAGGAAACCTGCGAGAGGATTCTCTCGCAGGTGAACCTACCCAGAGAGTTTTGTGGGAGGCTACCTCTGGGGATGCCTTCACATATCTCTGGTTTTTGAACGAAGGTTCCCATATGACGAGGCACCTCGGCCTGTATTGAGAGGTTATGTTCCGAGGTCACAGATCTTGGGCATACGGTAAGAGTTGTCAGCTATTCCTATTGGAATAGTCGGCCAGCTGCATCCTAAACCGGTCAAGGCACGGCAAGGGGAAAGCTTCGACCCCACAACAAAAGCCTCTCCCGTTATCGGAAGGGCGTGGGACTAGTACCAAATGCCCGACCCAACTGATGCAGGTTTTTCTAGTTTTCCCTGCATCACTTTTAGGCGAATTGCCGGTTCCTTAAACTAGAGTCCGGGGTCCCTAGTTAACCCTTGGCTACCTTCCTCTACACTTCCGCATCCCCCCTTTCAAATCCATTCCTATACAGTTGCCACTATGTGCCCTCATGTAGCCTGTTACTCTAAAAAAAATTAAATAAAGAAACAGTATTATACATCTTTACTCAACTATTACAAGATTCCCGCAAGCTAATAGTGTGTTAAAGAATTTGCTTAGGTATTTCGAGAAGCTCTTTAACTGTATAAAAAGCTTCATTAAGTGATAAGTGTCTTTGCAAATAAATGAATATTATAAATAATGAATATGAATTTTTTATTTTTTATTTCCTTTCAGAAACTATTATATATATACCTGAATAATTAATACTGGATTCTAAGAGAGTAAGGCGATGCTTTTCTATTCGTAGTTGGGACCGATTTAACGTATTGTGTAGATGATTTGCGATATTCATTGAAACTGTAACGATGTTTCGCAAAACGAACTATAATATTTAGCGTATATACGAACTGTGGAGGTTAAAATACCTAGGTTTCGAAACAAAAGTTTCCAACTTATATTTCAATCCGCAGAAACTATTTTACTCAAAGCTCGATTTCGTAGTTTGAATATTTGCAAGGCGTGACTGGAATGACCGCGGTTTGCTAATCCGTAACACATTGCCGAATGAAAATAAGCGTAGTATATTATTTTCTTGGTAATATCGTCTCTTTTCTGCACTAATACTCTTAACATATAGCAGATAGAGCCGAATTTTTCTGAAAGTTTAATCATATGGTCATATTTTAATTTATCGTCTGTCTCCAAACAGAGAAAAGACACGTGTTACGATTTATTATCGACTGTAGGAAATGAGTTTGCAGAGACTAGAAAAGTTTAGCATTTTAGTTTTCTCAGGTTTAAGACACTGACTATTTGCAGAGAAGTATAAATTTAGGTGAATCATGCCACTGTCGACTTTCACCTTTAATTTATCAAAGCCTGTGTCCGTAATGAGAAAATTGGTTTCGTTTTAAGTGTATTTAAATAACTAGGTAGGTCAGTAATATAGAGGATAAAAATAAATGGGTCCAGAACGGATCCCTGTCGAACTCCACTGGTTATAGATTCCGATTTTTCGATCGCGACTTTTTACCTTCTGTTTTCCTGGTAAGGAGAGGGTAGTTCGTCTAAAATTCTATTTTTTTATTTAAGATATTGTGATCTACTAAATCAAATGTTTCGAATATTACAGTCACTTTCAGTCTATCATCCAGAACGTTTTGGATATTTTGAATAAAATCATATGAAGCTGTGTCTGCATATTTCGCTTTGAGAATCTCTGGTGTCATTATTTCAGAATTCTCTAGTAAGTTCAATATTCTTGAATGTAATGCGTTTTAAAATCTTTTTGATAATAGAGACAGAAGGAAGATAAGCCGGCAGTTGGGAGAACAGTTGGTGGAACTTTTTCTACGAATAAAGGAATAAGTTTTGCGCCTTTCCCCCCCCCCCCCAAGTGTATGGGAATATACCACAGGAAAAAACACGTGTTAAATAAATGCTGAGTGGAGTTTGCTATTTCAATTTCTGAATGCTTTATGGGTTTTATATTTTCTCCAAAAATTCTATCAATTGAATTAACCATAAGTATGCTATTATTTATAACCCAGTTAACAATAACAATTCATCCACCACTGATTTAATGTACTCAAATCACTATAAATACTGACTTAAAGTAAAGTCAAAATATGCATACTCTACGGAATCACATAATGGTAATGAAAGAAAGCGGCGGTTGTAAATTTCTGGATGTTACTTTGAGTTATTATTTAAACTGAAGTGAGTGCATTGAGCGATAATTTTCCAATAGAAGAAAATATTGTTTTCAGGGACGTACGTAATCAGACCACGTGTAAAGCATATCACATTACATAGACTGATGGTACCAAAATTTTCTTCGATTGTGACATTGTTCATCTTATTTTTTGTCGAATTTATTTCAATTTTAAAATGATTAAAATTAATTATTTACTTTTTCTACTTGACAATAAGTCATTCCCTATTTTGGTACTGCAGGTGATGACAAAATTTAATTACAAAAATTTCTTAAATTGTTAATTTTGTGAATAAATTTCTTCTTCGATTGGAATATTTTATAATACAAAATTGTAAAGAAACTATAATTTGTATGTAAATATTTTAAATTTACTTAACCAATGTTAAATTAATTTTTTTTATATCCAAAATTCTCATCAAAGAATAAATTTGTAATTAATAATTTAAAATCTTTTGCAATTTTCCTTTACCATCATCTAAAGAAGTCCCAAAATAAGGGATGAAACGTAGTGATTTGTTGTCAAGTAAAAAATAATGAAATTTTTTCTGACTTGCTGGATGTTTCTTTTGGATTTTGATGTTACTTGCTATCGACCATTCGCGAAATATAGTTAATTCCTCTGAAGTATAATATAGGTTTTCGTTCTCTATATTTTTCCGTATAGCAATGCAGAAAATTATGGCTGACTTTTTACTTTCCTAGACGTTGTTTTTAACTTCTAAGAACGTAATTGGACGTATCCGTGTTCCGTTCGGTATTCGTAAAATAACTTATACTGTTGTTGAATACTTTCTTTTTTCTAAACAAATATATAAATATTATACCAAGCTGTCTACGAGGACGTTATTAGGCAGCTCACCAAACGGATTGGAAAAATCTATCACGGGTTTTCTACAAGATTTACCCGCAATGTTCTCTGAAACCAATATTACGCTAATCGATCAGAAATTTACTTTTATTGAAACGAAACGGATTTATCGATTCCAGGAAAGTCTAATTACAACGTAAGGTGGTGAAAGGCCGACACGCAATGGCCTCATGCAGATTAGGAGCGGTGGTGTTACGTTTCTAGGCAAAGCAGCTGCCTCCCCAATTGTTCTCTGCCCCTCCGATAATTACACACGCATCCCTCTCTCAGCTCTGCGGTCGCGTGGGGCTTCCACTAGCTAAGTGGGCTGCAAAGGTCTCGTCAGAAAGGAAGGAAAAAAACCGCTTCATAAAACAAACATTACTAAATAACTCATTCTAACCGTGAAAACGACTGCATACAAAATAGGATTTTTTAATTTAACTGATATATTGTCTTTTGAAGAGCCGTTAACTTCATATTAGTTATGATAAATGCAGTTTATGACCAAAAACAAACTCTTCATTCAAAAAAATCAGTAAAAAAAATTAGATGAAACTGCCCCAGCTAAAAAATAAATAATTATGTTTCAATTTCAAAAGTATGGTGCCGATCCTCCCATACGGCAGAAATGCAATATACGTTGGGGACTACAATACGTAATATATTTAGATGATATATAGTTCGTTCTGTTTAACGCAAATATATTTAAGGTGACACTAAAAATAAAACAGATAAGTTTTAAAGAGTTGCGTTTATTGATACACTTGATATTTCTTCGGTCATTACATATGATAAATTTGAGTAAATACATTTGATATTATATGAACGTTAATAATATTTTTATTGTAATGATGAAAAACTATCAGACATTTATAATATTATAAATAAATGCCCTTGAGTCCTATAATTGTTTATTTAAAAAAATTAAATTTACAGACATTTTATCCTTGTTTTACGATCTCTTCAGGTTAAATAATTTTATATATTAAACATACAAAAAATGTTTAGTACATGGTAACCGTTCAAGTAGGCAAAGCAAAACAATCTTTTCGCCATTTTTTTGTTTTATTTATGTATAAAATTATTAAACCTTAAGAGGTTCTAAAACAAGGAAGAACTGGTATATTGACTCTTTTGGTGATAAACAATTTTCGGACTCAAGGCCGTTTATTTATAATTGTTTATATTACGTTTGTTATAGTTGAATTAAAAATGCAGTTTATGACCAATAACACTCTTTATTCAAAAAATTCAGCACAAAAACCGTAAAAATAAGATTAAACTGATTTTTATTATTATTAATCAGGCGCTTATTGGTCAGAAATTATATGATATTGTATATTATATGATAGTAAAAATGTTATAAGTAACAGTGCTAACCTATAGTTAATATTATTAAGAAATTTATACGATAAAAAGTTCTCGGTTTTCACACGGGTATAATATATTTAAATAAGAAATTTATAGTTAAATTAGCTTAGGTTTAACACAAAAAGCCTATTTCCATACAAAATTAAGCATATATTTCTTATATATTATGTATTCAATGTAGTTGTGTTATTGAAAAATAACACGGAAATTGATTCTAAGTTGAAACACAAAAAACTCGTGAGATCTGTTTTCTTTTGGTAATTACAGCAAATAGTAAAAGTATTGTTTATTACTGCTGAGGCAAGTCAACTCTTTATGGAATTTACTTAAGGTCTGCTAAATTTATATGTGTATTTAATCGTCCTGATTACATTACATAGAAAAAATACTTATTACGTCACAACTCTCTGGAATACACAAACACTGTTAACCAAATTCTTTCTGACACTAACTCTTATAAAATTTACAAACCAACCTGCATCAATACGGTTATTGACAAGTTAAATGGTAAACACTTAAAGTAGTTCATAAAACTGAATATGATGAATGTCCAGTGTGTAAGAGTAGGCAAACTGAAGGTGCTTTAAAATGTTCCGAGAAGGCGATACGAGCAGAGCGCCGTCATCTCGTACTAATTAGGCCGACGCTCACGTACTAATCTTGAATCACTGTATGTGGAAACGAATGATTTGAATTACTGAGAGACCATAACTTTACCAGAGTCGCTAACTTTAAGCGCGTGATTCATATTATTAGATTAGGTAACAGTGCAATGTTGTCACTAATCCAATTTAAGAATTATAAATTTTAATATTTCGTGAAAACTATTGAATTCGTGCAGCAAGTGTATTGACTTTAATTATGGTCCATTTCCTTATCGACAGATAAGTCCGACATTATTATTTATATATCGTAGTCATGCAAATGACGTTCGACATTTTCTTTCAATTTGTAACTTCTATATCCGTGCAATCATTAATATTTTTCAATTGAAGAATATTCTACTTCTCATCTACGTACAATAATTATTTCTGTATTTTACAAAACGCTGGAATGTCGTTTTTAAAGCCCACCAGTTCTCCCTAAATTGTGAACGTATTGCTTACTGAGATAAGCAAAGCTATAATCTGGTTAGTTATTTAGACGTTAAATTATGCTAATTCCAGCTCATAATGAAAGTACTGTTTATTGATCAAAGTTAAACTTTATTTTATTGTAAAATAGAAAAACATTTAAGATGTCCGCTGAAAAAGAAGAAAGGTCTAATTATGATTTTCAAAACCTATAAGTCACTGGAATTATTGAACCCGAAGGACATAATTAAGTAAAAAATATGGGTATGTTATTAAGATACTTAATGGAGAAAATAAATATATCAATGATAGAATGCAAGTAAAAAATTATTGAAAATCTAACACAACGAAAAATTATGAGGTTTAATATGTATATTATGTTGTATAATACATAAGTACTGAAATTATTTTATAAATAAAAACTATTTATTATTTAATGATAAAATTTAATAGAAACTAAATAAAGGCAAATATCACAGAAAAATTTCGGATTCTCATTCGCCCTTCTTGCTGCGTTTCGCTGCTTCGTGCGCTTGCCTAACGAGACATAATTAAACATGTCTTACCAGATGCTAAATTTTACAACTTATATAGGAAGACTTTTTTTAAGACGATGATTATGAGGATATGTCGAAAGTTTCCGAAATACGTAAATAAATTTAGATAGTTTTGTGACAATATATGGTTTACTTTCTTCAACATTAAACAGTTATCTAAAATACATTATTTAAATTTTTAGTTATTTTCTTGTTTGTTAGAAAAACTGTAATAATATTAATTCGCGTACCACTAATAGTTTCCTGCGGACCACCGGTTTGGCCTATACTCCTATCGTCTCATCTACTTAATACTCGTCCTGAAACAGCGTCCACAGGAACAACAATAGAGTCTTCGTAACCCTATGAGCTGTCTGAGATATCGTGAACGAACCGAACCAGCAGTAGCCGCAGGTGACATTTTCCCCCACGCCTTGCCGCGGCGTAATTAGAGCAGAAAAGCTAAGGACTACTCCTGGACGACCAAGCTCAGGCGGAAGGAAACACGGACAAAGCGAGGAAGGAAGCTCCGGGGTCAACGGCTGCTACACGTGCACGAGGCGCTCGCACGTGGCGGCCTGGGCTCGACTCCGAACACCTGTCTCCTTGCTCCGCCGTAAATACGACAGATCCCTCTAGCGCAAACCAACTGCAGCAGTAAAACAAGGATTTGCAGTGTTCAGAATACATGTACTCACACGCTCAAATAACTATGTGCTCAGCCTGTGGCACCAACGACAGTATCTGTGGAAAGTGAGGTCTGAGCCGTCCACTGGGTCAAATTCAACGTGAAACATCTACAGAATAAGCGTCCTAGAAAATTATAAATCTCATGCTTAAAATACAGTAAAATTCTGCTATTTAATAAACATAGCAAAGACATTTTTAATGCTATTCAAGTTCGTGAGATGATTTAAATTTGTGTATTCTTTGGGAAAGATATTCATAGCGAGAGGAGAATCTGAGGTTGATTAGTGAATAGTTGTATCTATGACTTTATGGAAGAATAAATTTTTTTTTTGTTAGATGGTGGTGGCCCCACGTTGGGCGCCAAATTACTACGATGATTAACTAGACGATTGACTGGGTCGATCCTTGTTTGCATTAACGAAATAATTTATGAATTACAGTCACATTCCTATAACTCGAAATCGGGTACACAAGTATTCCTCCGAAATAATTAAATAAAAATTCTCAGAGATTCATCCTAGATACAACTACTCACTAAATCAACCTCAGAGATTCTCCTCTCGCAACTAATATCTTTTCCAAAGAATATGCAATTTTAAATCATCTTCCGAACATGAATATCATTACACATTATTACAATTTCAGCAGTATTTAACACTTAATACCGTCACTAATTGAAATGGTACCATCCACTTCGGAAATATTATTGACTTTCAGCAATCGATCCGTACCAGACGACATGGCGTCGCTGAATTTGTAGTTTAAAGGATCAAAGTTTGAGTCACTTCCATCAAGTTCCAAGTATTTCTTAATTGTCGAGGTAAAATTCTCCAATACAAATTCTCTTCTGAATGATTGTTACACGTTGGTATTAATTTGTATTAATGCTTTGCGGCCGAAGACCCGGAAAAAAAATACATCCTTAAATTTTGTGTTGACAGTATAAAAACTATATTATATTGGTTAAAATTTAATAAAAAGGCCAAATAACCAGATAGAATTAGGTGATAAAATTAATACCACACAAGGTTTATGAAAACCTTGTTGCTTTTCTCAGGTGTTGATGGTTAATTAGAACTTTTGAAATTCACGCAGTACCACACACTTAACGATAAACAAAGGCAATGAATTTGGATTATCAATAAGCAGTCGTAGTTATTAAAGAATGAAATACGACCAAGAGTCGTGAGAATAAATTTATTCAATGAAAGAATTAACAATTACATTAGTAAAATTTTAGATTTCAACAAAAATAATGTTTCATCCATTTATTCAGGAGATTAATATTCGTATAAAGTATAAGTCACATCCGAAGAGGTCCTAAACTAACGGATGAAACTTTGTGTTTTGCTTTCAATTTTTGTTGTAAACGTAAACTTTTTTAATGTTACTATTAATTTATTTCATTGAACTCATTTATTCTGACTGATCTTGGCCATATTTCGAGTTCGTACATTTTATAAAATGTTCGATAATAGTTATTTCTGAGTTTTATTGTATCGGTCTGTAGATTAATTGCAGTGTTGTCAGATTTAATGTAAAACTTTTCAGATATAATTCTACAATATTAGCTGGTGTCAAATATTAGCATTTGGTAACCAAAGGAATGTTTGGAATTAATATGTTTGGAGACGACAAATTGTTTATCAATGTGGAGTTAAATATAGGACATGAGCTCTTTGGTTCGGGTTTTTAATGACCTACTGGTCAGTGTGTATTTTAAACCAGTATTGCATGTAAGAACTTAATCTCGGCTATGTGGAAAAGAAGCGTGTGAACTTTGTGCAGCACTGAGAAGAATGCGTCAAGAGAAAGTTATCGTGTAACATAAAACAGCGCAACAAAGGTTAGAGGCTGCGCGGTACGGACGAACGATCATGAACTGTTTTCACGACTACAAAGTGTCCTACCTTTCTAATAAGCTTATCAATTTTTTTTAGTTATAGTTATAGTTTTTTTTAGTCATAGTTTGGGGAAAATAACTATGATGACGAAAAAAAATACTATAGAAATTTCATATGACAACTGAAATCATAGATTTTGGCAAATCGAGGAATATTTGGTAACGAGCGTAAGGATTAAACCCGTCGACATTTCTTCGCCTTTAAATATTATAATGGTTATAAAACTTTTTATTTTAATCAGAACTAGAAAACGGACTCAAGGCCTGATGAAAGTAACAAAGATTGCAGAAATGTTGGGTTGCACTTCTTTATCACTTAATTTTGCCTTTTAATAGTTTTTAACCAATACCGACGTTTTTATATTGTCATCAATTTATTATCTTACTTCAGAATACAACGTTTTAATACACTATAATTCCAGCGCCAACGAAAATTTTTCCATAAAAGCGCCGTTTTTATTATGACAAATAATATATGGATGTTAACCATAAGTCGTTCTTGTTGCTTGATTGCTGAGGTCCTGCGTGTTAAATGCGAAGTTGAATTATTCATGCATGAATTGAAACTCAGCCTCGTCCTGGACCTTTAAACACACGTCCACGCCGGAAATATGGCTGCTGGTCATTTTCGCTACGAGAATACAGGACCGCCTTTCAGGGACACGCGGCCTACCATTTGTTACGACATTTTTCGGATTTACAGTTGACTGACTATTTTGTTCAACCTCCCCCTTCTCTCTCTACCCACTTCCAACCCGTCCAGGTAAATATATAGTTCATCTGAGTTATCAAACCGGATATTATCTCTTGATCATTGCAATAAGGGGAGAAACTTCCATCGCAGTATTGTAGAGTACGCATGCTCTGAACAATCTCAATTCAAAGTAAATTATTGAGAAATAACAGAAGCAGCTTCAATCAAATCTCAGCAATGTAAGCGACTAGCTTTGTATCAAGGATAGAAAAATCTCGTATCGGGTAGGAGTCGACTCGGATGGTTTAATGTTAAACATCCGCATAATAGGCCAGGAGACTCGGATCGATTACCGGTCCGGTCGAGAATTTTCTATTCTGATACTTAAGTAAATTCTTGAATTAAAACGAAAAAAATTTACGTCTGATTTAAAATAATGAATAAGAAAGATAGGCAATTCAGACAAAAAAATGATAATATAAATAACACACAACGTTTCTGGGATCCTTGTCCCTTTCCTCGGGTGCGAAGGCGAGACTAAAGCGACACAACTGCACTTGTCAGTTGACAAAAATTAAAAGCTTTTGGTTATCTTTCTTATTTATTGAATTATTAGCAACGATAGTTGCGATTTGCTGGAGGTCATTTTCCCAGGGTGGATCTGCTAATGTAAGTGATTAGAGTTTAAGGGTAGTCAGACTAACATTGGGTGGCGAATACAACAGTGGGAAAATTACTTTTCGTAGGACACAGACTTGCAAAATAAATTGATACGGCGCTGGAGTTTGCTTGTGCAACGCCCTTGAAAAGGGAACCATTACCTATTCAACGCGATCAAGAGTCAAGATTGAGCTACATGTGAAAGAAAAATAGCCATTATCAAGAAATGGAGGCGAGTAGGAGTGACCAAGAAATCTATAGGCCTATTAGCCCCTGCGAAATCAGGTGAGACGCTCAAGACATGATTTTTCATGGAGACGCAGACATTCAATTATTTTTTCAATACATTCGTTCTTTCACCAAATTCAACCATCGATATTTTCTCTATTCAATTACAGTCAAATAAGATTAAAAATATAGCATGTGTACTTAAGTGGGTTACGAAGTCGAAAAAGTTCTAAGCAATTAAATTAACAAATTTTCGAATAAAAGATATATATAAAAATGGAAAACACAGTCATTATGTTGTCCGACCGCATGGTTCAGGTTAACCCAATTCTAAATCCAAGCGAGGTGATTCCTGCAGTCAGGACGTAACTTCCAAACTTCCAAACTTCGTAGTCGTCGTCCATAATGATGAGATATATTCAAATTTGCACTTTTATTAATATTTCGACTTTAAATAACTTCACTATATGCTCTCTGATAATACAAAATAAAACTTACTGAAATAGAAAATTGTGGTGAAAGTCTCCTCATAAGTGTTATTGAATTGGAATTATTACACAATTTCATTTCTCTGGCAACCAAAAAGAATTTCCCTTCTACATTTCGTCGAAGCGCGCAGGCAAGTCGCAGCATATTCGAGGATGGGCATTTAGTTACGGTCAGGCCTGCCATTGTATTCGAAGGACAGTATTGCTTGGAGCTTCCAGATGTTGCAAAGGGAGCACAATGGACCTGGGAGGTAGTCCGGGATCAGTCTGGTGGAACAAGTGCTTGGATGAAGGTGGCTCCTGGCATTACAAAATTTTCCGAAAAACCATTTTAAATTACAAAAGGAGTGCTTAGGGTGAGTTTGGGCCAAGAACAGAACATCAATTTTTACAACCAGGGAGATGCAGAAAAGCTGACGAAGCCAACTCAACCAGCATCGTTTCTGTTCAAGTTCCGGAGGCATCCACGACGAATCCAACCAGTAACCCGCCACCTCCTTCACAAAACCGCAGACTAAAACGTAAACTCCCAATTGATAACATCTTCCCCCTAAATCACTCTGGAATTACCTAAATCTTACCCCCACCTACCAACTTGCACTACATACAACCTAAATATCCGTTCTTCCCATCTTCCCCATAACCTCCTTAATGCTTTTCATTACACGAAGTTTCCCCGATGAACAGATCGATCCCAAACACCATGCCGGGTAACCTTCGTTAATATGTTGTTAACAAGTTAGTCGGTTTCTCTCGTCTCTAACTTAGAATGACAAGGTACATATCCAAGACAACAAGTTAACATGTTAAATATTTACAAATTGTAAATACTATTATTATGTAACTGTAAAGTCTCTGCTTAACTTTAATAAAATAAAATAAACACCAGGCTCGTCTACGCGTAATATTTGAATTATAGATTTTATTTCGAGTCCTCCCACGTTCATAGAAGTTACGTAGGAATATTCTTTTTGCTCTTCACACTTTTTTTATATAAATTTTATAATTTAATTTGAGTTATATTTTAAATAAATAATTTATTTATTAAATTAATTAATTAATTATTAAAATCATTTTTTTTATTTAATCATTTTAAATACCCTTCAGACTCGTAAGTGGTCAGTAAGACACCACAAAACTCTCCCAACTTATGTCATATTATAAACGTTATAGATGTACCAAGATCCTTAATACCAGTGTCCAACAAAACAATAATTCTCTAATTGAGGAAATTTGTAATGACAATATTTTAAGATACCATTAGAATGTAAGGGACGACGTTAAATTCTTGTAATAATGCACGTATGTAAAGGCCCTGAAGAAATATTTAATTTCAAAATTGAATACAAAACGTAAATATCAAGTTGTTGGAGTAAGATTGAAATGCTTATAAAGAAATAAGTGAATATACGAGTAATATGGCATTAGGAAATATTATTACCGTGTATCGATTTTTGGGGGATTAAAAATCACTTGTTTTGTCTTATTAATATTGAAATAATCGTAAAAAATTTTACTGATTAAATGTTTAATTCGAAACACAGGAGACAGCACAAGGCACGACACATTTGTAGACACGGCTGCAGCAATTTAATAAGAAGTAAATCAGAACATACTTAAAACTAACTTAAGAAAGCTGAAACCGTTTTATACTTGTATGCCTCATGAGGAATCGAGCCATAATTTGTTTACCAAACAAACCTTAGAGCTAGTTTCTCAGAATTGAGTCCCGTCAAGCCTAGATGACTAGTCGAGATCAACCAATACAATATTAATTGGTTTCCCCAATATAATGGATCGGTTAAAGTATGTGTCATGGAGATGACATCCTCTACAAGTTATCTGAATCAGGTGACAATTGTGTGGTTTTTAATAAATTTGAAGGCTGAAACAAATGAGAAAGACGTATTACATACTTTCGAAGCTTTGTGTCTGTATGTAATGCGTTACGTGGGTCTCAACAAACCTTCCAAAACTTTTTATGAATAATGTATGGTAAATGTCCAGATAAAAAACCATTCCACCCTGTGAAAGATAGAACTCGGTATTACTTCACATACAATTTCTTTCTAAAATCACGTTTACCATTCCCCACGTTTTCTTCTGAACCGTGGTCAATTAATAAAAAATAGTTATCGTTCTATTCAAGTTTAAAAATTTTCACAAACTTATTTTGGACATAGATAAATATTTTTTCTCATTTGGAGAATAACAGAGAAAAGCATATATATATATATATATATATATATGATATTTATATACTATTTCATTTGTGTTATAATTATTTATATATAACAATAATTAGTCTTTTATTTTCTTAAGTCGTTTCCAATCACTTACTGATAAAAAAACTTTCCCCATCATTATTCATTTCATACCGTTTGACATTTTTCATACACTTCACTACACAAAATATACATTTTCACAACCAAGTATATATGGTTAAAATTCTTACTCAATAAGGTTATTACATTCAGAATTTTATTATTTTCTAAAACTAATTTGCAAGCTGATATTCAGAGTTCCGGGTAATCTATGATAAAGTCTATAGTTCATTTGCATCCGAATCGTTCGATTGGTATATAGGCTTTTACAAACTTTTTATGTACATTCATTGAACAGGTCAGAAGTAGCTTTTTTTATTATGATGGACAAACAAGAATCTCAGAAATGAAAGTGGCGCGTCAAAAATAATCTTTTGCAGAAAAGCATTAAAATCAAAGCGGGCGACGAAGTGTCCAAATACTTGTCCGCCCAACTTTTGCCTTTATGAAATTCCGCTCGATCCTGTAAAGACATAAATCCCAACTCGCGAACTTCCTTGTGCGTCGGAAGGGAAAAGCTTCTTTACTGAGTGTTTCCAGCTCCCCTCTCAACTTGCTAAACGCCACAGCAGTTAGCATCTGCTCGGATTCTCGGCTACATTTCAAGACGTTAGAACATTAAAATAACCGTAATTCAGAGTAAGTACCCATCCCATTCAAGCCGTTTATGTCTGAAATCACTTTGCAAAACCAAGATATTCACCAGGAGATCGGACAGCGTGGCCGAAAGACAAAGCGGAAAATTTGAATAGTTTTAAATCAAGTTTTAATAACTCAGTAATTTGTATATGACACGAAATAATTTTTATATCACATTAGTAATGTAAAGAACATAAAGTATTGGATCCCGTGGTCTGTATTTCGTTGGATCCACCCACCATTAAAAGAACACTTACCGTCTGCCATTTCCGGGTTTTGACCTAAAGTTTTAAAATGAATATTATTTAATGGAGTGTAGACATAGTGACCGCGATCGGCGTGACGTAATGATATTACATTTAATAAAACAATTGCAGACCTTATAAAGACACTTTTTTATTTTTTATTTATATTGCAACGACGTTTCGGCACCTTTTTGCACCTTCTTCAGGTATTTTCCTACAGAGTAGTTATTTATTATAGTTAATATATAATTATATTATAGTTACAGTATAATTCCAAGTAAACAATCGCAAACTAAAGTACACAAAAAACAAGCAACAACTTACCAAATAAATACAATAAAACTAGCACAAATAAATACCTCCTCTGTAAGTAAATACCATGAAGGAGATATAAAAAGGTATCGAACCGTCGTTACAATATAAATAAAAAATGTCTGTATAAGGTAATTAATTGTTTTATTAATTCAAACAGACGTTAAATTAAAACTTTTGATATTTCATTTACGCGAAATTCAGTAGTCACAGACTATATTACTAATATCCTGTGATTGTTATATAGCCCCGATACTGGAACATTCCATGCCTACTTAGTTTTAAACGAAGCTGAACCCAATAAAACAATTCATACTCATATGTTTTAGCCTTGACGTAAAAACTGCTAAAAACTTTTCCACTAGCCATTCCTCTAATCACGTCCATGTTTTGGTTGCACGGAGTTTATAACGCAGTATAATACACTATATGTAGTAAGCATGAAATTACTTTCAGGCCAAACCTTGTTTTTTTTTACCAAGAACATGCACTTCTTAGATAACAAGAAGTAGACATATTTATAAATCGGAAACTATTAAAGTTCTGGTTAAATAAAAAAAGGTAGAAACATAGTTGTCAGAATAAATTTCAATTATTCAATTTAAAAAGTATAATTATGTATTAATATAATTTATAGAGTTACAATTTTTTATAAAAAAATTAAGTCTAACGCGAGGTTTGCCCACACGTTGCGACCAAAATTGTTGGAATAACTCATCGAGTATTATTTAAAACAACGGAAATAACACATTTTATGTATGTAACAGATATATCACAATAATAAAAAATCAAAATTTTTATTTAAATTATTTGTGCCATTTTTAACAGTAATGGGCGAAGCATAAGATCTAATAGGTAACGTTTCGCTCATCAATTTGGAATAATATTTTCATTTTTCATCTTAAATATTCACAGTGTGAAAATCGAAATTATGTTGTTTGAATAAATTTGTTTCGACACAACTGAATATATTTGGACGTTGAATTTTAAATTATTTTTATATTCAGTGATTCTAAATTTTTGACATCAATAACTGTCATTTCGGCCGCAACGTGTGGGCAAAACGCACCTTATAAATTTTAACAACTTAAATTTCTTAAAAAAAAATTGTAACACTATAAATTATATTCATACATAATTATATTTTTGAAAATTATAATTTTGTATATCTATTTGTTTAGATAATTGAATGTATTTATACACGTGAAGAGGTCCCAATAAACGGCGTGTATAATATTAATTATGTTTTAAATTGAGTTATTAAAAGTTTTTCTGACTGCTAGGCTGCTATTTTTATTGCTTAATTTAAATATGAAGACAGATTGATATAATTATTTAAGTTCTGATTCACAGACTTCTTCACAGTGCGCTGAAGGGTTGAGAGATGGTCACAATACACATTGATTGAAGATATTTTTAAATTTAACAACTTATTCAGATATACCATTATATGTGATAACATTTTACTCAAAGCTTCGCACGTCCAATGAGTATATTTTCTGTTTCATTTAGATGAGTTTGAACAATGATGAAAAATTAACACGGAAACCAGAAATTTATATCGGATGTGTCGATCTGCACTCGTCGGAGGTGGCTCGGTTCTCGTCGAATTGAAAAAATTGAAGATGTAGTACAACCGTAGTAAAAGCCGATGTAAAATAAACGTAAATAATAGCAAGCCTCGGACTGCGTAAGGTTTTTGGAGCAGATGCGCGCTGCGGAGGCTGAATGACTCACGCGGACCAATCACGCCGATGCTTGCCACTTCAATTACGAGTCCGCACAAGGGCTTCCTACTCATTTCCTCTACCGCGTATTGTTTCAGGACCTTGCTCTCTTCCCACAATTGCCACTGGGATTCCAACAAATGTGATTGCTTCATACAATTTTGGACTTCGTTACCAGCCTTTCCGTTAATTTGTTTTTAGAAGAGAGCATCATTAAATGAAGATGGCTTCTTCCTTTTTTCATATTACAAGACACTGTTCGGCAAATTTTTCAACCTAGGGGACACAGAAGGAAGATCAATTATAGTAAAATATACTACGGATAAAATATTAAGTTTAATAATAATTTTATTATTTAAGTATGAATACTCTTGTTAGTAGAAGAAGGAATACAGACAATGGAAAAGAAATGCGAAAACTTTAAGGAGAAACATATATAAAAAAACTCGAATACTTACAGTATATTTCCAACATAAGTAGGAAACTATTCGTCTTCAAGGCGGTGAAGTCATATTGGAGCTGTATTTGCTTCAGCAAAATATAAACCTTCTTAGTAGTTTTTCTTTGGGTATGAAAAGTGAGTGAGTTTTGTGGAAATTAACCAAAATCGCTTTTCTTTTACATTTTATTAATTTAAGTTTATAGGTATTTCATTTTCTGAGTAAAGAGGACGAAAAGGGAGAAGGAACAAAGGAAAGAAGTATATATACAACAGATAGAAAAAATGAACAAGGAAAAGGGGAAACAAAAAGGTAGAGTGGTACAAGAAATAGGCAGAAAAGTTATTGAGAGATGTTGAAAGCGATGAGGTAATATTTATTCCCAATGATTCGGATGCTGAAAGTTGAGGCCCTTCAGCTGTGAATGTTATTGTTTCCCTGGTGGCGAACAGTTTCTTTGCTGTTCAAAACTCCGGAGCAATCTTTTACTTTAACTCTATATTTTCGAATAGAAAGAAAGCTTTCACTCATAATAAAGTCATTAAAATAAATTTAATGAAAGTATCTCGATCGGACCAGGAATAGAACGCGAGGGACCTTAGCTTCATGGGCGGAATCTCTACCAATTCAGCTACCCGTGTCGACTTCAGTTCCGGCGCAAATTTCCTCCATACATAGGACCTGATGCAGGCTCACCTACACTAAAATCACAATTGTTGCCTGGCCTATATTTTTTATGAACTCAAATGAAGATCGGATTTTCATATGTAAGTTGAACAAGGGTTTTATAATTTTCAATTCCTTAACAGAAAGAAAGCTTACGCATACTCAGGCCGCAGAGTCCTTGAAATTCAATTCAAGTATCAGGTCCTACAAACTTTAGACCTTGTAAAAAATGTGATTAAGTTAAAAATATATATAAAAGAAAAAAATATTGTAGGTGAGCCTGCATAAGGGCCAAATGGATGGCTCCGGATCGGGAGTCGACACGGGTAGGTTAGTTGGTAGAGCTTCCGCCCCGTAAGCAGAGGTCTGTGGTCCTGGTCCGGTTGAAATTTTTCCATCCTGATATATATTTGCTTTGCTATCCGCTTCTCGTTCAGGACGATTTATGTATACTTCGTCGTTATTAACTTCCCGCAAAAAACCTATTTGTCTGGTTTATCCGTCTTATTTATTGTGGCTCTCTGCCTTTTTGTTACTTCTTTTTCTTAGTGATTTTCTCTCTCTCTCTCTCTCCTCTCTCTCTCTTGTACTGCTTTCCTTTGCTCTTCCTCCGTTTTCACGACTTTTCTTCCTCTTATTCCCCAAAAATAGTTATAACAAATTACCTAACCACTGTCAACAAATTTAAAACTAGAATATACGTTTACATATACATAAAATAAATATTGTACTAACTTGCATAACTTCTAAATGTAATTCATCATCACAATATATTTATACTGCCTTTGTCAATAAAAACTTTCAGTTTTCACTGTATTTCTATTTGAAGCAATCATATTCAAATGCAAAATATAAGATCGACAGAAGTTATATGCATGATGATTCCCAAAATTGGAAAAAAAGACGATTTTTTTATAGTATTGTACTGTGGCACGTTTTACGCCGATAGGTAGATGGTATAAGGAACCGTAGCAGGAGAAGCAAGAGCAAGTAACTCGTTTATTTAATTTTCGATGTTGACTCGGCAAAGGTTCGACTACGACTAATGATGTGAACTGGACGAAGGATCTGCAACAACATACAAAACATACATAAGAAAAACAGAGGAAAGAATGGACTCGTAATTTGAAGCTCTGAGCGTAAAGTGCAAACAGAGAGCGCGCAGCGTTACGAACTGTGATAAGCTGTGGCGCAACGATATTACGATAGATTTTCATAATACAAAGAAATTATAACGAAAACGCTTTTAACGTCTATGCATTTCGTTATTAACAAAAAAATCACTGGTTCTCAAAATATCGATTGACGGAAGCGGTAAGTCGTCCAGTGACCTAGTATGTAGTGCGGGTAGCCCCAATCTCACTTTAACACGAACCTTTGTACGGTACCTTGGTAGTGTAAAATCTATTATGAAAAAATTGACACAAGAGAATATATTGTGTTCTGTTCAGGATATGTTGTATGGTAAAATACTCATCCGTAAAAGTTAAGCAATTCAGGATATGTTGTATGTTAAAATACTCATCCATAAAAGTTAAGCAGTTCTGGATATGTTGTACACCAGAAAACTCATGCCTAAAAGTTAAGAGGTGATAAGTTCAGGATGTGATAAAAATACCTTACCGCTGTCTGTATATAAAATAGATAAATGATGAAATACGTTCACTACAAGTACATACAAATGACAAAATACGTGGATCACAAAAGGCGTATGATAAATAAACAATATAATTTAAAGAGTAATAAATGAGAAAAGTTTATAATAGGAAATTAATCTTGTTTATGATTAGGTAATTAGCTGCTCACAACAAGGGGAAGTTCCATACTCCAGTTTTTATACTAGATAAGAACCTTAATTGACGCAGTAAAATTTAACTATACATATTTTTAACACAATATTTTTTAAAAAAGAATCCAATCACTTGACTACTTTAAAATATGGTATAAAACAATTATTGCATCTTTAAAAATAAACCTGCGTATCTTTAAAAAAAACATTGGAAAGTGTCTTACCAAATTAATTGCAATACGATCCTCAATACTAATGACTTTTATTCTCGTAAGAATGCCATTCTACTATTAGATAACACACTTCCAAAATTAATTTCGAGTATTACCAAACAAAGAAACACGGTATAAGACATATCTTGTTCACATTACAAACAATTAATGGTTTTCGTGTATCACTGCATAACTAAAATTATTATATGCAATTTCACTTGAATTTCTGAATCATATATAAAACATATGAAGCCGTAAGCAGCAAGGCAACTGCCCCTTAATATGTTATTTAAATAGTTTGCGTTAACGGTTCCTAGTCAGAATATTTAAATAGATATACAAGGTGTCGTGATATACTATGTCACTTGAAATAATTCGTCACATTTAGTACATTTAAAATCTTCTAAATTGTAAATATTAACAAATATTAGGTATTGAATTTATCATCATTCTGTGTCTCCTTCAGTACATAAAAAATTGGGCAAAATCATATTACGCCATGTCAGTCATTTAAAAGTCAAGTTATTTAAAAGACAATTCTTTCCACAGATCGTATAATCTTTCGCAGTTTTTTATGATCATTCGATGGAGTATTGCTGGATGGAATTATACGTTTTATTCAATCAAAATATTTCTGCTTTATTTCATTACGTAAAAACGAACTATTTCTTTTGTTGTGCAGTACGTCGCGTAGTAACGACTATTCCGCGTGTGCGATGAAGTCATAATTTTTGACGCGCAGTAATTCAACTCAAAATTATCACGTTTTCAATTATAATTGTTTCCACATTTATGCTAGGGGGTTTTCACCCCAACAGTACCGATTCTCAATTTTTCCAGAATATATGTACCAATTTTTGTTGCATTCTGTCCACGCGTTAAAATTTTGTATAGAGATTAAAGTAAATACATACATACATACAAAAATAATCCTTTTTTATTATATAGATTTATTTCTTATATATAACTGGTATTTTCTATTTTGTTTATTAAATTTTATTAAAAATCCTCGAATCTTAATGTGAGTAATAAATAAATGTTTGCCATGTAGCGTTTATTTGAAACGTGGAACTAATACAAAATAATCAATATAAATTCTGCCGAATAATACATTTCGGTCGAAAAACTAAAAAATAAATGGTTTGATCAAATCAAGTTACAGTGAATACGTCGTACATGTCGTCGTCATTAGGACATGAGGCAATTGTCAAGCGAATCTAATGACCGTTGTGTAGATAGGACTCATCAAGCGACTTTCTATGAGCTACAAAACTACAGCGTATCGCAGAGCAGAAAGAGATTTGGATATAAAGATATTCAACGTGCGTAATCACTCAGACGTATTCTTCAAAATATTGGCTCATTTTCAGTGAATTTATTCAATAATTAAGAGAAAATTTCGAAAACCTCGGTAGTTGAAAAAAAATTGGATAAATAACCATTTTCAGTTGAATTACTCCATTTTCGAAACGAACAGTAAAAATAAGGAAGAAAATCCTAATACCATTCGTCAAAGGGAATATTGTCCATAACTTGCACATTGTATTGTCGCATTGTTCCCTTTGACTATCTGATATGTATATCCGACCTCAAAAGAAAATGCTTGTTCCAGAAACATTGACTAACGCGGTATATGAGATTTCTTTTCTATATGGGATTTTAGAACAAGCTCCTCACGGAGCGTACATAATGTAGTCAAAGGAAAATGTTTGTCAACATTATACGGTAAAAATAATGTATGTTCTAATATAATTTTCATACGTGCACAATCTACAGAAAAGGATATTTGAAAAAGGTCATGGTACCTTCAAAAATTTTAAGAAATAAGGAATTATAAGTTAATAAATTAACGACCTTTTCAGACATTTTAAAATATTTTATGTAACACTTTAATGACGTTTCAGTTCGTTTAGTACTTTCATTTCAAATTAAGTTATGTTACGTTATGTTAACAATTTTGAGTGATACAATATATCATATAATCGTTTTACATATATATTTCTGATTATTATTATATTATAATATTTAAATTCAAATCAGAAACTTTCAAAATTAGAAAGTAAATATGAACCTAAATTCTTTTCAAATTAAAATTATGCATTAATATTTAAAAGTTTTTATAATTTTTTATAAAATTTCATTGAAAGTTAAAAAAATAATGGATTGTAAATATTTCTTAAGTAAATTATCATCTTGTGAATTTCGAGCGTTTAAAGTTTTTTTAAATATATGGTATAATCTGATACGTTTTAATAAATTTTGTTCAATGTCTAAAATTTCCACATTTTCCCAATAAAAAAACATTGCTTTTTTTCTCATTTATGGAAGATAACTACATCATGTTTTAAAGCTTTGTAATTTTTGTGTTCTTTTAATCTAATTTCAAGAGCACGTTTAGTTCGCACTGTGTAACATTTTATGTTTTATGTTTATCGCAATGAATTTTATGTGACGTAATGTTTCTCAATACCTTTACCTCTGATTTCTGATTTAATTTAAATATTGTAACTGAAAAATAAGAAGAAATATATACTGTAAATGTGTGATTTGAGATGTTGTATGACACAAAATTGATTCTGTAGTGTTACAACTTTATGGAAACCAAATGAAAGAAAAAACATTAATTTTTATAATGACAAAATAACGTCTGATTGAAAATTAATAAAAAAGGTAGCCAAATACAGACAAAAGAAATGATAATATACATACCACAGGATTCTGGAAGCCTTGTTCCTTTCTTCAGAACGCAAGAGAAAGGAACGAGGCTTCCATAAACATTGTGATATTAATATTATCACTTTTTTTTCTGTAATTGAGTACCTTTCTTAATAATGTTACTTATGTACGCAAATAAAGTTTTTATGTTGATCAGCCGATTTATTTGATATATATTGTAATAATTAAGTAATGTGTGGGCACTTTATTATAAAAAGATTATTAAGGGAAAACAATTAAACAAATTTATTAACAATTTTAAAACACATAATATTTGGGATCTCAGGGTCTTAAACTGGGTTTGATAAATGGCTGAATTTATACAATCAAAATTACATTTACCTTTTATGGAAGTTAATGCGTCTGAAACATAGACGAAATTTGTTGTGGAAGAAATAATACTACAGATTGAATTTAAACAGTTTTAAATTTCATCAGGAATTAACGATCTCATTTGTCGATAATTAAATAATTAAAATTAAAGAACGATCTGAATTTTATCTTTTAAAAGTGGTTTACAATATGATTTTAAAGTTTTTCTACTTACGGCCGCCCAGGTCTCATTTTAGGGTTTTCGTGCACAAAATTTGGGGATATCACTGATTCTAGTACTCACAGACTCTAAATGTCAACAAATTCTAATTGGCGTAGTTTTGTTAGTTGGTCTAACACAAATTGGTAGATTCTCGATGCTTTGCTGCAACCTGGATTTGCAGATCTCGTGACTTTAGTTGGAAATGTACTTCATTGGTTTGTCTATGGCCAGCAGGTTGAATTTATGCTCGGCCACCGATTACAACATTCGTTTCACTCTCTCCTTCCCGACTGCAAAACTTTTTATAACATGAATTTTCTGGTCTTTACACCTCGCTGTTCTATGCCCGACTGCCTTCCTCGTCTCGTCCATTTTGAGCGCGTAAAATTCTCAGTCATTCGACAACAATACTTTCTTTGCATTGCCGCCTTGTTGCGGGGTCCACTCTATATCTACTAATAATGAGTCCTCTACAATCCACTTTCCAATTAGAACAATGTCTTAATTACCAATTACTACAACATATGTATATTTATAATACTAAAATAAGGACGAAAACTTACTGAATCGTCATTAAAATGTTAAATGAAATGTCTTAAAATGACTGAAAATGTCAAAAATTTATTTTATTTATAATATTAATAATACAAACGAAAATAAAAATATTATTTTAGTAGGAAATTAAGCGAAAATAGAGATTAGAGTACCAGTAAATTATAAGTTTCAACTAGGCCCTGAAAATAAATATAGATTAAATATACCTTAGAATATTGCTGATATTTTAGTTACAAATATCTCGTTATCTCCGATACTAGTAGTAGTAATAAAGGACAGGACATTCATATTAAGCAAGACACGTCAAATATCGTAAAATTCTTACACCATTTTTTACTAGGTCAGGGCGACCATAAATTGTAGAAATCGGTATAGAAAAAAAAATTGAATTGGTAAGGGACTATAAATCGTCGTCTCGGTTGTGGAGATACCCATCAGAAAACTAAAGCCCAACAAATTGCTCTTTTATAAAGCACAGAGAAAAAATCGAGGAGAAATATGCAAGACAATCACAAGTCAAAACATGATTTTGATTTGAAATCTAAGGGCAATTAGGGAATAAATTAAGAGCCGATCAAAAATCGAAGGCTTTCCGGCTGCTGATATTTTCCATGTGTTAATTTGTGATGTTTGAAGATATAGAGGAAATTCAAGGGCGAATAGAAAGAATTTGAATTTAGACTAAAATTTAAAAAAATCTTAAATGAAATAATGAGGATTGTACGAAGTGTAATCATCTTCTACATCGATGTTGTTGGTTTAGTACGTCTATTCTGCAGGATAACTTCCTGTCGTATCCCAGAGAAGCACGTGGTTTACACCCTTACTTTTATCACATAAATTCTTCATGAGGTGCGTGTAAGCTTAATGACCTGGTTATATCATTTGTGTACTGCGTTTGCGATTATATGCATTTATGAGCAAGTAATATTGTGAATTACCAGCCCTAGTATGTCAAATTATAGTAGTATAAATGAAAATCACATAAGTATGACTTTGATGCAGTTGAGTGGATCGTTCGTGGAGGCGACCTGCTGAGCCTGTGGTCGCGGGAACTGGGCCACGCAGTCACGGTGCCTGCGGGATTGTGACAGCTGCATCGATCCCGCTGGAAGATCCGGGAGCTGCCACGTGCCGCCCGCTCTCGGACAACTGCCCTGCACACACCAATCAATCGTGATCAACGATATTTATGTCAACGCCACTATTTCTAGTCTCAAACGTAACACAGAGACATCAGAGAACACGAGAAAGCTCGTACTCAAACTGGAGATTGGCCATTAAAAATTACAACGAACATATTTTATTAAAAATATATAAAAGTTATTATCTGTGTGGCAAGAAGTACGAATATTATGTTAAATTCACGCCATGACGATGGATGTACAATCTCTCTATATAAAAAATGAATGTCTGCATGTGTATGTGTGTCCCCTATGCGCTCCTAAACCATTCATCCGATTGCGATGAAACTTTGCTGACTTGTTGAGCGCACCCCCTCAGGTTTCTGTCTGGTTTTCGAAGAGATAGAAAACTCCCAAGGGGTTAACGGGGGTGAAATTTAAAAAAATGCTTAACGGCCGATTAATTACTTTTCAGTGTCTATGTTAATACTTTCTATCCAAGTGTTTTAGCGTATAATTTCAACCCCTTGAAGCACCAATAAGGGATGGGGAGGAGGGGCGTTACATAAAATAAAAAGCGAAACAACCTAGATGGCTGTTAAATCCAGGGTTATAAATGTAGATGAGTTTAATTCTGGCATTCCCTATGTCAGTTAAGTTGTAGATCAGCCCCTAAGTGTGGGGGTGGGTTAAGATGTGGATGAAAGGCCGGTACATAAAGTAATGAGTAATCAAGGGAGACTGGTATTGAACCTGGGGCTATGGAAGTCACTGGGTTTAATTCTGACATTTACCATACTGGTTAAGATGTAGTTCAGCCCCTAGGAGTATGGGTTGAAACAAATTTATTTTTACAATATTAAATGTGTAGACCAATTTGTATCAACTTTATATACATGTTACTTACGATCCAGGAACAAACGCCGAGGGCTTGACATGCCTAGGGCTTGGGTTATAGTTAAAAAAAACTTCCTAAACGGTCATTATTAGCGCCGAATAAAATGTTTCCGGAATCGTTTAATTTGATAGTGTCATTCCAAATTTTTATCTGTCTAATTTTAACTCCAAAAGGCAAGGGAGAGAAGCACCATTACCGTAGAGGTGGTGGTGGAAGAGTTTACATAAAAAGTAATGCAAAAAATACCGATATTACTGTCGATTCCGGGGTTATAGGAGTTTCTGAGTTTAATTTTAGCATTAATCATTGTGATTAATGATATTTTCGTGGAGGTGGACGCGGTTGAGAAAAAGTTACCCGGAGTAATTTTGACCCTTTTAAGTTACCGGGGATATTTTTTGTTTTCTCAGGGTACGAGATATATTTTGTTCTCTATTTACTTAAAAGTAGTATTTCTTTACTCCTTTAAAGTATCAGGAATAGTTTTAGACTTTATTAAGTTATCGAGCATTTTACTGTTTTAATTCGTCGAGATTTTTAGACACTTTTATTTTATGCAGTTCATGAATACTGTCAGTTACCATCGTGGTTTATTTGATGTTAGATGCCGAAAGGTTAGGTCGGGGAGGGGACCGTAAATAGGTAAATTTTATAACACTGTCGCTATTGGTGCTTGTTAAATGAAATGTTTATCAAGAAGTTAGTGTCGAATCAATTCCTACTCCGGCTTAATTTAAATAAATACCCGAGCAATCCGTAGTAAAGAATAAATCTTAATTTTAAAAATGATGCTTTTTACTTATCCACCAAATATTGATGATGATTCTCAATGTAGTCCTTCTTACATGCTCAACGTAGTCCTTGATAGATGCTCGTCCCATTTTTTTTTACATTTTTCAAAGATATGCTATCAAAATTTTTTGGTATGAGTCTAGAAAGTAGTTCTGCAACTTTTATAATTTACTGTCGCATCGACATCTCTGCTCATTAGCACTTCATTATGGGTACTCATTTTTCCTTGACGAGGGACTAATTGGCAAGAGTTTCTCTCACGCACACAACACCCATGCCCTCGCCGGGACTCAAACCCGGGACCTCTGTGATTGTGAGGCAGTCAACAAGAGGTCGGCTTTTACCATTGCTTCTGATGACAACAACAGATTTTAGCAAAAGTGATTCTTAACATTCAAGAAAATAAAATTGTTTCATGGAGCTAAGTAAGGGCTATATGGAGTATTAATTCACATTAATTTTTCAGAATCAATGTTGCAATGTGCAAATTGGCATTGTTATGGTGAAGCATGATCTCAATTATACTTTTTTTATAAAACGCACACTAAAAATTGTTAATAAAAATGCAAAAACCTAAAAGATTTTCTTATTTTTCAACCAATAAAAAAGTTCAAACATGAATCAAGTCTGATCACGAGTGTAATTCAGAAACTGACGCATCTAAGTGTATACTTTATCTCGGTATATTTTTGCAAAGCGTTTGACTCATGCACTCGGAGAAGGAAGGCGTAGGATTCACAGTGTATCTTTGAAGTGCTTTACTTGCGAGCAAATCTGCGCTTTCCACGTAAACCCATCGTTAGTGCGCCGTTCGCTTCAAAGACTTTCCACCTACTTCGCAGAAAAGCATCCTAAGAAGTAGTCACGTTGCATGGGCGGATTGCTTGCTTGACTGTGCTTGTAAATATCTATTCATAGCATCTCCTAGAACTGCGCCCTAAAACTGAATTGTCAGTCACTACGTAACGTCGTTCATGCCAAATAAAACTGCTGATCGGCATAAAAACTTTATTCGCATACATGAGTAACCATATTAAAGATACGTAGAACTCATTTGTATTTAGTTGAGATAATTTCTTGCTAAGAACAATGAAAAAGTGTTCGCCTGTCAGATACGAGGCTATCAGAAGTGCTTGATCCTTATAAGAAGAATAACTCATTTATAAGCTCAGAACAATAACCAACAAAAATCCATACAGTACTCTTTAAGCTTTATAAATCACACTGTGAAACAGACCGATCCTAGAGACACTCCGCTTCTTATTCGCTTTGCTTAACGACCCAAGGACGGGCACAACTCTCACGTTAATTTTTTTTACAATTGAGAAAGTTCAGCTAAAGTCTTCGAATACATAAAATCACATTTAATTAGACTGATTGTTCACAGGGGGTTTTCAGCTTATTAAATAGCAATGCATTAATCACCGTTTAAAATATTTAAATATAAATTAAGTTTCGGGTAGGGTTAGACCACTGTTGAGCTGACGCCCTCAAATTTCTGATTAAATTTTATGGTTTATCAGTTTGTAAACTAAATCAATTTCTCAACGTTTCAGTCGGTTCAGAAATATTTCGCAGTTTCACTTTGACTTTTGGACAACAATCTGAAAATTGCGGTTTCTCCACTGTCGATATTTCGTGTTGCCAAAGTAATGTATTCCAATAAACAAATAACCCATATAAAATTTTTTTGAATATTGAGAAGCCCGAAATTTTAACATTTTGTTGATATTATATATTCGTTTCTCTTTTTTCTGTTCTTTCCCTCCCTCTCATTTCTTCCTGTCACATTCTACGATCAGCTTATACAATTATGTTCCCTTCCTGACCTCTCTTTACATCACTCAGTCTTTTTGTCTCATTATTTGTCGCTATTTGCATTTGAGCATTTTTATGCATCAACTTAATTATTATCCATTTATCAGTAAACACAATAATCAATATTCTCATAATGTCCTCTATTTAAATCAATTTAACATCTGATTATTTGTAAATAAAAAAAAATAGTTAACTCTTAAGCAGTACTTTCACAATTCAGGGAGAACCGAGATAAAAATGGTTTAATTTCATACACGGCACTTCATCATTGTTATATGACGTTATAGAAAATACGAAAAATATATTGGTACTGAGGTTAGCATAATAATAATATTCAGATGGAAATTATTAATATTTACAGTGATGATATGGAAACTAATAACATAGCAATTAACGTCTGTTAAAAATAATAATACTGGAAACGGTCTTCTTACAGACAAACTTAAAATCGAGAAAGAAAATTCGAATTTTAAAGTTTATGTTTCTCTATTTTAATTTTGTCTGCAAGAAGGTCGTTTTTAGTATTATATTAACGTGTCAATTCATAGTCTATACAGTAGACAGATATTGCTACTAGAATCTAGAAATAATAATATTGCATTTATCTATCGTTTAGTGATTGGAAAATAATTCAATTCATTTAAGCTACTTCACAAATTCTCTAATCTGCACGAAATTTGACCATTTCTATTGGTGAATAGCAAAATTAATGTGTTAATGTGACTATAATATTATTTCCGTTACTTTTTATGAAGCCCATTGCTTTGCGGTTAATGAATTATATTTTTAAAACTGGATTAGAGAACAATATTTATTACACTATTACCGAATATAACTAAACTAAACCAAACCGCACGACCGAAGCTAACGCCTCTGGTGGCAGTTTTGGTCCCTGAATTTGGCCTTTATAGTATCCGTAGATAGATATTAATCGACAGCATATTCAGTCAAGCAATTAAGTTCCTAATTAAAGAAAATTTTCGGTATAGAACAACCCGTGACCAATTCTAGAAAATATACAAAGGACCAAACCCTTTCATCACTTAATTTTCTTAAACAAAGCGATTACGAAAATTATGGATCCGACACAAATTTTGGTCGTTTTCGTACTATTTTGACATGTCAACTCCTTCCACACTCAACATTTTCCCTCCAGATTGTAGAGCATACGAATACCAAGTTTGGTTAAAAATTGATCAATGCGTTTATAATTGTATCCGGAACGTGACACATACATCTACATCAATGAAAAAAAAGAAACCCATCTTATCGTGCGTCTCACTTTGTTAGATTTTCACATTAAAACGGACGAGCTGATTTAAATGAAAGCTTATGTAGTTGTTATACAGATGCGTACGTAATAAGGTTTTAAGAACTATTGGACACACCGACCGCCATCTTGAGACCAAATAGCTGACCTTCCAAAATCTAGATTTTTTTTCCATTTTCACAAAAACGGAAACTAGTTTCAATGAAACTTTAGATCGCTGTAACAGATAATCTGAGTAAATTTTTTAGCAATATCAAATTGCTATCCGCCATCTTGAGACTAGGTGGCAGGTTTCCAAAACCTGATTATAGTTGCTTGGAAAGATACTATGTTCGCTTTACAGAGATACGGATGAACGATTTCTCTCGAGCAGAAAGAAATTTGGTGGCTCTCTTAAATTATTTCACCATTTTAAAGAGTTAAATCTTAAAATTCATCCAGACCAATTTCCTTTTCTTTTCATTTATTTAATTCCATGTGGTTTATTGTTATTTTTGTTACAGTTACAATATTTTTCGAAACAGCTTATTTTGTATAGATTTTTTAACAGTAATAATAATTTGTGATAACATATATTTCTTATTTCATTTTACTGCTTTCAATCTTTCTTAGAAGAAGAAGTGTAGACAGGCTATATATAGAGTAATGCACGTGGTGTCAACCCACCTCTCATTGCACAGGAAAGGGACTAAAAGAGGGATGCGGAAGAGTAGAGCAAGGGTTAACTAGGGTCCCGGGCTATAGTTTAAGAATCCTACCCGGCATTTACTAAAAGTGATTCAGGGAAAACCTTAGAAAAACCTGAATAAGGTAGGTCGGGCAGTAGGTATTGTCCTACACACTTCCGATGGCAGGAGAGAGGTTTTCTGTGGGGTTGCAGCATTCCCCTCTCTGTGCCTTGACCAGTTTATGAAGCAGCTGGTCCACTATTCCACTATGAATAGCGAACGACTCTTACCGTGTGCCTAAGGTCTGCGACTCCGGAACATGCACCTCTCAAAAAGGCCGAGGTGCCTCGGCTTGCTCCCAACTTGGCACCTTGCGATTTAGTCTATTGTGTCAGCTGAAATTTTCATTCAACGTAAGGTATTAAACTGAATTAGTAGGACTAACTTAATACTAATCCACATAAAATACTTCGAAGGTGTTTGAATCAATTGCAAGAACAATTTTTCTTTGCAAATCAAAGGTTCTATATTTTATAAACAGTATGTCAATTTGTCTCAATTTATTAACGAATAATTATTATTTATTCTCGTGAACGTCTTCCTAGTGATGTAACACAGCCAATAGACGTTTTCGTACTTTTCATAAACGTTAGCCAGCAACATACACACGAAAAAGCGGCAAATAGTATTATTCAATAGCGCACATTAACTAACCCTATATGTTTTTATCAAATCAATTTATATCTTATTCGTTCTTTATATAATGGACGTTCTGCGTAACTTCATTATATAAGTGGTCTCTCGTGCCGAAACCTGATATCCACATAAATTATTACATGAAGATTTAAAATACTCATATAAATGAAGATTTAATGTAATTAAATAAATACAAGGTGAGTTTCAGGTATACATGTATGTGAAGGAAACTCCTATTTTTTACATATATTAATTTTCGGTGAGACTAGTAATCGGTAAGTAAAAGACAAAATGCGCAGGAAAATATGCTGAACATTTAAAAATGAAAATTAAATAGAGGCGTTAAAAATTTAAGGATGGCAAACATTACTGATATATGTATGTAATATATTATCTTTTATTGAGAAAATGTTAGTAAATGTATTTATACTGTTCGGTAAGTGCCAAGGTCGGATTGGTTTGGGATAATTCAATATATAGTTATACAAACTTATTTTATGATATAAACAATTGTTACAATTTATTATTCATTAATTACTTATCAACTGAATAAAGATCCCTTTAATAATAATAATAATAACATAGTCCCGATCATTAAAAATAACATAAACAATCATTACCGATAGTTCATTTTAATATTTGTTTTATTATTTATTTAATATATATGAAACCTCTCCGTCAATTATATAAAGAAATTAACGTTTTAGTATTCTTTTTCTACTATGAATTTGACTTTCACCGTTCCTGGTATCTTTAAATTTCAAAAAAAAAATACAAATGAAATATATTCATTACTCCTAAACTACAATTATATAAACAATATTTTAAAAATTCTTAAATAAAATCATGACATTGTATTATTGGTCCTTCAATATGACAGATATAAACGACTAGAAACAATCATTTTAGCAGCGGAAAATATTATGTTTTAGAAGATAAATAAAGGCAAAAATTCGCTTAGCAATTACATCATCCACGATCTCTAAGTATGAAAGAAATTAAAACAAAAACTGAGGTTGAAAAATATTAAATGACAACACGTGTAATTAAAATTAGTGTAAAATTATTACAATTATCAGTAATATTATTATTATTTAAGGCTCAACCACTTTTTCGCAGGGATGTAATGGGTACTATCGAACACTGATAATTATATATACTGAAATTAAAACTGGAAAATGTGAAAACAAAACAAATGGCAAATAGTTATACAACATTGCAGATGTCCTCTGGCGTTGTCGGCAGAGGTCATAGCAATTTCCATCAGTCAAATTGTTGACAGTTTACAACGCATTACTGCAAGAAAGGATAGTTATTGCGTCGACATGCAACTCCACAGCTTCCGCTTTACAACAGCTTTAAAACTACCTCTCACATATCTCCCTACATTCACAAACTAAAAACACACTATAAACTTTCTTGAGGTGCAAATTAATAAATATATATAATATAATGTCAATTAATTAGGCCATTAATTGGTTTTAATAAAATTTAATTGTAGCGGCAGGAGCTTCCAAAGCGACAATGGAGCCGAGCTCTGTTACTTTGTCGGAAAGGCAAAAATGGCGTATGCGTGCTAAAACTGGAGAGCACTAAGAGTTAGTTGGTGGCGGGACATTACAGAGGACGGAACGAATAATACTAGAGCAGAAACTAGCCATCGTTAATGTATTATTAAACAAAGTTGTGAATTTAAGACAAAGTAAAAACATACCCCGTAAATATCGCTAAGTTAGCAGTTTTTACGTCTATCAGCAGCCAGGAAAGGAGTGCAGTTTTACGTCTGTAGCAGCCATGAAAGGAAGTCAGTTTAAGTCCAAAGCGGTAAAAGACTAACAAATCTCCGAATCATAGGATTCGTATAAGGCAAGCAGATATCAGATAGCTGACAAAAAAGAGGATCATCCGAGTTACTGGGAGCCCATCAATTTTGACTTCAATAGTGTAAAATCTGTGAATCTTATAATCAGTGTAAAATTTTGCAAAAGTGTATTTCTGAAACCAAAAGGAATGATGGTACCAGCTTGTCACTACGTATGTAACAAAACCAAAACTAATGATTAATTGTAAACGTAATTAAAGGATAGAGTCAGATTTCGTTCTCTTTTAATTGTCAATCAAAGTTAATTTCTTTTCTTTTTAAATTTCTTTCTATCGACATATTGTTTAGTTAAAAATGTGAACTGTTTGTTAATAAGATTTTTAAATCAATTTGTTGTGTCCATTATCAAACCCAGTGGAGGCCCTCATAAATTAATATTTTAAATTGTAATTGTTTTTGAGTTATTGCCACAAAATAAATAAATATTTTGTTTGTTAATTTCGATCTTTTCATTTAATAAAAGTCTTCCATTTAATTATTACATAAATGGCTTCAACGAGAGGCAAATTCATTAAATAAATTAAATTAATTAAAGCTCAATTGTTGTTTATTACAATATATATACGAATACAGCAATAAAATGGCCACCCTTTCGTTTCAGTACGCACGTGCACAAACAATAGTTTTGACCAAACGGCAGTCTGTTGCTCCGGAAACCATTTATTCTTCCCGATGGACAACATTTCACAAAAACAGAATGAATTTTGTCTCAAATTCTGCAATACTATTTGTGGCAAGACTTTATTCATTATATGTTTCAAGTCTACTCTCTCAGTCAATCAATGGCCATGACTCCGTGATGGAGAATTTATAACCTCCGTTGTGTGGGTGTAGCAAAATGCATCCAAATAAATCCTCTGGACGGGATCGGCCAACATCCAACTACCATTCTATCTGATTTATCACGATCATCGAGACAGCTTGTAGCGAAAAAATAACTTTTAAAAGTTGTTCTCGCAGCCACGTCGCACGATCCAGGTAATCTGATAAAAACCATCAGACTCTAGTTGCAGTCCTCTGCCGTTTATGGATAACAAAATTGGGGCAGCCCTTCCAACGTTTATCGACGATATTACTGGAGTTCTGTTTCTCCGACATATATGACATGCAAGTATTCAGTAACAGCGACGACACCTTAAAATGATTGGCGGAACACAGAATTGTCATCTACATCTAGAAGAGAGTTCTTGTTCATGAGTCAGTTTCTTTCTTGATCTTTCACCTACCAACGCCCACCGGCTTCAGACCACTGTTCCGTATTACTTGCTTTCGTCCCTGTGGTGCGAAGACTCCGTCGTTTTCTGGGCGTCATAAACTTTTATAGACCGTTGCTGCCACACTCAAGCCAAAAAAAAATCTGCTCTTCACGGCGCACGGGCCATGCCTGACCAGGAAACAACGATCCAGAGCGCAAAGAAGTACTTTACCGACGCCGCTCATCTGATCATACGGAACCGGAATGTTTCCCTGGAGCTGTCCACAGACTCATCGCAAGTTGCCATCGGAGAGACGTTACAAATTGACGGCTCCTGATAACCGTTATCAAACTTCAAAAATGGCCCTCAACTGTCTCAATGGCTAGGATAGTACCACAAAGTGATTGCTGTTTTTCGTTGCAGTTAGTCACTTCCGCCACGTGTTAGAAGCCCATTTACTGACCATGGGCCGTTATGCTAATATTTCCAGAAGTTGCCAGAAGTGCTGGCAAACAACCTATTTATCGCGTACATTACGGCTGACATTCGATACGCCAGCGGCTCAGCTAGCACACTGACCAGCAGTATGTCCCTTATGATGATGGTTCAAGGGCAAAACAGCATTCAGACCAACCTCTCTCCAAATTTACGGAAGATTATAATCGCTGCTGACAGTAAATGCGCACTCATCACAACTGATTGTATTATAAACGTGTAACATTTGTATTCGAAACTAAAAAAGAACCAAGGATTTAATTTCTTCATCTTTGTTAACAGTCCGTACGCTGGTTGGTTGCAGCTCTCAATTCCTGACGTTTCATTGTTTTCCAATTGAGTAAACAGTTCGAACCACAAATCATCTTTCTTAACGTTCTGTATTACCGTTACCTTCATCTACTGAGTTTTTATAATTTATTCTTTCATGGATCATTTCTATAACAGTCTGCAATTGCAAGAGAAAATTCTTTCAGGTTATCCATTTGAAGTTTAGAATTTGTTATTTAAACCATATTGACGCACTTTTCAGACGTAATCTTTATATGTTTCAGCTGATAGATGAAATAGGAGTAGGAACATAAAACAGCAATCATTCAAAAGATAATATCTGCAAAAAAGCTAGAGCACAAGATGCAAAAATATATTCAGTTAACAACTCAAAACAATTTAAGACACCGAGAATATTCAACACGTTGTGCTCGGAGAACTGAACAGGGCCTGCAAAGAAGATATAACATCGCGACGCGTTTATTGCACTACTCAAAATGTGCTGCGTTGTAATCGTGACGGCGACGATGACGTAGCTTACGTCGCATATTATAGCTACAGCAATGATGCGCCATTGTTTTCAAACTGACAGTGTTATAAAAATCGTTTAGCTCAGATATCCATCCGAAAGTTCAATTTATATATAACAGTTTCTCTGAGCAAAAGAACGTACCAAACATATTGTAATAATTTATATATTTAGCTTGCATCTTTTGATAATAATTCATTATATGAATTATGTGGCGTTTTTAAATGAAAAGAACTATTACGTGAAAACTATTAAACAAGATTTATTAACAATTTTAAAACAAGTATTCAAATTACAAAATATTTGGGATCTCAGGGTCTTGAACTGGGTTTGATAATGGCAGAATTTATATAATCAAAATCACAAAAATTACATTTGCTTTATATGGGAATCAGTGCATCTGAACATAGACGAAATTTGTTGCTGGAGAAATAATACCAAAGATTGAATTTAAACAATTTCAATTTTTATCAAGAAATAAAGAATGATCTGAATAATTAAAGATCTCATTTTATCGATAATTAAAGAACGATCTGACGTTTATCTTTTAAACGTGGTTTACAATGATTTTAAAGTTTTCTTTCTACTTACGGCAGCCCAGGTCTCATTTTAACTTTTCGTGCACAATTTTGGGGATATCACTGATTCTAAGTACTCACAGACTCTAAATGTTCACAGACTCTAATTAGCGTAGTTTGTTAGTTGGTTTAAAATAACTTTGTCGATTCTCGATGATTTACTGCAACCTGGATTTGTAGATCTCGTGGATTTTTGTTGAAAATGCACCTCATTGGTTTTGTCTGTTGACTGAAGACTAGTTCAGTTTCTGCATTTTTGATATAACAGCGTACTGGTTACTGGAACATTTTCTCGTTCTTTAAATTAGACCTTTCAGTCTTCACTGTTGACTGACAAAGATTGTTCAAGTTTTCGTGAATTAAAATTTTAATCTTTACATCTCGCCGTTTACTGCCCAACTGTTCGTTCTTTTACTCTGTTCTACTTGCTGTCCGCTGCCCAACTGTTCGTTCGTTTACTGTGTTCTACTTGTTGTCCGCTGCCCAACTGTTCGTTCGTCTCGTAAATTTTGAGCGCGTTAAACCTTCTCGACCGATCAACAATACTTTCCTTGCATTGCCGGTTTGTTGCGGCGTCCGCTATATCCACCAATAATGAGTCCTCTACAATTCAACTTTTCAATTAGAACAATGCCTTAATTACCAATTACTACAATATATATATATATATATATATATATATAATATCCACTTTTTGAGGAGATGTATGTTTTAAATTTTGTAAAATTGCATCTCTGAAGAATGAAACGAAAAAAAATATATATTGGACACCAATTCTTCATGACTCATCTTAGTATTTTCTTTGAAACTGATTCAGAGTTGAAATAATTTGTGGAATTACCATAGCCATAATAATAATAGCTATAGACATTCAACACTTATTAATGTTTGGGCACTTCATTGTTTTTTTTAGGTAACAGGCTACATGAGGGTAATCCACATTGTGGCAACTCCCCTTTAATAGCATAGGACGGGATTTGAAAGGCGGAATGCGCAAGGGTAGACAAGGGTTAACTAGGGCCCCCGGGCTATGGTTTAAGTATCCTACCCGACAATTCGCCTAAAAGTGATGCAGAGAAAACCCTAGAAAAACCTGCATCAGGTAGGTCGGGCATTTGGTACTTGTCCCACGCCCTTACGATGGCGGGAGAGGGGTTAGCTGTGGGGTCGCAGCTTTCCGCTCTCCGTGCCTTGACCGGTTTAGGAGGCAGCTGGCCGACTATTCCAATAGGAATAGCGGACAACTCTTTATTTTCGTCTGGCATTTGTTACTTCAAAACAAATTTCCAACGTAGAGAAATAATCAATACTACAATACATGTGCTATGAAGTGAGGTTGATTATGACATTTAACTTAAGTTTTGGATGTAAGGCATCAGTTTCCGGCAAACAAGATTGTAGGATTCAATCCAAATTGTTCATACGATGGCGTGTAAATACAAATATCAAATAAATCTGTTGAACTGAATTTGGGTTCGCAAAAAAATACCAGTCATTGACAGAACATAATTTAGGCAATTATTTATTTTTGTGGAAAAATTCTGAAACTCTTCTTTTAAAATCGTTCCTTGTTCATATTCCTCAAACCCGCCAGTCATAACAAACGATTAAATACAGAAAAAACATTATAAATTGACTTCATGTACGTCTATAAGAAATAATATGTTCAGACATATTATTGAAACTCTTACATGGGACAAAAAGTGTATTACTACACTACCTAGATACACAAACGTTATATATATATATATATATTGTAGTAATTAGTAATTAATCCATTGTTATAATTGCAAAGTAAAGAACTCATTATTAGACTATATAAAGCATACACCGCGACAAAGCGGGCGGCGAGACAAAAGAACCATTGTTAAGACGTACGCATTCGAAATTCTACGAGACGAACAGACTCAGTGAACGGCGAGAGACGAACAGACACAGTCTACGGCGAGGAGCGAAAGAGTACAGTTTGAGTCAACGAGGAGAGACGAGTTTAGTTGGTTTGACGGCATACACAGGTTGCGGACAGTAAAATTCATTGAGTAAAAGTTGGACATAAATTCATCGAGTAAAGTCGCAGGAAAGTTTCTCAATAAGTAAAGCCACAAGCAGTAACCTAATAATTTCCTGCCGCAGTAAAAAACTCAATAAGTAAAGAGACCGTCACCGATGTCATCGAGAGGAAGTTGTTAATGATCTGACTGACCATTAATTCGGAAGGAGTAGCCGTTTCCAGCTGCGAGAACATCAAGTTTCGACAAGTGTTTTGTAACCAATTTAAATTCAGTGATATCCCCAAAAACGTGTGCACAGAAAACCCCAAAAATCGAGACCTGGTCGGCCGTAAGTAAAAGAACTCTAAATTTATTTGTAAACCATTTCTTTAAGATACGTCAGATCGTTCTTCAATTATTTTCTTTTCTTTAATTATTCTTTTCTTTAATTGTTTTGTTAGATAATTTAAATTCAATTCACCCATTTATCAAACCCAGTAAAGACCCTGAGATTCTAAATATTATTGTGTAATTTTAAATTGTATTTAACATCATTAATAAAATTGTTTAATTGTCAAATAAATATTCTTTTAATCAGCCACAGCCATCAGTCTATTTAAATTATTACAATATATAGTAATTCCAAAATCTAAGTCTAAGTTTATTATGGTTCAAAAGAAAACAATGTTTATTCTTCCAACTATGAACTACTAGGACCCTTGATTTATGTTAGTGCTCAGTTTTTTGTTGTAATTTTTGTTTTTAAAATTTACTTTTGAGTGCCCAATATAATTAAGTGGACAATTTTGACACCAAAGTTAGTATACCATATTTCGGTTTTCGATTATATAAATTTTATCTTTCACTTTCGTTAAAAGGTTACTTATGTTATTAGAGGGTTCTAATGTAATTTTAACTTCATTCAGTTTAAATAAATTCCAAGGTCAATGTCACCATGAATTCAAAGAGAAAAAGGACGTAAGAAACACTACATACAATCTTTAACTCAAAATTCCATTAATTTTTTGTCTGTGGATAAAAATTGTTGCAGAGAAAATTTAATTAATAAATCTAATAACGTAAGTACTGATTATAATATTAAATTCAATGAATTAGTTACACTTATTCACGTTATGTTATAAAATATTTAAATCATTCCTTGAATATAATAAAAGTGTATTGTCAGTAGTAGAACGGATGGAAGCGGAATTGTAATCCATTACGCGGACATTATTGATAATTAAAAACAAAAGAGTAGTTATATCATTATAAAACAGGAAAATGTATAAAAAATATAATAATACTGTTATTTATAACTGAACTGGAACATTTAGAGTATAATATATATTATAAGTGAGAGGAAAATGTACAGGGACGAAGTATTAAAAATTTTATAGATTTCAAAGATTGATTATGTTCAACAAAATCGAAATTTTTATAAGAAATTAAAATAAATAAATATATTGAGACTGAAAATTACTTTTCTTGCAAAATTATTGAATAATGGTTTAGTTAATTCCCATATACTGTATATGACCTACTGTAAAATATTTATAATTTTAGAAAGAAAATGTCTTCCTTAGAAGAGCTTTTGCTGTAAATAAGTTTTTTCCAAATAAGATTTGATCAACCGTTGTAAATTTATTGTGTTCCCAAAATAATTAATCACATTTGTTATTACTGAGGAAGACGACCACAGTGACATCTAAACTATGTACTAGTATGTGCTATTAATAAGTCAAATAATGCCGTCTTATTTTTTATGGGTTTTTATTAGTTTAATGTCATCAGTATTACAGTCACCCGATTTTATATGTATGTCTTTTGAAAACGTCAACTACTTTGTAATTGTCATGTTGTTTACTTGCCCAAATATAACCTAATCCATCGAAAAATGTGAGCATTTCTTAACAATTGCCTCGTAAAACCGATGCTATATAGTAATAATCTGTTTTCCAAGGAAACAAAAAACGATTCACAAAAACGGTTTATCTGCAGTTATAAATTTAAATGAATACTAACTATTGAAGTGATTTTAACTTACATTTGCTTCAATTTAAACATTTGCGAAGTCAAAGATATGCAGTATTCACAAAATTATTAAAGTTATTATTGATCTGGTTTTCCTTGTGTAAGAAGAAGAATAAAGTCTGACTCTTCGAACAGTAAAATAACACTCTTCTTCAGTGAAGAAAATAGAAATCATAGAAGACTTACAAGAATCCGATCACTCTTTAAAGGAATAAACGTGGTAAATAAATTCTATTCCTGAGGTTAAATGCAATCTTTAAGATTTCATGTAAATTTTACAGAACAGAAACAAGGAACAGAAGGAAGTGAAATAAGGATCCATTATGCGGACATTATTGAAAAATTAATAACAAAACTGTATTTACAATTATACAGCATGTACGAATATTAAACATAACAGTATCAATAGCTTTGTTTTTCAATATCTTTTGGAATAAAAATTAGTAATGCAAACAAAAGAACTGTAACATTTGGTGTAAAATATTTTTTAATAGTGAGGCGATTTTATAAAGCGATAGTAATATTAAGAAAAGTTCTATAAGTAATTATGATCAACAAGATCGAAAGGTTTGTAATTAATTTAAATAAATAAATATATTGACTGAAAAATTGGGGGGGGGGTTCCTGTAGAATTATTGAACAGATCTTCATCAGTCTAAAGAACCGGAACTAAACCATTATGATAATCGTATACTACTAAAACTGTGCTTCATTGTGATAAACTAAACACAGAGAAAAGCAAACATCGACTTCCAAATGAGAAACAAAGTCATTTACAAACTATAATCTGCTGACATTTTTAGGCATTATAAATAACACGAAAGAGGACTCGTCAAACTCCACTTACCTTTACCTAACATAAACAGATATTATTCTCGGTAACTGCATAAATGATTGAAGTTCATTCGAAGCTCCGAATAAGTAACTGCATGGTCCTCTAGGTAACAGGTTCTTACCACTGATCGAACTTCAGTTGGCAAACACTCGTACATTGTCTCGAAAAGAATCTACATACGGTTCACTTCACGCGACTGAGCTCACTGGGAGGGGGGAGTCTCTTTAAATTCACTTGATTTGTCAATATGTCACGTGTGCCGCGACTTAAAAAGCCCCGTGATATATATCTGCTTGGGACTCGTCTCAACCGAGGGCCAGGGACGCACCGAAGAACGCCACTACTTCACAAGTAATTTGTTATAAAGTAATGGTTAATGTATAGAGAGAGGAAAATAACTGGTAAAATGAACTGTGTAATATGGAATACGAACCTTACATAAAAAAAAAGAATGAATTATTTGTTTATTCGTTGAAAAAGCCTTTTTTACAAAAATTCTTCTCAAAAGAACTTTGTTGTTATAAATACATAACTCCAGTATCTTTCTGCGTGATGTTTTTTTTATTAATTTTTTTTAGGTGTAGACAGGCTATGTATAGGGTAATCCACATAGTGGCAACTCCCCTCTTATAGCATAGGAAAGGGATTTGAAAGGGGGGATGCGGAAGGGTAGAGGAAGGTAGCCAAGGGTTAACTAGGGCTCCCGGGCTATGGTTTAAGGATCCTACCCGGCATTCGCCTAAAGAAATGCAGAGAAAACCGATGGCGGGTGAGGGGTTTGCTGTGGGGTCGCAGCTTTCCCCTCGCCGTGCCTTGACCAATTTAGGAGGCAGCTGGCCGACTATTCCATTAGGAATAGCGGACAACTCTTACCGTATGCCCAAGGTCTGCGACCCCGGAACATACACCTCTCAAAACAGGCCGAGGTGCACCGCCATGTGGGAACCTTAGTTCAAAAAACCAGAGAGATGTGAAGGCATCCCCAAAGGTAGCCTCTCCCAGAGCTCTCTGGGAAGGTTCACCTGCGAGAGAATTCTCTCGCAGGCTTCCTTGAGGAATTGTCTGCGTAATATAATATTTGTATCTATTTCAATTTTTACGTGACGTTTTAATATGAGAGAATGTGTGTTAAAGAAAGTAATTTTAATTATTTTGATCTAGTAATACTTTTAGTATAATTTCAACTGTACATTTCGATTATATGATTAAATAGGATTCAACTATCAAGTGAGTCTACATTGTATTGAAGCTATTGGGAATACACTAATGTTAGAACCTGAAATTGTATCTTCAGAGATAAAATAACAAATAAATAATAATTAATATAACTTTCTCTTCATAACATAACATACTCCCCAATGTTTCTCAAATTCTATTAAACTTATAGCCGTGAATTTTTCTTCAACTTTCAATTAGTTTAAATTTTGGAATACGTATTATTATTATTATTATTTATAGTCGCATCAACAGCTAGGTCATTAGCGACTTTGTACTTTGTTGCGTTACACTGAATGAATTTTGTGGGATATTCTCGTTATGGAAACAGAGTAACACACCTTCGCCGGGATTCTGACCTAGTACCTTGGTGATGGAGTCACTGACGCTGACCACAACGCCACAGGATATATTCCTTAAATATTCGTTGGCTCTTGCATGTTAATTATTGTAATACGAATTAGGGCTGTATTAAAAGTCTGAAAAACGTAAATACTCAAAGAACAGAAGAAATACTTTCAAACGAAGTTCATCCTTGAAAACCATAAATCTGAATAAAAGGATCCGGATGGAAAAATCTCTACAGAACTTCGTTGAAAATCAACCGTTCTGTTTTCGAATTAATTACTTGCAATTTACACTTAATACACATTCTTCATTGAACTCCTAAAATTTAGCCGTGAAGAATTTGATTGAGTAAATTATACTACAAGTAAATTAACGCCTGTTAAAAATAATAATACGACCTTCATACAGACAACTTTAAATAGAGAAACAATAAGGAGGAAAATTTAAAAGTTCTGGACGTTTCGAAGTGGATTGGCGTCTTTTTCTATCGGCGAAAGCTTAAGACTGGAAATTAAACGAAAGAACTTAAATCAAAGAAAAATACAAAAGGGCCAGAGTGCTAAAAATAAAACATCATATAACTTACAAAGATTTTCTGTGTCATGATTAATATTAACATTTCAGAAATTAGTCTTTCACAATAATGTCTAAAACAGAAGTGTTGTTCAAGATCTAAACAGTTATTAAATTTGATACAATGTTTAGGTGAAAGGATTGTGTTTACAAGTTGACAGTTTAAAAATAGATATATGCTCTTTAATTCTTAATTTAAAGTTTTTTTCTTTCGGTCGATATATCTAAAGTTCTACTTATTGTTTCTCTAGTGTCTGTATGAAGGTCGTATTTAGTATTACCAGTAAATTGTAGGTGAGTCTGAGCTCAGGTGTATGCAGGGAATGGAGAAAGCTCGTACTTTACGGAAGCCATCTCGGACGGATAGCTCAGATGGCAGAACAGCCACGTACCAAGTGAAGTTCGTTGGTTACATTCATAGTCCGTTCGATATTTTTCAATCCTGATACTTTAATTGAATAATGAGTTGGTATATATTGGGATAGACGGAATAAACGATTTTCAAATAAATAACTCCACACCTGGCCCTAAGACTTTTGAACGTAATCGTTTTGTCCTAATTTATATTATCATTATATCTACATTTCTTTATAAACATCTTAATTTGCAAAACTTCTTTGTTGGTGTTCTGGAAAATTAATATTTCATGTGCAATGTGTAATATTATTTGCATTGGCAACTTTAGCGTTGTAATCATTCAAGAACCTCGTGGGATGTAGTTAATGCTACTTTTGTGATTACATATTGAAAAACGATTCTTCAATATTATTTAATTATATTTTTTCTGTTCCTCTGACAGCTATACCAGTTTGCCTCACCGTTCTTCATCTCCCTTCGTCCAGAATACAACTCTGTCTACTCTCACCAGTATTAACCTAATTCTCCAAACGCAGACAATGGGCTCTTCTAAAAATAATAATGAAAACATCTTGCGATTTATAATAATGTAAATAAATGACGGCCTTGAATCATGAAAGTTTAATGTTTATTAACAACAAATATTAATTCCACGACGTTTATTTCTCTTTTTTAAACTCATCAGGTTGGTCAGATTTTAATCATTTTGTATACAATTCATGCGTAAAATTTAGAGACAAGGTTTTTCTGTCTTGTTTGTTGCAACCAACTTGTACTTGTCGAAGCCCATGCCAGTGTTCTAATGTGACATTCTCGATAACGATCACGCAATTTTTGCAGATGGCAGCGTCAGTCTGTGTCGTTGAAAACTGACAACCGTGTCCAATTCATATGGGAACTCGAAAGGGATAAGTTCCTCCTTGGGCTTTACCTATCTTTGGTTCTAAAGTAAGGACTTTCAGTCAAAGAGTTGTTCGCTATTCCCAATGGATCAGACAAGCAATTGCCCCAAAATTCGGTCGAGCCATTGAGTCGGGTAAGTTGCAACCACATAACAAATCCTGGCCTCCCGTTATCGTGGGATCTGCAATTTTGGAATTTACCATACTCGATCGTAATATGAGGATATATCTGCGTGTCTATTAATAATAAAACGATATGATGTAACATGTAGAATAGATCATTTCAAGAAGTGGTCTCATGTCTGCTCATAGATGGGTCTCTCTGCTTTGTATTCACGAATTTAACCTTGGTGGATAAAATTTTATTATTTTTTATTTATTTAATTTTGAAATTACAAGTAGAGTATTTATTGACAATTGTAACTACGCGTTTATACACTGAAAGATCCTCCTTCACATGAAAACTATTCCAGTCGCAATGATTTGAGAGAGCGTGAAGAACACCAGCATTATTATCCAATTACAACATATTTATATATATATATATATATATTGTAATACTAATTAGAGGCAATTAGAGATTTAATAATTGTAAATTTGTAGTAAATTGTTATCGGCGAAAATATAAACTCAACAATGGGTAAACATGTACAGGCGAGCCTTTGTCGGCGGTGAGCGTTTAAAAAACTCCAGGCTTACGGCCGCAGTCGCGGCTAGAATTTGATCAAGTAAAGGTTTCGGACAGAAATTCATCGAGTAAAAGTTGTGGCACATATAAGTTCATTGAGTAAAGTTTGGACATATAAATTGAATAAGTAAAGCCACAAGTAAAAATTCAATAAGTAAAGACTGTCACAAATTTCATCGAGAAGGAGTTGATAACAATCCGACTGACCATTAATTAGAACCAGAAATACCATATTTGCTGGAGAGAGAGACTTAAAGCAGAGGACCACAGGAGTTGTACGGAGTAATCGTTCCAGTTGATAGATACCGAGGATTTGGACAGTGTTTTTGAAATAAATTTAAATTCTGTGAAATTATGGCCTGTTCTATGTGAAAAGTGTATAGTGCATCAGAGCCCAAAACGAATGCGTGGTACCAGTAAAGAGACTGTAAGTTGAGAGAAATTTTAATAAAAGTTTTGTAAACGTTAAATAAGGATAAAATCGTCAAATTTCGGTTTCACGTTCATTTTATTTTTTAATTAATTTAAATAAATTTTGTTTCTTAATTTTAACTGTTAATCATTACAATATATATATATATATATATATATATATATATATACCTCTTCAGGTGTACAATTTCAGTTAAATTCAGTAATAATTTATAAAAATTTCGATTAACATAAATTTCTAGCATGCCGTTGCAGCCGAAATTAATAAATTTATGTTAATATAAATTTTAATAAGTTATAACTGAATTTAATTGGAATTGTACACCTGACATGGTCTCAATTAGGGATGAAACGTTGTGTTTGTCAAATATAATGTTTTAAATTTGATAATACCATATTTCTGACTATTAGGCTGATGTTGTTCACATTTCCTTAAAGAGAAGTCGGATTATTATAATTGTTAATTTGAGAGTACCTTAAAAAATTCCCTTTAGCATGATCTACGTCTCTTCTCAACATTTACCCACAGCTATAAAAGAGGGTTTCACTCTGAAACTAATACTTTGCTTACATTACCGACTTTATGGTAATACGAATTGTTTGGAGTCAGATTTAATAACACTTTGAATAAATTCTCGCTTCATTCAACTATAATACCAAGCGCCCGCTAGTTTGGAGCCGATATTGGAAATAAAATCTGAGATCGTTGAAATGTAGCCAATTAAACGAGTTCCACCTTCCACTGGTATCTCTTCTCTACGAGGGGAAGAGTGATGCTGCGTAGAGATGGTCATTGTTGTGCGTACACGTGGCCCATCCGTCGTGCGTGGACACAAACGTGACGCTCGAGGCATAACCTCACGTGGCTCGAGAATCCTGCGGAAATTTATAAAAGAGGATCTGCCAACATCAGGTCCAATTTACAAATAAAAACCAAGCTCATGACAAGAGTATAAAATTAAAGTAAAACCTCTCCCTTTAATTTATACAATATTTTTTCAAGTATCTTTGCTTGCCTAAAAGCTTCCGGTGTCATTAACCAATGTGTTCTGATTTAAAACAATTCCAGGATACTTTTTTTTAATACTAAACAAGCTATTTTGTAGGATAATAAATTATTGTAACATATCTTCATCACAATATGTGATATGTGTATATATTCATGAAATGTTAAAATTTGTAAAGAAGAGCATAAATCTGTTTCAAACAAATGAAGAATTTCATGAATGTGCAACTAGAAGTCGCTCAGCTCTAAGATCCGAAATATTCACCATTCAAGTATATCAGACTTCCTCCAGAGGTTAGGATCATTAACTAAAAGATATTGATTTGAATATAATACGCTTGAAATATAATGGTCATTGTTAGTTAATAAACTTTTCAGACTAATTTATACAATTAGAACAATATATCACTATGCCTCGTACCAAATTCTGGACTTTATCAGGTGAATAAGATATCTTAATGAATTATTAATATTATAAGTTAAAATTTCTTCAAAGCTCTTGAATATTCTCATAAATTTGATTGTTTACACTAAGATTTTTCCAGGATTGAAAACTTATTTAATATTATATAAAAGATTATTTAATAACTGTCAAAAGACTAGTATTGCATCCATGCCTGTTGTAACAAAATTAAGGTCTCAAATTATTTTTATTGTTCTCCTGACGACGTTCCAAATTAGTTACGAAACGTAATGATTTATTGTTTTAATTCCATTGTTAATTAAAAAAACATTTTAATTTTATGATTGCTTAGCTATTATATTTTTTTTGGAATCCGTGTAAGAATATTTCATTGAAAGACACATTTTATTCAGCACTGGAGTTAATTCATCGTTTTCTCTAAAAGCTGAAAATATTTTCCCTGCAAAGCTGTTGAAAATTTTACTTTGTAAAATATTTTATTTCATATCCTGGATACCTTCCGTTTAGTTTTTTCTGTCCTTTGCTTTGTCTGTTTCATATACGGGATGAAGGTACCACGAAAGTTTCGGTTTCTCATCGTTCAGCTCCGAGAAGTGAATTTTCCGTGTCTGCGTATGTCGTACTTTGCGCTACTCTGTATATTGTGTTATTTTCGTGTGTTTGTATCTCCACATTAATTTTGTTCTGTGATTGTCTTATTTGTCTTTAAATAATTATTTGTTCATATTAATTGTAAGCATACTCTATAAACATTAATTTGTACTCTTAGTAATGTTTAGTAGGTTTTATGTATTCCATTGTATTTAATTGTATTTAAGGTTATAAATTAATTTGTAATTATTATACTGTATTCTTAGTTAAACTGTACAGTGAAAAATTTAGTATTCTACGTTAACGTGACATAGTTTCCAGTAACTATTTGTATAAGTCGCGACAAATAGCATGGCATGTGATGTTCAGCAGAAGAATGGAGAAGGAGGGAAGTACTGTCGTCAAGTGGGAACTTCCTCTTGGAACAACGCCACTATAATTATTAAAAATAAACTGGATATTCAGAAAGCGTCAAGATCTTTTTACTACACCCTGTACACATCATCTTTTAACTTTTACGGATGAGATTTTATGCCTGAACTGAGCACAATATATTTGTTTTAGGAATAGTTGTTACACTACCCTGTTGCCATATCGTATTAAAGTGAGCTCCGACCTATCCCCACTAACAGTACTAGGTAAGTGGAACAATGCGCATCATATTCAGACACTTCTAGCTATTTCCCTCCAGCTATAAATCCATGTAATGACGTATCATTCTGTACTTCCTGTACCGAGGACTAATGGAATTAATAAACATCTAATCTAATATAAACATTAAAAGTAAAATATATAAACCCGATACCGCTGTTACTGTGACGGTATTTTAATGTACAAATTTTCGAATAATCTTCAGCCTTGTTATTTTATCTTCAAAGCTTATTTTCCAACGTACCAACGACACATCCTTTCCTCTAAATACATACTCGAGTTGCTTAATAAATACTTCCTTTCAAGCCAATTGAATTCTCTTATCCAACAAGAAAACAAATAGAATATAAACATTCACATACATTGAACTTTTTAAGCGATACTACGCATTTAACCTATTACGCGGTGCCTTTTTAAATTTGCGACGTACGCCATTTTAATTTGGAATTCCCCTTGTTTCCAAAAAGCATTCAGGCAAGTACTGAAGGCCATACCAAATTACCCACAACAAAAAGTCCAGAAATAATGGCGTTCGACTCTAGGAAATCGGAATATTGAGCCCTTGACAACCCAAAGCTACAGTGTTATGAATGTTGACTGTCGTGTAGTCGTTTCACTAATAAAGATTATTTCCCTCAGTAGTAAAATTTAACAATTGTGATGATAATAATAATAATCATAATAAATTATCCGTATAGCAGATTGACAAATACGAATTTATACCATTTTCACGTAATTTAACAATCATAAACCTAAATTGCTATATAATAAGAGGAATATATCATTTCTCAACATTATAATTAAGAAGAAGACAGTTCTCTGGATTTCACTCGGCTGCAACAGATTTTAACTGCTATGTTACGACGACCATCTGCTCTGTCGTGATCTTCCTTTGGCCTGGAAGTTGACGGTGCTGATGTTCGCCGAAACGAAGCATTTTAATTACTGATTTACCGTTGTACCCGAGTGGAAATCCGAGAACGTTTCCTTCAGCAACTGCTCCCGGAAAGCCTCCTAGCTTTAAATCTAATTAAGAAATCTGACACTGGACTCATTCTGCCTTACTCCGGAACTCGACATTTAAGTTTTAATCCAAATTAACCTTTAAGCGTAAAGCCATAACTATATTCCATCATGCTAATTCGTTTGGAAACATAATTTCAAAATATATTTATCACCTCCACAAAACTATACGTGGAAAATTATGCGAAAGTAATGTCATACTTTACTCATAAATTAAGTGAGGAATGTTTTTATTGATTTATTTACAGCCGCATCAGCAGCTCATGTTATTAGCGAATAATTAAGCGAATCTTGTATGACGCCTAATTTGAGGTGAGCTTCACTCATGCACAGAAACATCCATGCCCTCGCCAGGCTTCGAATCCGGGACCTCTGTGATACGAGGCCGTCACGCTAACCCCTACACCACAGGAGGTCGAATTTATATTATTATTAGAGGAACAGGCTACATGAGAGTAATCCACGTGGTGGCAACACCCTTTAATAACATAGGAAGGGATTTGAAAGGGTAGAGGAAGGTGGAAATGTGACGTTTCGACACAGGATCGTTTCAGCGCGAGCCGTTTTTGATTTAGACTCAGAGTTTTTATTAATCCCATTAGTCCTCGGTTAAGAAAATACGTCATTATTTTCAAATAATAATTAAAAACTATTTTGAGTCAACATACAATAAATGTCGTTTACAAGCTTACAATTACTTAATTTAAAAACGGAACACACAAATTACACTCAACAAAATAACTACGAATATAATAAAACAGATACAATTAATTAATAGTATTAAGACGTATACAATTAAATAAATATGAGGGAACAAATGAAACTCATGAAATAATATTTAAAGAGTACGAATACAATTGTTTAAATACATTGCTAAACTAGAGACAAATAAAAATAAATTTAATATTACATAAATAAACGATCTTTTCAATCATTTAAAATATTTTAATTAACAATTTAACGAAGGTTCAGTATGTTATTATATTTTCATTATGTTTTAATCAAGTTGATGTGTAACAACGAGAACAATTTTGTGCCCTACAATAATTCAAATCACAATTTTACACAATGTGTTTCTTCTTATTCTTCTAATATAATACTTAAAACTAGATAATAAATTTTCATCATTCTTACAATTTAGAAGAAAGTGTTACCATTCGTAAAGTAACCTATATTTGTTTCGAATTAAAATTTCAAATTTATAGTATAATTTGTAAAATTATCTCAAAGTTAATAAATAATGGATTATAAATATTACTTAATTTCAAGGTATAATTATGTGAAATTAATGCGTTAAAATTTGTTTTTATATACAAAATTCCTGATAAATTGCGTTTTAATCAATTTTGTTTACTGTCTAAATTTTCACAATATTCCAATGAAATTCCTGACTTTCATCTCATTTAAGTAGAGTATTTACAATGTAATCAACATTATGATTTATAGTTTTGTAATTGTTTATATGTTATTTTAATCAGGTTTCTCTTTGTAACTCGTCTACAATCATGTTGAGCACAATAAAATATGTAATGCCACAAAGAAATAATTATAATTTTAAAACTATTTTAAAATCATAATTATTACCCACTAAAGTTGATTTATATATAATACTAAATTTAAGAAGACGAAAACCAACGAATTTAGTAATATCTAGATAAAAAGTACTTAAATTATTTATTTTATTACCGTTTAATGAGAGAATAAGTGAAATTATAAAAGGATATAAATCAATTTTAATTTTATAGTCATCTTTAAAATTAATAACAAATTTCGTATTATACCAGAGGTAATGCGAAAATAAAGAAGAAAAACTACATAATTAAATTAATTTTTGTGAACATAATTGTGGGAAATGATAATTACGTCAAGCTAAACGTGGTTTGGAAACTATATTAAAAGAACAAAAACAATAAAAAACTAAATTATAATGTACATAATACATACGTACATACATAAATTAGAATAAAATGATGAATATGATTGGAGTAATGTGGAAATTTTAGAAAATGAACAAAATTTATTAAAACGTAATTTATCAGAAATGCTGTGTATTAAAACAGCTTTTAGAACACTAATTTTACCTAATTATACCTTGAAATTAAGTAATATTTATAAGTAATATTTTCTTAACATTACAGTAAAATTTATAAATTTTCTCAAAATTTGTCATTTCAATTTGAAACAAATTTAGGTTCATATTTACTTTATGATTCGTAACATACATCATTACATTGCAAGATTGTTGAAAATTTGTTATTTGATTTTAAGTATTATAGTACAAGAATAAGAAGAAATATTTCATGGCACAAAATTGTTTCCGTTATAACAACCTAATTAAACGTACTGATCCGTTGTTTAAGTTTTAAATAAAATATTGTGAATTTCTTCAGTGTTCTTTAATTTATAATATTAAAAAACGTCTAATATATAATATTGCAACAAAAGCCAGAATAGAAAAATTCAAGTAGTTTTGCTTCCATAGACGTGGGCGTTAGGAAATAAAATCCTGCTTCGCTTAACTCGAAAATAAGTCAGACTTATTTGAGGAAAGAAAATATGACATTTTCGACTACGATATTTTGTATTATAAATTTAAATATTCTATCAAAAAGTACTATATTTTTTATTTTAGTTTAAGCGATTTATTTTGCTAAGTCAACTTATTTTTGCTAATTTCTTAACCTTAATTATATATTTATAATACAAAACATTTAAATCCAATGTTTAAAACCACAAAGTACGAGACTATATTAACTATTCATGCGACAATTTCATGCGACTCTGAACGAGCTGCATTTGGATACTTTTCATTTACAATTATATAATTCTAACAATACCAAAATAACGACTTCACTCATAAAGTTGAGTATTTGTTCAGTTTATAATATCAAGTGTATATTTGTAAAAAAAAATGTTTGAAATTGCAGTTTCTCGCGATGAATTGGCCGCGTCGAAATGTCATAGACCCAAGGAAGGTAGCTCAGGGTTAACTAGGACCCACGGGCAATAGTTTAAGGATCGAGAATACTCAGAGTAACGTGGTCTCCGCCAAACCTTGTAAACAAATAAACTTCTCTACTACAATCACTGACCTGTAATAAATGAAATATTAAGGCGTTTGAAGAGAGGCTTGCAGCTTTCCACTCAGTTTTACAATTTAAAAATTTCCAAACTACGAGAAAAGTTACCCCGATTAAAATACCGTAGCACATATGTGAATGAAAATAAGAAAAGTAAAATCTTTTATCTGTTTTAGTACCAAATTGTTGCATCAATAACATGAGTAACCAACGCAACTTAGTTTGCAGCAAGACGATCAATGTGTAAGTTCAACATCAATTTTGTTATTATTATTATTATTATTATTTATACTCAGTCTAACAACTGCTGAGATCGACTTTGTTTAGAGTAACTAACGAGTGGGAGTTTCTCAGTATGGAAACAATCGCACAACATCCATGCCCTAACCGCGATTCGAACGAGGGACCTCTGTGATCCGAGGAAGTCACGCTGACCCCTATACCACAGGAGGTCGGCTTTAATTTATTGTCGACCTGCGGGTCTAGGCAAGTCGCATGATATGAGAAGTTATTTGCTGTTGTAAAACGAACGAACAAAGTTTTCCGCACGTTCAATTTATTGGCAGTAATCCAAATATTTAGGTTTCTAGTTGCATTCTCAATCTTTGTTGATATATTTTTTTCCAGGAAATATGTGTCTAATAATCAAAGTAGTGGTATTTGTGTAGAGGGTAGATTTTAGAGGGTCCCTGGAGTATGCCACAGGTTATTACATCCCATTCTGATAAATAAACCTCACCATCTTTGTTCTGGAGAATAAAAATTTACGATTATCGGAGAATTAGGTTAAGAGTGCTAAAGCATTACCTCTGATAATATAATATTGTAATTTTCTCTTAAATATACTGCGATAAACCGGAACAAAAGCCTTATATAAGTCCGCAAAAAAAATCATACACTTCTTACCGGAACCCTATAATTTATTTCTAATCATTTAAGTAACTATTCAGTTACATATTGGCACCGTGAGGATTGGACCATATCACACTTAGTAATTCAAATCATGTATAGTTTCATTTTCATTAATGAAACTTCTGCCGGTAGTAGCCTGTTACTTAAACAAATAATATCAAAATACTTTCCCTTTAATACAGCCGTAAGCTTTACAAATTACTTGCCTATTACTTTTCTACGATAAGTTTCACTTTGAGAATATTATTTTCCCCGTGATAAATGATCCGGCGAACATCTGAGTGAATCCAAATTATCCCAGGCATATATACCAAGGTGATCAAAAAGTAAGGTGAAATTATCATTTAAAACTCCCTGGTAGTAGGAAGGCAGGTAATTTTTTTTCCTAGGTTGGTAGGACTGTCTATAATATTTGCCAAGCGTCTGTTTGTTAAAAAGTTTAATTATCTCCAAGTACCACGTGTTTTTGTAAACAACCAAAAGTAAATTTTTCGATTTTTACAATAGGTGATTTTGTTGAGAAAAGAACTTGCATCAAATTTTGTTTGCGAAACGAATAATCTTGTGAGGACACATTGAAAATGTTGCGGAAGGCCTTTGGTGATCAAACTATAGAACAAAAAAACGTTTATAAGTGGTACAACGAGTTCAAAGAGGACCGAGAACGCGTTGAAGACGAACCGCGCTCTGGACGACCATCAACGTCTACCGACGAGGACCACGTCCAAAAGATCAAACATTTGGTGCTTGACAATCGTCGATGGACAATTAGAGATCTCGCTGATAGTGTTGGAATATCATTTGGCTCAGCCCAAACCATTTTGAGGAATTTTTTGTGTCTCAAACGCGTCAAGTCTCGATTGGTATCAAAATCGCTAAATTTTTTGGAAAAAAAGCGTCGCGATGATGTGTGTGAAACATTTGCTGTCTGACTATCAGGACCACTTGAAATGCATCATTACTGGAGATGAGACTTGGATTTACGCATAAGACCCTGAAACCACCGACCAATCCAGCGAATATCGTGCAAAAGGTGAAGCAAGACCGAAAAGATCAAGGCAAAGTCGATCTAAAATCAAGGTCATGTTGACAGTTTTCTTTAATTATCGTGGTGTGGTGCACTATGAATTCCTCCCGCCGGACCAAACTGTCAACAAAGAATATTATTTGAGCGTTATGCGTCGTTTGCGTGAAGCTATTCGTCTGAAACGGCCGGAATTATGGGCGAACAACTCTTGGTTCCTTCATCACGATAATGCACCATGTCATTCTGCAGTGGTTCTTCGCGACTTTTTTTTGCCAAAAACTCGACTCATATCGTTCCGCAACCACCGTATTCGCCTGATTTGGCTCCATGCGACTTCTGGCTATTCAGCAAGCTCAAAAGGCCAATGCGGGGACGCCGTTTTGACACGATTGAGGAGATAAAAACCGAATCGAAAAAGGTCTTGAAGGCTATACCGGAAAAATACTATTCCGACTGTTTCGAGAACTTGAAAAAGCTTTGGAAAAAATGCATTTTATCGGACGGGGATTACTTTGAAGGGGATGAAATTGATTTGGAAGAATAAATAAAGAATTTATATTTTATAAATAAATTCACCTTACTTTTTGTTCACAGTGGTATATATATAGTAATATTGACTTGTGCGAGAGTTAAATTGGTAGCTCTATGTAAGTTGTGTAGTTTGATTGCTATAAAAATCATTTTGGAAATTAAATTTAACTTTTTCAGGATATTTTTAATTAACGTCTTTACAAATACGAGGAAGGTAAATTAATATTAGAATTTGGAAACTTCGTTAGGCACGTAGACTATACGAACACGACATAAACTAAGAGTTTGCGAAAACTGTAGCACCCTAAATATCCTATAAAACAGTTTCGTTCTTCACAAGTTGAAGGAAGGCTGAAGAAGTTCTGTAATACGATCAATTCGGTTCTTGAAAGGAGGCGAGTTTACAATAAATTCAATTTTGACTTCAGTTTAATAAAAAAAAGAACGAGTATCTTATAACACTTACGACATGGAAAAAGCCTTCGACAATGGAAATGGAATGAAGTATTGTGAGTTATAACGAATATAGTTATCGCAAATGCACAACGAAAATGCCAGAAGAATCATCTGCTTCTACTATAAGCTGCACTGATGAGTAAATGGAAACCTGTATGCAGTTATTACACAATGTAGTGATCACGCCGAAAATTGTGACGAAAATCCACAAAATGGAATTTGATGACCGTCGACTGAAATTGCGTCATCTAACAGATGAAACAGATATTTCAAACTGTGCTGTACATCGCATGTTGACTGTAAATATGGGCATGAAAAAGCTTTCTGTAAGATGGGTGCCGCGTTTGCTTACAATGGATCAAAAACAGTATCTCGAAAATGTTTCGATCGAGTGATTGGCGATGTTTCGTCGATTCGTAAACATGGACGAAATAATTGGTCCATCACATCACACCTGTGATAAAGAAAGAGTTATAACAATGTAATGAAAGGCAATCGGATGCAAAGAAGAGGCGGAGACTGTTCCATCATCTGGCAAAGTTATAGTCAGTTATTTGTGATACTCGTGGAATAATTTTCATTAATTATAATCGTAAAGGAAAAACAGTCGAGGGCTAGTATTTTGCGAACTTATTTTATGGTTGGAGTGATGAAATCAAGAAAGTCCTCAAACGAGAATGACTAATTACTCTCTTTGGCAATAGATAGAAATATTTCGTTTTAATTTGTTTCCCGGATGTTTCGTTAAAATAGAAAACACAAAATAGCGGACAAGAAGTTAAGCATTCTTCTTTTGTGAAGCAAGAAAGACGGACGGTTTTGTGAGGCTATCGTCTAATTCTGGAACAGCATCTTTTATTTAAAGACGAAGAAAAATGAAACGCATTAGATTCCTTCGTTCCAGAAGGTAGGCCATTGACCCATAAGAATCTTCTGAAAATAGCACGTGAAATTTCTAGAGGAAAATAAAAACGCCCAACGTTTTATTAATCAAGTAATTAGTAACAAGTCCCAATCTGCCATAAAACGTTAAAGACAACTTTTTAATTTTGTCATTTTTTCACAAATACAAAAGTAAATAATGATATTCACTATCATCAATTTAGTATATTTATTTCCAGGCTGAAACTCATCTTAATTAAAATAAAGCCAACATTTTCCTACACGTTTCTTTACTTTCTTCGCTGCATTTGCTAGCTTCGAGTAATTAGTCACTGTCGTCAGTGAAAAAGGCGTCACGGCTATCAAATGGACGTTCTTTTTGTAGGATATGAATTTTTAGGTTCCATAAATATTCTCTCGACACTATTACAAATCTCTTTCAAAATCCACAACGTCAGTAACTCTTTTTCCTTTTCACTGAGTTATTTCTTAAGCGACTCTTTCTGTAGTTCTGTAAGAATTTGTCCTTTCAATTCTTTCATAAACTTGATGTTTACTTTTCTCGATAGTACGATCTATCAATCTAGTTTCTCATATATATTTCAATATTCGAAACTCACAATGCTCATGTATGTCTTTATTATTGCGTTTTCATCTTTTAGACTTATTCGGAGTGGAAAAATCTCATTTTTTAACTAAATGTCCCCTTAACGTTTATTTAACAAAGAAAAATTCCAACAAGTATAAAACGTCAGTCGTATATCAGATTATAAATATATTTCGTCCATAGTTTATTATTTCAAAAGGAAGCCTGTGAAGCATTCTGTCGCAGGTGAACCTTCCCAGAGAGCTCTGGAGGAGGCTACCTTTGGGGATGCTTTTTGAACTAAGGTTCTCACAAGCCGAGGCATACGGTAAGAGTTGGAATAGTCGGCCAGCTGCCTCTTGAAATGCTCAAGGCACGACTCCACAGCAAACCCCTCTCCCGACATAAGAAGAGCGTGGGACAATTTAACTTTTTACCAAGCGCCCGAACTACCTGATGCTGGTTCCCTAGGGTTTGTCCTGCATAACTTTTAGGCGAATGCAGGGTAGTATCCCTAAACTACTGTCCGGGGAACCTAGTTAACCCTTGGCTACCTTCCTTTACCCTTCCGTTTCAAATCACTTCATATGCTATTACAGGGGAGTTGCCACTCGTGGATTACCCACATTGCAGCCTGTTACCCCCCCCCCCCCCAAAAAAAGGTAATAATTTGAGAGTATTCGTGGTTTGATTACAAAAAGCAACGTCTTAGTTTAAATCTTAATGTAGCGGTTTGCAGGTATAACGATTGTTTTCGTTAGTGAACCTAAATTGCGTAGTAGCAGAATTTTCATTTTATTCCTTGTCCATAATATCTCTCGCGTTTATAGTCGGCCCGAGGCTGCGAGTCTCTCGGCTGCAGTTAATAAATTTTGCGTTATCCCTTTTCTCTTTTATATAAAAATACTTCGACTGACGCCTCAGAGACGCTGCCAAAATCTTCATTCACATTCGATGCCTGTATCAAAATTGGCTCTAAAAGTATTTATCGTATATTTTAAGAAATGCTATATAAACTCCAATACGATGAAAGGTATCGTATCTAACGTACAAAAAGTTTGCACCGTCCAATGCAGTTCCGTAACAAAGTAATACTGAAATTAATACAAACGGAATGAAATAGAATGACGTTATTGTATTCGTAAATGTAACAAAGGACTGAGATATATGTATTCAAATACATATTTTTTAAAAAAGCTTTTGAGTTTGTAAACTGTATTATGCGGTTTTGTCACTCTTGGCTCTTGTGGTTTTTTTAGCACCTGAATAAAGTATCCAGAAACGTTGTGTGGTATTGATATCATCAATTTTTTTAATGACTACTTTATCTTATTATTATGCCGCAAGTGTTACATGATCTGATAGCCATTTGTGTGTATCTGGTATTTTTCCCAACACACTTACCGAAAGTTCATTTTCCCGGCAAGATTATCCCTGTAGACGTTTTCCCGACAGTACATTTTCCCGGTGGGGCATTTCCCCGAAAGGTGCGTTTATTACGAAATAAAGCATAATATTAATATTGTATAACACTTAATATGTTAGTTATCTTATTTTACATTATTATTGTAAATTAAATTATTGATTAATGCCTGGAAAAAATTAACCATGCTTGGTACACTCATCACTTAACAACCAGGAACAACCACTATGGATTTAAGATAACTCTGGCACCTATGGGTGGAAGGGGTCGCATTTTCAAAATATGCGACAACGGCATATTATCGCGACGAATAAATAGTTTACAGGGTCGTTCAGATGCATAACGTCACTCTCGATGTTTTAATCCCCTAACGGCATAAGGACAGCACTAGGAGTGGGGTGAAAGGTGATTCTAAAAAATTGCTATAAATACCAAGATCCGGTTTTGTGGTAGTCGCTGGGTTTAGTTATGGCATTACAGGAGGGTTAAGTTAAAGTTTCACCCCTAGGAGTGCGGATGGAATGGGATGATAATAATAATTTGATATCTCCCGAAATTGGTGTCGAATCCGGTGTTATGGCATTCGGCACGAATCTCGGTTTATTTCAAATTATTATTATCACCCCCTACCACCACCCCACTAGGAGTTAAAAACTTTAACTTAACCCTACTGGAATCCCAAAACTAAACTCAGCGGCTAACATTATATCGGATTCCACACCTTTTTCGGTCGTTATCGCATTATTTTTAACAACTTCTTTCACCCCACCCTACGAGCTGTCCGATGAACATCGAGAGTGACATTATGAATTGAACTATCCCGTAAACTATTTATTCGTCGCCAATATATGCCGTGATCGCATATTTTGAAAGTTCCACCCCCACCCATAGGTGCTAAAGTTATCTTAAATCCATAGAGGTTGTTCCAAGTTTGGTTGAAATAGTCGGACAAACGGATAAGAGGTTATCGCGTGTTCCAATATTTTTAATAGAGGGAAGGAAAATGTGTTCGTCTTCAGGGATAAATAGTTTAGAAACAGAGCTGGACAAACGAGTTCGAGCATTACAGCCTACTACTCTGTCTATTTTTCACTGTTGGTTAACATGGCGCACGCTATCGAAAGATTGAAACTTATTGCAGAAATAAAGCCAACTTTTGGCCAGTCTACAACTGAGTAGTTTGGTAGTGCACTGGCAAACTTACGGAGGTTAAAATGAAAAATTTAAGTCTGATTAAAAATTAATAATAAGGAAGATAGCCAAATACAGACAAAAGAAGTGATTATATTTTCACTACTGTTGTCTGTATGTCATTATATTTTTTATTATTACGGAGGCTGGTTAACACTTTACTTCCTTTCCATAATCTTATATTTCGAAATTCGCTCATTTCTTGTTATCTATAAGCTTAATACGAGGATATGTCAATGTAAATAGCATCGTCTTCAAATTAGATTCGACAATATCAAGACGAAGTGAGAGGATTTCTTCCAAGTGTCAAGTCCAAAATCATCATTGATAGATAGAAAGTTTGAAAAAAACGCAGGAGGAAAATGCATTTGAACAAGAACCTTTGACCATCTTCAAATGTAAGAATGGATATAGGTGCTGTTAATAGACGCGGTTCGAACCCTGGTGGGCGTGTCGCCACTCGGCAGTCAGCACGTGCAAGGCACACGGTCGATGCAGCAGAATGCAGGCCGGTCAGCGACCCCGGGGTCGCCAGCCTCCGCAACACGTGGGCGTTTGGCGTTTGGCCTGACCCACCACGTGTGTACCTACCCGCTCCGACAGACATTACGAAATTTCGCCGGATTTATAGCAGCAGCCCTTAATCTCACACAAGCGAATAAAATTGCGCACCCAGCACATTTACACAAATGAGCGAGGCGGGAGCCCATCAATAGCTTCATTCTGTTCGGTTGTCACTTTTGATAGTGACGGAAAATAAACCTCTCCTCCTGAGTGTATTTGCAGACTTTAATCACAATACAAAAATGGAGAAAGTATTCATAGTTATTAATTTGTAAATTAGTTTAAGTTAAATCGAGATTAGAGAAAACTCTTCCATTTCATCGGGGGGTTTAAAGGAAGAAGAAGAAGGTGTAACAGAATTCAGTGAACTAGCCAATTCGTCCGCTTTTAGAGTACAGTAATTCCCGTTGGGAATCTTACCGTGTAGAGCAGTAAATTTACTGAAGAGAGTACTACTTGTGACAAAAGGTAACCCTAAAATGAATTTAACGTAATGTGGCTCTGTAAAGATCAGAAGACAGTAATGGAGGTAATGCTGGTTTTTCAAAGCTTTGGAGGAAATAAATGTTAGATTATTGAGACGACATACAGTGAAATATATAGCTACTGTAGAAAAATAGGTAGAAACATAGGTCGGACGTAGAGAAATTTTATTTTGTAAATAGAACAATCGGAAAGTGGAACACTTTACCTACACCTCTGTTGGAGACCAACCATACAAATGTCCCTAGTTTTAAAAGTAAAAATAATTAATATTTTAATATTATAAATATTTATTATGAAGTCAGTTAAAATAGTAACTTTGCATTTGATTGGAGAAATTAAATTTTATAGTTCTAAAATTCTTATTTGATATAACAAGAAACATTGCTAATGCTCTTGCTCAAAGTTATAATAATCAAATAAAAAGATTAACTGCTGGTTTACGAACAAGAAACAAGAATATGTCTTTGGCACGTTAAGTGTTCTGCTTTTGATGGATGGTATAGAAATATGGCTTATAATAATGAGTTATGTAAGAGCTCTTCGTAATTTAAATTTAATGTTTGAACATGGATAGATATCTTTATTTAAAAAATTAGAAAGTTCCTTGAAAAAGAATGCCAGATATCCGTTACAAATATTCATTGACACATGTGTTAATGATGATCGGAAGCATCATGTAGCCTGTTACTCTAAAAACAACATATGGATTTACGGTATCCAGTTGTGGGGAACTGCAAATAACAGTAATATTGAAATTATTCAAAGGTTTAATAGTGAATGCACCGTGCTACGTTCCTAATACAAATCTCCATACCTGCAGTAAAAGAGGAAATATCTCAAATGAGACCAAAATATAGTGACAGATTGGAAGAACGCTCAAACCAATAAATGAACAATTTAATAAAACTAACAGACCTGACGGGATCTGAAGTAGTATTATCATTTGTGTATGATAAATTGTAATAATTAATTAATAATAATAGGACGTCATTATCAGGAATTTTCCCTGCAATCCAATGAAAACAATCATAAAGTGAACTTCATTTGTTGTCTGAGCGTTTTATCTTTTTATGACGAATTATTTATAATATTTTTGCATCCACGAAGGTTTTTATCATTTACTAAATTTTAACATGTAAGACAATGAGGTTTAAATCTCTCATTACATAATATAATACAAAGAATACTTAATAACCTGAGAATGGAGATTGGCCACCGACAAACAAAATTAATGAATTGGTCATATTAATTGTAAAATATTTATTTCTTTTATTTTACACAACACAATTATTTGATCGTGACTGATCATCCAACGCAGAAGAAAGGATGTTATATACACTTCAGTTTATTTCTATTTTGAAAGGTTTTTTATCTATAAACAAATCCTGATAAATCAGACAATATTTTATTATGTCTTCCTATGCAAGTATTGTATTATTAAAATTGTAAGCATTTTGTTCAATAAATGGAGTTGATAAAAGCATCCATTAACAGACTGTATGTATAAGTGAGGGTACAGGAAACAGGATTAGAGCTCGTGGTTGATGCATGATGTTCATCCAGGGAGAAAGAGCTGCTGATCCATACGGAGGAGTCGGTCATGTCCGGGTCCAAGCCCGTCAGTCGGTCTGTAGTGAAGTAAGATGACAAGCGGTAGATTCACTCTCTAAAACATAAACTACGCATTCCATCCGCGTTCTTACCAATCAATCTTCTTTCTCATGTAAGTACATATATATATATATATATATCAATAATTTATATAAGCACACAATTCAATCATAAACTTAAGAAAAATATCCTCAGATTGTGTCACATAGGATTTGACGTTTTGATTTTAAACTATTTATTTATTTAACATTACACAACACATTGTATTTTATTTAAATGTATGTATGTATTTACAGTTTATTTATAGTATTTTCTGAAACGAATTGAAGTGGAAGGATCTAATTGTTAAGATAAATAGAGGGTGTTACATATTTTGCAGCAACATAACTTTTTTGTGGTGAAATAAAACTTAAAAAATAAACACCGTGGTTAAAGAATAATATGTTATTCTAAAAATTTGATATTCATGAACCTAATAAAATATTTCTTGTAAATAATAATTTTAATTAATTGACAATTGAGAAACCTAATTTTAATTTTTTTTATTTAATAAGTTGCTGTTAATAGAGTAAAAACACGTTGTCAAAATTTACAGACATAGGAAACAGGCCTAGAGAGAAATTTTTAATAATACAATACTTACTTGGGAAGACAATAAAATATTGTCTGATTTATCAGGATTTGATTGTAGAAAAAAAATCTTTTAAAATAGAAATAAACTGAAATTTATAAAACATCCTTTCTTCTGCGTTGGATGATCAGTCACGATCAAATAATTGTGTTGTGTAAAATAAAAGAAAGAAATATTTTACAATCAATAGGACCAATCTATTAATTTTGTTTGTCGGTGGCCTGCATTCTCAGGTTAGTAAGTATTCTTTGTATTGTATTATGTAATGAGAGATTTAGAACTCATCGTCTTACATGTTCAAATTTATGAAATGATAAAAATCTTCGTTAATGCAAAAAATAATAATAATAATTCGTCATGAAAAGATAAAACACTCAGACAACGAATGAATGAAATGAACTGGATTCGACCGACTGCAAGAAAGCTGAAAAACAAAAGTTCCGAGCTACGGAGCACCGTTAAGAATTGCACCATGGATAGTGGAGAAAATTAGATTGTTTTGCCATAGCCGATACGTAAATACGAAACGCGAGGTCTTAGGAACCAATTTCCATATTTAGGTCCTGGTAGAAATTGTCACGTGAGTTTGGAAACACATAGTTATGTGGGATACCAAATGTACTATACACGAATTTTACTAATGGCTTGAAGTTCACAAACCATTTCTATAACTGCATTTTTATTAATAGCAAAAACAACGACAAGGTTAGCCCAATGTTTCAAAATTGAGCAAATACGAATCAGTTTAAGAAGTAACATGATTTAGTTACAAATTACTGCCGTTATTTTCTTATTTGCTAAATTTAAACGATTTATATCTGTTATGAAATTTACATTTTCTGTTATTTTTATTAATTCTACAATAAAATTGAGTCAAAAATGTTATTCCAGCAAATTTAGTTAAATAAAATTCACTCATTTCATAAAAAAATAAGTAAAAATTGCTAACCTCTAATTAAAACGATTTGATAAAAGTTTATATCTTCTTCTTATTTCTAAAATACTTTATTTTCTGAAGGGACTCACTTGTGAATCGATATTGGTCTTATCAAACGATCTGTACTATCGAAAATATCTGCAATCCTTTTTTATTGTCATGTATAGACTGCAGAAGTGGACTATTTTTAAATAGATGATTTTCTTGCGGCGCTCTGATGCCTACTTCTTTTGTAATATTCCCCTTAGCAGCATTTAAGGGGCCTGCCTTCTGTTTTCAGCAAATTAGTCTCTCTCAATGCGCCCAGGCTTTTGTGTAAATGGGGTATTTGTGTTCCATTGGGAGGGGGGAGGGGGGTGACGGTAAGGCTTCTACGTTTCTCCTGGATCTCCATTCTGAGTTATAAATACCTTCAGAAGAAGCATAGCATTTACTTAATTGCGATCAAGAACAATGTGCTAACAATATACTATATTAAACCGTAAATGGTATTTATACAACTAATGACGATGCAGAGTTTCGTATATACTGTTAAAGGTGTAATAGAATGATTTGGCCTGAATTAAATGCTCACACTAGGGCGGGTACATTCATGGTATATGGAGCATTTAGGTTTAAATACTGGAGAAATAATTGATAGAATTCACATTTCGTAGAAGAAGCGAGACTTCAGGTGTCCTCGTAGAAATATTTCACCAATGAAAGCAGAAAACCCAACAATCTTGTATCATACAGTAATTTAAGTTGCGGCGGGAGTAAGAGCTCTATTTTTACATTTAATTTAATGGTCTCCTTTAATGAAAAATACATGAATAATTTTATAAAAATTAAATTAAGGCTTTAAAATAAATATAAACGCTGACGTGTTTATTTAAGGAGTTTAAAAATCCGTAAGACGACCCAACTATCAAAATATATGTAAAATAATTTCATTAACAGGAAAGTGCACAGGAAAGTTTGCGGCTTAGTGTTTGCTTATCATTTTCAATATTTACTCTTACCCTCATTACATTAAGCGGAAAGAATTCATTTTGTAATTATATATGCCAGAATGAAACACATTTATTATATTATATTATATAAGTTATAATAATAAAGCAAATATTTTCATTCAATTTAAATTATTTAACTATTCAAAATATGTAGTCCGATTTCCTGTGGTCCCGGCGAGGGCATGAATATTGAGTGTTTACGTATCCATACCGAGAAACCACGACAAATTAGTTCCCCGACTGTGAAGTTCAACAAAGTCGCTAATGATCTTAGCCGTTGATGCGACTATAAAAAATTAAATATTATATATATATATAAATAGGAATCGGAGAGATAATTTAGTGCCGACATCCATTTGATTCAGATTTAGATTTATTGATTCCATTAGTGGTGTACTGAGGAAATAGGACAAGTCAAAACACCATTACATAGATTAATATTGTAATGTTTATACCTTCGTCTTCTTTACTGTTCCACACTCGCTCACGTAAGGAACAGTTGACTTGAGTATATTATGTAATTTTCCATGGTTTTTAATTATTGCTAATTTAATTACAAAATATTTATTAACAGGAAAAAACTTGATTTGATTTATTTGGGCACCAAACAATTTATTCTTAACTTTTATAATATAATATAATAAATGTGTTTCATTCTGGCATATATAATTACAAAATGAATTCTTTCCACACAATGTAATGAGGGTATTGAAAATAATAAGCAAACATTAAGCCGCTAACTTTCCTGTGCATGAAGTGCTTAATGAAATTATTTTACATACATTTTGATAGTTGGGTCGTCTTACGGATTTTTAAACTCCTTAAATAAACACGTCAGTGTTCCCACACTGCTCTTGGGATAATGTTCTCGAGGGTAGAGGGCTGCTTGGCTCCACCTCCTGAAAGATACTACGGTGTTCCTTGGCGACGCTCGAACAATGGAAACGTACTCGTACAGAAAATCCAGTCCTACAGGAAACTTGTCACTGAAACCTAAAATCAAAATCTAGTATTGATACTTCTACTAAACTGAAGCAATACTAACTGCTCGACCAATTTAATATTAGCAGTGTAGTTTAATAACGGTATCGGCAGCAATGTCAGACGTATGCGATCTCGGTCGACTCCAGCTCTGTGATGTATTTAATCCCATGCAGTCTGTATTTTTCTGAAAATTCACCCAATCAAAAAATTTATTTTGGAGGGGTATAAAAAATTAGTCCAAACAAAATGTCGGACTAGTGATGGATGGATGGATGAGCCGTTGTACATCCTAACATTACAAAAAACATCATTATCATCTTCCTCTACGAGATTATTCTGCAGCTATGTTCTCGTCTAGTCTTGACAACAAAAATTTTTATACCTACCAAAACGTGCTATTTAGAAAGAAAAGTAAACTGGATAGACTTAAAATTAAATTTAAGCTTTATAATATGGCGGGTGCAAATTTAAGATACCTTCAAAGTTATTTACAGCTTCGGAAACGTACCGTTTAACTGCTTTTCTGTTAAGCATACAAAATCATTACCCACGCACCCAAAATCAGGATTGGGAATGACCGTCATTTTGTCTTAATGATTATTTAACGAATTGAAATCGTTAAAAACCATTCTACGCATTTACATGACAAAGATGAACACTTTCATCGTAATTAGTCCTACTATTCTCTTATGAAAAGTGAACAAAGTTAGCGTGAGAGACAGAGCAATACGTCACAGAGTAAATACTTCTTTTTATAAAGCTTCTTGTGCCCTAAACTACATACGCAACTTTAATAATAAAATAAAAGTTTTTCTAACTTCATTATTATTTTTCTAAAATCTGCATGTTAACATGACCGGAACTGTTGGTGGAATTATGATGATTTTTTATTGTTACAGGGTTGATGTGTAAGTGGTGAGAACCATCGAGTAGCAGGATCCGACGCACTGAATGCTAGTCTAAATTTAGCAGCCGAACGAACACACACAAGTGATCGGCTTTCATCACTGCTTTCAACTTCACCTATTCTCTTTCACCTTGCTGCCGCTGCGTACTTCAGTTCCTACGACCATATCTTTGGAATTCAATCTGTCTTTATAATTTATTCCAGTTTAATTTCAATACTTAATTAAATTCTGAGAAGAAAATATACGTTAACTCTAATTAAATACGCAAATTATGCTGAACATTGCCTTTGTGTTTAATGTTAAGTAAAGAAACTGAAATAACGTTTATATAAATATATGTAACTCATTATTATTTAATAAAAACTATATAATTTAATATAGATAGATAATAGTCAATAAAATACAATCTGTGATTCACCGCCATTCGCATCTTTGAAATACCTACAGACGGCGGCACGTCAAGATAGATAATAGATAGATAGATTTATTTATTCACCATTAGCCCTCTAATGAGGAAATAGGATTCGTCACAAATGTACAATAGATAAATTACATATAAAATGAATTAATATTAATAATCAAGTGGGTAGACTTACTTCCTTTACCGTGTGTTTTTATTGCCTCCCAAATAATTCATGTAATGTCTATAGTAATGTCAGCTACTATTCTTCAAATGCAACCACTATAGTAACCGCACGAGGATCATGGACATCACTGAGACTTCAGTTTTCACGAAAACTATCAACTTCTTTACGTTCCAATATTCTTTATTGAACAAATTTTGAAATTTATTGGATGTGTAAGTTAATTTAAATTATTTTGTTACAGTACAAATATCACTTATTTAATTAAATTTTAACATTTATTGCTGAATTGATTGATAGAATAATATATTAATCATCAATCTTGAAAAATAATTTTAAATAATGGCAAGAGAGAAAAATAAACTTTATTACATAAAAAATACATTAAAAAAATGTATTGAGCGCCAGCAGATATACATATATTCTGCAAAAAATTAACAATAATTAGCTCCGGCTTTGTTAATGAAATACTCCTCTACAAGGTAATGTGGGCGGCTTGGTTTCTATTTACAAACAGAGCTTAGTTCCGTACTGTGTAAAATAAATCTTTAACTTCTGAAGGCACTTTACATTAATGGTGACCCTTACTTTAACTTGTGGCGTCAGTCGACTTGCTGCGGATCACTGGTCTTGTAGCAGTCTACGATCTCCTTCTTCGGCCTCCCGCGATGGTCGTCCACACTCCAAAACTTTTGTTCCTTACAGCTCGCCAAATTTTGCACACTTTCGCCTCTCTCACTTCCCTTTCAGCCCTCTCTCTGTCTGTTTTCAGTCCTCTCTCTCTCACTCCACTTTCCCCCGGGTGCGGAGTATATATCCTTACTCCCCCCCCAAACGATGCAAAAATAGCGACGCGTACTCTCGGCTTCTTGGAGCCTCTCGAGCACACGTGCACTTCTAATTAATTCCCTCTCAGGCCCGCGGACAAAGTGCGGCCACTTACCGATGTTATTCACTACAATATATATATATATATATATATATATATATATATATATTGTAATATTAGCGTGTCAGATAATTATAATTTATTTCAATTATTTTATTATTATTACCTATGAATAATTTTTTAGATTTAAAAAATTCCAAAATCGATATATGCATATGCAACGTATGTGTTTGCTCACGTATCACCGGAATAGTGATGGCCTGCGGTGGCTGTGGACTTAGGTGAATGATTATCGACATTGTCGTGGGACGACGTGGGACGTGATCCGGCGTAATATTTGTTGCGGGCTTGACAACTTACTGAAGAACAGCAAGCAAGCCTGATTGTTGTGGTGAATTCCAAGGAAATCACTAAACCTTGCCGCATTTGTGTGCCTTCCAAGATTAACAGTCACCGACTTGGTTAGCGCGCAAAAGATGTTCCTCGTTGCTTCACTACACGTAGAAATGTTTCCCGAAAAGAGCAAGTAATTGTGTCACCTGAAGACAAGCAACTTGCGGTCATACCATGTTCTGTACGCACGTGCATAAACAGTCGTAGACTAGTCGTCGCCAGTGTCAAAGGATTCTTCTAAAGCAATTAATCCTCGCTGGAAAGACAGACATAACCCGCGCCCGAATCCATTGCGTCTTTGTCTCTATAAGAAAATCTATTCGTTAAAATATTGTATACTTTGCGTTATCAAAAGAAACGCACAGTTGCCAATTTTTTCAATAACGAGGAGAATCTACGTTTGTAGCTTACAGTATGAATTTATTTTTTAGGGTAACAGGCTGCATGAGGGTAATCCACATGGTGGCAAATCCCCTTTAATACCATAGGAAGGGATTTGAAAGGTGGATGCGGAAGGTTAGAAGAAGGTAGCCAAGGGTTAACCCTAGTTAACCCCCGGGCTATTGTTTAAGGATCCTACTCAGCATTCGCCTAATAGTAATGCTGGGAAAACCCTAGAAAAACCTTCATCAGGTAGGTCGAACATTTGGTACTTGTCCAACGACCTTCCGATAGCGGGAGAAAATTTTTCTGTGGGGTCGCAGCATTCCCTTCTCCGTGTCTCGACCAGTTTAGGAGGCAGCTGGCCGACCAATCCAATGGGAAAAGCGAAAAACTCTAACCGTATGCCCAAAGTCTGTGAAACCGGAACATACACTTCTCAAAACAGGCCGAGGTGCCTCGGCATGTGGGAACCTTAGTTCAAAAAAACCAGAGAGATGTGAAGGCATCCCCAAAGGTAGCCTCCACCAGAGATCTCTGGGAAAATTCTCTCGCAGGCTTCCTTCCATGGTCAACAGAATGAATTCAAACTATCATTTATGCCGAGGCACCTCGGTCTGTTTGAGAGGTGTATGTTCCGGGGTCGCAGACCTTGTGCATACGGTAAGAATTGTCCGCTATTCCTATTGGAATAGTCGGCCTCGTAAACTGGCCAAAGCTTGGCGAGGGGGAAGCTGCGACCCCACAGCTAACCCATCTCCCGCCATCGGAAGGGCGTGGGACAAGTACCAAATGCCCGACCTACCTGATGCAGGTTTTTCTAGGGTTTGTCCTGCATTTCTTTACGCGAATGCCGGGTAGGATCCTTAAAATATAGCCCGGGGGCCCTAGTTACCTTTGGCTATCTTCCTCAACCTCAAAAACCTCAAAAAAAGACAGGCTATGTATAGGGGTAATCCACATATTGGCAACTCCCCTCTTATAGCATGGCGGGAGAGGAGTTTGCTGTGGGGACGCAGCATTCCCTTCTTCGTGCCTCGACCAGTTTAGGAGGCAGCTGGCCGACTATTCCAATAGGAATAGCGGACAACTCTTACCGTATGCCCAAGGTCTGTGACCCCGGAACATACACCTCTCAAAACAGGCCGAGGTGCCTCGGCTTATGGGAACCTTAGTTCAAAAACGGAGAGGAAAAGGCATCCCCAAAGGTAACCCCTTCGTATCTCTCCTAGCCCCGGTTCTGCCTGCGAGCCCCCCTCCCTCCCTTTTGTTTAAATTAAATTAAATTACAACAGCAAGAAAATATCAATAAATTTATTAATAGGAAAAGTTTACGCGCACAAATCTTGGAAGTAAAATTAAGCAATAATGTTTTGTTGAAATTTGGGTGAGATAACGAAGAAAACGTCGACAATCCTAAAATTACAGTTTTATTTAGTAATTTTCAAACAAGTGCCTTTAACAAGTCAGTTATAAAATAAATCAGTGTAGTGAAATATTAAGCGAAAAATGAACTAATAATTATAATGGTTACTAATTACATCACACATAATCAATATTTAATTTTTTTTAACTTTTAACTAACTGATACTTAAAATTCACATTAGATTTAAATACGTAGAACGATTCAAATGAGAGCACAAACACATATGGAACTACAATTGACACCAACTCGGTTAGATATTCAGAAAGATTTCTATCAAATTAAGTAACCACAATACCAATGTTTCCTTTTTCGGTTATGATAACATTAAAGAAAATAAAGATGTAAAATCACTATTTCGTTGAATTATAGACACGTATTTGTATTTGCACAGCCATCGTTGATCTATATAATAAAAAAAGGATGTATGTATGTACGTTAATCTTTTTACAAATTTAAACGCGTGGACACATTGCATCAAAACGTGGTACACATATTCTTAAAAACACGAGAAACGGTACTGCGCGGGTGAGAAACCCCTAGCATAAATGTGGAGAGAATTATAATTGAAACACGTGATAATTTTGTGTTAAATTACTGCGCGCCAAGAGACCGTGACGACACGCGCGCGCTCGAGAGAGAGACAGAGACGTTACTACGCGACGAACAAAGGAAATAATACATTTTTCCGTAATGAAATAAAGCAGAAATACTTTCATTGAATAAAAAGTTTAATTGTATCCAGCTATACTCCATCGAATGATAATAAAAAAAACAATATGAAATACTTTACCATCATTGCGGAAAATGTAAGTTAATTTTCGTGCCATATTAGTTAAGTCCAATATTGCGTTTACAAGAATTTCATCAATTTAATCTTTCGTAATGGCTGAAGGGTGATGGACAATTATATCCTGCAATACTCAAGGAGTATATTTAAGTATTTTATTCGTGAAGACATTAGGAGGAGTATTTGTTGGGACTGATGCAATAAAATTCAATGTATTTTATAGCTGTTTAATTACTGCACTATCGGTCGAAAGAATGTACGGAACTAGGAACATTTAGATTTAGGTTAAATCGCTTCTTGACTAAAGATTAATATAGAATTAAAAATTTTTTTGGGTTTATATAAATAAGTAGACGGGCAACGCCCGTCTACTTATTTATATAAATTAAAAGTAATGAATGAGATTTTATAATATTTATAAGCACATATTAACAACATGAAAATTATATGTTTACAAAATGGCATAGAAAATTCATATAATACCTTTAAAACTCCGTGCTAATATTTAATAGACCACTTTCAAAGGGAAATGCCGGGCGCAACGACGTTTGTGTTTACTTTACGGTATCTTTCAAAGTGTTTCGCAGGCGAGCATTTCCTGTTCTTTCCAAGAATTCCAGCTGACTGAACAAATTTCGTCCTCGTTGCTTGTTTCCGCATCTAGTCTGTCTCGATGCGAATAGTACTGTAAATTCTCGTTCCGGTATTCGTATTTCAAATTCAAAATTTACTTTTCGACCAACTTTTCTGAACTAACATTGACAAATTCCGCTTTCCAAATTAAATGCTGCTACATCATTCTCCTCCCGTTCTTTTGTCTTGCACATGGTGGCAACTCCCCTTTAATAGCATACGAAGGGATTTGAAAGGAAGAGTCAATCATTATAGGCAAGGGTTAACTAGGGCCCCCGGGTTGTAGTTTAAGGATCCTACCCGGCGTTCGCCTAAAAGTGATGCAGGACAAACCCTTGAAAAACCTCCATCAGGTAGGTAGGTCGGGCCCTTCCGATAGCGGGATAAGAGTTTACTGTGGGGACGCAGCATTCCGTTCTCCGTACCTCGACCAGTTTAGGAGGCAGCTGGCCGACTATTCCAATAGGAATAACGGACAACTCTTACCGTATGCCCAAGGTCTGCGATCGCGAAACATGTGCCTCAGCATGTGGGAATCTTAGTTCAAAAAAACTTAATGCGCAATCATCCTTCAAATCTTCTTATCTCTCTGGTTCAGTTAATAGCTGCTAAGTTAGTTCCTTAACAAAGACAATACTATTCACATTAAATATTTGTCAAACTTAAATATAACATTGAAATTAACATCTGTTAAAAAAAATACTAAACACGATCTTCATACAGACAAACATTAAATAGAGAAGCAATAACTATGAAAATTCAAAAGTGCCTGACGTGTCGTCGTCGATCGGCGGTTTTTTCTAACGAGGAAAAAGTTAAGATTGGAATTAAATGTAACAACTGAAATCAACGACAAATAGAATTAGGTTGACTTTTAATAAACCACTGTGATCAAAAGTAAGGTGAAATTGTCATTTAAAACTCCGAGTATTAGGAAGGCAGGTAAATTTTTCCCTAGGTTGGTAGGACTGTCTATAATATTTGCAAAGCGTCTGATTGTTAAAATGTTTAATTATCTCCGAGTTACACAAGATTTTATAAACAACCAAAAGTGAATTTTTCGATTTTTGCAATGGGTGATTTTGTTGAGCAAAGAACTTGCATCAAATTTTGTTTTCGGAAGGAATATTGTTGTGCGGACACGTTGAAAATATTGCGGAAGGACTTTGGTGATCAAACGATGGCACAAAAAAACGTTTATAAGTGGTACAACGTGTTCAAAGAGGGACGAGAACGCGTTGAACACGAACCGCGATCTGGACGACCATCAACGTCTACCGACGAGGGCCACGTCCAAAAATTCAAAGATTTGGTGCTTGACAATCGTCGATGGACAATTAGAGATCTCGCTGATAGTGTTGGCTCAGCTCAAACCATTTTGAAGAATGTTTTGTGTCTCAAACGCGTCAAGTCTCGATTGGTGCCGAAATCGCTCAATTTTTTGGAAAAAAGCGTCGCGTTGATGTGTGTGAAACTTTGCTGTCTGACTATCAGAACCACTTGAAATGCATCATTACTGGAGATGAGACTTGGATTTACGCATAAGACCCTGAAACCACCGACCAATCCAGCGAATGTCGTGCAAAAGGTGAAGCAAGACCGATAAGACCACGGCAAAGTCGATCGAAAATCAAGGTCATGTTGACAGTTTTCTTTGATAATCGTGATGTGGTGCACTATGAATTCCTTCCGCCGGGCCAAACTGTCAACAAAGAATATTATTTGAGCGTTATGCGTCGTTTGCGTGAAGCTATTCGTCTGAAACTGCCGGAATTATGGGCGAACAACTCTTGGTTCCTTCATCACGATAATGCCACATGTGATACTACATTCGTTCTTCGCGAATTTTTTGCCAAAAACTCTACTCATATCGTTCCGCAACCAGCGTATTCGCCTGATTTGGCTCCTTGCGACTTCTGGCTATTCAGCAAACTCAAAAGGCCAATGCGGGGACGTCGTTTTGACACGATTGAGGAGATAAAAACCGAATCGAAGAAGGTGTTGAAGGCTGTACCGGAAAAAGACTATTCCGACTGTGTCGAGGACTGGAAAAGCGTTGGAAAACGTGCGTTTTATCGGACGGGGATTACTTTGAACGGGATTAAATTGATTTGGAAGAATAAATAAAGAATTTATATTTCATAAATAAATTCATCTTACTTTTTGTTCACAGTGGTACAACATTTCAGAAATTAATCGTTTACAATAATTTGGTTCTCTGTCTAAACTATAAGCGTAGTGGAAATAGAAATTGTGACTTGTGTTATATTGGCCAAAGAAAAATAACTATAATGCATGAATTAAAGAAAATAGCAATTAAAACTTTTAAAGAGAAAATATCTCATTTTTAAACTGTATCCTTATCAACACAATCCTATCACTGAACATTGTATCAAATTTAATAACTGTTTCGATTTTGAAATTTTAAATAGTGAACCACATTATTGTAAAATGTGTTATATATTAAAAATCGACGTAATACTGTTAATATTAAGAATGACACAAAAAATCTTAATAAATCATATGATGGTACATTTTGAAGTTATTTGGTCCTTAAATATTTATGTTTGATTTTAGTTCATACGTTTAATTTCCCATTCTCGCCGTTACAAAAAGGTGCCAATCCAAGTCGAAACTTACGGAACTTTTAAATTTAAATTGTCTATTGTTTTGTCTATTTAAATTTTGTCTATATGAAAGTCGTATTTAGTATTAAGACATTATTAAGGCTTCTTGAAATGTATCCTGTAGTTTCACGGATTTTAAACGTAACTGAATCTGTGCTGTGGTCCGTTTCGCACTCCCTGGCGTCGCTTTGGTCTTGTGCTAAGGGACGCACTGTTATTTATAGAGTCGGTTGTGCATAAGGTGGTGCCACGTGCCAACAGCAATTTCCGACGCGCGTTTCGCAACCACTGACCTACTAACGCTCCACGTGGGCCACACGCACACCCTTGCCCGCTCCAAAATTAGTCCTTAGCTGCGGAGCCCGGTCGTGCCACGCCTCCCTTACGCGCGTTACGCACAAATACTATCGTGTGACCTACTTCTGTCTGAATAAGAATGATGACCTCCGTAGCGGCGCCCTTGATGAGGGCTATTGTGTTGCGGAGGACGGGGCGGGGCGTTACTACGCTACGTGTTACACGCTCGACCGACGAGATAAAAACTTATTATCCAGGAACACGGTCCGAAACCTCCAGAATTTTAATATAAAATGCGCAACATTTGAGTGATTATCGTTTCTCAGCGGAAACAACAGTGAAATCAATATTCAAGAGGCATAGTAGTTCAAATTATATTCAAATTTACTACCAATCAACGCTCATATAAAAACGTTTCGGACAGTATCTGGATCGGACCAGTTACAAAGACTAAAAGAATTTAGAAAACAAAGATAATATTTATTTTCGTCAATATAGTTTAACTTATTAAAAAGGCCAAAACAGACAATTTATAATTTATTTTATTTAGTTCAACATGTTTCATTCCGAATGAACAATAAAGATATTAAAAATTATAGATACAATTCTACAGAGATATTAGTGGATATCAAAAAATTATATAAAGAAAGGAAATGACGAATATAAATAGTTTATAAATAAATAAATACAGATATAAGAAATATAAAAATAATTTATAAGTAAATTTAAACTTATTACATATTCATTAAATATATTGTAATGCCAATTAATTAGGCCAGTAATTGTTTGGACATAAAATTTGAATAATTTGATAAATCAATTATAGCGGTCTGATCGAACAAAGCAACAATGGAGAAGCGAGCTCGGCTGCTTTGTCGAAAAGTCGAAATGGCATTTGCGCGCACGAAAGTCTGAGTCAGTTTACGTCTACAGCCAGCCAGGAAAGGAGGCAAATTATAACAAATTTTTCACCGAGATACCTTGCAGTATATTTCAAATAAAAAACAAACAGTATAAGTATACAAAGAATTTGAAAATCATCAGTTCCAGTAATAAGGCAAATTATAACAATTTTACACTGAGGGGAAGACGACATCCGATTACTGACCAAGGAGAGGATCATCCAAGGCTCCGGAAATTTGTCTACGTTCTATTCGCCGGTGAGCGTGTAAATTCTGTGAGAACTAGAATCTGTTTAAATAAAGATTTGCATTTATCTTGTTGTGTAGGGGAAATAAAGAATGCTGGTATCAGACAAACAGTATGTAAGTAACAAAAACCAAAACTATGATAATATTGTAAACGCTAATTAAAGGATAGAGTCAGATTTCGTTCTTTAGTTCGCTTTCTTCTAGTTTTCTTTCATTGATTGACTTATTGTTTTAATTTTAAGCAAATAATATTTTGAATTGTTAATTAGTCAAATTCTTATTTTATGGTGTCCTAATCATCAAACCCAGTAACGACCCTGAAGATATTAAAATTTTAATTGTAATTGTTTTGATTATTCAAGCCAATAAATTATAACTGTACAAAAAGTAAGACTTTGATTAATTGACGTAAACAATTCTATAATTAAAATTATAAGAGATGCAAGGATTCATTATAAATTAATACAGACCATAATTTAATTAAATTCGTCAAATTAATTTTAATTCTGCTTTAAACACGCAATAACTATTACATTCATTTGTGCAACAACGTTTATAAATATATTTATTGTATCATTTCAATCATTAATTTATTCTTAAACATGAATACCCCGTGATTTTATTTTATAAATATACATTAAAAACAGATTGAAGGAAACAGATTCAAAGATCAAAGAATAAAATAAACCAGCCAGAACTGAAAGGTCTTAAAATAAGGCATTAAAACACCAAGTGATAAGTATCGTGAGTCACGAAACAAAATGTAAGGGGTCAAACTTATCGAACAGTTTCCTTGATTAGAGAAATTTAGCGTAAATCTAGAGATACAGCTGTCCAATTCTCGCATCAAAATGATCAGATCTTTCTTCGTCTCTTACTCTGCAAGGTCCTTTCAGTTTCGCCCTTTTATATTCTCCGCTCTTGTTCTTGCTTGTTCATTTTGTCTTCTCTCTCTCTCAATCACTTTCTTCGACCAGTTGTATTATCTTTATTATAATTGGGCTCAATTTCTGTTCCTAAAATCCATCCCACACTTCTCGAAAAGTAAAGCCTGCGAGAGGATTCTCTCGCAGGTAACCTGCGAGGGATTTTCTCTCGCAGGCAGAACCTTTTAGGAGAGATACGAAGGGGCTGCCTTTGGGTATGCCTTTTCCTCTCCGTTTTTGAACTAAGGTTCCCACAAGCCGAGGCACCTTGGCCTATTTTGAGAGGTGTATGTTCCGGGGTCGCAGACCTTGGGCATACGGTAAGAGTTGTTCGCTATTCCCATTGGAATAGTCGGCCAGCTGCCTCCTAAACTGGTCGAGGCACGGAGAAGGGAATGCTGCGTCCCCACAGCAAACTCCTCTCCCGCTATCGGAAGGGCGTGGGACAATGCCCGACCTACCCGATGCAGGTTTTTCTAAGGTTTTCCCTGCATTTCTTTATGCGAATGCCGGGTAGGATCCTTAAAATATAGCCCGGGGGCCCTAGTTAACCCTTGGCTACCTTCCTCTACCCTTCCGCATCCCCCATTTCAAATCCCTTCCTATGCTAGTAAAGGGGAGTTGCCCAATGTGGATTACCCTCATGTAGCCTGTTGCCCTAAAAAAAATGTTTCTAAAATCCCTTACTCTTCTTCATGTCAGAGACTATAGAATACTATAATAATATTTCTACTACAAATTTCATATCTTAGATTACGTATTAATGATCATGGAAATTTTCCTTTCATTTTCTGGGGAACTCTTTATCATCATTTATTGTTGAGTGCCTGACTTATTTGTCTTTAAATAACTATTTGTTAATATACTCTGTAAATGTTAAGTGGTACACTTAGTAATCTTAACTCCGTTTTATGTGTTCCATTGTAATTTTATTTTATTTATGGCCATTACTTAACTTGTAAGTATTTTACCGTAATCTTAGTTATATTGTGCAAAAAAGTTTGCATTCTAAGTTAGCACACCATATTTTCTAGGAACTATTTGGATTATCATTTATGATGTATCCTGTTTCCTCAAGCAACGACTAATGGTATTAAACAGCTACCTAACTAAATATTGCTCACAGTTTTTTTTCTCAAACGGCAGCTTTAATCAATATGCAACATCAAATTACTTTAGCACAATTTGAGGTACTGATTAACACAACAAATACGATTGAAAGATAGGACTCATCAGTAAACTCTACTACAACGACCTCATTTTTAAAACCTTTAATCGATAGATCTTAATTTATTATAGATATGCTTTCCTAACAAGTAGGACGATTTTTTTGCAAGTCAATCAATTCATGACCGCTTCTTTTATTTTTCTTCCCCCATATCTGTTCGATTCATTGTTTAATTTCATAAATATGTAGGTTCCTGCTCACAAAGTTTACTTTTTTATTACTAATAGGAGCCTAATATTAGTATGAATTATTAAATAAATATTCTTGAGGATACAATAATAGAAAATGTTTAATTTCCCAACAAATAAGAGCGTTCCATCCATAGTGTCTCTGGATCTGGAAGTTACACGTGGCTGCAGAATTGTGCGAGGCCGTCCACGTGCAGATTTCGTGACCTACTTTGGCCCGCCACGTGACTGCGGCTACTACACCCGTGTACAGGAACCAGTGACCTACATTCCCAGAGAAGCATTTGTGGCCAAAATACGACGACAGCTTCACTGTGGTTTCAGCACTGGCACTTTATTTCAGGCGAAATTAGAATCTGCATCAACAGTAACGTCATCAATGTGGAACGTTAACACGTGCCTCACTCGCGATGTGTACGCACGCCATTTAAGCTTAGAACTAACATGTATTGTTAATGGTTTCAGTTGTCTTAGTGTAGAAAAGAGTAACTAGTGCAAATGTCACTCATGTTCGATAATGAGTACAGGAATTAAAAAATTATGTAAAACTAGCTGGGTACTCGATGTTGCCCAGGAATTCATAATTAAACTACATCCATAACCCCGGATTTGACTTCGCTGTTTTTGAGTTATTTTTATGTAAGGGCCCTCCATCACTATCCCTAAAGGTGCTACCCTCCATGTCGAAAAGGGTTGAAATTATACATAAACATATCTGGAGAAACGCTACATATCTCAGTGACCCCGAAATAGTTTCTTTAGACGAAATTATCGGCAATTTTAACACGTTTGAAAATTTCCACCTAGCCCCAGTGGGTGAAACGGCAAGTTTTATGTCATAATTGAAGTCAGAAGTATCCATAAACCCCGATTTGACTCCAATATCGGTGATTTGGGCTTTATTTTTATGTCACGCTCCTCCACCCCCACCCCTAAACGTGCTCCCCTCATATTCCGAAAGAGTTGAAATTAAAAACATCGGTAGAAATACTATCAATCTTATTGACCCCGAAAAATCTTTATCCGAGGCTAATATCGGCCGTCTTAGCATGTTTATAAATTTCCATCCCCGCCCCTGGAGGTGGTAGACATGTCTTGCGTTCGTTGTTTCCGGTTCTAAAGGGACACGTATACGAAATTTGTTCAAATTTTCTCCGCGTTTGTAGATTTATATACGGAACATACTAACAGTATATTTTATTTATCAGAAAAACAAGATATGAGAATTGGATCGAGGTGAACAAATGACTGCTCAACTGAAGATTTAAAACAAGCAGACTAGCTTTTCGATCAGTAAAATACCGTAGCGGTGTTTTTATCTAACGAAATTTTTTTCAAAGTTTCAGCAGTAGAGTCAGAGTCGTTTATAGCCTAGAAACAGTAAACTTTCATTGACATTTCCGATATCAGTGGAACCTGATCAAAAAATTATTTTAGTTTGGGCACTTTTAAGTAATTAAATTATTACATTGTTATATTACAGCCGCCACCGATTTAGGAATTTAGTTCTGTTTAATTGATTTTTCAAGTCAGAAGGAAATTTTCGAATTCACTTAAATTTGTAGCTGCTGTGTAATACAAACATGTATAAAAACTATAATATTTTAACAGAACTCGGGCAATTTCCTATTCAGTTATTTGAAGAAACATTCGTTTCACTTTAAGTGTTCACTTTTTTAAAACCAAAAAAAAAATGTACTCGCCTATACTTTATTTTGATATTTCAAGTTTTTCGTTCACATATTTTATTTGATAATAATTTAATTAATCCATGTGAAATCGTTCTGTGGGTAAAAGTATTTAGTTTCTTGCTTCAATTTCATTACAGGAAATATAATATTAATAGAATATACTCTTGTATTAACCGAATTTAATTTTTTAATCAATCAATCCCTAAAAATGTGTAAATTAATTATTGTTAAACTTAAATGTAATATTGTTTGAAAAGAAGAACTAAGGGAGGAGGAGCGAAGGAAAGTTCTGTGTTACATCTGAGGTTAAACAAATTTTTTATTCTGTAATACCGAAACATGAGTTTTGCAAAATAAAGTCAAAGTGGTATAGGACAACCCTAGAAAACCTGCATCAAGTAGGTCGGGCATTGGGTACTTGTCCCACGCGAATTAAAACGATATAATTAACAATATATGCCGAAACTAATTCTGGAGAAGGTTTTCTATGTTTATATTATTTATATTACACTATAGTGCGCGGCAAATCTGTTGGCGGCCCTGTTTAGTGTCTTTCATCGCAGATGTTGTCCCCTCAGCGTGCGCTGCGAATTAGGTTAAGTAAGCGCCTAGATCTAGATAGACTTACATAGTTGCAGTGTATGTGTTTATTACACAATGCCTCCCCTCCTTCAATCTGTGCAACACACCTTGCTATAGTGCTATAGTTGATTGCCTGGCGTTGACAGGATATTTATTTATCAGAATAGGATATGACACAGCAAAATTAATTATATCTATGGTTCCTTACTTGATAATAAACACAATATTAGTGCTATTCAGGGCCAATAATAGTTATCCACAGGCGAGCTCAAATACGCTTGTTACTTGTTCCGGGGACAAAGACCTTGGGCATACGGTAAGAATTGTTCACTGTTCCCATTAGAACAGTCGGCAAGCTGCCTCCTAAACTGGTCGAGGCACGGAGAAGGAAATGCTGCGTCCCCACAGCAAACTCCTCTCCCGCTATCGGAAGGGCGTGGGACAAGGACACAATTCCCGACCTACCCGATGCAGGTTTTCCTAGGGTTTTCCCTGCATTTCTTTAGGCGAATGCCGGGTAGGATCCTTAAACTATAGTCCGGGGGCCCTAGTAACCCTTGGCTACCTTCCTCTACCCTTCTGCATCCCCCCTTTCAAATCCCTTCCTATGCTATTAAAGGGGAGTTGCCCAAAGTGGATTACCCTCATGTAGCCTGATGCCCTAAAAAAAATGCCCAGGTTTGAATAACTTTCCGTTCCCCATAGTTGGATACAATTGGTCCAAATCGACATGATGGTAGACTTGTACAACAGGAGCTTGTTTTCCAGTGTTACCCGAGATGATCTGCCAATCAGCCAATACAATTGCCTCAGTTTTAAACCTAGTTGTTACCTCTTTCTAAATATGTTTCCTCAATGTCAGGCGCCATATGTGCCCCAAGGTATTTGGTGTATTCTGTTGTGTAGTTTGAAGCCTCCATTTAAAGTGAATGTGATATGTGCATATTTTTTACATTTGATTTAATTTTCCATTTGGCTAACTACGGTTCCAGTTCATTTAGATTTTCCTGCAAGTTTTGCGATGCTATTTCTGCTTTGACGTGTGTCGTAAGTATTGCCGTATCGTCTGCGTGGCAAAACTTAATTTCTGTTGGCAATGGGAATGTCCACTGTACACAATATGTAGACTGATCCTAGCTATGCTTCTCCGGGGCACTCCGGAATTTATCTGTAATAGTTCTGTAAGTTCTGCCTGGTACTTTACAAAGAAACGTCTGTCTGAAAGGAAGGATTTAAGCAAGATGACGAAGTTGCATGGTAGACTTTATTTTGAGTTTGTATATTAGACCGTCATGCCAGACCTATCAAAGCCCTGGCTGTTGTCCAGGAAGGCAGCTGAACAATACTTTGTTTCTTCAAAGACATTATCACTCTGACTAGCCGGTGCACTTGTACTATGCTGACATCTGAAACCTTCAAAAACTAAGGAATAAACAACACTCATATCGATCAATTACCAATGAGTGGTGTATACACACAATTGTTATTTTTTTTTCTACTTGTGGTTCATAACGGTCGCGTAGACATCGTGGTCATTGGCGATCCGTATGTAATTTACAATAGTTTACGTAGCGTTATTATTTACATACATTGATATTCTTAACATTATTGGAAATTGGGCTTCTATATTTGTTCACTTTGGTTTGTTTTCTCGATAAATTTGATGAAGTCGTCCAAGGCAGCTGTCGTTGAAGAACAGAGGTCTGAGATGTGGTGTTTTGCGATTGTAGCTCTTCTGATGTCGTTATGTCTGCTGCAATAGAAGAGTATATGGGGAATAGTTAGTGGTTGACCACATTCTTCACAGGTTGGTTGGGTAGATCTGGAAAACAGGAACGCATGAGTACAAACTGAGTGTTTCACTTGATTAATTCATCGCGTTCGTTGAATAATATTATTGTGTTACCAATAATTAAAAAAACAATTTATGATTCCTTGTTATTGTAATGATTTATTGTATTATAGTTTATTTCCATTCGTATTTTAAATTCAACAACTTTCAACTTCTAATAAATAAATTGACTGTTGATGGTTCTTTTTTTTTGGTGCGGGTAGGTGTAAAATCTTCCAAACGATCCTGCGATGCCCGCGTACACCGCAGGGTGTGAAATTTTTTCCAGCTCCCGTTTTCTTCGGGCTACCCCACGAAACCGCCGTCAGGCATTACTTCGTGGGACGCTGAATGGCGTTTTAGCCCCCTTATTTTGTAGTTCTCTGAGCTTCATAATTATTTTCGCTCTATAGTCACTTATCTTCCCCCAGATTTTGTGCGATTCTAACCTAATTGTTAACAGATTTTCTGGCTTTATGTCTTCCTTAGCTTCATTTAATAGTCGTCCCCTATCTTCCTCGAATCGATGACCCGAGAAGAAGACGAGCACACATTTCGATTCCGAATCTCTTCCGGAACTGTTTAAAGGACCAGTGACCTGTAATAATTTGGGTCAGGTATCCGTCTATTTCACCGTGGATCCTTGTGTTCCAGTCCCGTATATATTTGATTACACTGTGGTGCTATCTCCCCTTGGTTGCGCTATTCCATCACACTAAATATGTGTGTATGTTCTGCATTCAAACCTACACCTATGGAGAAAATTTGACCATATTTTTTACATGTGTTCCTTTCTGATCTGAAACAAACACCGTGGTGGTAAATGACGACTATCACCCCAAGGGAATAGGGTGGAAATTTTGCAATATGCATAAAGGCCGATATTTGTGTGGAATAAATAATTTTCGGGCGAGTGAGATTGACAATGTTCTTCCGATGTTGTACGTGTAAAATTTTAAAAATTTTCGGCATAGGACCCTTCCTATCTAAGGATTTTTTGGGGGGTGTGGGAGAGCGTACAGTAAAAGTATCACGAAAACAACCAAAAATTGAGTCGAATCCGGGGTTATGGATTGCGCTGTTTTTAATTGTGATATTCAACTTGCCGGATAAGTTGTAGTTTAACCCCTACACTGGGGCTGGAAAGAGAAAACAAAGTTCCGCGCATGTCGAATAAAGTTTGTACTGATGTTACTTGTAAACAGGCAACAAACATTTTGGAGGTAAGCCACTTTTCTAGATTTATTGTCTTATTTTTCTCTCTGAACATAGCTTTTCACTTGCCATATTTTACTTTCACTATCTTATTTATACACTTTTCTCATTATAACATTTATTCTGTACCCAACAGTCACAAAAACTTATTTGATTTCTCTTTGAACTCCTCCCAAGGAGGCCGACAGCTCCATCTTATTTCGTCTATAAAACTTTAATAGTTCAAATTTAATGTAGGATTCGTATTTCTACCGCACCGTCCATATAAAATACTTACATTACTGCGTAAACTTCATTACACCTTAGGTGTCGTGTTCTTATTGGCAGAACATAAATCCCTAACATCCTTTTATAGGATTCACATTACATTGTCTGATGCAGTTTCTCCTCCCCTCCGAGATATTGCTCCTATTCAATTCCATTTTCTTGGAAAATTTTCTTAGTATATGTCATCTGAGAAAAGTCTGACTTCTCAATTCGAAGTAATAACTGCACGCTTGGTTAATAGCGGTGATATAGCTACAAGTTCTCAGGTTATTTTTTTTAACAATTCTTAGTTTTGATTCGATCATGAATTATTCTAAAATTAATACATCCAACGTAACACTCTTGTCATTCATCGTCCTCGTCAATTTTATGATAAAGTATCGTGAGGCACTACGTCAAATGCTGAATCGATTAAGCGAAAAAGAAAGCTTCTGTCCCATTTAGACGCCCTATACAAGGCCAGTCTATGGAGACCATCCACGTGCAGATCTAGTGAATTGGGTCAAGGTTCAAAGGTCTGCACGAACGCGGCTAACGGCGCTAGGGCCAGCCACGTGGTGCTTCGTAATTATTTGCGCAGGCGTCGAGCACCTGCGCATGTCTCTGCGTATATGGGTCACAGCCCTCGGCATTCGCTATTGATTAACTCCTGAAATAGGTCTCAACCCATGGGGGGGTGTTGTGAAACACGGACCACAAAAAGGAACTACTATGACATTACTCTGTTAACTTCCTGACAGCTTAACTATCGTGTTCTCAACTGGAAGCACATTAAACGCTAACCTCCTTTCATTTGGATCAATACCTTACGTAAGTGCGACTGTAACAACAAAGAAGAACAATTTGTAACTCCTCAGGCACTTCAATTTATTATGTCTAAACCCTTCAAAGATCGGCAAAGAATCCGGGGTTGATACTCAACATAGAAAAAATCCATAAAAAAATCTGAAGACGAACATACGGTTCAATAACGGGTCTGTAAATTTTTAAACATGCAAACACGGCCGACATTTGCGGTGAATAAATATTTTTCAGGATTAATTAGATAATGTAATCTGGAGATACAGGTACAAGCAATAAATATATGAGCTTTGCATATATACAATAGATTCAAAAGATTACACTCGATAAGACATGCCCCACGGATAGGAAAGAATCCAAGTATTCTAATACCGTATAATGAAATAACTGTCAAAAGATGGTTAGAATTAGTAGATAGAGACACGTTTTCAAATTAGCCGATAAGGACACTTATTCCAATTACTGCCAATAGAGAAACTTTTTCAAGTTATTTAGATATGAACACTATTTCTAATTAGGAGATAGAGACACTTTTTTAAAGTAGTAGATAGGGACACTTTTTAAAATTAAGAGATAGGGACACTTATAATATTAGCAGATAGAGACGCTTTCAAATTAGCAGACAGAGACACTTTTTCATATTAGTAGATAGGGACACGTCTACCATCCTCAAAGGAAAGAGATTGACAGTGACTCTATCGATGTTATCTGGGTATAATTTCCATCCCTTACTGCATGGGAAGGAAGCATCCTTAGCAGGTGGGAGTGGAGGGGCGTTACAAGAAAATAACACGAACACAACCGAGTCAAATTCAGGGTTATGGATGTCGCTGAGTTTAATTATGACATTCAACTTTCTGTTAAAACCCCCAAGGACGGGGGTGGAAGGGGGTGTAAATTTTTAAAAGGGCGTTATTTGCGGTGAATAAATATTTTTCAGGATTAATTAGATTCATAATATTTCTACCAATGTTGTTTGTGTATAATTTCAATCCCTTTCGGCGTAAACAACCAAGATTCGAGTTAAATCGGGGTTATGGATGTCGCTGAGTTTATTTATGTTAACGTGGGCAACGCGCTGGGGTGGACGTGGGTGATGGTAGAAATTTTAAAACGTGTTAACCGACCGATATTTGCGTCGATTAAATATTTTTCCGGGTCAATGAGATTCATAATATTTCTCTAGATGTTCTCTGTGAATAAGTTCTACCCTTTTCGGCTTGGGAGGTGGGTGTGGGTGTGCGTTACATAAAAATAACGCAAAAACAATCGATACTGGAGTCAAATCCGGAGTTATGGTTGTCACTGAGTTTAATTATGACATTCAATTTGGTGTGTAACTTCCCCAAGCGGGGTTTGTCGTTGGTGGCATTTTCAAATATGTGAAAAGGTCGATATTTGGCGAAGTCAATGATCGTGGTAGTATTTCCACATATTTTGTTTGTTTATTTTCGGCATGGGAGGGGAGCACATTTAATAATAGGGGTCGAGGTGCGTTACATAAAAATAACGCAAAAGCAACCCAGATTATGGATATATGACAACCCAGGCAACGTCGGGCAACCAGCTAATATTTGATAAAATTGGCATTTCGTGTCTTAAGCAAACAATACATATTTTCTATTTTTACTATAAATTAAAGTTTTACTTTAAATCAGGTAATCAATATTTTTATAAAAAAGTAGAAAAAATATATACTACTCTAAAATCCATAAGTCGTCAACGATTCTCTTCTAAAAGAAATGTTAGAAACTATTTCCACACCATAAGACGTTACCAATTCTTCTACTAAGAAATAAGATTTGTTTAAGGATAAAAGATAAACTTTTTTAAAAAAAAAGAAATTAACTTATAATCCTAAGTTCTACTGTTGGGATGGTACAGAGTATAGTAAATATAGAGATAAATCATATTGAAGGAGTATTCCACTACATTAACTTCCCGCAACTTATTATTTTCTGAGTTCGATGAGGGAATCATGAAGCCTCTTCTACTTTAGTTTTCTGTTTTCTGATTGAATGAGTGGAACTCCCAGGATTGATTAAATATGGGTTAGTTATATCCATACATCCTCTTCCTTAAGGATTCATACATAATTGAAAACATAAATTTATATTTACAATATATACAAATATTCGCCCAACATACAGTCCAAAATTACTCTAGGTTAAGAATTTCTGGTTCAGATTAGCCTTTAAACTAAGTCGGTATCTTCAAACTGAAATTTGTGTGGCTTTGAGAAAGTTTTGGATTTGTGACCCAGTTGAGTGCGCCACGTGGTTGCCCCGAGAAACTTTGGGGTAGGTGCAGTGCGTACAAATCGATGATCTGCTATTTGTGGTATCGAGTTACTGTCACATTTCAGAGTGCTAGGGCCAATCGGGGGCAGTATATTAAATTATTCATGACAAAGGTAGACGTGGTACACTGTATCACATGACATTCATCAATAGTTGATTTACAGAAGATGAGTCCTACATACACGGAAAATATCTAGATTTGGCAGTTTAACACTTGTTGCTCACGAAAAATTACTATTTATTAAATTTAATGTTGATACACTTTTATACATGCACTATTTCATGTATATATTGTAGAAAATATTTAGTTAGACAAAGTAATTAAAACGTAAAGCGAACTAAACTGATTTTACAGGACTTTAAATATAAAACTTGTTTCATAATAATAATATTATGTGCAATTTATTTTATTTGATCCTGCTAAATTCTTATTTTGAAGCATTTCAACCAATGGACTCGCATATTAATAAAAACAAATATTAATTTTAAATCTTATTTACGGTAACTTTGGACTAACGTGACCTGGATGGCATAATAGGTGTTTCCCGATTTTCCTAGAACTTTCCTTCAACGGAGTTTGCGGAAACCCTTTCACATATTTCATTGCAGGTAAAAGTAAAAAATTGTCTCACTTTACTTGTATACGCAGTCTCCTAATAATACATCATCAATAACTATCCTCATTTATTTTGTCTCTTCATAATAATCTCTAGTAATCTCCAAAAATTTGGTTCATAGTCGGTAAAAGTCTGTAATAATCGGCTACTTTTCCTGGATGGGATTTCATAAGTTTTGTCTCCCCATTTCATCAGCCCCTCTCGACTGGTGTGGATCCAATTGTTTTTCGAGTATAGTGAGGTCACTTTCAACAAAATGATGAAACTGGTGCGAATGTCCTACTTCCCACATGACAATGGCAGGAGACGAGAACTACTGCCTTTATGCGGCAATAGGTGGTGGTTCCAAGCAACAAAAATGTCGTCGCTTTTGATCAGTTTTTTGTATAGTATTCCAACACCAAGAAGCGATACAGTCGATGAGCAAGGCTCTTCAAAATTCCAAAATGCACCACAATTCAATTAAATGGCGTTCAAAGATATTGGGTTCTAAGATCTTGTTTGGGTTGCTGAACACGAATTCTAGGTTTGCCTAACACAAAATTTAGTGGAACTAGAAATCGTTCACCAGAATCAGATCCATCTGTTGACCAGCATTGGTGTTTCGGTTCTTGGGTACAGAGTCTGAAGGAACTTCGTTTCTTCTTAATTGAACAGTGCTGACGTATCGCAACATGTAAGAAAAATAATAGTACAGCAACTGTTTCAACGGAAGCAGCTATGTAGCATTCCAAGGTTCATTAATCGATGAGAAGCGAAAATTTAGGAGAAATTTTGTTCACAGTATCAACTAATTTTGCCGTGTTCTTGCGGCTGAATACGTCAGCACTGTCCAATTAAGAGAAAACGAAGTTCCTTCAGACTCTAACCAAGAACCGAAACACCAATCCTAATCAGCGGATGGTTCTGATGCTGGTAAACGACTTATAGTTCCACTAAACGGCTACAACGCCTTCACTCAACCACTTGAGATATGTTTGCTCCATTTATTCTCATTTATGATCAAGAAAAACTGCTCTATCTCCATCCGAAGCTTCATCACGGCAAAATGTCGATGAAATACAAAGGACTGAGCATGGAAATGATCTAAAACTGGTCTCATTCCGAGGTTACTACCTCCTGTTTCCCAATATGTATTGCAGATGCAAAATAAATAGCCAAAACCATCATGACGGTAAGGCTAGCCTTAACTGTTACAACTTATGCCTACCTGCAAAAACCGAATTCGTTTGTGGAATAAGAACTTGAACTGGAGAACGAGTTGAAGCTGAATTTCCTTGTAATTGAACCACACGACCCAACAGGACATTTTTCAAGGTTCCTTCGCGACTCATTCCTTTCTAACATTCCAATTCGCACTGCAAAAGAATAGTTATCACAGTCAAATAATACAATATTGATAGCAAAAAAAACAACCTATTGATTCCTATTTACTTATGTCTATTATTTAGATGTTGTTAAACATGAAAATATATTATTTGGACATTGGAGAACGTGTTTTGTCTACTTTATGTGCACATCTGTTTCTTATATGAGCCCATTCAAAGAAACGGATGCCCACATAAAAGAAGTCAAAACATATAAAGTACACACAGGACTAGGATATCAATTATCAATGAAAAACAAACCAAATATACCAGTCCTCAATTCTTTAACGTTGAAAAAAACCATGTAGCTTTCAGCTATTAATAGCCGTAATCATCCAGATTCACTTCAACAGTTTTTCAAAATACGTTAATCGCATCCATGTGCTCATCACGGTTGCGATTACGCAATTTTTAGCGTGTTATTTTTCTTCAATATTCCATTTTTTAAATTAAATTCTAAATGACAGGTTTTTTCTAGTTATTAGTCCCATCGATCAAAGCTCTGGAGTGGTATAATTTATAAAGTATGTACTGAAACTTTTATAACTCCTCTACTTTTTTATCCCTATGAGGATTCTGGAACACAAAACCATATCATATATTGGGCTGTAACGCGATTACTTTACTGCAGTACTATGTTCTTGAAAATGAATTATACCCATCATGCTAATGAACCCATTTAATCCCAAACATTTACAGTATTATATTTTAACCATGCGTCGCTATTCTGTTGTGCATACGAAGTAGGCCTGCATTTCCAGATTTTTATAACATAAATTTACAAGGAATTGAATTTAAAACACTGAATATTTTTTTGTCAGGAATCCCTTTAAAAGCGGATACGTTGTTTCGTGGGTTTATTCTAGAAGCAAAATACAGTCAACCTTATATTTGTTCGTCACTCCGACGTTGATGTGGTTGTCGCTTTACTGAAGTTTGAAAAGCCGAAGATAATTCCACGCCTTTCAAAAATAGTCCTCTCTTGTGACATTATGCTGACTTGCGCAACAAAGGAGACAGCCTTTGAAACACAAATGAGGGAAGGGGTGTCCTCGGTGACCTCAAGGTTCAACGCTCTGGAGGCGTCACGGATCAGGTCTTCCAGCCATAGCCTGGCTGATGACAATCACAGTTTCTTCCACGCAAACAAGAAACATCTACTTTCTGATTATAGGTTGAGTTACCTAAATGTCCGATTGTTTGACGTTTCGTTCCAGTGATGAGAAGATAACATACAGAAAGATAAATAGTGCCCAAGTTTTCGTTGCAATGATGAAAGTAGATCACATAACATACAGTAAAATAAGTTAGTATAATGGAAGAATACTGGATAATGAGTTGAGAGATAACGAGGTAATAGTCAATTAAAAAATACAGTGAATGTTATTCAAATGAACGTCTTTATAATCAGAAACATTTGGTCACCCACGTGTTGACTCAGACCCATCAGTGCCTTCTGTATAATTTTTTGGGCGATATGAAAGAGAACAGAACCGTGAACACGAACAGAAAATGTTAATGCAACATGTTGTCATCAACACAACGAAAATGGTGTACTTTGCGTATTTTCATTCTCTCAGGTGTTACGGAGTTGCAAATTGAGGCAATTACTCCAGGAGCATTGAAATACTCAAGTTGCAAAAGTGTGCCATTAGAATACTTTCTAATACGGATAGTAAATCCAGTTGTAAACTGATTTTCAAAAGTCTGCGAATATTAACTCTTCCAAGCGAAATTTTAAAGTTTGTTAAGCGGAACATGAATCTTTTCAAACGAATGACGAGTCTCACGATAATAGACTAGAAATCGCTCAGGTCTAAGATAGGACAAGCATATCCTTGCTCTCTACCAGAGAAGTATTCACCATTCAGGGATAGTTTAATACAATAGTCTTACTCCAGATGTTAAGAACAATAATAACTACAAGAGTTTTGGGATTCAATGTAAAAATATTCCACTGAATGCGCGTTTTACTCAGGAGTTTCTTGATCGTTCCCATAGAAATTAATTTTTTTTAAAAAAAACCTGCAAAAGTGTTCAATGTGTTGCTAATATTAAATACTTATTTCATAACTTGCTTAGTCTCTGTAGGTCTTTTCTGCTCTTTTGTTTGATTTTGCATGTACGTCCTGGAGTTTGTAGATTCCTCGTCGCTCTGTTTCGTGATGTGACTTGTCCGTCGTTTGTGTTTCCTCCTAGTGTGCGTGTGTCAAGTTTTGTGTTTATTCTTGCGTGGTGAGTATTTTATTATAATTAATTCTCGAATAACGTATTAATTTTTTATTATAACTGTAAATATTATTTTATATCCTTAGTATAGTTAAAGATTTATTATTTTTGGTATTATTAATATATTTTACTTATGTCGGACAGGGAAATTTGTGTTCCTGAATTTTAGTATTTTTATGTTACCTTCTAATTATTTATAATTATAGCATCCAATTATTATATTGTAGTTTATATGTTGAAGTATCCTACTTCCTCATACGAGGACTAATGGAATAAAATAAATCAAATAAAACCATTGTGTGGGATGGATCATCAGGAAATTTTCCGATGATCTCTTAACAAACCGGTCAGTGTGACTGCTTTTTTACAAGATACAGCACATAACAGCTATGAATGTAAGTTGGTTACTCAATATAGTTATCCAACATGTGTTTCTGAATAAATTTTTGAGACATTTATTTGATTGAAATAGATTATGAATAAATCCAATTTCTCTCAAGTCTTTAAGTATCTTCATATAACTGAAAACTCTATTGCTTTGGTCATGCTAAAACAGTCCGTGAAACGCAGAGGCATCATTTTGCTGATGCCTCTGGTCGTTGATATTCTGTTGCGAAGCCTCGGCTTTGCAAGCTATCTATTGGCTGAATTATGACTATATTCTGTCTGCCAGCGATCTATATGGTAACTTACCTGGTATGCTACCACATGATCCGAAATTAAGTCGCCTCTATAACAGCTGATCTTGAATGCTGCCTACGAGATATCGTTAATGTATACTCCCCTGTTCCTTCGTTAATAAACTCTTATACTTCCTTATTCTGTTATTGGTTATTCCAACATCCGAATTCTACATATTTTCATTTATCCGAAACCCTTTTCCGAATGCATTGCCTTTAAAAAAAATTTCAACTGGGTATACCCAACTTTCAGCTAATTCCCATCAAAGAACATTCCTTTGTCGGTTTCTAATTAAATCATACGTCCTAGTTAACTTCGCTAATCCGAATCGGAATTTCCCCATCATCTACTGGTTACTATTTCTAGCAGCGCACGCACAGAACTCAAATGCAATTAAAATTTTAACTGTGAACAGTCACTATGAAATCCCGATGGTTCGTAATCATACACTACAGAGCACAAGTAGAACAAAAACGGTTTCCACAAGTGTTGTACAATATAGTAGTTAACATTACGGAAGTCAGTAAATCAGCTTGACTTTTCCTTCCAATTACGTTGAGTTTGTTGTAAACTACATAAAATTGCACCGCGCCTACAAAGGACAATACTTGAAAAGATTAGAAATCGTATGACTTCATGAGAAGTACGGCGAGGTTTACGGAATTGCAACGCATGTGAAATTTTAAATGGCCGACAGAATTTGACTTCCGAATTGGGTATTGAAGAAGGCGATGAAGAAGTCAAAGAAGCCAAACGTAGATAAGAATGGAGCAGAATGAGAGTGCTAAATAAAGAAAAAATGAGAGAGATAATATGACGGTGTGACACGAATCTCTGACCTGTCAAATATAATCCTAACTAGAGAATGTAGATTTTCCCGGTGTAACAGCTGTATGAAGTGTTCTTGGGATTCCAACTAGGTGTCGCCGTTATTTTGCCGCAACGTTTCAATGGCTGTCACCGCCAAGATGGACTCCAACTGCACTTCACTTCACCTGAAGAAGATGGCGGTGACAGCCATTGAAACGTTGCGGCAAAATAACGGTGACACCCTGGTTGTAATTCATACATAATCCTAACTATTCAAAGATGACAACAAATTCATTCACTTTGATGGAAGCAGGTGTGCGTATTTATATTTTACAAAGCATTGATTTTTAGACATATGAATACGTGGCTGTTACATAAATCCCTGGATCACATTAATTGTGTTTACACGTATTTCAATGGGAAAAATAGATTCGGCTGATGAACAATTCGAAGTACGACCAGGAACGAATTAAGTTCGTAATCAGAAGGTCCACCGCAGTTGGACAAAATGTATAGGAGTATTGTTTATATTACAAAATTTATTTTATAATTTCCATTATTACAACTTAAACTTAATTCAAAAAGTATTCCTAATGAATCAAATTTCTTACCCGCTATACTCAGAATATTCATTGAGTCATATTACTAGCTAATTGATTGTAAACATCAATATATAACTGGAAGTCGTAACAACCGAAACATATTGTGCCTTACATGAGTCGAGATCCTTCTGATTTCGACTCGTCGGCAACGCCAATTATCTCTTCTTCACTCCGCCAATACTAAATGAATTCCTTTAATTCTGTACTTATACTCTCTACATTTTGTTGTATTACTCTTCGAAGCAGCTGTAAAGTCCTTCATTATTTTATGATATGATTCCTTCAACAATTTTAGTCAATTACCTTAACGGAACTTTACCAGCTATGCAGTCTGTACTTCCGTAAATCGTATTCTTTAAGGATTTAACCGTAAATATGCTAAGACGATGACATTTGCAAATAATGCGAAGAATATATATTAGAGAAGAATATGAATGTTACTGGATCACTGAAATTAAAGGTCACGCCTGATATGGCTTAAGTCTATTTTCATGGGATGCGGGGGATAATAATAAAAATATCTAATTGATCGAGGTTGGTGGCAAATTCGTAGCTTTAAAGGTCTTTGACATGGACAGTCACACACTCCACGTCGAAGTTCCACACGCATGCGCATGCATAGTAAAGGAGTGGGATAAGCGCTGACGCCCCGATGCCGATCAATTTTGGCTTCTTCAACGTGGGAATTAGGTTGAGAAGGGATTATTAGTAAAACGTCCGAAATTACCGATACTGGTGTCCAATTGGGGGGGAGGGGTGAATAGAACAGTGACACTCCGATTCAAGACCCATCGCCATGAGAAAGGGGCCTGAGAAGGAATAAAAGATTTATTTTTACTAAATTACTCGTATTAAAATCGAATTCGTTGTTTTCGGTGTCTCTGAGATGAACAATGTGTAATTGAGCCAATGATGTCGCGTTTTCAGTACTTTAGTACGCTTCAAGTGAGATGGTGTTAATTACAAATCATTCAAAATGATCGAAAGATTGGAGTCTAAACCGTAATTGTGCAATTAAATATGTTATTTAAGTTAAAATTTCAGTTGTCATCGGTATGAGCGAGGCAAAATAAACGGTTAAATAATCAAGATTAGATTCGAATTCGGGAGTTGATTATTAACGGTCCCGTTGGCATTTGAGTCACAGTCGTATGTCAGTAGAGGCTTTTAGAAGACTGAGGGAAAATAAGACGCAGAGAGGCAGAACCTTGTAGGAGAGACAGAAAGGGGCTACCTTTAGGGATGCCTTTTCCTCTCTCCGATTTTGAACTAAGGTTCCCACAAGCCGAGGCACCTCGGCCTGTTTTGAGAGGTGCATGTTCCGGGGTCACAGACCTTGGGCATACGGTAAGAATTGTTCGCTGTTCCCATTGGAACAGTCGGCCAGTTGACCTAAACTGGTCGAGGTACGGAGAAGGGAATGCTGCGACCACACAGCAAACTCTTCTCCCGCTATCGGAAGGGCGTGGGACAAGTACCCAATGCTCGACCTACCTGATGCAGGTTTTTCTAGGGTTTTCCCTGCATTATTTTTAGGCGAATGCCGGGTAGGATCCTTAAACTATAGCCCGGGGGCCCTAGTTAACCCTTGGATACCTTACTCTACCCTTCCGGATCCCCCCTTTCAAATCCCTTCCTATGCTATTAAAGGGGAGTTGCCACCATGTGGGTTAACCTTATGTAGCCTGTTACCCTAAAAAAAAAAAGGCGCAGAGTTTTGGAGCTCTGGAGGAGGCTATCTTTGGAGATGCCTTCACATCTCTCTGGTTTTTTCAACTAAGGTTCCCACATGCCGAGGCACCTCGGCCTGTTTTAAGAAGTGTATGTTCCTGGTTCGCAGACTTTGGGCATACGGTAAAGTTGACCGCTATTTCTATTGGAGTAGTCGGCCAGCTGCCTCCTAAACTGGTCAATGCACGGCAAGCAGAAATCTGCGACCCCACAGAAAATCCCTCTCCCGCCATCGGAAGGGCGTGGGACAAGTACCAAATGCCCGACCTACCTGATGCAGGTTTTTCTAGGGTTTTCCCTGCATCACTTTTAGGCGAATTGCCGGCTATAATCCTTAAACCATAGCTCGGGGGCCGTAGTTAACCCTTTGCTACCTTGCTTTACTTTTCCGCATCCCTCCTTTCACTCCTTTCCCTATGCTATAATAGGGGAGTTTCCACTATGTGGATTACCCTATCATAGCCCGTCTACACATTAATAATAATAATGAAAAGACGCAGAGAGAGATGTAACTAAAGCGATTATTTAAACATGAAACTAAGAGATAGGAACAGTTTTTATCTCTCGAATACCATTCATTCAGACACATTTGCCTTTTAACTTTGTCGAACACAATTACCAAACGACATTGCATTGAGGAGTTGATTTGCGATACCCTTACACCTCTTGCTCCTGGAGTTGAAACTAAAAATATAATTTTTGAACGATTACACGGTTTAGGTATATTTAATATAATTTCCTATTTAACCTACCTTATGATTGACAAAAATAAATAAATAGAACAAGTACGGACCATCAGCGAGATGTCTATAAATGTACGTGGTAGAATGTAATCAATTATTAAAATAAATAATTGTCAATAGTATTTGGTCTATGAACTGATTACATGCGTGTGTTTACTGTAAATAGGGAAAATTTCCCGCAGTACTAATGAGGTACTAAACTAAGATCTATCTTAGCGTATTCATTTATCCTTAAAAATATAGCCCGGGGGCCCCTAGTTAACCCTTGGCTACCTTCCTCTACCCTTCCGCATCCCCCCTTTCAAATCCCTTCCTATGCTATTAAAGGGAAGTTGCCCAATGTGGATCACCCTCATGTAGCCTGTTGCCCTAAAAAAAAAAAAAAATTTATTGAATACTTTGTTCAATTCAATTATTGGCTTTACAACCCTTGATGGGTTTTTGCCTTCTCAACAATATTATTCCATTCTCCCCTATCATTCGCCAGTCATCTCCATCCTCATACTCCCATCGTCCTCATATCCTCCTCAACTCCGTCTATCCATCGTAACCGAGGTCTTCCCTCCGGTTTCCACAACATAATTTTTTTAGGTGTTCCGTTCTCACCCATCTTCATCACATGTCTAAACCATACAACTCATCTACTCTTCACGTACCTTAAGATATTTGCTTGATTAATCAGATAGTGCAGCTCATGGTTCATTCGAATCCTGTAGCTACCATCATTATTCTTTTTAGGGCCGTATATCCTTCTCAAGATCCGTCGCTCAAAAGTACCTAACATCTTTTCGTCCGTACTTGTCATGGTCCATGTCTTGCATCCGTAAGTCTCAACCGGTCTTATATATTTTGAGCTTTATTATTTAAAATTTTTGACCTCATTAATTTTTTATATGCATTATAGCATCTATTTCCATTTCTTCGTTTCAGATTATCTTTAAATTGTTTATTTGTGAACCCAAATAAGTGAATTCATTTACGAACGTAATACTCCTTTACTTTCAAACTCTAAAATTTCTTGTTTTGCGTTCTATTAATTTCCATCAATTTTTTGAATACTTTGTAATATGATGAATTTTTATTTATTCATTTCATGTGCTTTGGACATGAAAGTAAAAACTAACACTATGAATGGATTTTATAATATTTAGTTAAAAGACAATTAATGTATACCTGTGATAATAAAACATGTAATACTTATTTAAGTTCCTGCTGCTCAGGAATCTATTTTCAAATCTTCTCTTGACAGTGAAAAGTAAGCTTAAATATACAACTGAGGTAGCCTGTCGACAATAATCTTGAAGTATTAAAATTGTTCCAGTGTTTTTTCAAGTTTTCCTGAGACTATTTCCTAATTAACTGAACTTCAGTTCTTCCACTTTCTGCTTGAAGAATTACAGCGCGTGTCGTCTGGATTATACATCATTCCATTTTCCACTTAGCCCTTCTTGTTCACACTTCGTCTTGTCACTTATCACCCTCACTTTCTCGTTGTCAACAACTGTCTATCTCCTTGCATTGTTTTGTTTAACACTTGGAATGACTAACTTTCCACTATCTTGCTTCCTATCATTTGTTCTACTTTATTCCAAGTCCCGGTCACAAAATGGTGAAACTAGCACAAATTTCCTCCATATAGCAAGCAACCCAATAACGAAAATATGTTCGTCTAAAGTTTTCCAGATATATTGAAAGTTTGGATACCCTTGTTTAAAATTAAAGAAAACTTTTGAATGATTCGTACATTTATTAAAATTCGTCTGAAACAAAAAAATGCGGTCAATCTCTCCAAAACACAATACTTGGTATAATTTTAATAATGAAATGTTTTTTTCATGATAGTGTACATCATATCTATATCAGATATGTGGTCGATAGCGAACCAACTTACGAGCATCAACTTATGAAAAAATCCGAGCAGTGTTATTGAGCACTTTCATTATTTACCTCAAGGTAATTCACTTTACGCACTCTACACTTTAACGCCATAAAATATATACTATAATTCGCTACCCGAAAATTTAATTTTGTCTACCAATAGTTCTTAACCACCATAAGAAATACGTGGTGACAACTCTCTCTTGTTATGGTAAAACTATAATAAACTTTGATTGATAAAGGCTTTTAACAAATTAATATTCCGGGGAGAAAACCAAACACTGTCTCATATAAATTTAATTCATAAGCAGTTAGTTTAGACTATTTGGTCATTTTCGACCACATTGTAAGGTTTTATACTTAATGTTTCTCTTCCTAACATGCTAAATTTTGTGTGATGGCGTATTTTTCTGTTTTTACTGACTGGCAAAATACACATTCAAATTATAAATTTAACTAATTTCGTACTTAAGTATAAAATCAATAGACTTGTTTTCTGTCTAATAAGCTGGAATTATTTGTTTTTAATTCTTTTAGGTTTATTTATGGTTACGAAGATGTGTGTTAGTGGGAAAACAAACTCATAACTGCTACCAAGACAGTCGTAAAAGAAGGTCAGAGTTCCGATGCTCATCCACAGATGTGTCGAGGGTAACGCTTTCTTCTGATGACGGCTTTTCCCGATTTCTTTATTCATGTTGAAACTCATGTTTTTTATTTAAACAAATGTCGCTCGTTTGCTAGACTTCATAAATTCTCCAATTGCTTGTTTTTAAAACTATTTTATTGTTTAACTCAATTAAATAACAAATTATATCACATAGGACACGCTTCAGAAGATGACGGTTACGGGACCGCAGTATATACTGAATATATTTGTATCAAAATAATAATAAATAAATAAATAAAACGTCATATACAATTTGAAGCAAAATACCAGAACGTTTCGTTCCTTTTATTGGATAACAAAAAACATCGTATATATTTAAAGAAAGCATAATTTTGCGTCTTACTACACCTGAATATGTTACCAAAAATGAAACGAAAAGTTATTTTATTTTGCCGATAATTGTTTCTGACGTTTTATTGATTTTACTGATATAACATAAATATAACAATTAAAAATAATAGCATTGTGTTTATATACAAAATAAAATATACAGCATAATGAATTATGGTCAATTAAGTTATAAGAAATTATTAAATGCGTCCAATATAAAAATTAAGTTTAATATTTATTAAATTACATTTAGAATGAAAATATTAAGTAAAAATAAATCACATATCGTTTCATCCAGACTTTGGAATATATTCAGGTGTTATGTATATAAGGAATAAATTCGACAACTGTGATATAGTTGTAGGAAATGAGGTGGTAGAGAAGAAGACAGACTAGGGTAATCCACGTAGTGGCCACTCCCCTTTTATAGCATAGGAAAGGGACGGAAAGGGGAGATGCGGAAGGTTAGAGCAAGGTATCCAAGGGTAAACTAGGGCTCCCTGGCTGTAGTTTTAAGGATGACGGCATGCGTCTAAAAGTGATGCAGGACGACCCTAGAAAACTTGAATCAGGTAGGTCGTGCGCTTGGTACCGCCCTTCCGACTGCGGCAGAGGGGTTTTCTGTGGGGTCGCAGCTTTCCCCTCGCCGTGGCTTGACCAGTTTAGGAGGCAGCTGGCCGACTATTCCAATAGGAATAGCGGACAACTCTTACCGTATGCCCAAGGTCTTCGACCCCGGAACATACATCTCTCAAAACAGGCCGGGGTGCCTCGGCATGTGGGAACCTTAGATCAAAAAACCAGACATATGTGAAGGCATCCCCAAAGGTAGCCTCCGCCAGAGCTCCCGGGGAAGGTTCACCTGTGAGAGAGTTTTATTGACTGTGAGTAAAGACTTATTAAATATGCAGAGTATGCTGAAAAGAAATTGGCTAATAAGAAAGGAGTTGTCTGTAGGCTAAGAAATATTTTGTCTCTTAATGCTGAAAAAAACTATTTATGTCAATCGCAGTTCCTCATGTACGTTATTGTAATTCTTTATTGTTTGTTACAAATAGAAATATTTTTGATACATTAGAAGTGATATGGAATAGAGGATTAAAGCTATTTTGAATTAAAATAAGTATAGTAAGAATTTTTACAGTCTAGTGTTCGTTATTATTTATAGAATAGATAAGGATCAGTTACCCGAGTACTTAAATATTTTCATAAAAAGAAAAATATATGTACATAGTGATAATACCAGGGGTAGTGATAAAAATAGTGAATGTAGTTATATTGTAGTATATGTAATTAGCTTTAAGCTAAATTGTCCAAATAAATCAGAAAAATACAATGTTATTCATAATGAAACTGGAGAACTATGATGTAAAAAGTTTGTAATGTGGTAAGGTCAGTCATTGAGACTCCTGATTTCCATTTAAATGAATTTTAATTTATTATCAATTCATTTTCGTACATTTATTTCCCTTTATACCAAATTGTCAGACATATACGAAGTGCGCACATTTAATTTTAAAATCTCCGGGTGGAAATCAAATAAACTATAATAAATTGAAGTGGATTGAAATATTTTTAAAGAAATGTAATAAAAGCTAATCGCGGGATTTGCTCACGTAAATATGCCGGTGGCATCCAGAAAATAGCGGGCAGCGTCACTTCTTCTGCAGTTATCCAAAATCCTCCGTCGCCAGCCAGTTCTCGCGTCCCGCTTCGTTGCTGTCGTCCTCAAGTCTCTTGTAAGAGACGTCAACCCGCATCTCCGTCCGTCCCGTTCGTTTTTACATACACCGTTCTACCGTCCCCTGAGTGACTGTCCTTTCTCAACATCTGGGGTGACCATTCACTGCCCTGTGACCACCCTCCGCGTTGTCAAGGCAAAAAATACGATCCCTTCCGCTTCCCGGAGTATAGCGTTGTTTACGCAAGCAAATTCTTTTCCGTTGGTGAGCTCTTTCTATATACTGGTGTTAAGGCAAATTATATTGTAATACCAATTAAACAGGCTATTAATTGTTTTTAATATAATTTAATTGTTAGCGGTACGGGTGCTTAATGACGACAATCAAGGCGGGTTTTTTTGTTAACAATGCAGACTGTAGACCGCGCGTCTAGAGGAACTCAGTCTGCGTGAAGTCTGCGTCGAGAACTGGGACATAGCAGTTCGGTCCCTATAGAGAAATAGAAACAGTAAAAGTCTGCGGATCCAGAATTATTAATAGGGCTATCTAGGAAGTCCAACAGCGAGATATAATAGTTTACATAAAACGCAAGTAAACAGTTTTGACGGAGACTTATAAAATCGCAGTTTGGAAGCAGAAGTTTTGCTTCACAAACTGACCTGATTTTCGCATAGAGAGACTTTGAGGAGACCTACGTCCGGCAACTGGCTGAGGGTGAGCTAATCCAGGTTCCAGTATAGCAGAGATCCAGAGCAACTACCGTGTGTTCAAAATCTAATGCGTAGAATCGGTGTATAATGGCCTGTTTAGTGTGTGTTTACTTCAAGCTACAAGAGTCCGAACTGGTGCCAGTAGCACTGTCGTGAGTACAAAACAATTAATAATGGTTGTAAACGATAATTAAAGAGTATAGTCAGATTTCGTTCGCGTTTTTCTTTTCATTCGTTTTCTTTTACTTTTGTATTTAATATTGTATTCCGTTAACTACAATGAGTTTGGATTGTTAATGTTTTAGTTCATGATATTTATTCTTCCTATCAAACCCAGTGGTGACTCTGAGATAATGAGAAATTCAACGTAATTGATTGTAAAGTTATAAAGCTATATTTTCATAGAACGCAACGAATTAATAAAATAAAATTGAAATATTTGTTTGTTAAATTGATGGAATTCGGCGTGCAAAGCGAGGCTTATAATGTGTAATTATCAACAATAAATTTTTAAATACATAATAATTTTGTTAATTATTCCTATTAATTAAGACCACCTTATTAATTATTACATAAATGGCGTCTTCAACGTGTGGCTAACTATCATTCAAATTTTGATTTTTGTTTTAGAATTTAATTTAATTAAAGACTTTTTTAATCATTACAATATATACATATATATAATTTATGTTCCAAATTATGATGGAGGCATACGATCACACCACAGTAACTTCCAGATATATATTAAAATTAAATACGTTCAAACTTCATAATTACCAACAGAAGGATAAATTTAACTATAATAAACATATAATTTAGACATTTTTACAGAACGCCCACGAGGGAAATGTAATTGTAATTTTTAATTAATCGACTCATTTAATATTTTTTCTGACTTAATTGACCATAAATCATTATATCAATATTGCATATATGTTATTTAGTATACTGTATGTATTGCTAATTATAGGAAAATACATACAAAGCACATATTTTATTTTCAAAGGCTTCTGTGAGAGGATCGCAGATATATAATTTCTCCCCGCCCTGCGCTTTTAGTTTCGCGACCAGATTGCGTGGAGCCTTTGAAAACACGAAATGAGAGCCGCGCCAGCGTGGAGCGTTTTGTAGTACAACGCTCTATTTACATCGTACGCACTCGTACAATGGCCACGTGTCGAATGAGAAGCTGGGGTGCAGAGAAGAGCAGGGGTAAGAGAGGGGAGCTGAGAATCGATACGAGTCCGGCTGCGAGACACCGGAATTTCTTCAGCTCTTTGTGTGCGGCCCGCATGCTTGATGATGTCTTCTCGGAACAAGCAGCTTTGTGAGCTATTTTCTGCTAAATCCACCTCCCAGCAAGGATAGACATCGAAACTGATGAAGTCGCTGGACAAAAACATCTCTGGTCCGCCATGTGCCTCCACTACGCACGCGCATTCGTGCCTAGTGACTATCAATCCATTTAACGTTATATAAAGTGAAGTGTTGGCACATTAAAAACTTGATTTCAAACAATAAAGTTGAATGATTTCCAGTTATTTAACAAAAAAACTATATATACACAGACAGAAAAAATTGCAATAGAATGTATTCAGAATTGATGAGCTAGTTTCTAATAAAAGATACAATTATAATTACAAACAGAAAATTGAGAAGGTGCATTCTATATAGTTCAAAGTTCATGTGGGAATGCACTGAAAACACAGCTGAACGGGCAGACTGAAAAAAATTGGGAGATACAACGACATTAACCCGTGATGTAAAAGAATAGTTAAGATACAAAATATAAAGTATCAGAATAATATTAACTGAACGATAAAATGCAACGGTTTTTTACGTTGACTGAGGGAAAGCGCAAACTCTCAATGTAAAACTCGCTAATCAACTATGATGCATTATTTATACTATCGTGAATTACTCAACAAAGAAAATAATTGAGCCCAAAAATAGACGATAATTATTAAAGTGTTCGCGATGAAACCTAATAGAGATTTTATTGGTTGCTTCTGTCGATTTTAAAAATTGATGTAATAAAATTTTGAACATATTTTACCACTACAAACCCATTGAACCTATTATAGCCATTTACATTTCGAAAAGGAAATAAATAAAACAATAATAAATGTTATAGGACTATTATATTACTAAATTGTAGTGAAGAATTTTACATAGCTTTGATTCTCACTCTTTGGTATACACAGTGTGTTTCTGTAATTATTCGATCATTTTACGAGTCTGTTTGTATACAGAAATTTTATTAGATTTTATATATATATATGTATATATATTTTTTCATTTATGAGTCAACAGATACATAATAATTATGAATATAATATTAAAGAAATAATAAAAATCCATCACACAAAAACGCTCGCAAAATGATCAAATTGTTTTATGCAAAATAGTGGAAATAAAAAAATTATATAATTCGGTCAACGAAGTGAGTATAGCCCATCATCCCTCAAAAGCATGCAAAATTATAAGAAACGCAGTAACATAATTTTAGAGGTTACCTTAGTAGTCTATATGAGATAACCAGTCTTCTTTGGTTTCTCCTGTTTAATTAGTCATGTCAATCTCGAAAACGTTCTTAGATCATAATTAATTTTTTTAAAACTCATAAAATGTCCCAATTTTTATTTTTTATTTTTTTAGGGTAACAGGCTACATGTGGATAATCCACGTTGGGCAACTTCCCTTTAATAGCATAGGAAGGGATTTGAAAGGGGGAATGCGGAAGGGTAGAGGAAGGTAGCCAAGGGTTAACTAGGGCCCTCGGGCTATAGTTTAAGGATTCTACCCGGCATTCGGCTAAAAGTAATGCAGGGAAAACCCTAGAAAATCCTGCATCAGGTAGATCGGGCATTGGGTTCTTGTCCCACGCCCTTCCGATAGCGGGAGAAGAGTTTTCTGTGGGAACGCAGCATTCCCTTCTCCGTGCCTCGACCAGTTTGGGAGGCAGCTGGCCAACTATTCCAATGGGAATACCATATGCCCAAGGTCGTAGAGTTTAGTTAAATATGGATGTCACTTCCAGACTGTAAGTGCGAGTAATATTATCTTACTGGAATTCCGCAACACAGACTCGTCGTTTCTACTGGATATCAATGAGCGCAGTGTTTAGATCACAATAATAAGGGACAGATTTTTAGACAATTTGGAGATGGCTATGGCGAATTGTCGAAAGATCCTCTCGACTAAATTAAATAATTTTGAAAACTATTAAAAAATATTTCTTTATAATAATTTGGTGACTGACGTGAAAAAGTTGTAGAAAGATCTAATTACAATAAAACCAAAAAAAATAGTCGTTTTAACTTAAAATAATTGAAGAAAAGAAATCACATATCTACATTATTGAAAAACAATAATTTGAAGATTGTTCGCTCATAATATTTTACATGGTGTTTATTCAGAATTGTTTCCAGATTCAGTGCGTATATAATGCCCCTTCTTTCAGTATTTAAGGAACGGTAATATGTGTAGAACTTTTAAAAAAATATATTGATACGCAATTGATATTTCTAAAATATATCTTCAAGAACGAAAACTACACTGAATTTAATGTTAATACTTCAATTATTTACTACTTTCGGAAATTGCAAGTTTTACGATATTATTTTACACTTCAAATTAATGGTTTCGTTGAAACACGTTACCATAGTCAGCTGTTGAAGTTTGCAGACAAGTGAAATCGCAACTGTTAGAGAACAGTCGAGAATCGTTTTGAGTGACAATTTGTCCGTAGGTTATGAGACGTATTTCTAATCAGGTAACTTTCAAATATCACGTTTTCTATTTTTATCAATTATAACTATTTTCTTTATCAACATCACGTTGTGGTGAGCCAAATTGTAACTTACACTCATATTTGAATATTTTTTTATATTATTTTATTTATTTCACGATTAAATGTGTGGTTGAATTAATTAGTGACTTTAAATGAAGATTAAATAAATATATTTGAATAAAATAATCAAAAAATCAATAGCTTTACATCAAGTGATCAGCAGATAATTAAAAAAAACAATAATAATTAATTTACGGCTTAGCATAGAAATTTGGTTTTCTAATGGTATATTGCGGGCCACCGATAAACAGAACTTTTAAATTTGTGTACGAAAACGTACAATTTTAAATTTTCTAAGAGAACACGTTATCTGTCAGTAATAGTGAAATGGATGCTCTTCATTTTGAAATAATTAAACCTTAAAGGTCTCTAACAAAACAGTTTGGCGGCTTGGCTGCTACAATATCCAGATCCATCAACCAGGTTGGTCACTCAGTGACTAGATACCACGTGGCCGGAGAGCACTGACTGAACACTTTTAATCAGCATCACCAGGGCTGCACCTGTACTTTATATTTCATAAGGAAAGATAAATTAAACAAAACTCTGTAGAATATTCTAGATGGCTGTGCGAAAATAGTGTAAATAAGATGCAGGGAAAAGTAATTGGAGCGACTTTCTTGACAGGAAATGGAGGTCCTGCAACACTTTTTAACCCTCGGGCAGCACTCATTCTACGGAACTTCATTTTAATTTGAATTATCGATCACAATCAGCGAGTCTTAAGAATTGAGGGGTTGATTTGAGAATGTGTTTTCCCGTGGCTATCTTTTATTGTTTGATCAAGGGGGAGTTCAGCTCATAATTCATTTACTCTTGCCCTCCTGGGGATGAAACTATAATTATTGTTTCTGATCTAGCTTGTAGCCATTTTACCTGTGGAAAGAATACATTCTTTTTCCCCTTTTCTAATATGGAATTCGTACATACCCGGGGGACGCCAGGCAATCAGCCTTTTCTAATAAAAATTAATATTACCTTAGTTTCCAGACAAATTTATTATGAGAAACAATCACACAGAAAATAATTTAAAAAACTGGACGTTTCGACGCTACTTTTCGTCGTTCTCTAACATCATTTGAACATAGAATGATGATCATTCCTTGACTTGTCATTGAACATGGAATATATTATTAAACATAGTAGTAAAGCAAAGATCATAATGTTATGATAAATTGCTGTTAGGAAAAGACGCAAAGTAGTGTCGAAAAGTCCAGCTATTTAAATTACTTTTTGTGTAATTTTTTTCGCATATTAAATGTATCTGGAAACCAAGGTCGTATTAATTTTTATCAATTGAATCAGACGTTAAATTTATTCGTAGCTGTTTCTAATTATTAAAGGAATCGTATTTTCCTCGTAAGCACGTGATCTTAATTATTTTCAGTTTCATAGTTCGTGTTTGATTTATAAACTTAGACAGTGGCAGAATTCATTTTAATTTTCGGTTAATGGTTTGTAATTACCCGAAAGTATTGGCGTAGTTAATTGTAAAGACACAAAGACCAACTATTGTTGGTGTGACCCAGGAAGTGAACTCGCGAGAATGTTCTACAACCAGCAAGTAATAGATAAATCGACGTAGTAAGTTAAGCTAGTAGTTGTTTGAAGTGTATAATGGAACAGATCAAACGAAACTTAAGTTTGATTTGATAGTTTTAGTATATGGTGTGCGAAGTGACTCTTATTATATCTTATTATATCTCGGCTAAAGTAAAATTAGTAAGATTCGTTAGTCGAAAATATTAATAAAAACATTTATATTAACTTTTAGGTATTCTAAATGAAATTAACTTCTTATTATTCAAATGTGTCTGTGTATTAGTTCATAATTGTTTTGTTTATAGTATTATTTTATTCTCACATTCACATCCAAGTGACAAAATAATCGAGAGATACCAGTAAGCTACATTTCGGATATTTGAAACTTTACAACTGTAACTATAATATTTATTATGTTGTCTCCGATTCCGTATTAAAAATTTTTAATGAATTACTTTCACTATCTGTAACTTAATTTTTAATATTTTCAATAAGAATAATTATTGAAATTATAAAATATAAAACTTCTGTTAAAAATATACTAATTATATATATATGAATAACCAAAAAACAGAACCAAAATAAGTGCTAAATTAAATATCACAGAATGTTTGTGCAATCCTTGTTGCTTTCGAGAAAAAAATTAAAGAGCCGTAATAACGAGACTCCACAAACCAAGTGACCAACTCAAAATCAATTGGATAGTGTGGAGTCTCGTTCTTACGACTCTTGCGTTTTTTTGAACCACATGTCGAAATCACCAAGGATTGCACAAACATTGTGTGGTATTTAATTTAGCACTTATTTTTCCTGTTATTTGACTATTTATTTATCTAATAAGAAACATTAATAATCACTAAGAAATTAATCTCATTTCCTTAACAGAGTAAAAGGTTAATTCTGAATCATGGTAAATAAACACTGAAAACGTCTGCTCATTGATTCAGTAATGACTCATTTGCATCAAAAATAAGAATGAAAAGAGTATCATTGCCTTCGTATCCAACTTTTGACTGCAGTATATTTTAGCTTGAAATTCAACCTGAAACTTCACAAAATTATGTTGTTGTCTTAAATATGGTACCTCGATGACTCTAATACAACCCATCTGTGAAATGGAAACCAGAAGACAACATACCAAAGGTTGCCCCGGTCATTATAATCGTTACAGTTTCAAAGTATTGGTTTGTTTTATTGATTAGGGTGCATAAATTAGTGATCCGGGTGTTGTTTGTTTGTCAGATAAATTTGACAAAATAGAATCGGCTTAAAAGGGTTCTCGTATAAATCTAACCAAAAAGAGGGTACTTGTCAGGTGAACATATACGGAGAGTATAGACCGAAAATTGCCAGGTCATACAACAATTAAACTAAACACTGTTTAAGGCAGATAATTAGTTGTGGTTCGATATTAACGTATGCACGCCTTGCGGATTGCGAATCAGCTCGGATTCGTTCTCACCCCACGGAATCATACAAGTGGGAGATTTCTTCTCCGTCCACACGTGGAGCGTCTACACGTGGCAGGGATTCGCGTTTGGCAACGTCGCCAAGCCGATGCTTCGCTATTGATTGTCGCCGCGGCGTCACCGACGCTGAGGTCGTTGAACCCACGAGAAAATCAAAACACAGACACCGGATCGTTACTCAAAATACCATATCAATGTGACACCCGGGATACTTACAGCGGGATTCGGTCAACAGACCTGTTTATGAAAAATTTGTATCTGCACAATTCTTAACGACGATTTATTTTTATATGAACTGGATAAAATAACATAAATTGAACTGTCTGGTAGACTTATTGGTGGATGAAACGTTGTGAGTATGTTTTTACTATATTGTCTCTTTTTTTGGCCATACTTTTTTTATAATAGTACTGGATAAAGTAACCCTTGAACAAGTATCAAAATATTACTATAAAACCTTTGCCAGTTCAAAAAATAATTAAAATAAAGGGTTATGGTATTTCAGACCGCGTAAGAAATTAGATAAAGTTTCACCAACTTGTATAATTTAAGTATGCAAAGGTTTTATGTATTGTTCTTAGAATTAAATTTATTCAGGATTATATCAAAGTAATGTTATCGTTTTTTTTCAAACCGTTGGTCGAAATAATAAAAAGACAAAAATACGATTCTTCCATTTCCGGATAGATACATACTTTAACCATTAAATGTTACATATATTAAACTTTGTTCTTACATTATGTGTTATTAACATCAACAGTATTAATACTCGAAGGTTTTTATTAACGTTGATTTATATTTATAGCTCAAACGAACAATCTTGAAAAATAAAAATAAATCGAAGCCTGCAAGAGGATTCTCTCTTGGGTAAACCTTCCCAGAGAGCTCTGGCGGGGGCTACCTTTGGAGATGCCTTCACATCTCTCTGTTTTTTTTTAACTAAGGTTCCCACATACTGAGGCACCTCGGTCTGTTCTGAGAGGTGTATGTTCCGGGGTCGCAGACTTGGGCATACGGTACGAGTTGTCCGCTATTCCTATTGGAAAGTCGGCCAGTTGCCTCCTAAACTGGCCAAGGCATGGCGAGGGGTAAGCTGCGACCCCACAGCAAACTCCTCTCCCGCAATCGGAAGGGCGTGGGACAAGTACTAAATGCCCGAACTACCTGATGCAGGTTTTTCTAGGGTTTGTCCTGCATTTCTTTAGGTAAATGCCGGGTATGATCCTTAAAATATAGCCCGGGGCCCTAGTTAACTCTTGGCTACCTTCCTCTACCCTTCCACATCCCCCCTTTCAAATCCCTTTCCAATGCACTATGTGGATTACCCTATACATAGCCTGTCTACACCCCAAAAAGAAAAATACCTGACGGTGGTTTTCTAGGGTTTCTCCCTGCATCACTTTGAGGCAAATTACCGGGTAGGATCCTTAAACCACAGCCCGGGGCCCTAGTTAACCCTTGGTTACCGGGCTCTACCTTTGCGCATCCCCCTTTCACTCCTTTTCCTATGCTATAAGAGGGGAGTTGCCACTATGTGGATTACCATTTACATAGCCTGTTTTTTTTAATAATAAAGAATCATATAAAAATAATGTCATTTAATAGGTCGTAAAATTTATCCTATTATGAAAATAAAATATAATATACAAAATTATAGAATTTTCTAGAACCTTACTTTTAAAATCTGAAAAACTCCAGCCTTACAGTCAGAAAATTTATTATCAAATATAATTTAACAAACATTGATACATAATTATATTAAAATTTATCATGTGTGTAAAATTTTGATTTTCTTAAAATTAATTGGATAACGTATTTCATCAAAATGTACACCTGAAGAGGTCCATAATGGGGATGAAACGTTATTTTTGTTATATTATGTTTTAACTATGTTAATAAATTTTCTAACTAATAGGCTGGTGTTTTTTCACATTTATTTAAATAACGTCAGATTGTTATTCAAATACACAGAATGTCCAAAACTGTACTCACTCTTCAAAATATATTTTGAATAATTCAATAATTGTAATTTTAAAGTAAAAAATCACAATGAATGGTTAAATGAGGTTCTATTCCGTCTTAATCTCTTCGTATTTTCAAGATTACTCACCATAATTTATATATTGACATTTCTGTCTTCTATCAACATACTTTCCGTTGTACGTTTATTTACCTGCCATTGTCGATTCAGTATCTACCTCACTAAACTATTTTTCAGGATTCTCGAAATACAAATTATTCGGATTTCAGGTTTTTTTAAAAAAAAATAAAAAAAAGAGAATCATTAAATGTGACAGATTATAATCAGACTACTTTGGGACACTGTACTTGAAAATGTTAATCAATTTTTTCTGAATGTCAACCTAGATTTTTATGCTGACCGATTTCCATCAATTTATTGCCATTTTGAAAAATCAGAGGCAACGTGCTTTGTGCTTTTAGAAACAGTTTTCTGGGTTGCCATTGTCTGTGACTTTCAGAATTCTAAGAGATAAAGACAATAATAAGACTGGAATTGAGTTAAAAAGGATATCATAAACGGTATGAAAGAAAGATAAATGTCGTAGAAAGAAAGTGAAAGAAAAATAAAGATAACTACATTTTGAGCAGTAGAAAACTGTTCGTCCTTTGTAAAATGGAAATTCAGATTTGGAGTGTGTCTGCTCACTGATATGGACGCAGACGTACTTAAATCGACCTTGTCCTACAGAAGAGATAAATGGATATAGACTACAGAAATTTGTAGTGACAGAGAGGACGACGTATCGTTTCTCAAATGGAGAGTCTCATTGGCCAAATATCTGTAATACTGATGCTGGGTCGAGAAACGTCTGTATGTGTATGAATTTACCTTCATATGATGTTTTTCTCACTGTCTTCCACAGCTCTTATTATCTTCTTTCTCGCTCAACTTCCTATTCTCTTCAACTGTTACCATTCTAAATATCACAGACAATGGAATATCCCCAATGTGACTTTGCAATTGTCACCACACAATTTTAAATAAATATCAAAGCCTAATCTGCGCTCTTGATTGCAGTAATCATTGCAGTTATCTAAGTCAACAAATATTAAAGCACGTATGGAAGATATTCACTGACATTGATATAGGCCTACAACAATGAATGGATTCAGCGGTACGCTGAAGAGGGAGTTCGTCACCTACGAGAACTTTGGACTTCGAGACGAGTTAGATTATCATCTTACATTATATATTCTGGATTTTTGGAATAGCACGTGACCAGTCAAACTCAGTTTTTCTTTGGTCATGCGCTTCACTAACATACAAAAACATTACACGGTTCCAAGCAGGAAGAAGTGTTCAACTACGTTTATTTCCAAAAGGCTATAAAGATGAAATTTTCATAGTTTATATGAATAAATCTCATGGAGTTATATGTAACAGTAAAATATTTGAGTGCTTGTAATTCAATGAATGATAAAGAAGCCAGAAGGACTCAAATATGTTGTTCGGTTTCGACTTTCAGTAATGCTCTGAGAGCAGATTAAATAATACTACACTTAATTATGTTTAAGTCTTTACATTTATGAGCGACTATATTTCATTACTTTGCACTGTCTTTAGATTTTTAGTTGATGAGTAATACGTGAATCATAAAAATAACCCTCTCGTTTCTTCTGATACCCTTCTTCTATGCTATGGAACTCTCATACTGCACTTATACCTTTCAGTATCGCGATTTACATGTATGGAAGTTTTCAAGTTTTTTTATTTTATTCATTTAAAAAAATAGGTTCCTGTGTCATATTTTTTAAATTAGCGATCTGCGCCGATCATTCAATAACATAACATATATAAACAGCCCTTTATGTACATTTCAACCACACATATTTTCTTACTACGGAAAATAAATGAGGCTTGATTAAAAGTCCATCACCATGAACTTTTGGAACATTATTCACAGACTGGCTATTAATTTGACCTGACGTTTTAAGGCAAATAAGCTATGATATCGCGTTGAAGTCGCTAGGGGGCCAAATCGATATAAAAAGAGAAACAGGTTGTTTACGACGACATTAGACGTGATTTGTTTCTTACGATGTGGGTAAACTACTCGATTTAACAGCCATTGAACGTGGGATTATTGTTGGCGCTCGGGGCGAATATCAGCTAAACAGCTGCATTCGTTAAATGTTCAGGAGCAGCTGTTATTAAAGTGTTTAAAGACTGGACGATCACCCGGAGAACTGTGTCTGAACGTCCAAGTTCAGCCACTAGTCAATGCTCTTGACAAAACGACGAGTGGCAAGATATAAAATTAATATAGATCAATCACGGTTCCTCTTAAATTATCTCTGGACGCACTGCTCACCGTATGGGATATGAAAGTCGAAGACTTGTTCGAACACATTTTCTGTTTGCAGTAACAAACGAAAACGTCTCCAATCGGCACAGAAACAAAATGATTGTAAATCATGTGGTCCGATGATTCACGTTTCTAGTTGCATCGTGCATGTGATAGAATGAAAATGTATCGAAAACAGAACGAAAGCATGGACCCCATCTTCAAGCTGGCGAGGGCAGTGTCATGGGATTTCAGCATGTACTCCTAGCATTTAAAAACTTTAAGGAGGGGTACCAGCCAAGAACGGATTACTGTAGAGATGTAGAAGGACATTTGATTGGAGGGTATGTATACTCGAAAGATGGACACAACACTTCAGTAATCTGTTAAATGACAAGGAAGGAAGATCAGTCCCAAGAGGAAGGGTAACACAACGGTATATAGGAGAACAGTAAATTATACCTGAAGAAGGAGAATTAATAGCTGCAATAAAGCAGATGAAGAATAATAATGCTCCGGGAGAAGATGGCATCACAGCCGAATTCCTTAAACATGGTGAAAGAGAATTCGAAGCCCGCTTTGTCAGACTAATTAAATATGTTTGGGTTAATGACGAGATACCAGAGGATTGGAGAAGTGCAGTAATTCAACCAATACATAAGAAAGGGGATAAGACCAACCGTGATAATTACAGAGGAATTGCGCTACTCAATGTAGCATATAAGTATTATCAACACTTACAGCAAATAAAATGGAAAACACAGTTGGGGAATACCAAGTCGGATTCAGGAAAGGGAAGTCTGCTACTTACCACATATTCATCCTAAGGACCATTCATGGAGAAGTATCCATCAAATTTGATATTAAACAAGGACTGGAAGGTGACACACTTTCCACTATACTGTTTAATATTGTATTGGAAAGAGCAGTTAGAAAAGTGATATTAAACCCTGGTGGGTCAATTTACAGAAGAATATTGGCATATGCAGATGACATTGTATTAATCAGTAGATCAGCCCAAGAATTACAATTATGGTTCACCCAATTACAACAGAAAGGAACTAAATTAGGACTGAGGGTGAATATGAGAAAAACAAAGTATATGATTACATCTAGGAAGGAGGATAGATGGGCAAATGTTTCTAACATCTCCATAGAGAACTTCAATTTTGATAGGGTTCAGAGTTTTAAATACTTGGGTTCAGTAGTAACAGAAAATAGTACAATAGTACAAATGGGAACAGACGTTACTGGGCCCTACTTCCTCTTTTGAAATCTCAGCACCTCTCAAAAAAGGGAAAGGTAAAGATTTCTAAAACTGTAATTAAACCAGTAGTGACCTATGCAGCAGAAATCTGGTGTATGCTGAGGTGCGACAAATTCAGAATAGCAGCATGGGAAAGAAAAATCCTACTAAGAATTTATGGGCTTAAGTATGAAAACGAGGAATGGAGAATCAGAACTAACAAAGAATTCTATGAACTCTATGGTGACCCCCAAATTGTGAGCTCCATAAGGAATTCAAGACTTAGATGGGCAGGGCATGTGGAAAGAATATGGAAAGGAAAACCAGAAGGAAGAAGGTGTGTAGGCAGACCTAGAAAGAAATGGGCAGTGAATGTAGAGGAAGATATGAAGGAGTTGGACATAAGAGGATGGAGGAGGAAAGTAAGAGATAGAAGATAGTGGGCATCGATAGTGAGGCAGGCTCTAGCCCTGTAACGCTATGGTGTATGTATGTACTCCTAGCATTTATTTTGGTGGTTTATTTCGTGTGTAACAACGAATGAATAGCACAACATACCTAAGCATTATTGCTGAACAAGTTCATCCTATCATGTAGATGGCATATGCCAATGCAGATGGCCACTTCCAACATGTGCCAGTGCCTATGTTGTGCAAGAATGGTTAACATGAACACCGTGAAGTAAACTTAACCTTACTTAGGTGGTCCCCAACAAATGTACATTTGTGGGTCAAAGTTAAAAGATTCATCTGGCAACTGGATCCACAATCATCAAATCTCACGCATCATCCAATATAGACTTCTTTCTCACTTAAGGCATCTAACACCTACAATCTTCTTTCATGACCTGGAAATCTATCCATGTGTCATTTGATGATGTGCAGTAAACAATTTCTACCTAGGCTGTATATGATCCAGTTCACTTTTTTCTTAAAACAGTACGACCTATGTAAAGATATGCAGATAAACTGTAGGAAAATACTGAAGTTAATTTTAATTCATTATAGAGATCACAAATGATGCAAATTAAGTTAATAATTAATGTATGATATAGAGAGTAATAATGTGAAAAGTTGGCACTTGGCTATGATAATCGATTTATATTCTATTTCTTACATTTATCATGTAAGTTTCCATGTTCCCCTAAATAATCAGTCTGGTTTTTAATCTCATTGCCACTAGTGCCATTGAGAGGTTTCATTCAAAGAAGAAACAGATTATCTAGCGAGCAACTCATTCCCTATTGGAAAACTGTTCACTTTTAATTTACATATAGCCTACTAGATTATATTTTTTTAAAAAGAAAAATTTACATATGATTGAAAATTAATAATAACAAAGCTAGCCAAATACAGACAAAAGAAGTGATAATATAAATACCACACAACATTTCTGGTGCTAAGCACCTAAAGAAAGGGACAAGGATCCAAGAAACGTTGCGTTGTATTTATATTATCACTTCTTTTGTGTGTATTTGGCTATCTTTCTTATTACCAAATTTTTTTGTTCATATACTTGACTATATAACTTTTTAACAATATCTATTACTTCCAATAAATAAATGCAGTCTGAGAATCAAATTAGAAGACTCTCTTCAAAAAACACTGCAAAGAATGTGTAATAGTAAAAATACTTGTTTTGCTTAAAATTGATTTTATAAGTATTTAATACTTATTGTGGGTTTATTTAGCACTGTTTTGTTATAGAAACCCAAATTTGATGTGATAACCAAGTCTACAGTTGTTAGATAAATATAATAGATGTGAATCTTATTTATTATTATTGATTTACTTACAGTCACATGAACAGCTCCGGTTATTAGCAACTCAGTATGGGAAATTATTTTTTTTCCTAGCAATGGGACAGATTTGCCAAGTTTTTCTCTCTCACACACACACACACAAATATCCATGCTCTCATCGGAATTCGAACCCGGGACCTCTGTGATGTGAGGCAGGCACACTAACTCCACAGGAGGTTGGAATGTGAATCTTGATTGAAAAGAATATAGTTAATAAGTGAGTAGATTGGAAATTTTAGGGATAAAAATATCATAATTCCTTTAAAAATTTTAAATTGCAGTATTCATAACATTGAATGATCATTAAGGATCATATATACTGCACATGTAAGTCTGTTATGTCTTAATAATAAAATTTTGTGGTTGGAAAGTAATTGGAGCATATGTGTAATATGTTTTTATATAATTTAGTGTAAAATATCATTATTATTTTATGAATGTCTATATAGAAGGGAATGTTGTATTGTGACACATTAAAGTGAGTCATTGAAAGTAATATGTTCACTATTAATCAAATTAAAAAGCATGAAAAGTGTGTTGTTAATGAGATTATTTTGTTTATGGTAATTTAACATTCTGTCTATTTATTACAGTTGGATAACTATAATGAAGTGTTCATCAAGAGAATTCACACTAGAAAAATCTCATAAACTGACCTATCAGGTAGCAGTTTGACTGTAATCTCAATTTATCACTTTGCTCCTCCTAGGGCTATGCAGAAACTATGAACTGCAACACAGAAATTTAAAGAAGTGTACCCACAGATTACAAAATTAAAGTCATATCATTGTTAGTTTCATATATGTTCTTGTGCATTGAGAAATACAGTGAGTGTCAGTTCTGTTTGAAATATAGGACAATTGAATCAGATGCTTATGTTTTTTTGAGAATTTAATTTAAATTCTTATATCCTGGTCATATAAATGATTTTAAGGACATGGAAGCCACACAGGCTTACATTGAGCATATTTATCTATTGTAAAAATAATTCCAAAATATGAGTCAACAGAAAAAAATTATTAAAACGTGTAAATAAAATTGTAATACAGAATAATTTATACATAAAGTACATAAACTTGTTTTAAACAATGGCTGATGACTTTTAATTAATTATGTGATAATCTTGACTCTTTCATGATTGAGTCATAATATATGCTTTTCATAAATATTATTTTGAAAGAACAAGTGACATCAGAACCTAGAATTGATATATATTCATTATTATTTTTATTTTATTTTAAAAAGAATAATTGTCATATATGTAGATGTGCAAGCAATCCTATTCTTGCAGATACTTTCATTATTATATCAATTTATTCCAACACCTAGAAATTTCTGATGAATTAGAATGCCTTTCATTAATATGAATAGGGTAATATTCAATAAATTTAAAGAAAAATTATTAAAGACAATAATATAATTTATTAATTTCATTTCATAAGGAAAATAGTTAATTGTGAACATAAATGTAATGTAAAAGAATTATGCATAGTCAAGCATTGTTCGTTTGTTTTTCTATAAGGAAATTGCCAAAAAATATATTTCAGCATCTCTGTAATGGCCAGTCATGGGACAGTTTAAAGAACAATGAGGTACATGTTAAACAGATGTGTGTGTAATGATAGTTTATATGTAAAAATTAAGTTATTTTATTATTAAGAAAAGTATGTGTTCTGATTGTATGTTATTTGTATAATACCTCTCAGTGATTCTAAAAAAATAAAGAGTTAAAAAGTTTAAACAAACATCAAACTGCTTTGTAAATGAAAATAATATCAAATAATTAATTATACAGCATATTGTCAGTAAATTACGCATTATCCTGTAGCTACATGTTACAAATAAATAAATAAATGTGTTCACAAGTCTTAGTAACAAGACTGAAATTATTATTACAAGGTTATCAGTAATATCCATTATACTGGCCATACATAGTACCCACTAAGGAAACACACAACAATAATAATAATAAGAAAGATAGCCAAGCCAAATACAGACAAAAGAAGTAATGATATAAACAGCACACTATATCACCACTTCTTTTGTTTGTATTTGGCTATCTTTCATGTTATTAATTTTCAATCAGATGTAAATTTTTCATTTTAAAACACCCACTTCAGACATTCAGCACTAGCCTGAAAATAAGGTTACAAGAAATTAAGATCATATTCAAAGGTGTTAAGGCACATCTTGTAGAGTATTTAGCCAACAGTTTATTTCATACTTCTTATAAACTGTTTATTTATTTTATTTTATACAATTCAATAATTGCCCAATAAGGAAGTTATAAGTTTTTGTAATAATTTGTGAATATCTTATTTCTCTTTCAGTATTTGCACTCCAAAGCAGAGCTGTTAGAATCATATGAGGAATAGACTGTATAATATCTTGCAAACAGCTTTTAAAATTAAAAAATATTCTACCACTGCCTTCCATATATATTTATGAACTAGTCTTAATGAATGAATCAATCAAAATAACTCATCATAAGGTTTGAGAATGTTGTCCAATATTCATGGTTAAGAAACAAGAATTTCAATTTTCTTTTTATTAACAATATAAACACCAAAACTACCAAAAAAACTGCTTTCATCTTGGGAAATTAATATGTGAAATACCTCAATTTTACCAATTATTACTATACAGGACCCTTTTTTTAAATATCTCTGAAGGCATACTGCAGGTCCACTGCTTCTATTCTGTCAATGAGTTCTTAAACATGTGGTAATTATGTAAACACTGTATCAAACATTTTGTAACATTCTTTGTTCATCATAGTTTCCTATACTTCACAAAATTGTTGTAACCTTAATTACCTGTAACATTCTTAGTTTAGCATAGTTAAATATTGTTCTCTTAAAATTGTATTTATTAGTACACGCATGTAACTGATTTGATTTTTTAGGCCCAAAAAAATTATTTCGTGCCCCATAGTATTTATATGATCTAGTGAATAAAGACAAATCCATAAAAATCAGTATATTTTAATAATAATAATCTCAGGTTTCTAAAGTCTATGTTATATTACTTCCTATTTGTTAAGTCTGAACATGGTATTCACCTTGTGTTTACACATTTAGTTTTTCCTATGGCGCAAAGAAGAGTAAAATTGAGGTTTCTTAAATGACAGTTAATTTAAATTATTCATTATATGCAAATATTATTTGTAAACCAAATTATTATTTATGCATTTAGTTCATATATTAAGATTCATTTTCCTCAAACAAGTTTTGTTCCTACATAAATTCATCAAAAGTTCTATTAATGTAATAACAAAGAAATCCTTTTTTATTCCTCAGTTATTTTGTACTAGAATATTACAATAAATATTATTTGAATATACAATTCATAATATTTGTATTAAAATAGTGGGATTTCTGGCACCATCTGAGGATTTTGTACTAATTGAATCATATAAATTGTTAATTGTATGAACATTACAGGTCTGAAAAGAATTGTTAAGTATATACTGTATATCAATCAGAATGAATTGCCATTATATTTGCATACAATCTCAGGGGATAAAATAAAACAAAACTCTCTTGCCGTTCACATTTCCAACCTATAACAATGTATAAAATCTCACTTGACACGACAGTAAACCAGTTTGTCTACCTCAAGTAATATATTGGCCATTTGTCAGAATATTTACTGTGACTAATCAGGAAAATAATAAATCAGAATTCTGCAAAAGTGCAGAATTATATTTGCTGGTTTTTTTTTGTTTTTTTTTTTGTGGTGAATGTGAATTTTGGGAGAGGGACATTATTTCAACCGATTATATTCATAAATATATTTAATCAAAAATTACACAATTTACTGACTCAATCCACTCCAAAATTGGAATCTTAGTAGAATTAATGGAATATGATTCAATATTAAATATATGTAGACAAAATTAATATGGTCTGCCTTTTAATTCATTATGGTTAATGTTGCTGCTAAGTATTTTTACCTTTTTCAAAAGTGAAATATATGAGATAGATGTGACCTGATATGTGAAATTGTTAGGTGAATTTTTTTAACATCTCATAAAAGTTTCAGATCTACATAAGACAAGTTTAGAATAAACTCAGGTGATTTTCCTGCATTTTAATAGCACCTGGAGTGCCATAGAATAGGCTCTAAAAACAGATTTGTAAATTATACATCCGTTGCTACTGTTTGAGAATAACGTTTACCAGAATCATAAAAAGTACTTAAAATAAACTCTGAAAAGCATACATTGTATTTGACGTGTTTACAAAATCTGAGTTATTGCATGTTGCTCATTCTTCAATTGTATCCAAAGTTTGTGGGTGTATGTTAAATGTGAGAAACAAAAATTCCATTATCATTGTGGTTCAAGAAATGATAAATAATAATGGAGAGCATATCTCAATAGCTATCAAACTTAGTTCAATAGACTTCTTGGATTCAAATATAATCACTTTAGTACCACAACAATCCTGAAATTCAGAATTTGAGTGAACCTTATTTTAATGAATACGAAAGATAGCCAATTCAGACAAAAAGGTAATATAAATACCCCACTATTTTTTCATTTTGAACCTTATTTTATATTATAGATAAAACATGTTGATTGTGTCATATATTAAGTATTAACTTTGAAAAATCAAGTTAAATTGAATTTGTGTTGAAACACACATTGGAAAATGTACTGCTTCACTATTCATGTTTATTACTTTTTCCCTTCATATTTTGTGAAAGAAAAGCTGATGCACACCATGCTTTCTGTAGAAGTGTGTGAATGGAAACTTTTACAATGGACAAAAATAAATTAGCTTAGAAGTGAAAACAAATCTTCATATCAAATTTAACTTTCAAAATAGGTAAATGACAATAAAATTACAGTTTAACTGAAAGTGTTTTATTATTTATTCACAGTTAATTAAATATATTTATTGTAACATAAAAATTACAATCAGATTTATTCATTGACCCTTACAAGATTCTAAATACGCAAGTCATTAACTACACCTGCTACAAACTCTTCTGAAGTAACAAAATTCTAGACTGTTCTCCATTAATTTAGATATCAACAGCAAATTTAATGTTTAAAACAAGAACGTAATGAAAATTCCATCGCTGCAGTAAAAAAGCATGAATGTTGACAATTGAAATTTAACTACTTTAACATTTCATGAAACTAGCAAATATTTACATATTAAAAATCACAAAGAGGTGAAAATCTGACAAGTTTTATTAGTGTTCGAAGAGCAAGTGGACGAGGAAAGTTATTTTAGTTATATGGAACTTTTAATAGGACACATTTAGTTTCAAAACAATTGATATTTACGTTTGTGGATCTAGAAAACAAAAAACAGTAATAAAATGTTTTGTAGTCAATAGAAAATACAAATAGGATTTTAATGCAGTGATTGAAGAGGAAATTACAATGTATATAAATATTGAACATTGAAAGAGATGCAATTATTAAAGTTATGACAAGATTGGAGCTTATCAGATTTTATGGTTTCCAGATAACTTAAAGAAAAGTTCATTGTAAAATAATGGGTGAAATTACTTATAAGAAATATGAGCCACTTGTGCTTACTTTTTGGAGAAAACAGTATTATTGACCAAGAAAAAAAATTTGTAACAATAGGACTAAGAATCATTTATCCACAACAGAACAGACATGAAAAGGTTAAACAATCATTGGAAAAACGATTTGGGAGCACACTACTCAATCTTTTAAAAATAAGATTTAATCTAAACAATTTACAAGACTCGTGCAGGTGTTAAGTTATCACCCATAGTGGAGAAAATATTTCAACACAGAACCTAAATTTCAATAATTTTTAAGCACTTTGTAACATTTTACACGTCTTTAATAAAACTATTGGGAAAAATTGCAAAATAAAAGAAATTGAAAAGCTCTTCAAAGTAGTCACAGAATAGCAAATTTATTTAATGCAACATTTGAATTGTAGTATCAAATCTTTTATATGAAGCAGAACTTTAAAATAAATTTATTAGCACACTTGCAGAATGTACAGTATTAATGAAACTACAGTTGACTAGGACCCTTAAAACATTAATACAGAATGTAATTATTTCAGCCTTTGCTTCAGCAGTTTTTTTTCCAGATGGGTAAAAATTTAATTTAATCACATTGTTAAGACAATTACAAATTTTCAATTCGAAGGAGACCAATTGAGGTAACCTAAATTTGTTAAATCACAGTTGTTCCAGTGTGAAAACCAGAACTCCCCACAGAATATCAGATTCCCACTATTTTGTAATTTATTAAACTCTTTCAACAAGTTCAGCAAAAGTATTTATATTTCAAAACAAATAAACCAAATATCAATGTGACCAAAGTTAATTACTATCTAGCTCGTGCAAGAAAAGTGAATAAAAAATTAAGAATCATTTGAAAATAAATTGCAGTTTTATTTTACAAAATAGTATTATTTTTTACAAAAACAAGGTAATTTGTACTGTACAACATAACATTCACAAAATGGAATGTGGAGAGAAACACATGAAATTATGGAATAAATACAATGCAATTAAATGTGAATGAACTAAAACGCTCAAAACGATTTAATCTACTTCTTCCATTCGCGAAGCATCTTCATTATCACCTTCCAATGGAGGCATTTCGGCATCAGGTTTCTCTTCCTCTGCTGCTTGAGGATCTTCTTCATCAATACCAAGTCC